>JARQOD010000004.1:360251391-360288202 GCA_033576555.1 Oophaga sylvatica
TTTTTCACAAACTCTAATGTAATGTCAGTTTCTGGTCTTGTCTCTAGTGCATTTATTAAAGCTGTATATGAATCTGGTAAACTGCACAATAACATTGCTGCTATATGGCTTTCCTTAATATCTTCACCAATAGATCTTAGCTGTGATATCACTTCCATAATAGAGAATATATGCTTCTGCATGTCACTGTCTGCATTTAGTCTCATATTGTAAAGCTTTCTTAGTAGAAATAACTTGTGATTTAAGCTAGGTCTCTCATATAGCTTTCTTAATTCTTCCCACATTCCTTTCGCTGTTTCTTCATTTCTTATATGTATCAATTGAGCATCATCCACTAATAAGCTGATGGTAGCTCTCGCTTGTCTATTTTTCTTATCCCATGTCTGATTATCTTCATCAGGTCTATCTGTAGTGATTACTTCCCATAAATCATCTTTAGACAATAACATCTGTACTTTGAACTTCCATAGCTGATAGTTCTCATCATTCAGTTTAGCTACTGTGAGTTTTAGCTCTGTGCTATTCATCATTTTTAACTTATCTTACTTGTTTGGAGAGACTTGCACTGAAGAATTCTTCTGCATTCACCAGGGTCTTGCTGAGATTCTTGGTGTCCTGGGATCTGTGGTGTCTGGATTCTCTGTATCTGGGTACGCTGTATCTGGGTGCCTGGGTCTGGGTGTCTGGGTGTCCTGGGCCCATAACCTGTTGCACAGCTTCTGAATCCACACCTTTGCAGAGGAAACTTCACAGAGCAAGTTGCATGGGATAACAAGCGTTTACTTCTCTGAACATGAGTAAAGGAATAATGCGCAGTCATTACAGCATTGCATCAGCTAACATGAACAAAACAAAAGTGAAACTAAACAGAGACTAATTCTTATACAATACATTAAAGAAGGAAACGTTACACAACATCGCCATCTACTGTCAGGTCAGCATAAAGTCCTCCTTCACATATAATATAAGTTCTGATCTGTTGCATATGACAACACCTACCACTGGATCCAGCCGAACCAGTTCATGCTTAGTGTCTGTAGGAGGCACATGGGTCTGGTCTTCAGACCACAATTTTTTATTTTCCATTTTTATATTAAATTTTTCTTTTTTTAATCTTTTTTTCCGATTACAGGGGGCGATGGATCCCTTCAGGATTCCGATCTCCCCAAACTAACAACAGGCGGGAAACGTGGAGCGTCGCCCCCATGTACCCCCTCCTGCACCGTTACGAGATATGCCTGAGCGCTACTTTCAGGGCGATGGGTCCCTTAAGGGCACTGCTCTCCCCACACCACATACAGACGGGAACATGGAGTGTCGCCTCCATGTACCCCCTTCTGCAGCCAGGCCTACTACAGCCGGATCAATAGCCCTGTCCCATCCTGAGGGAATGAACCCCTAGGATGAACAGAGGCACTGATGGTATCCGTGCGGCCCCCACTGCATCACCACTGATAGAACAGCGGTGATGGAAGGAGGCGGACGGTCCCTCTCCACCTCCATGACAAAGGGATGGTGGATGGAAGGTTGTTCCTGCACCGTCCACGCTGCAGCTCCTGACCAGTAGGCAGAGCAGTCGAGCTCAGCACTTTTTCTCAACGGCCTTCCGGATCTCGGTTGGTAAGTGCCCGGGTCAGGTTCGGCAGGAGGGAGCTCCTGAGTGCGCGTCGTTCCCAGTGCTGCATCCGGCTTTCTTCATCCTCTCCTCCCAGGTGCGTTTGGCTGGCGCCAAAAATTTAGCCCCAGCTTCAGTCTATGCTAGGCCGAAAGCCGGAAGCCCCGCCCACTCACTCGTGCCACGTCAGCGGCTCCGCCCACTCTTGGCGCTTCTCGCACGGAGCGAGACCGCCTTCTGGGATTCCCGACGGCCATTTTTAATACCAGCCGCCTTTCTAATAGTTACTTCCCGGGGCTGCATTCTACTCTCTGTTCCCGACGGGCATTCCTGATGGCATACCGGCATATTCGCTTATTCTACCTGAGCAATTGCCCAGAGGAGCGCAGAGCACCAGGGGGACTGGGTGTCATGTGTGCATCGCCACGAAGATCGTTGCGGTTGCACATTCTGACTTCTCACAGCTGAGTTGCTGTTTCTTTGTGTTTGGCAGTGAGGGAGTTAATTCTGTCTGTGCTCGGTTCTGGGACTGGGTTCAGTTTCTCCCGGCTGCAATTGATTATTTGTTGATTGGTTTCCTTTAAATCCCTGGTTGTCTGTTTTGGGAGTTGCCAGTGAAATTCTTCATGCAGACCACAGATAGGATTGAATCTGTATAGACTTAAGTTAAAGAGCTCCTTAGTTGTTTTAAGCTCAACTTGCTTAGAATTTTATATCCCAGACCATTTATGTTCCTTCTGTGTTTGAGTGTGTATGCGAGTCTGTGTTTTCTCCAGTCTGTCCTATATGTCTAATCTGTGTATTTAGCAGAGATCAGCCCATATCCCTTTGGTGGTAATCAGGGTCCTTCTTAGGACTGATTACAGGGTTCAGGGACTGATAGGAGACTAGGTTAGGCTGGAGACTTGGACCTCTGAACCATTATCAGTACCTCCAAGGTGAGGGATTAGTTAGGACCCCAGTTTTAGGGTCAGGTTAGACCCCGGTCCTCCTCTTTCCTGTGACAGCGTATCAAGTCCTCAAGATTAACCCTGAGTTCAACGGATATCGTGTCAGGTAAATCTATTCTATATTTACATGCTGATGTTGCTAAACTATATGTTGTATAGAGTGTTGTTTCTGTAAGAATAGTTTACTGACATCGTACACATATCATTAGACAGCGTGACATTTTCACTGGCCAATAAAATTATCCCCAGTTGCCATGGATCCAGTAGCCCAGCTGGCTCTGCAGTTGCAGGGATTATCCATGGAGCTGACGGACATTAAGTCCAAAGTTTTGTCTCCCCTGGAGCAAACCAGATTTGAACCTAAAGTAGCTCTCCCGGACAGGTTCACTGGTGGGCGAGACAAATTTTTCACCTTCCGGGAGGCATGTAAATGTATTTTCGGCTTCGGCCTCGATCATCAGGGAGTGAAGAGCAGAGAGTGGGAATTGTTATCTCGCTCCTACAAGGGGACCCTCAATCCTGGGCATTCTCCCTTCCTCCGGGATCCCCGGCTCTACAGTCTGTAGATCGATTTTTTACTGCCCTGGGTTTGGTATATGATGACCCAGATCGGGTCTCTCTTGCTGAGACAAAATTACGTAAGATACAGCAGGAGATCGTCCGGCGGAGGAATTTGCTTCTGAGTTCCGTAGATGGGCCACAGATACTCAGTGGAATGACCCAGCTCTTAGGAGTCAGTTTTGTCATGGGCTTTCTGACAAATTAAAGGACGTTTTGGCTCAGTATGATTCTCCTCCATCACTGGAGGCTGCTATGGCCCTAGCTATCCGTACTGATAGACGGCTTCGGGAGAGGGGTGAGGTAACTCCGCCCCAGTAGTTGCTCCACCTACTACAAAAGTCCCTTATGTTGAGGTTCCCCTTGTCTGTTCAGAGGAGCCTATGCAGTTGGGAGGGACATCATTTCGTAGGAGGGGATTGGTGGTACGCAGCAGGACTAGAAGGTGTTTCTTCTGCGGGAAAGAGGGACATTTTGTTGGGGGATGTCCATCCCGTGCCTTGTTGAGCAAAAAGTTGCCGGAAAACTGTTAATCCCAGGTTGTGTGGTGGACGGCAACCTGGGAGTATGTATTTCATCCGCTAGTTCTTCTCAGTTCCTTGTACCAGTGGAGATGGTGGTTGGTACGAGAGTGGAGAGATTTTCTGTTCTTCTTGATAGTGGGTCCGGGGCTAATCTGGTTGACGCTCAGTTTGCTCAGGCTCAAGGTATGCCTCTGAGTGTATTGGCCAAACCAATCCCTATATTCTCCATTGACGCCAGGCCTCTCGGCCAAGGTAGCTTTGTTCATGAGGTCCATAACATTGATATTCGGGTAGGGGCGATACATAGGGAACAATTATCTTGTTATGTGTTGGAGGGTCTACCTACTCCTATTGTGTTGGGACTTCCTTGGTTGGTTAAACATAACCCTGTGATTAATTGGCAGTCCAGAGAGATAAGCCAATGGGGTGAGTTTTGCAAAAGTAACTGCATGAACACAGTCATCAGTGCGGTCGTGCCTAGTACATTGCCTCCTTTTTTGGAGGACTTTGGGGATGTGTTCTCTGAGGAGGGGTGTCAGGAGTTGCCTCCTCATCGCGTGTATGACTGCTCTATTAATTTACTTCCTGATGCTAAGTTACCTAAAGCTAGGTTATATAACCTTTCTGGTCCTGAGAGGCAGGCTATGAAAGACTATATTTCGGAAAGTCTGGCCAAAGGGCATATTAGACCTTCATCTTCCCCAGTAGCCGCGGGGTTCTTCTTTGTGAAGAAAAAAGATGGAGGCCTACGCCCTTGCTTGGATTTCCGCGAACTTAATCGGATTACTGTTCGAGATCCGTATCCTCTCCCTCTTATTCCTGATCTCTTCAATCAAATTGTGGGTGCCAAATGGTTCTCTAAATTGGATCTCAGGGGGGCGTATAATTTGATTAGGATAAAAGAGGGGGATGAGTGGAAAACGGCGTTTAACACGCCGGAGGGACATTATGAGAACCTTGTCATGCCTTTTGGTCTGACTACTGCACCAGCAGTATTCCAACATTTTGTTAATGACATTTTTCGTCACCTTGTGGGGCTGTTTGTGGTCGTATATTTGGATGACATTTTAATTTACTCGCCAGATCTTGTGTCTCACCAGGAGCATGTGAGACAGGTGTTGCAGATCTTGCGAGACAATAAACTATACGCCAAACTGGAAAAGTGTGTATTTGCTGTACAGGAACTTCAGTTTTTGGGTTTCTTGGTGTCAGCCTCCGGTTTCCGTATGGACCCTGAAAAAGTGAGAGCAGTGCTTGAATGGGATCAGCCAGAGGATCTTAAGGCTCTGCAGCGTTTTCTGGGGTTTGCTAACTACTACCGGAAATGTATTTGTAATTTCTCATCTGTTGTCAAACCTCTCACTGACATGACAAGAAAAGGGACGGATTTTTCTAAATGGTCGGACAAAGCTTGCCAAGCTTTTTCCTCTTTGAAAAAATGTTTTGCTTCGGCACCCGTTCTCATCCAACCAGATGCATCACAGCCGTTCATTGTGGAGGTGGACGCGTCTGACGTAGGGGTGGGTGCAATATTGTCCCAGGGTCCGTCCCCTGGTAAATGGCATCCGTGCGCTTTCTTTTCTAAGAAGTTGTCGTCCGCCGAAAGGAATTATGATATCGGCAATAGGGAACTTTTGGCCATTAAGTTGGCTTTTGAAGAATGGCGTCACTTTTGGAGGGGGCAGTCCACCCGGTTACCGTCATTACTGATCACAAAAACCTGCTGTATTTGGAATCTGCTAAGCGTCTGAATTCCAGACAAGCTCGATGGTCGTTGTTTTTTACCAGGTTTAATTTTGTCGTCACATATCGCCCTGGGTCTAAGAATGTTAAGGCTGATGCCTTGTCTCGCAGTTTCCCAGGGGCCGGGAAAACGGATGACCCGATTCCTATCCTTCAGGAGGGGGTGGTAGTGTCGGCTGTATGTTCTGAGCTTGAGGAGGAGGTATTAGAGGCTCAGGGGGACGCCCCTGCAGGACCTTCAGGGAGACTGTTTGTCCCAAATCAGTTGAGACAAAAGGTTATTGAGGCACATCATAATTCTGCTTTGGCAGGACATCCAGGGAGTAAGGCTACTTTAGATCTCCTTTCTCGCCGGTTTTGGTGGCCTAACGTTAATAAAGATGTTATAACTTTTGTCGCGTCCTGTGGGGTTTGTGCTCGCTCTAAGACCCCGCATACCCGTCCGTCTGGGACCCTCTTACCCTTGAAACTTCCGGAGCGTCCATGGACTCATTTGTCTATGGACTTCATTACGGATCTTCCTCCGTCGTCAGGGAAAACTGTCATACTGGTGGTTGTTGACAGGTTCAGTAAGATGGCACATTTCATTGCTCTTCCTGCCCTCCCTAATGCTAAAACTCTGGCGCAGGTGTTCATTGGGGAGATTGTGAGACTTCATGGGTTGCCTTCTGATGTGGTGTCAGATAGGGGGTCTCAGTTTGTGTCTAAATTTTGGAGGGCATTTTGTTTACGTCGGGGGATGCAATTGTCATTTTCCTCGGCTTTTCATCCGCAGACCAATGGTCAGACAGAGCGTCTGAATCAAAGCCTTGAGACTTATCTTCGGTGTTTTGTCTCAGAGAACCAGGAGGACTGGTCTTCTTTCTTGCCTCTGGCAGAGTTCGCTCTTAACAACAGGCGGAGCGAGTCCACTGGTAAATCCCCGTTTTTTGGGGCATATGGTTTTCATCCCCAGTTTTGTACTTTCAATGGGGGGGGCCCTTCTGGGGTTCCTGAGGAGGAGCGTTTCTCGTCGTCACTTGCTTCAGTGTGGAGAGGTGTATTGAATAATCTGAGTGCTATGGGGAACTGTTATAAACGTATGGCTGATAGGAGGAGAGTTTCTGGTCCAGATCTGAATGTGAACGATCTGGTATGGTTGTCTACCAGGAATATAAAACTTAAAGTTCCCTCCTGGAAACTGGGTCCCAGATTCATCGGGCCGTACAGGATCAGTTCCATAATTAATCCTGTGGCATTTCGTCTGGACCTCCCTCCTACGTTTAAAATCCACAATGTGTTCCACAAGTCATTACTTAAGAGGTACGTGGCACCAGTCATACCGTCACCTCTACCTCCTCCTCCAGTGGTGGTCAATGGTAACTTGGAGTTTCAAGTGTCAAAGATCATTGACTCACGTCTGAATCGCCGGTCCCTTCAGTACTTGGTGCATTGGAAGGGGTATGGTCCAGAGGAGAGGACGTGGGTTCCTGCGTCTGACATTAACGCAGATCGGTTGGTTCGGACCTTCCACAGAACTCACCCGGGCAGACCTGGCCCTGAGGGTCCGGAGGCCCCTCGTAGAAGGGGGGGTACTGTCATGTGTGCATCGCCACGAAGATCGTTGCGGTTGCACATTCTGACTTCTCACAGCTGAGTTGCTGTTTCTTTGTGTTTGGCAGTGAGGGAGTTAATTCTGTCTGTGCTCGGTTCTGGGACTGGGTTCAGTTTCTCCCGGCTGCAATTGATTATTTGTTGATTGGTTTCCTTTAAATCCCTGGTTGTCTGTTTTGGGAGTTGCCAGTGAAATTCTTCATGCAGACCACAGATAGGATTGAATCTGTATAGACTTAAGTTAAAGAGCTCCTTAGTTGTTTTAAGCTCAACTTGCTTAGAATTTTATATCCCAGACCATTTATGTTCCTTCTGTGTTTAAGTGTGTATGCGAGTCTGTGTTTTCTCCAGTCTGTCCTATATGTCTAATCTGTGTATTTAGCAGAGATCAGCCCATATCCCTTTGGTGGTAATCAGGGTCCTTCTTAGAACTGATTACAGGGTTCAGGGACTGATAGGAGACTAGGTTAGGCTGGAGACTTGGACCTCTGAACCATTATCAGTACCTCCAAGGTGAGGGATTAGTTAGGACCCCAGTTTTAGGGTCAGGTTAGACCCCGGTCCTCCTCTTTCCTGTGACAGCGTATCAAGTCCTCAAGATTAACCCTGAGTTCAACGGATATCGTGTCAGGTAAATCTATTCTATATTTACATGCTGATGTTGCTAAACTATATGTTGTATAGAGTGTTGTTTCTGTAAGAATAGTTTACTGACATCGTACACATATCATTAGACAGCGTGACACTGGGACCTGGGTAGGATCTAAGCTGCACACGGGGACAGAGTACCTATTTGCCCTTCTCTGCAGTAACCCTCTGAGTTAGTAGCCACGATTCCCCTTAGTGACATATTAGCAGGGATCAGGGACATACTAGGTATGCCATTTCTCTCTTCAAGGCATTCTGCAACGCCTGTGATCCCAAATGCGCTCAGGAGCCCTCCGAACCCAGTGTACCTAGCTCCCCTGAGTGGGCTTCGTCACTGTCACAGTCCACGGCTTCACTAGCTAAAGTGATTGAGTACCTACAAGATCCCTCTGCAGGTCGGGGCATTCAGCTGCCTGTATTAGAGGGTTCCTCTACCTCAAGGGAACTGTCGGCCACCATGGGCCGCCCTCAGTCAATATCTTCACAGGCATCTAGGAAACGGACCAATAGCACGTATCTTTGGCCCTCTGGCGCCTCGGCATCCGTGAGTTCTATTTCCCGCTCCCCTCACCAGGGGTTCGCAGCGACCACAACTCTGAGTACGAGTCTGACGGTTTCTCTCGACCTGGACTCGCCAGAGTATCAGGTGACAGTGGATACTCTCATTGAGACCGTCAACCAGACTTGGAAGGTTGACGAGGATTCTATCCCTGCCCCAGATCACGCGGTGTCCTTCAAGAAGACCAAACGTCCTCATAGGGGGTTCGCCATCCACCCTGAGTTTCAGGACATACTTCGGAGGCATAGGGAGCGGCTGGACAAACGCTTCATAGAAGCCTCTTGAGGCGAGATACCCCTTTTTAGTTAGATCTGCTGAAGGAATGGGCTGAATACCCTCCAGTCGATCCACCCGTATCTTGCCTGGCCTCCAAAACCCTCCTATCCTTGCCGGATGGATCCTCGATTAAAAATCCCACGGATCGTCAGATCGAGCATTTTGCTCGCTCAGTATTTGAAGCCTCAGGCTTAGCACTCTCTCCCTCTTTTGCCGCGGCATGGGTTGCTGAAGCTATGGTTTCCTGGGCAGATATGCTGACCAAAACCATTCAGGATAGCAATCTTTCCCCGGAGGCAGCGGATCCTAGCGGGAGACTATTTGGTGCACGCCTCCCTGGATGCGCCTAACTGCTGCCGCACTTGCAGCCTCTAACGCCATCATCATCAGACGGGTACTGTGGCTCAAGGAATGGCGTGCGGTCTCTTCGTCCCTAACCTCTCTGCCTTACCAGAGCAGTCGTTTATTTGGGAAAAAGCTGGATCAGCTTATATCCGACGCCACAGGAAGGAATAGTAAATTCCTTCCCCAGCAAAGACCAGGCGACCTTTTCGCCGTCAGCAACAATCTTGTTTTTCAGTCCTTTCGCAGCAATCCCAGTTGGTTCACTACGACCGCCTCGTCCGGATCGGAGCGCTCTCTGCATAGGGACAGGGGCCCCCAAGTCCCGTATAAGCCCAATCAGTCGTGGAAGAGCCGACCCAACCAGTCCAGATCTAAGGGATCCAGGTTCCATAGATTGTCGGCTCAATGATTTGTGGCATTATCCAGTCAACACCAGCGATTAGGCGGCCGCATACTCGGTTGCGTCATGCTTGGCTCTCTGTAGTTCACGACGAAAGGGTCAGGGACCTGGTGTCCTCCGGATACAAAATACAATTTTCTTCCCACTCCTCCGGAACGGTTCTTCCCCTTTTGCCCCCGCTCCCGCCCACAGACAGACAGAGGCGCAGGTATAGTCCTTTAACCGAGCCATCAATTCGCTTTGCCAAAGCGGAGTCATTATTCCCGTTCCAGAAAACGAGAGGTTTGAAGGGTTCTACTCGAATCTATTTGTGGTTCCAAAGAAGGACGGAAAGGTGCGGCCCATGCTGGACCTGAAACTACTAGACAAATTTGTTAGGGTCCAGCACTTCAGGATGGAGTCCCTCCATTCTGTTATCACCTCTATGGAGGAGGGAAGTTCCTAGCATCCATCGACATCAGGGATGCTTATCTTCATACCACGGTCTTTTCCCCTCACTAGATGTTCCTGCGCTTCGCTATCCACTAGGAACATTTCCAGTTCAGCCTTGTCCTTCAGACTCGTTACCATCCCCAGAGTGTTCACAAAGGTTATGGCGGCCATCATGTCCATTCTGCACTCTTGGGGCATGGTCGTTTTTCCATACTTAGATGACCTTCTAATCAAGGGCCCGTCGTACCAAGCCTGCACGGAGTGCGTTTGTATCACTTTGGATATACTTTCTCGCCTGGGCTGGCTGATTAATTTCACCAAGTCTTCCCCGTTACAGCTTAGCAGATTTCCTTTTTAGGAATGACCCTGGACACCTCCCGAGGGTTGGTGATTTTCCCTTGAAACAAGTCTTAGCCCTTCAACAGGGAGCCCCGGCACTTTGTTGCCCATATCCTCTTTCCATCCGATTCAGCATGGAGGTCCTGGGCAAGATGGTAGCAGCGATGGAAGCTGTTCCCTTCGCCCAGCTACACTTCTGTCCCCTACAGCATGTGCTTCTGGCAGCCTGTGACAGGAACCCATTCTCCCTCGACCAGCTGTGCCGCTTGCCTCCATGGGTCAAGCAGGTGCTCAGGTGGTGGACATTATGGTCTTCCCTCACCCAAGGGAAATCCCCTCTCCCGGTTCAATTGCTGGTGGTCTCCAACGACGTCAGTCTTCTCGGCTGGGGAGCTGTCTTTCGTCATCCCACTGCCCAGGGGCGCTGGCCACCTCGGGAGTCGCACCTTCCGATCAACGTCCTGTAGATTCGGGCAATTTGGTTGTCCCTGCTGAGGTTCCATCACATCCTGGCAGGTCACCCCATTTGAATACAATCAGACAGCGCCATGGCTGTGGCATATATCAACCATCAAGGGGGCATCCGCAGCAGAGCGGCAATGCGCGAGGTGGAACAAATCCTCTGCTGGGCCAAGAGAAATGTAACGCTTCCCACGGCTGCGGGGCGTTGGGACATGGCATAGCTTGCCTAACTAGCCAATGCTCCCACGCCGCCAGTCCACGACGACGTGAGGCATGCGTCCCAGATGGTAAGAGAATGTGGACCCACTGGACCACAGAGGGAGACCCGGGCCTGCCCGGACTAGGGGAGGGCAGCGACCGGGATCCGTGGCAGCTGAGCATGTGGGCAAGATGGCGACCTGCAGGACTAGACAACACCGCACAACTTCAAGTATGAAGAAACATAAAGTTTACTTAAAGACACACACAGTACATAAACAGAACATAATGCCGGGCTCCCGATTCCGCACATCAGAGAAGGGTACACGTCTCAGGATCACAGACGAATGCAGGAGGACATCACGGGTAGATGCAGTCCAAGGTTATCTGGCATGGGCATACTTAGGCGGCCTCTCTCTCAGGCCTCAGGCGTAGCACAGGCTCAGCAGGAGAACATCAGACACTGACCTCAGACAGACTTCAGACGATGGCGGGGTCATCACGGGTAGATGCAGTCCAGGATCATCTGGCACGGGCATACTAGTATGGCCTCTCTCTCAGGCCTCAGGCGTAGCGCAGGCTCAGCAGGAGAACATCAGACACTGACCCAGGACAGACGTCATCACAGGGTAGACCACAGAGGAACCGGCAGGAACACGGACTGGAATTCAGGAACACGACTGGAACTCAGGAACCGGACTGAACTCAGGAACACGACTGAACTCAGGAACACGATGGTACTCAGGAACACGGACTGGAACTCAGGAACATCAGAACACTGGCATCGGACTCCGGACATCTGGCAACGATCGGCAGGCTCCGGACATCAGGCAGGCTCCAGACATCTGGAAGTGGTCATCGGACATCGGGCCATAGTCATCAGGCATCAGACATCTGGCAGCGACCTGAAAAGGAACCCCAGCGGTCTGGTGCAAGCCCCGCCAGGCTCAACGGGAGCCGGCCGGGGATTGCACAGAAGCTGAGCACAGAGTAACAGAAACTCAGCACACACACCGGACTCCTCCTTCCAAGATGAACTCAGGTTATATAGCAAAGAATCACAGTCACTGGTACAGGGTTCAGGACACAGAAGGACTTCAGGAACATAACACAGAGGACACAGTTCAGACAGTCAGGTACAGGATCCGATCCAGGATCAGGGAATCAGGAAACAAAACACAACAGGAACAGGCCTGGATATGCAGCCTCCAGGAAGGGCGATCTGGGTATTCTGCCCCCAGAGCTGGCGGAAACACAAGACACAGTTCAGACATTCAGGTACCGGAACAGATCCAGGATAGGGATTCAGGGAACAAGACACAACAGGAACAGGCCTGGATATGCAGCCTCCAGGAAGGGCGATCTGGGTATTCTGCCCCCAGAGCTGGCGGAAACACAAGACACAGTTCAGACATTCAGGTACTGTAACAGATCCAGGATCAGGGATTCAGGGAACAAGATACAACAGGAACAAGCCTGGATATGCAGCCTCCAGGAAGGGCGATCTGGGTACTCAGCCCCCAGAACAGGCGGAAACACAAGACAGGACAAAGGGAATCAGCTCTCCAGAACTGATCGCACTCAGAGCAGGATCTGAACACACAAACACAAATTGCTAGGTTCAGGAACTCAATGCAAAGCTCTGGCAACGCCCCACAGGGCTGGGGAACTTTATATATGAGCTGCTTCACAGCGATAGGCTGGAGCAGCAATTCTAGTGCACACCCATTCCTCATAAAAGCAGGACAGGTGTGGGCCGCGCCCCCTATGCAGAGCCAGACACAACTCAGCACAGGAAGGACACCTGACAATGGCTGCAGCCTCAACACACGTAGTAAGTCATGCACCACTGCAGAGGACCTTGCAACCTACGGGTAGCTTCTACAGCAGGCCAGGGACCGCAAATGCGGGTGGTCATGCAACACAGCGGAGACACTCACGCAAGTACGGCTACGCAGCAGAGCTGGGAACTGAGCAGCATCCATACAGGTAACAGAGAACAGTATCCCAGCTGGTTAGGGGGAAAGAAGCAAAAGGGTTAAAGCAAAGACATGCAAAGTAACGCTGGAAAACAAGGTACAGATAATACCAGTGTTACAAGAAACCACTCAGCCATCTCAACAGTGCACATGCCGGGTGTGGAAAACTGGGCGGCAGACTTCCTCAGTCATCAGGTTCTCACCTCGGGAGAGTGGTCACTCCATCCGGAGGTCTTTCAACAGATCTGTTACCACTGGGGGACTCCGGACCTGGATCTGATGGCATCAAGACCAACCACCAGGGTGCCCGAGTTTACAGCCCTGGGATCCAGAAGCCATTGGGGTGGATGCATGGGTCCTTCCGCGACATCAGTTTTGACTTCCGTACGTGTTTCCCCCACTCCCGTTACTCCCGAGGGTCATCAGGAAAATCAAGGCGAAAGGAGTTCCAGTGGTCCTAGTTGCCCCGGACTGGCCGAGCCGCGCGTGGTACGCGGAGCTAGTGCAGCTTGTCGTTGACGTTCCCTGGAGACTACCGGATCAACCAGATTTGCTCTCCAAGGACCTGATTCGCCACTAGAACTCAGGGGCCCTGTGTGTAACAGCCTGGCCATTGAACCCTGGGTCCTAACTCAATCTGGGTTCTCCCAGGAGATGGTTTCTATCATGATTAATGCTTGGAACCCTGTATTGGTGCGCATCTATCACCGCACCTGGAAAACCTTATTTGCAGCCTTCCTCCTTCAGACCAGTTTGGAATCAGGCCTAGCACTTAGTTCTCTCAAAGGCCAGATCTCTGCTTTATCTGTTTTGTTCCAGCGCAGGATCTCTTCCAAGCTGCAGGTGAGGATGTTCATTCAAGGAGTACCCTTATGGAACACCATTGGATGCCTGGGACCTTATCTTGGTCCTCAGTGTTCTACAAGAGACTCCCTTTGAGCCATTGCAGACCAAAGACTCCCTTTGAGCCATTGCAGCACGTCTCTCTGACCCACCTTTCATGGAAGGTGGCCTGTCTTGTCGCGGTCACTTCAATCAGGCGGGTTTCAGAGCTAGCCGCCCTGTCCTGTCGAGCTCCTTTCCTGGTTTTCCACCAGGACAAGGTGGTTCTCAGGCTGTCCCCGTCCTTCTTGCCCAAGGTGGTTTCCTCCTACCTCCTTAACGAGGACATTGTCCTGCCCTCGTTTTGCCCTGCACCAGTACACCGTGTTGTGCAGGCTCTTCACATTCTGGATCTGGTGAGAGCTCTCAAATGGTACATCTCACGGACGGCGTCCTTCCTTAAGACGGACGCCTTGTTCGTTCTTCCTGAGGGTCACAGGAAGGGGCTCGCCGCTTCAAAGTCCACAATAGCCAGATGGATGCGCGCGGCTATTCAAGAGTCTTACCACCTCAGGGGCCAGCCTATCCCAGCGGGGATTAAGGCACACTCCAGTCGGTCGGTGGGTGCTTCTTGTGCCATTTGGCACCAGGCGTCAGCGGAACAGGTTTGCAAGGCTGCGACCTGGTCCAGTCTGCATACGTTCTCGAAGCACTACAACATTCACACTCAGGCTTTTGTGGATGCGTGTCTGGGTAGATGGATCTTGCAGGCTGCGGTAGCGCATCTCTAGACAGTTGGTTCATGGGGTTATGTCGTTTCCCCACCCAGGGACTGCTTTAGGACGTCCCATGGTCCTTCTCCCCCAATAAGGCGAAGGAGAAACAGGGATTTTTGCGTACTCACCGTAAAATCATTTTCTCCGAGCCACTTATTGGGTGACACAGCACCCACCCTGTTGGCCTGATGGCTATGTTTGTTCATGATTTGACGTGTTGTACCTGTATTTGATGGTTATGATCTCCTACTGCTTTGTCACTGAACTCGTTCGGCTGGAGCCAGTGGTAGGTGTATACTGCAGAGGAGGAGGAGCTAACTTTTTTCTATTCAGCCTCCTAGTGGCAGCAGCATACACTGTTGTGAATGGGTTTGAGATGAGTTCTGAGCAGAGGCTCCCTCTGGTGGTTACAAGCGGTACTAGTGAGGATTGTGAGGACTGGGAATCAGGTGTTACTGATTGGTCTTATATAAGGGAGTCATTTTCCCATCAGGGTTGCCGGTGATCAATTGTTCTGGTCTGAATCCTTCTTTCCAGTTTCCCTTGTAGCCTGCTGTGTCGTGTCTGCATCTCCTGCTATCAGATAAGACAATTTCTTCTTTTGTGTTTGTGCTATATTTTTGCATTTTGTCCTGCACTTCTGTGGGGGCCTTCAGGGTCCCCTCCGGGGGCTTTTGCCCTCTCAGTTTAGTCCAGCCACTGTGTTTTGTACTTTTGCTTTTTCCAGTTTTTTTTCAGTGGCTGCTGTTTTGTTTTTGTTACACCAGAGAACTAATTTAGGTGGTAGAGGTCGTGTGATCTCAGGTGATTTTGAAATTAGTAGAGTTGGTGTTTTTTCAGGGTTTTCTGAGATTGCAGTAAGTACCCTTCCTATCCTTTTCTATTTAGATAGTTTGGGCCCCAGCGTTTGCTCATACTATTTTCTTTCTGTGTCAGTATTTCCTCTTGTCTAACCGCCATTACATGTTTGGGGGCTTTCTATTATCTTTGGGGTTCTGCTCCGGGGCAGATAGTTTTCCTATTTCTATCTTTAGGTGTAGTTAGTTTCTCAGGCTGTGACGAGGCGTCTAGGACCAACGTAGGAATGCTCCACGGCTGCCTCTAGTTGCGGTGGTTAGTCAGGGTACTGCAATCTCATAGATTCCAACTGCTCTGGTGTATTTCCTTTTTTACCTGCACTCCTCAGCTACCGTAACATAACAGTATCACCGGCCATAAAAATTGTATGGTACTCACAGAAGGGAAAAAATATTTTGAAGGAAGAAAAGTTGTCAGAGATATTTTTCTGTTTGTTGCATTTTTTTTTTTTTTCCCTCTGTATCTCTGGGTGCTGGGGAGGATCTTTTCTCCCAATGGAGTTTGCACAGTTGTCTGGCCGTGTGGATCAGCTTGCCACTGAGGTTCAGAGTATTGCTGCATATCTTGCTAGGTTGCCTGTTGTGGAACCTAGGATCCCCATGCCAGATTTGTTTTTAGGGGATCGAGCTAAGTTTCAGAATTTCAAAAATAATTGTAAATTGTTTCTTGCCTTAAAATCTAAGTCCTCAGGAAACGCAGCGCAGCAGGTTCAAATTATCATCTCTCTCCTGCGCGGCGATCCTCAGGATTGGGCTTTTTCCCTGATACCTGGGGATCCTGTTTTGAGTGATGTTGATGCATTTTTTCAGGCTTTGGGGTTATTGTACGATGAGCCTAATGTCACTGATCAAGCTGAAAAAGCCTTGTTGGCATTAAATCAGGGGCTTGATGACGCTGAGTTATACTGTCAGAGATTCCGTAGGTGGGCAGTCCTGACCAAGTGGAATGACGACGCTTTGGCGGCCCTTTTCCGGAAGGGTCTGTCGGATAATGTAAAGGATGTTATGGTGGGATTCTCTGTCCCCTCTGGTCTCAATGATTCTATGTCATTAGCGATTCAAATTGACAGACGTTTGCGTGAGCGGAGAAGTATGCGTGGAGTGGTGTTGCCTTGTGAGCCAGCTGCTGAGCCCATGCAGTGTGATGGAGTGGTGTCTGGGGCACAGCGTCATGAGTTTCGAAAGCGCAATGGGTTATGTTTCTACTGTGGTGATGCCTCTCATGCTATTTCAGTCTGCCCTAAGCGGGGAAGACATTTTGCACGCTCAGTTGTCTTGGGTAGTGTTCAGACTAAGTTTTTATTAACTGTCACTCTGATATGCTCTCTGTCCTCATTTTCTGCTCAGGCTTTCGTTGATTCTGGAGCAGCTATTAACCTGATGGATTATGATTTTGCTAAACGTTGTGGGTTTCCCTTGATACCCCTACAGAAGTCTATTCCTTTACTGGGGATCGATTCTACCCCTTTGGCTGAGAATAAACCCCAGTTTTCTACTCAGGTGATAATGAGGGTTGAACCTGATCACCAGGAGTGCTGCAAATTTTTGGTTCTATATAATCTGCATGACATTATAGTGCTGGGTTTCCCTTGGTTACAGTCTCATAATCCTGTTTTGGATTGGAAATCTGTGTCTGTAACCAGTTGGGGCTGCCAATGTGTTAATACCAACACTCCTGTTTTTTCTGCCTCCCCCCAGGCTGAGGATGTTCCTGACTTTTTGTTTGATTTTTCTGATGTGTTTAGCGAAAGTAAATCTGCATCCTTACCTCCCCATAGGAGCTATGACTGCGCTATTGAATTAGTGCCAGGTAGTAAATTCCCTAAAGGTCGCCTTTTTAACTTGTCTGTACCTGAACATGACGCTATGCGGTCTTATATCAAGGAATCATTGGAGAAGGGTCATATCAGACCATCCTCTTCACCCTTAGGTGCCGGTTTTTTCTTTGTGGCCAAAAAAGATGGTTCATTAAGGCCGTGTATTGATTATCGTCTCTTGAACAATATTACTGTGAAATATCAATACCCGTTACTAGAGTTGAGCGATACTTTCCGATATCCTAAAGTATCGGAATCGGAATGGTATCGCCGATATCACTAAAATATCGGCGATACCCGATACCGATACCGGAAGTCCCATGTAAGTCTATGGGAACAAAATATCGAAATTAAAAAAACCCCATTCTTGCCTTGTTGGTTAATTGTACATGAAGGAAAACAAGAAAGAGTAATGTAGAATGTATTGGGGAAGGTTGAGGAGACATTAAAGGCATAGATGTTTAACCCAATCAAATGGAATAGCATAAATATTTTTTTTTTTAAAGATGTTCGGATTGACGAAGAAATTGACAATGTTGTTAACGTTTTTTATATTTTGGCAAATATGTATATTACACAACTTCCATGCTCTTCATCTTCACCTTTTTAACTTTTCACACACTTTCTCCTTCATAATCTTCTGCAGCATCATCTTTTTCATCAAATTATTCTTCATCTTCACCTTCTTTATCTTCTTCTTAAACTTCTTGCTATTCATCTTTGTTAACATTACTCATATTCTTCTTATCAAACTATTATTCTTATTCATATTCTGCTTCATCTTATTCATCATATTCTTATTTGTGACAGAGAATCCTGTACTTGTAATCTGTCAAAGTATGAATTTTTCATCCTTCCGTTCTTGCTGTCACAAAAGATTTAAATTACAACAGTATTTGTCCGTGTTCAGTTTAGCCTGCAGCAGCAGGCATTTTCCAGGGGCACCACGAGGAGGAACGGACTCACCCCCATACACTGCTTAGTCTTCTTCTGCTTAGAATTTAGAGCATATATTTTGCTCTTCATTTTGGTCTTATACTTCATGTTCTTCTGCTTTTAGATCTTCTGCTTATTGTTCTTGTGTCTCTTGTTCCGTATCTTGTATTTGTAGCACAATCTTGTACCAGCTGATGTTACTGGGACACGGTTACTAAGCAGGAGGTACCTGTGCTCCAAAGCACTACCAAGGACCAGCAGACGTTGCTGGAACTCGGATACCGAGATGGAGGCACCTAGGCCAAAGGCACTGCGGAGAACCAGTTGACGGTACTGGAACCCGGACGGGTAGCAGAAGGTACAAGAGCCAATGCAAGTAACGAGGACCAGCTGACTGTGCTGGAACCCGGAGGGGCAGCAGAAGGAAAGAGCCAATGGCACAACCGAGGACCAGCTGACGTTACTGGGACACGGTTACTAAGCAGGAGGTACCTGTGCTCCAAAGCACTACCAAGGACCAGCAGACGTTGCTGGAACTCGGATACCGAGATGGAGGCACCTAGGCCAAAGGCACTGTGGAGAACCAGTTGACGGTACTGGAACCCGGACGGGTAGCAGAAGGTACAAGAGCCAATGCAAGTAACGAGGACCAGCTGACTGTGCTGGAACCCGGAGGGGCAGCAGAAGGAAAAGAGCCAATGGCACAACCGAGGACCAGCTGACGTTACTGAACCCCAGTAACACAGGAGCAAGTGTTGACTGTGCTAACAGCACTTCCGAGCAACAACTGGCGGTGTTGGAGCCCAGGGTCAAGGAGGATGTTTAAATACTAGATCAAGTAATTTCCTTGTTACCTGTCAATTTTAAATGTCTATACTTCAAACAAGAGAAAGATAACCTTTACTACCATAAGATGATGATTTCATTTAAACTAATATCTAGATAAATAAAGAATTGACAAACATAAACACATACATTAACATGTTGAACAGCAATGCAAACCACAAAATAAATTAGTTAAGGAATCTGCTATACGGTTGTACATAAAAGCATACAAGTACATATCTGAATCCATTAATGATGGATAAGTAACAGTATGTACACCATTTTTATTGTATAGACAATGAATGTCTGACTTCAAAACATCATCAGCATTACAAGTAATCTGTGATATTACTAAAATGTTCCATTTGCTGAATAATGTCACTAAATATTTTATACAAAATTATACAATTTCCATCATGTAATACTCATAATATGTGGCAATAATCATTTTTATTAACAAACATAACCTTTAAAAAGTGCATAGTGCATAGTGAAAATTGCTATTTATGGCTGACTGTCGACTTGGAAGCATGACAACAGATAGATAAGGTATATATAGATGAGACTGCATAGCCACAGATGGTGAATGGCGATGTAATACTGTACCTCAATAAAGTGTGCGTCACTACTACATAATTTTTTTTATATAGCTTTATAAACAGGGTACATGGATGTATGCTTGTGCCTTTGTTTTGACGCACAGACTGCCTTCCTGCTGAGACGCATTGGGTAGTGAACAGTTGTGTGCAGTGTTCACTGCAGTCTCTGCGGAATAACCACACTTAGACCTTATAACTTTTCAGACTTTCTTTATCAATCTACCAAGATGAAGAAGGCAGGGAGTAAGGCACGTGGTCGTGGAGTTTCTTCAGGGAGAGGACGTGGGGATTCTGTGGCTGCTGCGGCCCCCAGTGACACAGCATCCACCAGTTTTCCCCGTGAGCGTTCCTTTATGCGCACTTTTGTAGGAGCTCGGAGTACCCCCCTGCTGCGGGAAGAACAAATTGAAGCCGTTGTTGTTTGGATGTCAGCCAATGCATCGACTTCAATTGCTTCCACCTCCTCTCAGGACCACAGCACTGTTGGGCAACCATCTGTCTCTTCACCGCCTGGCAAATTGCCCAGGCAGTCAGAGAGTTCTGTACAGGAGCCAGCTGAGTGTCTGCTTCTGTTCTCAGAATCTATTGGCTTGCAAACAGGGGCCCAGCCAAGCAGCATTCTGTAATGTGAAGAGGGAGTATGCAGTGATGCGCAACAGCTGTGTCTCTCTGAATCTGAAGAGGCGGGTGAGACAGTGCCGATGGTCAGCACACCGCAGAACGCATCTGATGATGATGAGACCCAGGTGCCAGTTTCTGTTGAGCATGGTGCTGGCCAGACCACCCAACAGCAGGTGTTGGAAGAGGGTAGTGGAGATGATGAGGTCCAAGACCCAACATGGCATGAGGAACAGGAAGGTGGTGGGAGCAGCTCAGAGGAATAATAATAATATTTATTTATATAGCGCCATCATATTCCGCAGCGCTTTACAGTTTAGCAGTTTCAGAACACAAGTCATAAGTAACAACGTTAACAATACAATAATTTAAGCTAAATAAGTCGCCCCTGCTCGTGACAGCTTACAATGTACAATGAGATGGGGGAGATACAAAGTATAGGTGTTTATATACAATGGTGCATTTACAATGATGTTCCAGCCATCTTAAGGGACTGAGGGATGGAGATAGTGAATGGGCTAGAGACACACACACACTTACACAGAATACATAGAATGACTTTGATTAGTGAATGTGATAGGCCGCTCTGAACAAATGTGTTTTGAGGGAGCGCCTGAAACCATGCAAATTGTGGATAGTCCTAATTTCTTGGGGTACAGCATTCCAGAGGATTGGCGTAGAGCAGGAGAAGTCTTGGAGTCGGGAGTGGGAGGTACGTATTAGTGCAGAGGTTAGTCGAAAGTCGTTTGCAGAGCGCAGCAGTCGGTTAGGCCGATAGATAGAAATGAGGGAGGAGATGTAGGAGGGGTGCTGCACTGTGGAGAGCTTTGTGGGTGAGAACCAGTACTTTGGTTGAAAGCTGGGAGAGGCCTAGAGAAATGGTTAGTGATAGAAGGAAGATAGAGGAAGACATTGCCCCAACGGTACAAACAGGAGGGAGAGTTAGGCTGCAGACTCGGTTGCCTGTAGCCTCCAGTTTGGCACCTGTTCGGAGCAGTTGTCTTCCAAAAGTCAAAACGTGCGCTCCCAGGACTTGCACTGCGTGGTCCTTTTTTCACACACTTGCACATGATATTTGCTATGTGAAATGCAAGCTGTGTAATCAAAAATTAAAAATAGCTAAAAGTGTCAGTCACCTCAATACCACAAATATGTGGAAACATGTGCGGACAAAGCACGTAGTTGAGTTACAAAGACACACTAGAGATGTAGGCCAACCTACAGCAGCACCTACATCTTCAGGTTGTGTTGAAGCCTCTTCATCGAGCTCACACACAGCTGGTTCTGCTTCCTCACAGGATCGCCATGGAAGAACCTCGGCCACTGTTGTCCAGAGACAAACTGTTATTCCACACACAGCAGCAAGTTCCCTGTCATCCTCACACTCCCAGGCCACAAAACAGCCATCGGTAGCACAGGCATGGGATAAAAGACGGCCATACTCCGCAAACCATGCACGAGCACAGGCTCTGAATGCTGGCATTGCAAAACTCCTGTCCCTTGAAATGCTGTGATTCAGGCTGGTGGAGACAGACAGTTTCCGTAACTGAATATCATTGTCAATCCCACAATACAATGTGCCAAGCCGATTTCATTTCAGCAGGCAAGCCGTCCCTGGTCTGCAAAAGCATGTTGAGGGAAAAATTAAACATGCGCTACTAAAAGCCCTCAGTAGCAAGGTCCACCTGACCACCGATGCGTGGACCAGTACCCATTGTTATGATCTGCTACAACCAGTAAGGAAAGAAGGGAATTCTGTCCCTACAATACAACTAAGCTGAATCCCTACGATGTAACGGGGAACCTGATCCTGCGACCAGACCCGCTAAAGTCCTCATCTAGTGTGAACGAAGACCTATAGTTGCGAGGGAGTAATCCCTACAAGATCTAGGGACTGTGAGAAAAGGTGGACACCTCCTAACATAAATTGTAGCATGGATAATTAAACAGAAAATAAATACTTTGTGATCCTAACATCAAGCAAAACTGACAGATTAAGGCACCTAAGCACCCGGCTAGCTTAACAGTAGATAATACAATGAAGTCAAGCAAAGCCAGAAGGGCGGAGCCAGACTAAATAGGGAAAAAAGGTCATGTGACCAGCAAACTGAAACAAAACCTAACAAGAGGGTTCTAACACCCATGGCCAGGGACAATACCTTTCCCTCACTGCCCATTGGGTCAATGTTGTGCAGCCGGGTACTGATCTTGCGAGTGGCGCTGTACGTGTTCTGCCAACTCCAAGGATTGCAGGAATCAAGTCTGTACACATTGATTCCTCCTCCTATTCCAGTTCCTCAGAATCATCGCTGCAGGAACCGTCACGGTCTACCTCCACATGGACCCGTGAACGTTTACCTGTTGCGACCGATATGAGCACAGCCGTGTCCAAATGTCAACAGGCCATCCTGAAATTAATTTCCATGGGGAATCTTAGCCACACAGCGCAGGAGCTCTGTAATGCCATAAAGCAGGAGAGCGATGTGTGGTTTTTGGAAGAGAATCTACAGGCAGGCTTGGTAGTGTGTGACAATGGCCGAAATCTGGTGTCAGCTCTGGGCCTTGGCAACCTCACTCACATACCATGTCTGTCATATGTGCTCAACTTGGTCGTGCAGAGTTTTTTGAGGGACTATCCGGATCTTGATGCACTGCTGCACAAGGTCCGCCTAGAGTGCGCTCACTTGCGACGTTCCAGCATGGCCAGATCGCTGATTGCAGCTCTGCAACGCAGATTTCACCTTCATGAACATCGCATCATATGTGACGTACCCACCAGGTGGAATTCCTCGTTACATATGTTGGAGCGGTTGTGTGAGCAGCAGCCAACAGTAATGGAGTATCAGCTGCATCAGGCGCAGTCAACTCGCAATTTGCGCCGTTCACACTTCACCACTACTGAGTGGGCCTCTATAATAAGAATAATAATATTATTTATTTATATAGCGCCATAATATTCCGCAGTGCTTTACAGTTTAACAGTTTCAAAACACAAGTCATAAGTAACAACGTTAACAATACAATAATTAAAGCAAAATCAGCCCCCCTGCTGTGTGAAAGCTTACAATCTACAATGAGGTGGGGGAGATACAAAGTACAGGTGTTTATATACAATGGTGTTTTTACAATGATGGTCCAGCCATTTTAAGGGAGTGAGGGATGCATGGAGATAGTGAATGGGCTACACACACAGAATTACACATAGAATGACTTTGATTAGTGAATGTGATAGGCCACTGTGAACAAATGTGTTTTGAGGGAGCGCCTGAAACCATCCAAATTGCGGATAGTCCTAATTTCTTGGGGTAGAGCATTCCAGAGGATTGGCGCAGCGCGGGTGAAGTCTTGGAGTTGGGAGTGGGAGGTACGGATTAGTGCAGAGGTTAGTCGAAGGTCGTTTGCAGAGTGCAGCAGTCGGTTAGGCCGATAAATATAAATAAGGGAGGAGATGTAGGGGGGTGCTGCGCTGTGGAGAGCTTTGTTGGTGAGAACCAGTAATTAGAATTGGATCCTATAATGAATGGGCAGCCACTGCCAGTGTAATGAGTGGCGAATAACTCTATGAAGGATATCTGCCACGTTTTGCGTGCGTTTGATGAGTCAACGCGGATGGCGAGTGCAGATGATGCACTAGTCAGCCTGACTGTCCCCCTTATCTGCCTGCTTCAAAAAACACTGCAAGCACTAAGGCATGAGGTTTTGGAAGAGGTGGAGGATGAGGAGTCACAAATTCCATCACCTTCTGGACAGTCAGCGCAACGTGGTTCCTCACAAAGGGCTGGAGGACTTTCAAAGTACCATGCTGTATCAACAATTGAACCTCCAGAGTCGCTGTCTATATTTTCATAACCATTACAAACTTTTAATGTATTTACAAAGCACATAATGTACATTTTTTGTCTATCCTTTTGTAATGCTATTGTGTTTCCATAAACTGATGTTACAGAATTATGATACAAAGTTTTTAAATTTTGAGTTTTAAATTTTGTAAATTTATATGTATTTGAAGGACTTTGTGAGGAGGATGAGGAGGAGTCAATGGAGGAGGAAGACATCGCTCCAGAGGGAGGTAGACAATGCTCTAGTCAGTATGTAGACCAAGGGTGGGGTGATGCACAGCAGGCGGAGATGACGCCTCTTGCAGGGGACAACGTTTCTTGGCCAGTTGGGAGTCTGCAGCACATGGTTGATTTCATGCTGCAGTGGCTGAGAAACGACCGCCGCATCGAACACATTCACACCACGTCTGATTATTGGGTGTACACCCTCCTAGACCCTCGCTACCGGGACAACTTACAAAGCCTCATCACACCGTTGAACCGGGAGCGTAAAATGCGGAAGTACCAAGACACACTGGTGCAATCCATAATGTTCTCCATTCCAGCCGAGAGCACTGCTGCTGCTACTGATTTACAAAGCAGCTCTGTGCGTCGAGGCAGTGGAGACAGCTCTGCAACAAGAGGGTGCACAAGCAGCGCCTCTGCACAGGGCAAGAACAGTATGTTCCAAATGTGTCGAAGTTTTGTGGCAGCGCCACCAATGTCTACACCATCCGAGACGGCTCCAGTCAGCAGGAGGCAACATTTCCGTAAGATGGTGACAGACTACATGTCTTGCCCTCTCAGTGTACTCCCAGATGGCTCTTCCCCATTCAAGTTTTGTGTCTCTAAGCTGGATACATGGCCAGAGCTTAGCCAGTATGCATTGGAGGTGCTGGCTTGATCTGCTGCCAGTGTATTATCGGAGCGCGTCTTTACTGCTGCAGGTGGTGTACTAACAGACCGTTGCATGCGACTATCCTACGATAATGTAGAACGGCTTACTTTTCTGAAAATGAACTAGGCATGGATCTCGCCTGAATTTGCCTGTCCGGTTTCAGATTAACTAACTGGTTGGCAACGTTTTCCATGTCTCCTGTTATGTTCATCTTTCTACCACCTGAGCTATACTCCCTGGGCTACAACACTGCCAGTTGCTGCTCAGAAGTGTCGTGTCCACAGACCAATACACAAGCTATAGTGATAGTGGGGTTCAGTAACGCCTGCTGTTCCCCTGCTGTGTGTCCGGCAAAAATTACTGCTACCTAGCTACACATGTTGAAAAAAACATGACATGTTAAAGTGGCTAGTGCTACACATAGATATCAGGCTACACCCTTATTTCTAAGCTGTAAACAAGTGAAACGTCACATTTAAAACCATTCAATGATTAGTGTTGGTAACAAATCTGTAACTAAATAATTGTGACATATTATGGCAGATATCCACATGTCTAACACAAATGCTAACACAAAAGCATACTTATGCTATAGGGTACTGATGGTGAACCTTCTCACTCCATAACTTTGACCAATCCAACTCACATCATGCCTCAAATGCTGCAATGTTGGAAGTGCATAATGTGGGTTGAACTTTGACAACAGCTGCAGTGCGAAGGTTATCCTTCTGTGTTCTTGGCTTTTAAATAAAAGCATACAAGTAAATATAATAATACATTGTTGATTAAGGGACATGATGTACACCTGTAATATTGTGCAAACAATGGATGTAGGACTATTCCTCTTCAACATTACTTATATTTGTGTCATTTGAAAAAAATACATATTTTAGTTAAAAATTAAAAACCCATGTTCAGTAGCTGTGAAAGGCCCGTTTGTGTACTTCTATATTGTTTGCAACCAATGTATTGTATACGGATGGAAGCACGTCACTGTAATAGATTTGAATTATTTTAAATAGAATAAAGCAGCACCAATTTTAGAAAAATGACAAGGATGAGCCAGTGACAGACACTCAGCAGAGTACACGCAGCGGTGGTTGAAGAAGTAAATGGAGCGTGATCTGCATTTTAAAAAAAAATAAAATAAAAATACCTCACAGACTGCAGTGAACACTGAAACACAACTATTCACAATCTGTGAAAGGCTACTCCTTTGTCTACTTCTATAGTGTTTGCAACCAATGTATTGTATACGGATGGAAGCACGTCACTGTAATAGATTTGAATTATTTTAAATAGAATAAAGCAGCACCAATTTTAGAAAAATGACAAGGATGAGCCAGTGACAGACACTCAGCAGAGAACACGCAGCGGTGGTTGAAGAAGTAAATGGAGCGTGATCTGCATTTTAAAAAAAAAATAAATAAAAATACCTCACAGACTGCAGTGAACACTGAAACACAACTATTCACAATCTGTGAAAGGCTACTCCTTTGTCTACTTCTATAGTGTTTGCAACCAATGTATTGTATACGGATGGAAGCACGTCACTGTAATAGATTTGAATTATTTTAAATAGAATAAAGCAGCACCAATTTTAGAAAAATGACAAGGATGAGCCAGTGACAGACACTCAGCAGAGTACACGCAGCGGTGGTTGAAGAAGTAAATGGAGCGTGATCTGCATTTTAAAAAAATAAAAATAAAAATACCTCACAGACTGCAGTGAACACTGAAACACAACTATTCACAATCTGTGAAAGGCTACTCCTTTGTCTACTTCTATAGTGTTTGCAACCAATGTATTGTATACGGATGGAAGCGCATCACACTAATAGATTAGATTTATTTTAAATGGAATGTAGCAGAACCAATTGGAGATAAATGAAAAGGATGAGCCACTGAGACACGCTCAGCAGAGTACAAGCAGCAGTGCTTGAACAAGTAACTGGAGCGTGATGTGCACTCAAAAAAGTAAAAAACACAGACTGAAGTGAACACTGAAACACAACTGTCCACAATCTGTGAAAGGCTACTCCTTTGTGTACTTCTATAGTGTTTGCAACCAATGTATTGTATACGGATGGAAGCGCGTCACACTAATAGATTAGATTTTTTTCCACTAAAATGGAGCAGCACCAATTAGAGAAAAATGTGAAGGATGAGGCAGTGACACACGCTCAGCAGACTACAACCAGCAGTGGTTGAAGAACTAACTGGAGCGTGATCTGCACTCAAAAAATCAAAACCTCACAGACTGCAGTGAACACTGAAACACAACTATTCACTATCTGTGAAAAGCTCCTTTCTGTACTTCTATAGTGTTTGCAACCAATGTATTGTATACGGATGGAAGCACGTCACACTAATAGATTTGATTTTTTCTAATATAATGGAGCTGCACCAATTCCACTAAATAAAAAAAAAAAAAAAAGAGTCAGTGACACGTGCAGATGCCTACAAACAGCGGTGGATGCAGAGCAAACTGCAGCGTCACCTGCACTGTCACACACACACCTTGCACAGAGCTGTTAAAACAACACTGGCAAAATGAAGCTTTACACAGCGGTTGGTAAACTAGCCTGCCTCAAGCACAGTAGTACACAAAATCGCAATATCTAACTGTCCCTCAGAGTCAGCACAGCAGCGTTCTGTCCCTTACTGAGTTCACAGCACAGTGACGCTAAAATGGCTGCGGCGCCTTTTATAGTGCATTCTGACATCATTTCAGCAGCCAATCACAGCCATGCCATTAGTTAAGATGACCGCAGCATTACAGGATGTGCCCACACTTCGTAGGATTCCTCATTGGCTGACTAAAATCACATTGCCTCTCAAAGAATTATGGGAACTTCCGATTCCGGTATATGATATAGAAAAAGTATCGGAATTAAGTATCGGAATTCCGATAACGCGAATATCGGCCGATACCCGATACTTGCGGTATCGGAATGCTCAACACTACCCGTTACCCTTGATTTCTGACCTGTTTTCCAGGGTGAAAAACGCTACTTGGTTTACCAAGCTTGACCTCAGGGGGGCATATAACCTTATTCGCATTAAGCACGGGGATGAATGGAAGACGGCATTTAAACCCCTGAAGGGCATTTTGAGTACCTTGTGATGCCCTTTGGGCTCACTAATGCTCCTTCCGTCTTCCAGTCCTTCATGAATGACATTTTCAGGGATTTTGTGGACAAGTTTCTGATTGTTTATTTGGATGATATCTTGATTTTTTCTAATGACTGGGACTCTCATGTGAAACATGTTCGAACTGTATTCCAGATTTTGAGAGAGAATGCTCTGTATGTGAAGGGATCAAAGTGTCTTTTTGGCGTACAGAAGATCTCATTTCTGGGATTCATTTTGTCCCCATCTGTTATTGAAATGGACCCGGTCAAGGTTCAGGCCATCTGTGATTGGGTCCAACCTACTTCATTAAAGGCTCTTCAGAGATTTTTGGGTTTTGCCAATTTTTATCGTAAATTTATTGGTAATTTCTCGGTTATTGTTAAACCATTAACTGATTTGACCAGAAAGGGTTCTGATGTGGTGAATTGGCCTCCTGAGGCAGTCTCTGCATTTCAGGAACTTAAGCAGAGATTCACTTCTGCTCCTGTTCTACGGCAGCCTGATGTTTCTCTGCCATTTCAGGTGGAGGTTGATGCCTCTGAAATTGGGGCAGGTGCCGTTTTGTCCCAAAAAGATCCAGAGACCTCTAAAAGTAACCCTTGTGCCTTTTTCTCTCGAAAATTTTCTCCTACTGAACGTAATTATGACGTGGGTAATCGGGAGTTATTGGCCATGAAGTGGGCTTTTGAAGAGTGGAGACATTGGCTGGAGGGAGCCAAACATCAGGTGGTGGTCCTTACGGACCATAAGAATCTGGTCTATCTGGAATCTGCCAAGCGACTCAATCCTAGACAGGCCAGGTGGGCCTTGTTTTTCACACGTTTTAATTTTGTGGTTTCCTTTCTTCCTGGCACTAAGAATGTTAAGGCGGATGCCCTCTCGAGGAGTTTCCTTGCGGACTCTCCTGAGCTATCTGATCCCTCTGTTATTTTGAAGGAGGGTGTAGTTCTTTCCGCCATCTCGCCCAATTTGAGACTTGCTCTGGAGGGGTGTCAGGAGGATAGGCCCGAGCGCTGCCCTGTTGGAAAATTGTTTGTCCCGGACCAATGGAAAAAGAGTGTGATGTCTGAGATTCATTGTTCCGCATTGGCTGGGCATCCCGGAATTTTTGGTACCAGAGACTTGGTTAGTCGGTCCTTTTGGTGGCCTACCTTGTCTCGCGATGTCAGGGAATTTGTGCAGTCCTGCGGGACTTGTTCTCGCTCCAAGCCCTGCTCTCGCTCTAGTGGTTTGTTGATGCCATTGCCTGTGCCCAAGAGACCATGGACCCATATCTCTATGGATTTCATTTCCGATCTTCCTGTTTCTCAGAGAATGACCACCATCTGGGTAATTTGTGATAGGTTTTCCAAAATGATACATCTTGTGCCATTACCTAAGTTGCCTTCCTCCTCTGAATTGGTGCCGTTGTTCCTTCAGCACGTGGTTCGTTTACACGGCATTCCTGAGAACATTGTGTCTGACAGAGGAGTCCAGTTTGTTTCCAGATTTTGGAGGACTTTTTGTTCTAAACTGGGTGTTCAATTGTCTTTCTCCTCGGCATTTCATCCTCAGACCAATGGTCAAACTGAGAGAACAAACCAGACATTGGAGACTTATCTAAGATGCTTTGTGTCTGCTGATCAGGATGACTGGGTCTCTTTTTTGCCTTTGGCTGAGTTTGCTCTTAATAATAGGGCTAGCTCTGCCACTTTGATGTCTCCGTTTTTCTGTAATTCTGGGTTTCACCCTCGATTTTCTTCAGGACAGACGGAGGCTTCTGTCTGTCCAGGTGTTGACTCTGTTGTTGAGCGTATGCAGCAGATTTGGGACCAGGTAGTGGAGAGGTTGTCCCTCTCTCAGGAGAAGGCCCAGCGGTTTGCTAACCGGCATAGGACTGATGGTCCTCGGTTTAAAGTGGGGGACTTGGTCTGGTTGTCCTCAAAGAATATTCCTATGAGAGTAGCATCTCCTAAATTTAAGCCTAGGTTCATTGGACCTTATAAGATCATGGAGATTATTAATCCTGTTTCTTTTCGTTTGCTTCTTCCAGGGACATTTAAGATCCATAACGTGTTCCACAAGTCCTTGTTGAAGAGGTTTGTTGAGCCAGTGGTTCCTGCTGCTGTGCCTCCTGACCCTGTTTTGGTTGAGGGCAATCTGGAGTATGTGGTTGAGAAAATATTGGATTCTCGTTTTTCTAGACGAAGACTCCAGTATTTGGTTAAATGGAGAGGTTATGGTCAGGAAGACAATTCTTGGGTGTTTGCTTCGGACATCCATGCTAGGAGACTTATCCGTGCGTATCATAGAACTCATCCTGACCGACCTGGTTGCTCAAATGAGGGTTCGGTGACCCCTCCTCAAGGGGGGGGTACTGTTGTGAATGGGTTTGAGATGAGTTCTGAGCAGAGGCTCCCTCTGGTGGTTACAAGCGGTACTAGTGAGGATTGTGAGGACTGGGAATCAGGTGTTACTGATTGGTCTTATATAAGGGAGTCATTTTCCCATCAGGGTTGCCGGTGATCAATTGTTCTGGTCTGAATCCTTCTTTCCAGTTTCCCTTGTAGCCTGCTGTGTCGTGTCTGCATCTCCTGCTATCAGATAAGACAATTTCTTCTTTTGTGTTTGTGCTATATTTTTGCATTTTGTCCTGCACTTCTGTGGGGACCTTCAGGGTCCCCTCCGGGGGCTTTTGCCCTCTCAGTTTAGTCCAGCCACTGTGTTTTGTACTTTTGCTTTTTCCAGTTTTTTTTCAGTGGCTGCTGTTTTGTTTTTGTTACACCAGAGAACTAATTTAGGTGGTAGAGGTCGTGTGATCTCAGGTGATTTTGAAATTAGTAGAGTTGGTGTTTTTTCAGGGTTTTCTGAGATTGCAGTAAGTACCCTTCCTATCCTTTTCTATTTAGATAGTTTGGGCCCCAGCGTTTGCTCATACTATTTTCTTTCTGTGTCAGTATTTCCTCTTGTCTAACCGCCATTACATGTTTGGGGGCTTTCTATTATCTTTGGGGTTCTGCTCCGGGGCAGATAGTTTTCCTATTTCTATCTTTAGGTGTAGTTAGTTTCTCAGGCTGTGACGAGGCGTCTAGGACCAACGTAGGAACGCTCCACGGCTGCCTCTAGTTGCGGTGGTTAGTCAGGGTACTGCAATCTCATAGATTCCAACTGCTCTGGTATATTTCCTTTTTTACCTGCACTCCTCAGCTACCGTAACATAACAATACACCCATGGTCCTGTGTCCCCCAATAAGTGGCTCGGAGAAAAGGATTTTATGGTGAGTACACAAAAATCCCTGTTTTTGCCTCAACTGCAACTTGAATTTTTACACATCAGCAACATTTTTCTGCTTTCCCTGGACATTGCAAACAATGTAAATACTAATAGTAATTAAATCCTATAAATGTTCATAATTCAGTACAATATGTCAGAGGGTTCTGATCCCATGGATCTAAATGTGTATCTAATGATGTGTCATTCAAGTGATCACTAAGCATGCATTGTGCATTGCATTGTGCATTGGAAATACGTTGGCGTTGTGTCTGTACATTATGTTTTGATGGATATATGATGATTGAATAAAAAAGTTTTTATTCTCAAGCCCTGGAAATCTCTATTTTCATTTGTGTGTTGTTCTAATCACCTGACAACCGCAGTCAATCACAGACCTCAGCAGTCAGATGAATGAAGAATGGGATATGATCACTTTTGGTCATGACTCATGACAGACCACTGCATCCAAGGGATGATAGCGTAAGGGTGTGACAGAGACTGTCGTATACCTGCCCCTGAAGAAAGCAATTGTAATGTGAATATTGACTTGAGTTTTGCTGCATTTTATTGTATAATATGGTGTGTAAAATGTAATGTAAAATGCATAGAGTGTCATAGGTACTGATGCTCCTATGTGGGTACTGTATTAGTAATGCCTAAGGTAACCTGGTACACTCAGCTCAGGGGTAGGAAAGTATAGAACATAGCTTAGCTAGTCATATATAGGAACATTAAGATAGGTAAGGCAGTGCTGGGCCTTATCAGTGTACAGTATAGGAACAGTATAGTATACAGTTAAATGTTTGGGACCACCACAGCATGGAAGGGGAAAATGTCAAGCAATCAAATTTGGAATCAAAATTTTTTTTAAAATCATAGAATCATAGAATCATAGAATGGTAGAGTTGGAAGGGACCTCCTGGGCCTTCTGTTCCAACCCCCTGCTCAAAGCAGGATTCTCTAAATCATCCCAGACAGATGTCTATCCAGCCTCTGTTTGAAGACTTCCATTGAAGGAGAAATCACCACCTCTTGTGGCAGCCTGTTCCACTCATTGATCACCCTAACTGTCAAAAAGTTTTTTCTAATATCTAATCTGTGTCTCCTCCCATTCAGTTTCATCCCATTGCTTCTAGTCTTTCCTTGTGCAAATGAGAATAAAGATGATCCTTCTACAATGTGACAGCCCTTGAGATATTTGTAGACAGCTATTAAGTCTCCTCTCAGTCTTCTTTTTTGCAAGCTAAACATTCCCAAATCCTGCAACCGTTCCTCATAGGACATGGTTTGCAGACCGGTCACCATTCTGGTGGCTCTTCTCTGAACTTGCTCCAGTTTGTTGATGTCTTTTTTAAAATGTGGTGCCCAAAACTGGACACAGTATTCCAGATGAGGTCTGACCAAAGAGGAGTAGAGGGCAATAATGACCTCACGTGATCTAGACTGTATGCTTCTGTTGATACATCCTAGAATTGCATTTGCCTTTTTTGCTGCTGCATCACACTGTTGACTCATGTTAAGTCTGTGATCAATTAGTATACCCAAGTCTTTTTCACATGTGCTGTTACTTAGCCCTATTCCTCCCATTTTGTATATGCTTTTTTCATTTTTATTGCCCAGATGTAGTACTTTGCATTTTTCCCTGTTAAAATCCATTCTGTTAGTTGCTGCCCACTGCTCCAGTTTATGTATATCTTTTTGAATCCTCTATCTCTCTTCTCTAGTATTAGCTACCCCTCCTAGCTTTGTGTCATCAGCAAATTTGATCAGTTTACCCTCAATTCCTTCATCTAAATCATTGATAAAGATGTTGAAAAATACAGGGCCCAAAACAGAGCCTTGTGGTACCCCACTTGTGACATTCTTCCAACTGGATGTGAAGCAATTTACAACCACTCTTTGGGTCCGATCACTAAGCCAGTTATGAATCCACCTAACAGTTGCCTTGTCCATTCCATACTTAGTCATTTTTCAATAAGGATTGTGTGAGATACTTTGTCAAATGCTTTGCTGAAGTCAAGATATACTATATCTACAGCATTTCCCTGATCCACCCAGTCAGTGATTCTGTCATAGAAGGAAATTAAGTTAGTCTGACATGACTTATTAGTTACAAACCCATGCTGACTCTGTTTAATCACTTCATTCTTATCCAGGTACTTGCATACATGTTCTTTAATAATTTGTTCAAAGATCTTTCCTGGTATAGAAGTCAGACTCACCGGCCTGTAGTTCCCTGGGTCCACCTTCTTCCCCTTTTTGAAGATAGGAACAACATTTGCTCTTCTCCAGTCTTCTGGGACTTCTCCTGTTCTCCAAGAATTTTCAAAGATTATGGACAGTGGTTCAAGAATTTCTTCTGCTATCTCCTTCAGTACCCTGGGGTGTAATTCATCTGGACCTGGAGACTTGAATTCATTTATGTTAGCTAAGTGTTTCCTCACTGTCTTTCTGTTTATAGATATCCTGGATTCTTCTATTCCTTTTGTTAGGAAGTTATAATTATAAGGGTTAAAAGTTGACCAGCGGTTTCTTATTTTTACAACAACATTTTTTTTTAAGGGACCACATCACATTTGAAGTCACTTTGATAGGTCTATATGATAGAAAATACCCAAAAGTTACAACATTCTAAAAACTGCACCCCTCAAGGTGCTCAAAACCACATTCAAGAAATTAATTAACCCTTCAGGTGCTTCACAGCAATTTTTGGAATGTTTATAAAAAAATGAACATTTAACTTTTTCTCCCAAAAAGATTACTTCAGATCCAATTTTTTTTATTTTACCAAGGGTTACAGGAGAAATTGGACCCCAAAAGTTGTTGTGCAATTTGTCCTGAGTACGCTGATACCCCATATATGCAGGTAATCCACTGCTTGGTCGCATGGCAGAGTTCGGAAGGGAAGTAGCGCGGTTTGACTTATCAATGCAAAATTGGCTGGAATTGAGATCGGACGCCATGTCACGTTTGGAGAGCCCCTGAGGTGCCTAAACAATGTAAACTCCCCACAAGTGACACCATTTTGGAAATTAGACCCCCTAAGGAACTTATCTAAATGTGTGGTGAGCACTTTGAACCCCCAAGTGCTTCACAGAAGTTTATAACGTAGAGCTATAAAATTAAAAAGTCTTTTTTTTCCAAAAAAAAGGATATTTTCGCCCCCAAGTTTTTATTTTCCCAAAGGTAACAGAAGAAATTAGACTCCCAAGAGTTATTGTGTAATTTATCCTGAGTACGCTGATACCCCATATGTAGGGGTAAACTACTGTTTGGGCGCATGACAGAGCTCAGAAGGAAAGGAGCACCGTTTGACTTTTTCAAGAAGTTTATAATGTAGAGCCGTAAAAATAAAACATATTTTTTTCACAAAAATGATATTTTCTCCCCCAATTTTTTATTTTTACAAGGGTAACAGGAGAAATTGGACCTCAAAAGTTGTTGTGCAATTTTTCCTGAGTATGCTGATACCCCATATGTGGGGATATTCAACTGTTTGGGCGCATGGCAGAGCTTGGAAGGGAAGGAACGCAATGCAAAATTGGCTGAAATTGAGATCAGATGCCATGTCGCGTTTGGAGAGCCCCTGATGTGTCAAAACAGTGGAAACCCCCCAATTCTAACTCCAACCCTAACCCCAACACACCCCTAACCGTAATCCCAACCCTAACCACAAACCTAACCCTAACACACCCCTAACCCTAATCCCTAACCCTAATCCCAACCCTAACCCTAAATTTAGCCCCAACCCTAACCCTAACTTTAGCCCCAACCCTAACCCTAACCTTTATGGGAACATGGAAATAAAAAAAAAATATTTTATTATTTTTCACTAACTAAGGGAGTGATAAAGGGGGGGTTTGATTTACTATTTATAGCGGTTTTTATGTTTGGCAGCTGTCACACACTAAAAGACGCTTTTTATTGCAAAAAATAGTTTTTGCATCACCACATTTTGAGAGCTATAATTTTTCCATATTTTGGCCCACACATGTGAGGTCTTGCTTTTTGCGGAACAAGATGACGTTTTTATTGGTACCATTTTGGGCACATTAGATTTTTTGATCTCTTTTTATTCCAATTTTTGGGAGGCAGAATGAACAAAAACCAGCAATTCATGCTGTAACAGTTTTATTCTTCGGGTTAGTACGATGACTGCGATACCTCATTCATGTCATTATTTTATGTTTTGGCACTTTTATACAATAAAAACTATTTTACATAAAAAAAAATAATTATTTTTGCATTGCTTTATTCTGAGAGATATAACTTTTTTATTTTTCCGGTGATGGAGCTATATGGTGGCTTGTTTTTGTGGGACAAGATGAAGTTTTCAGCGGTATCTCGTTTATTTATATCCGTCTTTTTGATCGCGTGTTATTCCACTTTTTGTTCGGAGATATGATGATATAGCATTGTTTTTCTGCCTTGCTTTTTTTTTTAAATGGTGTTCACTAAGGTGGTTAACTAGTGGGACAGTTTCATAGGCTGGGTCGTTACGGACGTGCGATAGCAAATATGTGTACTTTATTGTTTAGATGTTTTTTAATTCAAATATTTATTTATTGATGGAATAAATATTGATTTTTTAAAATATTTTTACAATTATTTAAAAAAAAATTTCATTTAATTCTTACTTTTACACTTTGTCCCACTATGGAACACTCATTTTGTGCAGGCTGATTGCTTCTATAGCATGCAGATCTGCATGCTATAGAAGCTGTTAGCTCTGCAGTTTCTATTATACTGACCTGAGAGCCATCCTGACATGCACTGCGCATGACAGGAAGTCTCTCAGGTCTGGAGACCCGGATGTCGTCATGACGACATCGGGTCTCCATGGCAGCAATCGGCTCCAGAACGCTGCGATCATGTTTGATCGCAGTGGTCCGGGGGCTAAAGTCCCGGGAGCGGTCCGTGACCGCTCTTGGCACTTAGTGCAGGGTGTCAGCTGTGAGAATCAGCTGATACCGGCGGAGATCAGCTGCACCCTCCCCCCCCCGTGAGCGTGGCTGATTGTGTATGACATACTATCCCATCCATGGGAATTAAGGCCCAGAGCACATGGACGGGATAGTACTTCCAATGTCAGAAAGGGGTTAAATTCAAACCACATTTTTTTCCAGGCCTTGTTATTGTTACATGCACAAATATTGGCATTTTTAAAATTTTGCTGCATCTGACATTTTTTTTACACGAAAATACATGCACCTTTATCAGCCTAGCCATATGAATGAGATCTGAACAATACAGGCAGAGGAAGTGATATTGTTTAACTGAATAGTAAAATGACAATATCTGAAAAAATTACCAAAGTGGAAAAAACACGTTGTTGTTTTCACTTGAGAAAGACGCCTATTCGGCATCGAAATGTGTAGTGCTGATGAAAACCTTTACTTCTATCATGTCAAGGGAATTTCATAACAGCAGTGAAGCCTATTTCAATGTGTTTCATCCACCTTGGTCAATTTTTTCTTGCAGTTGTCCTCAGCCAGTCACAGGGCAACAGCTGCAGGTATTCTATATTCATTCAGTAGTTGTGTCTCACACAACCCCTTGAGTAGAGCACCACCAATAGTCCCTTTACCCTCCTCAATTAAGGTTTTACCTTATGTTCTGTGCACTCCATTTGCTATACAGCTCCATCTTTCAATATCTGAAGTATGACATATAGTTGTCTTATTTGAAAGATACCAGCCAGCTAAACTTAAATAGCTGTGCAGTGGTGACATCTTGTGGCTAATTTAAAAATGGCAGGGAAGAATCTTCTAATTAAACCTAGGTTAATATTTGTGTATCCGCAGATGTATGCGTTGCACCAATTTTCTAGGTCAAT
>JARQOD010000004.1:360288302-360319866 GCA_033576555.1 Oophaga sylvatica
GTGCTTTGCACACATGACTTATCAATGTGTGGATATATAGGTTGAATTCAGATGCAACAGGTTTGTTATAGAAACTTTTATGATTGTCCTATTTCTCTGAGTGGGGTTTGCAGAAATCCATGTGCTTGCTGCCAGATGTATGAAAATGACTGACAGTCACAGGAATTTCTACAGTAAATATGCTGCATGTGTATTATAGAGAGGTTTTTTTTAAACCAAGTTGTCCACATCATGTTTATTTTCATTACTTATAGGGGTTGTCTACCACTTTCATATTCATGAAGGCAAAAAAATACAGTCATGGCCAAAAGTTTTGAGAATGACACAAATATTATATTTTCACATGATCTATTGCCCTCTAAGGTTTTTATGTGTGTTTGACAGATGTTTTTATCACAGACAGAAATATAATTGCAAACATATGAGTAACAAAAGCTTATATTGACAGTTAGAATGAGTTAATGCAGCAAGTCAATATTTGCAGTGTTGACCCTTCTTCTTCAGGACCTCTGCAATTCTCCTTGGCATGCTCTCAATCAACTTTTGGACCAAATCCTGACTGATAGCAGTCCATTCTTGCACAATCAATGCTTTCATTTTGTCAGAATTGTTAGGTTTTTGTTTGTCCACCCATCTCTTGATGATTGACCACAAGTTCTCAATGGGATTAAGATCTGGGGAGTTTCCAGGCCATGGACCCAAAATCTCTATGTTTTGTTCCCTGAGCCATTTAGTGATCACCTTTGCTTTATGGCAAGGTGCTCCATCACGCTGGAAAAGTCATTGTTGATCTCCAAACTGCTCTTGGAGGGTTGGGAGAAGTTGCTCTTGGAGGACATTCTGGTACCATTCTTTATTCATGGCTGTGTTTTTAGGCAAGACTGTGAGAGCCGATTCCCTTGGCTGAGAAGCAACCCCACACATGAATGGTTTCAGGATGCTTAACAGTTGGCATGAGACAAGACTGGTGGTAGCGCTCACCTTGTCTTCCCCGAATGAGGCGTTTTCCTGATGTCCCAAACAATCGAAAAGGGGATTCATCAGAGAAAATAACTTTACCCCAGTCCTCAGCAGTCCACTGCCTGTACTGACTGAATATCAGTCTGTCCATGATGTTTTTTCTGGAGAGAAGTGGCTTCTTTGCTGCCCTCCTTGAGACCAGGCCTTGCTCCAAGAGTCTCCGCCTCACAGTGCGTGCAGATGCACTCACACCTGCCTGCTGCAATTCCTGAGCAAGCTCTGCACTGCTGGTAGCCCGATCCCGCAGCTGAAACACTTTTAAGAGACGGTCCTGGAGCTTGCTGGTCTTTCTTGGGCGCCTGGAGCCTTTTTGGCAACAATGGAACCTCTCTCCTTGAAGTTCTTGATGATGCGATAGATTGTTGACTGAGGTGCAATCTTTCTAGCTGCGATACTCTTCCCTGTTAGGCCATTTTTGTGCATTGCAATGATGACTGCACGTGTTTCTTTAGAGATAACCATGGTTAACAGAAGAGAAACAATGATGCCAAGCACCAGCCTCCTTTTAAAGTGTCCAGTGGTGTCATTCTTACTTAATCATGACAGATTGATCTCCAGCCATGTCCTCATCAACACCCACACCTGTGTTAATGGAGCAATCACTGAAAAGAGGTTAGCTGGTCCTTTTAAGGCAGGGCTGCAATGATATTGAAATGTGTTTTGTGGGATAAAGTTCATTTTCTAGCCAAATATTGACTTTGCAAGTAATTGCTGTTAAGCTGATTACTCTTTATAACATTCTGGAGTATATGCAAATTGCCATTAGAAAAAGTGAAGCAGCAGACTTTGTAAAAATTAATATTTGTGTCATTCTCAAAACTTTTGGCCATGACTGTAGGTCATCAATATCTGGTGGAGGTTTCAACAACTATTTTCAGACAAAAGGAAAATGTGTGATCCGAGGCTTTATCCAATTTTAACATTTATCAGCTACCTTTTGAGATTAGTGGGGGCCCTTATCACTGGAAACTGATTCAGCAGCCTCCCAAGGAGGAAAAGCCATATTAGGCCACAGTATCTGCTGCAGACCAATTATTCTAATGGAAGTGATGGAGTGTGGCTATTCCTCTGTAAAATCCACATTAAACATGTGAATTTACTGCTAATCTGCACAGCATTCTGTACACTGTGTGCAAATCTAGTCTGAGGCTGGATGGTGGCACATGGAGCCTTATGATTGCAATAGACGCAGCCACTCCGTGTGCTGCACTATGGTGCTCAAGTACGAATCCAACAGGAGAAGGAACGCTTTAGGCCTCTTTCACACATCCGTCTTTTTGTATCAGGCATGATCCGTCGAACACCTGAAGGGACGGATCCGGCGCTTAAACAAAAAAACTGATGCAATGGATCCGTAGTAGACCTTGATTTCCAGAATCCAGATCAGACTTTTGCCGGATTGCACAAAAGTCTGATCCGGTTCCATTAACTTCTATTGTTTGCGGCCGCCTGATGCGGCGCTTCAGGCACATCAGGCGGCTCCGGCAAAAAAAAAAAAAACGTTACATGCTCCGTTTTGTCCGGCCGCTGGAATGTACATTTCCGCCGGATCCGGACAAAAACGGAGACAACGCAATGACATCAGGCACGATCTGGCGCTAATGAAAGTCAATGGTAAAAAAACGCATCCGGTACCGGATCCGTTTTTTTACCAACACGCCGGATCATGCCTGATACAAAAAGACGGATGTGTGAAAGAGGCCTTACATAAAAGGGGTGACTTTTTGGAACAGATGCTCTATACATTGATTTTTTTCCCCATAACAGAACACGTTCTGGTTTTGCACACATAATTAACAAGATCGCCACAGCCTGTGCAACCCCAGTTTTATCGTGTTTTTTCTGTGTAAAGAAGGTATAAGGAAGGGCATGTTCACGTGTTGTTTTTGCAGAATTTTTTTTTACTTTTTTCTGAAAAAAAAAATGCTTAATTTTACAGTACCAGCAAACAAAATGAAGATTTCTAAAATGTCACACATCCTTTGTTTTCCTAGCGCTTTTCTTTTAGCTGCCGAGCGCTTTTTGAAATCTGCAGCATGTCATTTCTTTCAGCGTTATTCACTCATTCAAATGAATGGAGAAAAAAATGCACAAAAAACAAGTGTATTGTATGTAGCTTTTTCCTGCAAACACTCTGGTGCAGAAAAATAGCTGCATGTGAACATACCCCAATACTGCCGTCATGTACATACGCTTCTATCTGATTTCCCTTCTGCGGGCAACTGCTTACATTGGCACTCACTGAGATCATAACTATTCTGTGTGGGAGACAGAGAAAGGAAATCAGATTGTGAGCCCTAAAGTAGAAAAGAACTGATATGAAAGAGGACAATCTCTGTACAGCGCTATGGACAACGATGGTGCTATGTAAGGAAATAAATAACAGAAAACAGGAACTAGAAAAATGCTCACATAGTAAGATATCACATGACATATTAGTCTTGAATCTAAAGAAGATTTACAGAGAGTTGGTCTGAAGTAAAAATAACTCAACAATAATGACAGCCTTTCTAGCCTCTACCACGCTGGACAGCTGGAATTTCAGAAAGTGCCTAAATAGTGAGTGACAAGGACATCCCCGGGGAGAGCACACTGACAGCCACAGACCTTCCTCTTCTCAAGATAAATACTGCCCTGCCATTGTGGTAATGGCATTAAGGGAGGGTGATGGAGCTGCCCAAGGCAACACACAAATACTGTCTGCCTTCTTTATGAGATACAGAAGAATTTTACAAATATTGAAAATGTAAAGAACTAGGATGTAACAACTGGTCCAATATATACAATATCAGACCGGACAACACGTCTCCCAAGCACAGCTCAACAGCCTCATGTATGAGGCTGTCAAGTACAGGTCAGGAGACCTGCGGTGAATTTTAGATGTGTGAAATCTGCTTAATAGATGAAACTCAAATATTTTCATATTGTAAAATAATAGTATATGGCAAATATATGTTCTGACTCCATGATCGCTGCAGGTCTGACTTCTGGACCGCTGACAATCCTGAGAACGTAGGGTCCACTGAGTTTTGTTGTTACTTATAAAGGTGTAGGGGGCCTTGGCTGAAAAATGCTGTGACAAAATGTTCTTTCAAAATCCATAGTAAGTCACTAAAGTGTCTGCCTACATGCTTTTTTTATGTAAAGAGGGGCGCAGGCTTATGATTCCTTTTTAAAAAAAAAAAAAAAACAGCATGCTTTGGCTATGGTATATTTCTGGAGTTTGCCACTGGCATCTGTACAGAAAATGAATAACGGAACTTGCATGTTTTATTACTTACAAAATGAAAAAAAGTTTTAAAATCAGGACACTTTTTTTTTTTTTTTTAGAACAGTTTAAAAAGGTCAATAACATAGTCCTCGATTCATCAAGACTGGCATTTTGCTCCCCATTCTTGATCAACAGGGCATTGGATTAAGAGGTGGCAAATTCATTAAGAGACGTGTGACACCGCAATAGATGGAACCTCCGTTACATTTCTGTCAAAATTCATGCCACTTTGTGGAGTGAATTGTGATACATTTTTGGGCCATGCACCCAACCCCCAGATAAAATTTGCCCGGTTTTCAAAAAAGTCGTCAACAGGTCAAAACAGATGTAAAAATGACAAAATGTCAAACAGTTTAATCCCCGCATACAACTTTGATTAAGAGGCAAGCAGATTAGTTGCACAAATTTCTGCAATTCCCCCAAATGTCAGAATGGGATGTGTAGAAATCTATTTGCTGAAAAAAAAATCCCACTTATATGTACAGAATAAAGTTGTAGCTGCCGATTTTTAGTCACCTCATTCAACACAGTTTCTCAGTTGCAGAAATTTTTACCAAAAGTCCCAGCACACAAACATACCCTGAAAATTTGGTTTGGTTCCTAGAGTAATTTTCTATTGTGGTCTATGAAAGTTCCTACTACCAGAATGATTAAAGTGGTTGTCCAGACAAATATCCACCCAATACATCTGCCATGGAGAGACAACAGCACACTGGGCAGGACAGTATCCTCGGCGTAGGCCATCAATACGTGATCCTAAGGTCCGATCCTCATCCCTCCTGGCAATCAGCTGTTTGATGGAGCCCTTGTGACTGCTGAGCATTAGGATCTCTTTAATCTGATGAAGAGTTGTACCTCCACCAATGAAAACATTGATAACCGATCCATAAAAAGCCCAACAATTTAAAAAACCCTTTGATATTTTATAAAAAGGATGTTTTGAAATCTAGAATATAATGACCAGGTCAATCAGAAGGTCACATCATAGAGAATCCTCCATTGATATATTCCAGATAGTGTATCTGTAGGATATCAATGAAGGAATAGTTATTGTACTTGGTTGACACTAAGTGGGGATCCAGTGCGGAGACCCCATCGATGGCTTTAGATTAGAATAATCACCTGCACAACAATACACAAGAACTATAATTGTAATACCGGGAACCACTGTCTACAAGAGAAATTAGGACTATCCTTACAATATCAATAGTAAAAACATCAGACATGTCAATGAAAACCTGCCATGTAGGAGCACAGCATCTAGTAAGGACATCAGGGAATTTCCAGTCCCTCCAGACCCTGTGCACCATTTACTACACAGATCATGACAACAAACAATTTCTAGATATCAAAAGCAAAAAACGGATAACATTACAATCGATTATATTAAGAAACTGGAAATGAATTTGGTCAATACCAGAAGAAGACACCTCGGTCCCCTTTGTGTCAGCGCATACAATTACTAGCCAAGATGGACAGGGACAAGTGACCTGGACAGGAATGCCACCATTGTCTGCACGGCGGGCCACCAGATCCTGTGTACATGTCACCAATCCCAGCATGATGGCCACCATGTAAAGTTTACTGCTGAGGCTCCTCACTAGCATACAGACAGTACACACCAGGAGCAGCACTGCAGCATCACTGCCAGCAGCAGGCTTGTCAGCCACACACATCCACGCAGCCTCACCTGGAGGGACGGGTGTCCAGGATCTCCCATTGATTTGGGGCGACGTGTGGAGGAGGAATGGGGGTGAGGCGGGAGACGACCGCAGGGGATGAGAGAGGGTGCACCCTATGCTGGGAGCGGAGAGGAGGGGGTGGCTGACACCTGGAACATGCAGAAGCTGAGGGCTGCGGACAATGCATACAGAGCACGGGGGTCCACAGCACCGGGATGTATGGGGCTACAATGGCAGCCGCCCCGGGGGTATGTGCAGGCAGCGAGTCCCGGCGATATCCTCATGTACGGAGCAGCCCGGTATGGAGACCGTTACAGGCTCGGAGCAGCAGACAGGCCTCCGTTCAGTTGTCTCTGCAGACGCGGCCCTGACAGAGGAAACGGTGCCAGGTTCGACCACCGCACCGCGCCTGCGCAGCCAGAGCGGGGGCGCAGGGCGTGAACCGCCCCTCCTTTCTCCTCCACATTGTGGATGGCAAGATGCGTCCTGACGTCTGGTTGGTCGGTGACGACATTTCAAGGCGACGCAGAAACAGCGACGAGAGTGCCCAGTCTACTGTCTGTGCAGTCAGTGCTGCTGACAGGATGGGTAGGGTGCTACCACCATGGTGGCACAATGTGTGAACCCCAGGAGGGTAGCGTCCAGTCTACACTTCACGTCCAGTATTATGTATAGCAGGGGGGAGTATACATCTCGGCTGCTGCAGAACCTCTTAAAGAGGGAGTGGGACCCTCAGTTCATATTTACATATGTAATCAAAATCATGCCCATCCCAATACCTCTAGTCCAAAAATAGTGGTGCAAAAAGGGGCACCCTTATACAACTGCCAGCCACAAATACCTGTCCCTCTATGCAAGTCATTCACCACATGCCACACCGCTCACCTTACCCAGGTGCCAACCAAACTGTGACCCCACAAAACTGCATCACCATAACTTCTGTGCCACCTCACCCGCAGGAGACAGACCCAGAATGTGGGCATGGTTCTGTCCACGTGCTCTACTAGTTTTAACAACATGGTCCCTGTTTACCTTCGGAAACCATGGCCATTTAAAAAAGCAGTGCCCATTTTGTGCAACCACAAAATACAAGTAACGGTAACTAAAAGTAAAGGCGCCGCACCCTACTTACCATTTATAGTCTCATTGCTCCTGTCCAGCACACATTGTCCCTGTCAGTCACTTCTTAGTATGGTGGATAGTTAAAGGGTTTTCTGCAAGTTTTGTAAATTAGTACTGAATGAACCTGCTCAGATTGGAAAGGATGATATCCTGTCCATCTGTCACCTCAGCTGTCTGCTGCACCTAATCTCTGGCCTCAGCAGCAATATGTGCAAAATAACATCCCACAATGACCAGACTACATGAAGGAAGGTCTAGCTCCACAATATCTATAAAAATTATTTTTTATTCTTAATTTATTAAAAAAATTTATTTGATACAATCAGCATAAATGTCACAAGCCCCCTATGGGGCGTATGTAGTAATATACGCATTTCAAATTGCATGATGAAGAATTGCAAGGTTTGAAACGCGTATGTTTCTACATACCTCCCCATAGGGGGCTTGTTACATTTATGCTGATTGTATCAAAAATATTTTTTTAATGAATAATGAATAAAAAATAATTTTTATGGCTATCATGGAGCTGGACCTTCCTTCGTGATTGATTGGTTTTCCTGCTGCACCACTGTCTTCCGTGCTCCGTATTCCTGTTTACATGTGGGTGAGCTGACAAAACAACTTTTTTTTTCTCTTCTAAATAATATCACAGGTATACAGGCAATGCAGTGATCACCAGTGACATTATACCCAGGAACTCTGTATATAGTGTCTGTCAGTGTACAGGTAATACAGTGATCACTAGTGACATTATACACAGGACCTCTGTATATAGTGTCAGTGTACAGGTAGTACAGGGATCACAGGTGACATTATACACAGTAGTTCTGTATATAGTGTAAATGAACAGGTAATACAGTGATCACCAGTGTCATTATACACAGGAGCTCTGTATATAGTGTCAGTGTACAGGTAATACAGTGATCACTAGTGACCATATACACAGGAGCTCTGTATATAGTGTACATGTAATACAGTGATCACCAGTGACATTATACACAGGAACTCTGTATATAGTGTATAGTATACAGGTAATACAGGGATCACCAGTGACATAATAAACAGGAGCTCTGTATATAGTGTCAGTGTACAGGTAATACAGTGATCACCAGAGGCATTATACACAGGAGCTCTGTTTATAGTGTCAGTGCACAGTTAACAGACTGACTTACCAGTGACGTCTCTAGGTGAAGTCCTTCATCTTCACTTTTCAGCTTCATCTGGCACAGACCGCCATCACTTCTTACAGCCGGGACTCATCTCTGCAAAAAACAGTTATCAATAGCTGATCAATAGTTGATCACTTCTAGAGCACATTCACATTCAACTTATACACTATGTTACGTGAAGAAAAGAAGCAACATTGTGCCGCCCTGCACAGTAACAGGACCTCCTTCTGTTCCCACCATGGCAAATAGTATTCTATAAAGGAAATTATACTAAAGCAGTAATAATGTCCCCTACAGTAATTATGTCCCCCACTTGCCACCATAAACTAATGTATGTTACTCATTTTGGCCTGAATAGAGTAATGAAGTCCCTCAACCTGGCCCCTTTAATTAATAGTGTCACCCATCCTGGGACCTTATGTTGCCCCATCTTGATCCCCTATGTTTCCCGTCCTGGACTCCCATATTCCCTCATCTTGGACCCTTTGTCCGGGCCCCATGTCCTGGGTCCCCTATGCCCCTTGTCCTGGGCACTTTATATATTCCCTTTGTCCTGGGCCCCATGTATACCTCCCTTGTCCTGGACCCATTTATACTCCCCTTGTCCTGGGCCCCATATATACTCCCCCTGTCCTGGGTCCCATATGCAGTCCCCTTGTCCTGGGCCCCATATATATTCTCCTTGTCCTGGGCCCCATATGCAGTCCCCTTGTCCTGTGTTAGGATTTGAACCTGTGGACCATGGCTTGCTGGTCTGTTCCCTTGATGTGGAGCTATTCGGAACTTGAATAACTTCAGCCTGAAACCATATGAACTTCGTCTGGGATAGAGATCATCACCTGCCCTGCTGATTGTTCCCTCCCTGATTGAGACTGATTGGATAGAGATCATCACCTGCCCTGCTGATTGTTCTCACCCTGATTAAGACTGATTGGACCTGCTATATATACCTGGCCCTGTGCAGCTTCCTGTTGCTGAGTATATTGTGGTGCTCAGTCTAACTGAGTGAAGCATTATCTGAGCTCCTGATCTGGAAGGTGTTCTGCAGGCATCTTCCTGTCTCTTGTGGAAACCCTGCTGTTCCTACCTCCAACTCTATCACCTAAACGGACTTGGTGCTTGTGTGTGATCTCGGCCGGCCCGTGCTCGGGCGGGCTCCGGCATCTGCCGACATAGTGAACCACCACCGCCATATACGGCACTTCCAGAAGTCCTTCCACGGTCCACTCATCTGCACACTTCTGCTCCGGCCACTGAATTCCAGTCCTGTATCGCCAGTAACGTGACAGAATACTCAGCCTCTGAAAAATGGAGGCCACTGGAGCAGAAACTTTGGAAACACGTGTCAGAAAACTGCAGGGTGCAATGTCCAGTTTGCACACCGAACAGGTGAATGGAAAAGCACGGATGGACGCATTTATTGCACAAAGCGATCATAATGTCCAGAACCACCAACAAGCTATCCAAGATCTGCAGAATGCAGTACAAGTGTTGACTGCTGGAATTACCCAGCAAGAAGGTCAAGCTTCCGTCTCAGCGTCTGCCACGCCCCCCAAGCTACCACCTTTTCGTTTTGGCGGTGATCGAGATAAATTTCGTGGATTTTTGAATCAATGTTACCTGTTCTTCGATACACATGCTAATCAGTTTCCGACTGATAGGTCAAAGGTACTATGCATCATTATGCTGTTAACCCACAAAGCGATCGCTTGGGCTAATCCTCTGATTGAGACTCGGGACGCACGTTTAGACAATCTGAACGAGTTTATTCGAGCGATGCAGCAGATGTTTGATGACCCAAACCGTGCAGCTACCGCTGAATCAACGTTGCTGGCATTACGACAAGGCAAACGCCCCGTCACAGAGTATGCTATGGAGTATAGGAGGTGGGCCGTTGACACTGAATGGAATAATGCAGCAAAAGTAACTTTCTTTAAAAGAGGACTTTCTAGTGCAGTAAAGGACGAACTTGCCCGTGGAGAGACCCCTTCGGATCTGGATGATTTCATCAAGCATTGCATCCGGGTTGACACCCGTCTGTCTGAACGACGACAAAAGAAGTGGACCTCCATGAATCGTTCAACTAACTCTTATAACTCCTCCCTGCCATCGGTCACTAAAGAAGTGCCTAGCCGGAATGTCCGAGATACAGAACTAGAGCCAATGCAAGTGGATGCGATCCAGAGACGAGCGAGTGCAGAACGAAGAGAACAGAGATTTAAAGAGAATCTATGTCTGTACTGCAGGGAAGCGGGACATTTTCTTATTAACTGTCCAAGTCGTCCCACAAACCGTTCAAGAAAAATGGTGGCGGCTATAATGGATCCTGATTCTTCCGACGAGGAGTCTTTCATCTCAGAGACTGATTACGCTAAAGATGAGATCCAGTCCATATCATCCATAGTTCCACCTACCAGGAAGGAGAGCCGAGAATCCCATTATTTTGTAACTATCAAACTGAAGGTTAACTCCCAGTGGATCACTGCATCAGCCATGATCGACTCTGGGGCCAGCGGGATGTTCATGGATTCTGCATTTGCTCAAAATCATGGCATAGATATGCAGAAAAGACTTTCACCTATTGTGATGGAGACAGTAGATGGATCTCCACTGAATTCGGGGCCAGTGGATCATGAGAAAGGACTTTTGGAGATCTATATTGAGCCGCAGCATCGTGAGATGTTGACATTCCTAATTATTTCTTCTCCACATTTTCCCATCATTTTAGGTTTGCCTTGGTTGCAGAAGCACAATCCTATCATCGATTGGGAGATGAAAAAGATCAGTTTCCCCGAAAAGGAAGTTCAGACGGAGGTTCCAAGCGAATCCACATTAGAAATAGTTCAGAATCCAGAATTGCCTCAGCTACCAGCGGTGTATGAAGATTTCTTGGATGTCTGTGACAAGAAGGGAGCGGATACACTTCCCCCGCATCGACCATACGACTGCCCAATAGAACTACTCCCGGGGGCGGCTATACCGTTTGGAACTATCTACCCTTTAGCGGGTCCTGAACTGAAGGCTCTTAAAGAATTTATTGATGAAAACCTAAGCAAAAAATGTATTCGTCCATCATCTTCGCCCGCTGGAGCCCCTATATTCTTTGTCAAGAAGAAGGATGGAACATTACGCCCAGTAGTGGACTACAGGGAGCTTAATAAAGTCACGGTAAAAAAACGTTATCCTCTACCGTTGATCCCGGAACTCCTAGAAAGAGTACAAAGTGTGAAGATCTTCACTAAGTTAGATTTACGTGGGGCATACAATTTAGTACGTATAAAGCCTGAAGATGAATGGAAAACGGCCTTTCGTACCCGATACGGACACTTTGAAAGTCTAGTGATGCCCTTCGGACTCGCTAATGCTCCAGCTACCTTCCAGCACCTGGCAAATGATATTTTCCGAGACCTGTTGGATCAGTTCATGGTCGTTTATCTAGATGACATCCTGATCTTTTCAAACTCTATGGAGGAACATCAGACGCACGTAAGACAAGTGCTACAACGGTTAAGGGAGAATTCGTTATATATTAAATTAGAAAAATGTGAATTCCATCAAGAAGAGATTCAGTTCTTGGGATACGTCATTTCACCTCAAGGATTACGGATGGATGCTAAGAAAACGCAAGCTATCCTAAAAATGGCCTATCCCTAAAAATGTGAAAGAAGTCCAGCGTTTTGTGGGGTTCGCCAACTTTTACAGACGCTTTATTAAGAATTTTTCAGAAATCGTGGTACCCATCACTGTTGTGAATGGACTTGAAATGAGTTTCTGAGCGGAGGCTCCCTCTGGTGGTTACAGGCGGTACTGGACTGTCCAGTGAAGATTGTGAGGATTGGGAATCAGGTGTTACTGACTGGTCTTATTTAAGGGAGTCGCCTTCCCATCAGGGTTGCCGGTGATCAATTGTTCTGGTCTCAATCCTTGATTCCTGTTTCCTTAGTAGCCTGCTGTGTCGTTTCTGCATCTCCTGCTTACAGATAAGACATTTTCTTCTTTTTGTTTTTGTGCTTTATTTTTGCATTTTGTCCTGCACTTCTGTGGGGGCCTTCAGGGTCCCCTCCGGGGGCTTTTGCCCTCTCAGTTTAGTTCAGCCACTGATGTTTTGTACATTTGCTTTTTCCAGTTTTTTCAGTGGCTGCTGTTTTGATTTTGTTACACCAGAGAACTAATTTAGGTGGTAGAGGTCATGTGATCTCAGGTGTTTTTGAAATTAGTAGAGTTGGTGCTTTTCAGGGTTTTTTGGGATTGCAGTAAGTGCCCTTCCTATCCTTTTCTATTTAGATAGTTTGGGCCCCAACGTTTGCTCATACTATTTTCTGTCTGTGTCAGTATTTCTTCTTGTCTAACCGCCATTACATGTTTGGGGGCTTTCTATGTTCTTTGGGGATCTGCTCCGGGGCGGATAGCTTTCCTCTTTCTATCTTTAGGTATAGTTAGTTTCTCAGGCTGTGACGAGGCGTCTAGGACCAACTTAGGAACGCTCCACGGCTGCCTCTAGTTGTGGTGGTTAGTCAGGGTACTGCAATCTCATAGATTCCAACTGCTCTGGTGTATTGCCTTTTTTACCTGCACTCCTCAGCTACCAAATCATAACAGTATCACCGGCCTAAACTGAAAATTATATGGTACTCACAGAAGGGAAAAAAATATTGTGAAAGAAAAAAAAAAAAAAAAAAAAAAAGGTTGTCAGAGTTGTCAGAGATATTTTTCTGTTTGTTGCATTTTTTTTTTTCCCTCTGTATCTCTGGGTGCTGGGGAGGATTTTTTCTCTCAATGGAGTTTGCACAGTTGTCTGGCCGTGTGGATCAGCTTGCCACTGAGGTTCAGAGTATTGCTACCTATCTTGCTAGGTTGCCTGTTGTGGAACCTAGGATTCCCATGCCAGATTTGTTTTTGGGGGATCGAGCCAAGTTTCTGAATTTCAAAGATAATTGTAAATTGTTTTTTGCCTTAAAATCTAAGTCCTCAGGGAACGCAGCGCAGCAGGTTCAAATTGTCATCTCTCTCCTGCGCGGCGATCCTCAGGATTGGGCTTTTTCCCTGACACCTGGGGATCCTGTTTTGAGTGATGTTGATGCATTTTTTCAGGCCTTGGGGTTATTGTACGATGAGCCTAATGTCACTGATCAAGCTGAAAAAGCCTTGTTGGCATTAAATCAGGGGCTTGATGACGCTGAGTTATACTGTCAGAGATTCCGCAGGTGGGCAGTCCTGACCAAATGGAATGACGACGCTTTGGCAGCCCGTTTTCGGAAGGGTCTGTCAGATAATGTAAAGGATGTTATGGTGGGATTCCCTGTCCCCTCTGGTCTCAATGATTCTATGTCATTAGCGATTCAAATTGATAGACGTTTGCGTGAGCGGAGAAGTATGCGTGGAATAGTGTTGCCTTGTGAACCTGCTTCTGAACCCATGCAGTGTGATAGAGTGGTTTCTGGGGCACAGCATCATGAGTTTCGAAAGCGCAATGGGTTATGTTTCTACTGTGGTGATGCCTCTCATGCTATGTCAGTCTGCCCTAAGCGGGGAAGACGTTTTGCACGCTCAGTTGTCTTGGGTAGTGTTCAGACTAAGTTTTTATTAACTGTTACTCTGATATGCTCTCTGTCCTCATTTTCTGCTCAGGCTTTCGTTGATTCTGGAGCAGCTATTAACCTGATGGATTTTGATTTTGCTAAACGTTGCGGGTTTCCCTTGATACCCCTACAGAAGTCTATTCCCCTACTGGGGATCGATTCTACCCCTTTGGCTGAGAATAAACCTCAGTTCTCTACTCAGGTGATAATGAGGGTTGAACCTGATCATCAGGAGAGCTGCAAATTTTTGGTTCTGTATAATCTGCATGACATTATCGTGCTGGGTTTCCCCTTGGTTACAGTCTCATAATCCTGTTTTGGATTGGAAATCTGTGTCTGTAACCAGTTGGGGCTGCCAATGTGTTAATACCAACACTCCTGTTTTTTCTGCCTCCCCCCAGGCTCAGGATGTTCCTGACTTTTTGATTGATTTTTCTGATGTGTTCAGCGAAAGTAAATCTTCATCCTTGCCTCCCCATAGGACTATGACTGCGCTATTGAATTAGTGCCTGGTAGTAAATTTCCTAAAGGTCGCCTTTTTAACTTGTCTGTACCTGAACATGACGCTATGCGGTCTTATATCAAGGAGTCATTGGAGAAGGGTCATATCAGACCATCCTCTTCACCCTTAGGTGCCGGTTTTTTCTTTGTGGCCAAAAAGGATGGTTCATTAAGGCCGTGTATTGATTATCGTCTTTTGAACAATATTACTGTGAAATATCAATATCCGTTACCCTTGATTTCTGACCTGTTCCAGGTGAAAAACGCTACTTGGTTTACCAAGCTTGACCTCAGGGGGGCATATAACCTTATTCGCATTAAGCACGGGGATGAGTGGAAGACGGCATTTAACACCCCTGAGGGGCATTTTGAGTACCTTGTGATGCCCTTTGGGCTCACTAATGCTCCTTCTGTCTTCCAGTCCTTCATGAATGACATTTTCAGGGATTTTGTGGATAAATTTCTGATTGTTTATTTGGATGATATCTTGATTTTTTCTAATGACTGGGACTCTCATGTGAAACATGTTCGAACTGTATTCCAGATTTTGAGAGAGAATGCTCTGTATGTGAAGGGATCAAAGTGTCTTTTTGGCGTACAGAGGATCTCATTTTTGGGATTCATTTTGTCCCCATCTGTTATTGAAATGGACCCGGTCAAGGTTCAGTGTTACACCCGGTCCCAGCGCTGCCTCTGCACTCCGTTCTGCTCACTCACCTGTTCCTCGGGCTGTCCCTCTGCGGCGGTCTGTGCGTGGGCTGGGGTCTCCTGTCCCATCTGCTCTCCGGCGTCCTGAGTCCTTCTCCACTTCCTGGCATGCTGCTGGCAGGCCTCCAGACAGTCGGCTTAGGACGCGAGGCCGCGCCCACCGCCTCTCTTAAAGGGGCAGCGTGCATCTTTTGAAATAGCTAATTATCCAATGGCTGCGCACTCAGTACTATATCCGGTCACTCCACCATTAGGGGAGTGCCGGAGCAACGTGTTCTATCATTGCTACATCCGGTTCTGTGCCTGTTCTGTCTGCGCTGCGTCTGCAGTCTCTGTGCTTCGCTGATACTGTTTGTCTCCTCAGATCATTACTAACCCGTATCTGGCTAATCTGGACAATCTCGGCTATTACTGGCGCAAGTGTCATCCCATTCCGCCATCAGCCATCCGTACCCGTGGACCGTGACAAGGTCACTGAAGCCAGCCTTCTACCATCCGTTCTGGACCAGGACCTTACCCTTCTCCGTCAAGAACTTTCCACGGACTCTGTTATACTTGTTACCCTTTTGGTCCCTCTGGGACAGCTGCAACGTGTCCGGGGTCTAACTGGAGGTAGCACCTGTGTCCTCCGGGTATTCCATTCTGGTCCTGTTCGAGGGGCCTTACTACGGGTACCCGGGGCTCACTAGTTACGCCCCCTTCGGAGCCCCCCGGACCGCGGTCTCGAGGTTCCACATTAAAAAATAAAAACGAATGTGAACTTCACCACCTCTGCCTCCGCTTCCATTCGTTACAGATTGCTCCGGCCATGGAACCCGCTGGATCCCAGAGACCTCCGACCACGGATCTGTGCCAGGAGGTGGCCCGTTTGGGAGTTCAACAGGACAAGATCACGACTTATCTACGCAGCTTGTCTACCCGCATGGATTCCCTAGGGTTCTCGTCTGCACCTGACTCTTCTATCAATAATCAGGTACCAGTTCCCATGGCAAATCAAGGTCCCCGTCTGGCGGCTCCTACCCGTTTCCAGGGTGATCCTACTCTGTGTCGGGGTTTCCTCAATCAGTGCACTCTACACTTCGAAATCTTGGGGCATATGTTTGCTTCTGACCGAGCCAAGGTGGGCTTCATCATGTCACACCTGGGAGGAGAAGCTCTCGCCTGGCTAAACCCGCTATGGGAGAGAGGGGATCCGGTGGTTAACGATCTTCAATCTTTCCTAGAGGCTTTTCGCAGGACTTTCGATGAACCTGGTCGTACCACTTCGACTGCATCAGCTCTGCTCCGCCTCCGCCAAGGTACTCTCACGGTAGCTCAGTATGCTGTTAAATTCCGCACCCTCTCGTCTGAATTATCGTGGAACAATGAGGCCCTGGTTGCTAACTTCTGGGAAGGCCTATCCGGAAGAATCAAGGATGAGCTGGCGGGACGGGACAGACCTACTCTCTTGGAAGAGCTAATATCCTTGGCAACCCGAATTGACCTGCGTTTTCAGGAGCGCTCCATGGAGATCAAGCGGGACAAAAGGTCCTATCACCTGGACTCTAGTTTGTACAAAACAGGTACTTCACCCTCCGCCTCCGAGGCCATGGAGGTGGACCATGTAAGTTTGGCCACCCGCCGCCGGGAGGCACGTCGCAAGGAGGGAAGTTGTTACTACTGCGGTAGTTCTGAACATTTGATTCATTTCTGTCCTAAAAAGTCGGGAAACTCCAGTGCCTAGGTCCGGTAGGAGGGGCCAACCTAGGTAAAGAGCAGTCCTCTCCCTCTTTACACATCTCTGTCACCGTGTCCTATGGAGCATAAAATTCTCCGAACACTGTCTACTGGATTCTGGAGCTGCAGGGAACTTCATCCAGCAGGCGGTTGTGGATCATTACCGCTTACCAGTCCAGCGTCTTCCTGATCCGTTACAGGTGTCCGCCGTGGATGGCAAACCGCTGACCGAGCCCGTCCAGTTTCAAACCGAGTTGGTGGAACTCCGGGTAGGTCTAATGCATACTGAACGAATGCGATTTTATGTATATCCTGATTTATCCCATCCCATGCTTCTAGGTTTACCTTGGCTCCAGATGCATGAACCAGTCCTTAATTGGAAAACTGGAGAAGTTCTGCGTTGGGTAGATACCTGCATGAATCGTTGCTTAACCCGGATTCAACCTGTTTCGCCTCCAGTCCAGCCTGATACCCTGCCAGGGTTGCCTTCCGCCTATTGGTCCTTCTCTGACGTCTTTGGGAAAAAAGAGGCTGAGAGACTACCTCCACACAGGTCGTATGACTGTCAGATAGAGCTTCTTCCAGGAGCATCACCCCTCGCGGGAGAGTTTATCCTCTTTCACAGGCAGAGACTCAGGCCATGTCGGACTACATTCAAGAGAATTTGGCTAGAGGATTTATCCGAAAGTCATCGTCACCGGCAGGAGCTGGATTCTTCTTTGTGAAGAAAAAGGACGGATCCTTGCGGCCCTGCATTGACTATCGGGGTCTAAATCAAATCACGGTAAAAAACAGGTATCCATTGCCTCTTATTTCAGAGCTGTTTGATTGTCTCCGAGGGGCCAAGGTCTTCACCAAATTGGACCTCAGAGGGGCCTACAACCTGATCCGAATCAGAGAGGGAGACGAATGGAAAACAGCCTTCAACACCCGTGACGGCCACTATGAATACCTGGTAATGCCATTCGGCCTAAGCAATGCACCTGCGGTTTTTCAGGAATTTGTTAATGACATTTTCAGGGACTTGCTCTATACTTGTGTCGTGGTTTACCTGGACGATATTTTGATTTTTTCTGCTGACTTGACGTCAGGCAAGTACGCCTGGTCTTACAAAGACTGAGAGAGAACAGGCTCTATGCCAAATATGAGAAATGCCTCTTTGAGCAGTCCTCTTTGCCTTTCCTTGGGTACATTGTATCTTCCACAGGATTAAAGATGGATCCGGAGAAGTTGTCTGCAGTTCTCAACTGGCCTCGTCCGTCTGGGCTAAAAGCCATACAAAGGTTCCTCGGATTCGCCAATTACTACCGGCAATTCATTCCACACTTTTCCACCCGAGTGGCTCCAATCACAGCCTTAACCCGGAAAGGTGTAAACTCTAAGGAATGGTCCTCCGAGGCAGAAGAGGCCTTTGTTTCTCTCAAAAAAGCCTTCGCTTCCGCACCCGTTCTCCATCGTCCTAATTCAAGTGAGCAATTTTTTCTTGAAGTTGACGCTTCTTCCATAGGTGCAGGAGCAGTTCTGACCCAGAAGTCTTCTACCGGGCGGATGATCTTGTGTGGTTTTTTTTCCAAGGTTTTTTCTCCTGCAGAAAGGAACTACTCTGTCGGTGATCGCGAACTGTTGGCCATCAAATTGGCTCTGGAGGAATGGAGACATCTTCTTGAAGGAGCTCATCACCAGGTAATCATATTCACCGACCATAAAAACCTTGCCTATCTCCAATCTGCTTTAAGACTGAATCCCCGTCAGGCCCGTTGGGCATTATTTTTTTGCCCGTTTCAATTTTGTACTTCATTTCCGTCCAGCTGACAAGAACATCAAGGCAGACGCACTCTCTAGGGCCTTCTTGCCTCCCGAACTGGAGGAGGAACCTCAGCACATTATTGAACCTTCTAGGTTAGTCTCTGTTGCCTCCACTGATCTGGCCCGGCTTCCTCCTGGGAAGACTTTCGTGTCTGCTTCTGACCATACTCGTGTTCTGCGCTGGGGTCATTCTTCTAAGTTGGCTGGCCATGCTGGTCAGAAAAAGACGCAGCAACTCATCTACCGGTATTACTGGTGGCCTACCATGGTCAAGGATATCCAGGAGTTCGTCGCAGCATGTCCTTCATGTGCTCGTAACAAAACTGTTAAACATCTACCAGCCGGCAGGCTTCTGCCTCTTCCGATTCCGTCCGCTCCCTGACAGCGCATCGCGATGGATTTCATCACGGATCTTCTCATCTCTTCTGGCTGCTCAGTGGTATGGGTTGTGGTGGACCGCTTCTCTAAAATGGCTCACTTCGTTCCGCTATCTGGCCTCCCCGTCTGCTCCAGAACTGGCCACTCACTTCATCCAGCACATCTTTCGTCTACATGGATTTCCTCTCCACATCGTGTCCGACAGGGGTGTCCAGTTCACCTCTAAGTTCTGGAGAGGACTCTGTAAAATGGTAAAAATTGAACTAGATTTTTCTTCTGCATATCTGTCATGGGTGCATCGCCACGAAGATTGTCGCGATTGCACATTCTGACTTCTCGCAGCTGAGTTGCTGTTTCTTTGTGTTTGGTAATGAGGGAGTTAATTTTACCTAGCTCTTTGCTAAGACTAGGTCCAGCCTCGCCCGGCTGCTTTTGATTATGTTCTAATTAGCTTCATTTATATAGCTGCCAGTCTGCTGGTTAGATGCCGGTGAAAGCATTCATACAGACTGCAGATAGGATCGGTTCTGAGAAGACTTAAGCTAAGAGCTCTTTTGTTGTTTCTCCTCACCTTGCTTATAGTTTATCTCCTAGACCTTTGGTGTTCCCTCTGTGTTTTAATGTTGTATGCAAGACAGTATTTACTTTATCCCCTGTCTGTCTCGTTTGTCTATACTGTTTGTTAACCTTTACCTGTCCATTCCCTATGGTGGTAATCAGGGTCCTTCTAAGGACTAGATTACAGTGGTCAGGGATTTATAGGAGACAGGGTTTACGCTGGTGGCCTGGACCTCTGTACCATTAACAGTACCTCCAGGTAGAGGGACTAGTCAGGACCCCAGTTTAGGGTCAGCATAGACCCCGGTCCACCTCTAGCCAGAGACAGCGTGAAAAGGATTCAGTATTGACCCACAGGATATTATGTCAGGTAATACTATGCTATATATACATGTTAATGTTACCTATTTATATGTTATATAGAATGTTGTCCCACTTGATAGATTACTGACATTATATATTTATACATCTGCTAGACAGCGTGACATTTTCACCGGCCAAACTATAGATTCTCCCCAGCTACCATGGATCCAGTAGCCCAGCTTGCCCTGCAGTTGCAGAAATTGTCCATGGAGTTTACGGACATTAAGTCCAAGGTTTTGTTCCCCCCGGAGCAAACCAGATCTGAACCTAAGGTTGCTCTCCCGGACAGGTTCACTGGTGGGCGGGACAAATTTTTTACCTTCCGGGAGGCATGTAAATTGTACTTTCGGCTACGGCCTCGGTCATCGGGGAGTGAGGAGCAGAGGGTGGGAATTGTCATCTCGCTCTTACAAGGGGACCCTCAATCCTGGGCGTTCTCTCTTCCTCCGGGCTCCCCGGCCCTCCAGTCAGTAGATCGATTTTTTGCTGCCCTGGGGCTGGTGTATGATGACCCGGATCGGGTCTCCCTTGCTGAAACGAAGTTACGTAGGATACAGCAGGGAGATCGTCCGGCGGAGGAATTTTCTTCTGAGTTCCGTAGATGGGCCACAGATACTCAGTGGAATGACCCAGCTCTTAGGAGCCAGTTTTGTCAAGGGTTATCTGACAAATTAAAAGATGTTTTGGCTCAGTATGATTCTCCTCCGTCACTGGAGGCTGCTATGGCCCTTGCTATTCGTATTGATAGACGGCTTCGGGGGAGGTGCGAGGTAACTCCGCCCCCTGTTATTACTCCACCCACTACTAAAGTCCCTTATATGGAGGTTCCCCTGCTATGTTCTGAGGAACCTATGCAGTTGGGTGGGACATCATTTTGTAGGAGGGAATCGGCGGTGCGCCGCAAGACAAGAAGGTGTTTCTTCTGCGGGAGAGAGGGACATTTTGTTGGGGGGTGTCCCTCCCGTGCCTCATTGAGCAAAAAAGTCACCGAAAAACTGTTAATCCCAGGTTGTGTGGTGGACGACAACCTGGGAGTAGGTATTTCGTCCCCAGGTCCGTCTCAATTTCTCGTGCCTGCGGAGGTGGTGGTTGGTGCGAGAGTTGAGAGGATTTCTGTTCTTCTTGATAGTGGGTCTGGGGCTAATATGGTGGACGCTCGGTTTGCCCAGGTGCAAGGTATGCAACTGAGTGTATTGGCCAAACCGATCCCTATACTTTCTATTGACGCCAGACCTCTCGGTCAAGGTAGCTTTGTACAAGCTGTTCATAACATAGACCTTCGAGTAGGGGCAATACATAAAGAACAGTTGTCTTATTATGTGTTGGAGGGTCTTCCTACTCCTATTGTGTTGGGACTTCCCTGGTTGGCTAAACATAACCCAGTGATTGATTGGCAATCCAGAAAGATAAGCCAGTGGGGTGAATTTTGCAAGAATAACTGCATGAACACGGTCATCGGTGCGGTCGTGCCTAGGACTTTGCCTCCTTTTCTGGAGGACTTTGGGGAGATGTTCTCAGAGGAGGGGTGTCAAAAGTTACCTCCTCATCGCACGTATGACTGCTCAATAAAATTGCTTCCTGATGCCTTATCTCGTAGTTTCCCAGGGGCCGGAAAGACGGATGACCCGGTTCCTATCCTTCAGGAAGGAGTGGTGGTGTCGGCTGTGTGCTCTGAGCTTGAGGAGGAGGTGTTGGAGGCTCAGGGGGACGCTCCTGTAGGACCTCCAGGAAACTGTTTGTTCCTAATCAGTTAAGACAAAAAGTTATCGAGGCACATCATAGTTCTGCTTTAGCAGGACATCCAGGGAGTAAAGCAACTGTGGATCTCCTTTCTCGCCGGTTTTGGTGGCCTAACTTAAATAAAGAGGTAATAACTTTTGTCGCGTCCTGTGGAGTTTGTGCTCGCTCTAAGACCCCACATACCCGTCTGTTGCGAATGGGTTTGAGATGAGTTCTGAGCAGAGGCTCCCTCTGGTGGTTACAAGCGGTACTAGTGAGGATTGTGAGGACTGGGAATCAGGTGTTACTGATTGGTCTTATTTAAGGGAATCATTTTCCCATCAGGGTTGCCGGTGATCAATTGTTCTGGTCTGAATCCTTCTTTCCAGTTTCCCTTGTAGCCTGCTGTGTCGTGTCTGCATCTCCTGCTATCAGATAAGACAATTTCTTTTTTTGTGTTTTTGCTATATTTTTGCATTTGGTCCTGCACTTCTGTGGGGGCTTTCTGGGTCCCCTCCGGGGGCTTTTGCCCTCTCAGTTTAGTTCAGCCACTGTGTTTTGTACTTTTGCTTTTTCCAGTTTTTTCAGTGGCTGCTGTTTTTGTTACACCAGAGAACTAATTTAGGTGGTAGAGGTCGTGTGATCTCAGGTGATTTTGAAATTAGTAGAGTTGGTGTTTTTCAGGGTTTTCTGGGATTGCAGTAAGTACCCTTCCTGTCCTTTTCTATTTAGATAGTTTGGGCCCCAGCGTTTGCTCATACTATTTTCTTTCTGTGTCAGTATTTCCTCTTGTCTAACCGCCATTACATGTTTGGGGGCTTTCTATTATCTTTGGGGTTCTGCTACGGGGCAGATAGCTTTCCTATTTCTATCTTTAGGTGTAGTTAGTTTCTCAGGCTGTGACGAGGCGTCTAGGACCAACGTAGGAACGCTCCACGGCTGCCTCTAGTTGCGGTGGTTAGTCAGGGTACTGCAATCTCATAGATTCCAACTGCTCTGGTGTATTGCCTTTTTTGCCTGCACTCCTCAGCTACCGTAACATAACACCCGTCCATCTGGGGTTCCTGAGGAGGAACGATTCTCGTCGTCACTTGCTTCAGTTTGGAGAGGAGTGCTGAATGGTCTGAGTGCTATGGGGAACTGTTTCAAGCGGAGGTCTGATAGGAGGAGAGTGTCTGGTCCGGACCTAGGTGTGAACGATCTGGTGTGGTTGTCTACCAAGAATATAAAACGCAAAGTTCCCTCCTGGAAACTGGGTCCCAGGTTCATCGGTCCATACAGGATCAGTTCTATAATTAATCCTGTGGCATTTCGTCTGGACCTCCCTCCTACGTTTAAAATCCATAATGTATTCCACAAATCGTTGCTTAAGAGGTACGTGGCGCCAGTTATACCGTCACTTCTACCTCCTCCAGTGGTGGTCAATGGTAACTTAGAATTTCAAGTGTTGAAGATCATTGACTCACGTCTGAATCGCTGGTCCCTTCAGTATTTGGTTCATTGGAAGGGATATGGTCCTGAGGAGAGGACGTGGGTCTCTGCGTCTGAGATTAACGCAGATCGATTTGTTCGGACCTTCCACACGACTTACCCGGACAGACCTGGCCCTGAGGGTCCGGAGGCCCCTCGTAGAAGGGGGGTACTGTCATGGGTGCATCGCCACGAAGATTGTCGCGATTGCACATTCTGACTTCTCGCAGCTGAGTTGCTGTTTCTTTGTGTTTGGTAATGAGGGAGTAAATTTTACCTAGCTCTTTGCTAAGACTAGGTCCAGCCTCGCCCGGCTGCTTTTGATTATGTTCTAATTAGCTTCCTTTATATAGCTGCCAGTCTGCTGGTTAGATGCCGGTGAAAGCATTCATACAGACTGCAGATAGGATCGGTTCTGAGAAGACTTAACCTAAGAGCTCTTTTGTTGTTTCTCCTCACCTTGCTTATAGTTTATCTCCTAGACCTTTGGTGTTCCCTCTGTGTTTTAATGTTGTATGCAAGACAGTATTTACTTTATCCCCTGTCTGTCTGGTTTGTCTATACTGTTTGTTAACCTTTACCTGTCCATTCCCTATGGTGGTAATCAGGGTCCTTCTAAGGACTAGATTACAGTGGTCAGGGATTTATAGGAGACAGGGTTTACGCTGGTGGCCTGGACCTCTGTACCATTAACAGTACCTCCAGGTAGAGGGACTAGTCAGGACCCCAGTTTAGGGTCAGCATAGACCCCGGTCCACCTCTAGCCAGAGACAGCGTGAAAAGGATTCAGTATTGACCCACAGGATATTATGTCAGGTAATACTATGCTATATATACATGTTAATGTTACCTATTTATATGTTATATAGAATGTTGTCCCACTTGATAGATTACTGACATTATATATTTATACATCTGCTAGACAGCGTGACAATATCATCCCCAGTCTAATGGGCAAGTGGAGAGGATCAATCAAATCCTGGCTGGATATCTGCGTCACTTCGTCAACGCTCATCATAATGACTGGGTAGAATTACTGCCCTGGGCGGAATTCTCCTACAACAATCAAGTAAGTGAATCTTCTGGAAAGTCTCCCTTTCAGATTGTGTTTGGACTGCAACCCGGAATTCCTCTTCCTGTCTCGGGATTGTCGGATGTTCCGGCAGTCGATACCTTGTCAAAGAATTTCTCGGGCATTTGGAGAGAGACCAGGTCGGCTTTGGAGAAAGCTTCTCAACGTATGAAAACGCATGCGGACAAAAGACGTTTGGAGGCTCCCATCTTTCGTCCAGGAGACAAGGTATGGCTCTCCTCCAAGTACATCCGTCTGAAGTTACCATCATACAAATTGGGTCCTCGTTTCATTGGCCCCTTTGAAGTTTTGAGACAGATCAACCCGGTCTCTTATAAACTGAAATTGCCTAATTCTCTAAGAGTACCTAACTCCTTTCATGTTTCCCTCCTCAAACCAGTAGTGTTGAGCTCCTTTTTTAAGGACCCGGGTACCACTCCTGATCCGGTCTCTGAGGATGATGTTTTTGAGGTGAAACATATCTTGGCCTCTAAGCGAGTAAGAGGTAGGATCTATTACCTGGTGGACTGGAAGGGTTTTGGTCCTAAGGAGAGGTATTGGGAGCCTAAAGAGAACATCCAGGCCCCTCTTCTTCTTAAAAGATTTCACGCAGGCTTGAAAAAGAGGGGGAGTAAAGAGGGGGATACTGTTACACCCGTCCCAGCGCTGCCTCTGCACTCCGTTCTGCTCACTCACCTGTTCCTCGGGCTGTCCCTCTGCGGCGGTCTTTGCGTGGGCTGGGGTCTCCTGTCCCATCTGCTCTCCGGCGTCCTGAGTCCTTCTCCACTTCCTGGCACGCTGCTGGCAGGCCTCCAGACAGTCGGCTTAGGACGCGAGGCCGCGCCCACCGCCTCTCTTAAAGGGGCAGCGTGCATCTTTTGAAATAGATAATTATCCAATGGCTGCGCACTCAGTACTATATCTGGTCACTCCACCATTAGGGGAGTGCTGGAGCAACGTGTTCTATCATTGCTACATCCGGTTCTGTGCCTGTTCTGTCTGCGCTGCGTCTGCAGTCTCTGTGCTTCGCTGATACTGTTTGTCTCCTCAGATCATTACTAACCCGTATCTGGCTAATCTGGACAATCTCGGCTATTACTGGCGCAAGTGTCATCCCGTTCCCCCATCAGCCATCCGTACCCATGGACCGTGACAAGGTCACTGAAGCCAGCCTTCTACCATCCGTTCTGGACCAGGACCTTACCCTTCTCCGTCAAGAACTTTCCACGGACTCTGTTATACTTGTTACCCTTTTGGTCCCTCTGGGACAGCTGCCACGTGTCCGGGGTCTAACTGGAGGTAGCACCTGTGTCCTCCGGGTATTCCATTCTGGTCCTGTTCGAGGGGCCTTACTACGGGTACCCGGGGCTCACTAGTTACGCCCCCTTCGGAGCCCCCCGGACCGCGGTCTCGAGGTTCCACATTAAAAAATAAAAACGAATGTGAACTTCACCACCTCTGCCTCCGCTTCCATTCGTTACATTCAGGCCATCTGTGATTGGGTCCAACCTACTTCATTAAAGGCTCTTCAAAGATTTTTGGGTTTTGCCAATTTTTATCGTAAATTTATTGGTAATTTCTCGGTTATTGTTAAACCATTAACTGATTTGACCAAAAAGGGTTCTGATGTGGTGAATTGGCCTCCTGAGGCAGTCTCTGCATTTCAGGAACTTAAGCAGAGATTCACTTCTGCTCCTGTTCTACGGCAGCCTGATGTTTCTCTGCCATTTCAGGTGGAGTACATCAAAACAAGAAGAAAAAGAAGCTATTTTGGCCTTAAAAAGTATTTTTTATTAATGTATCTATAAAAATATCAATAAGATATATATTTTAAAAAGGAGGAAACCAAATGCAACAAACAGCAAACACTGGAGGATATTCACAATAATAACATAATCAATACAGAAAGAAGGTATATACATATATTGTATGTGTATAAGAAGGTATATACATATATTGTATGTGTATAACAGGAGCTGAACACCAACTTCCTGGGATCTAATCAAATATATACTGGATAAAGCTGAATGCCCTTTGAAACTGCAAAATAAGTGCTGCTAAGGAAATGCTAACGATGCAGCAAGGAGGATAAACAACTAAACCGGGAACCACCTCTAAATGTGCAAAGAAAAAATGCTACTGCAAAGCAGAGTGCAAAAAAATGGGAAGAGGGGCAAGGTTAATAATCAATACATAAATACCTCCAGCGTGCTGTGGCACCCCGACGCGCGTTTCGCGTTATGCTTCTTCTAAGGGAGCGTGCGTGTGTGTTACTCCTAGATATGTGAGTTTAAATAGGGTCCAAAGAATCATTAGTGGCAGCGGTATTGCGGCGCTTCCGCCCTCGTGACCCATCCTACGTCAGCCACGAGTCAGCGTCATGTGACCCGCCTCTCCTCCCCAGCCTGACGCGTCAAGGCTGTGAGGAGAAAAAACGAGCCCCTGCAGACGCGTCGTCATGACGACGGAAAAGGGGAAGAGAACGGAAGCGCACACCGCTCAGAGCAAAGTGTTGGAACAAGGAGCGTTGCTAATAAGGGCTTTAAAACTGTGGAACTAGGAGCGTTATTAATGAGGCTTAAGGACTATAGAGCTGGTAGCGCTGCTAATGAGGACTAAAGGGCTATAGAACTACCGTGTTTCCCCGATAGTAAGACACCCCCGATAGTAAGACGTAGTGGGGGTTTTAGGGGGATCGGCTAATGTAAGACGTACCCCGAAAGTAAGACATACCGGTAGTAAACTGTACGTTGGAAAAATAGCTGTCCTCTGTGAAAAATAATAAAAAAAATAAAAAATAATGATATTCTCACCTTCCGGCGGCCCCCGCAGCTTTCCCGCCTTCAGCGACGCTCCCGGCAACTCCCGGTCCCAGGAGTCCTTTGCGACAAATCACCCCGATGACGTAGCATCACGTGAGACCGCTATGCCATCTGGGTGATCTCGCAATGCATTACTGGGACCGGGAATTGCCGGGAGCGTCGCTGAAGGCGGGAAGGCTGCTTGGGCCGCCGGAAGGTGAGAATATCATTATTTTTTATTTTAATTATTGTTTTACCAGGGATATGGTACCCAGGGCCTGGAGGAGAGTCTCCTCTCCTCCAGACCCTGGGTACCACCGCACATGAACCGCTTAGGCCTCTTTCACACATCCGGTGTATTTTCCAATATAAGACATACCCCGAAAGTAAGACATATTGGTACTTTTGGGGGTAAAAAGAATGTAAGACACTGTCTTACTTTCGGGGAAACACGGTAAGTGTGCTGCTAATGAGGGCTATAAAATTATAGAACTGAGAGCGCTACTAATAAGGGCTTAAGAGACTATAGGATGTATATAAAAAAGCTGTGTAGGAAAATGTGAAAACAAAGGGATCATTATTAGTGCAATGTAAGTGTTAAAGCAAACAAGTCACTATGAGTGCATTATATGTGAAAGAATGTATATATATATAATTGTACATAATAAATGTGAATTAATCAGTGAACAAATTGTACATATAACATATAATAGTGACCATGTAAAAAAATAATAAAAAAATAAAATAAAAAATAAAATATAAAAAATAAAAAATAGAAAAGCCCAACAAAATAAATATCTCCAAATCAAAAGAAAGTTCCAAAAGTCCTTAAAAGAAACAACCGGATGTTTAAGGTGAGTATTCTTGACAACAAGAAAATTCCTGGTTCTTGAAACGACGAAGCAACAATCATGATAAAAAATGGAACCGGACAGCTCCATATTGGAATGACGGACCCATATAAAGGATAAACTAGAAAAAACTAAAAAAAGAAGATGTTAAAAACATGAAAAAGGAGACTAAAAATACAAACAAAGAAAATATATACATTTTTACAAAAAAGGGGCAAAACTAAGTGTTTCGTTAAGTCCCAGTGGTTGAACTGATTTAATCTTATGAATCCACCGGGACTCTAACTGTGCAAGAGTCTTTCTCCAATTTCCACCACGTAAATCAACGTGGACTTTGTCAATTCCCATGACTTTGAGGATAGATGCATCGCAGTTATGGCAGGCCTTAAAATGTCTAGGGATAGGTTTTAGAGTGGTGCAATCATCCACATCCTTTGCCTTAGAGATATCGCGACAGTGTTCTCTCACCCTTACTTTGGAACAAACCGCATAGTAAAACCTAAATGGGGTTTTTACCCATGTGGTGTTTGTGTAGCCTGCCCCAATATGACAAGAGCTAACACCTTTTTATCCAGTAATGGTGAACAGGAGTTTACCATTACACAACGGATCACTTGTGATAGTTTTGGTGTAGTGTACTATGCGGTTTGTTCCTGCCCCAAGATCTATGTCGGACTTACATCAAGGCCTCTCAAAGTAAGGGTGAGAGAACACTGTCGCGATATCTCTAAGGCAAAGGATGTGGATGATTGCACCACTCTAAAACCTATCCCTAGACATTTTAAGGCCTGCCATAACTGCGATGCATCTATCCTCAAAGTCATGGGAATTGACAAAGTCCACGTTGATTTACGTGGTGGAAATTGGAGAAAGACTCTTGCACAGTTAGAGTCCCGGTGGATTCATAAGATTAAATCAGTTCAACCACTGGGACTTAACGAAACACTTAGTTTTGCCCCTTTTTTGTTAAAAATGTATATATTTTCTTTGTTTGTATTTTTAGTCTCCTTTTTCATGTTTTTAACATCTTCTTTTTTTAGTTTTTTTCTAGTTTATCCTTTATATGGGTCCGTCATTCCAATATGGAGCTGTCCGGTTCCATTTTTTATCATGATTGTTGCTTCGTCGTTTCAAGAACCAGGAATTTTCTTGTTGTCAAGAATACTCACCTTAAACATCCGGTTGTTTCTTTTAAGGACTTTTGGAACTTTCTTTTGATTTGGAGATATTTATTTTGTTGGGCTTTTCTATTTTTTATTTTTTATTTTTTATATTTTATTTTTTATTTTTATTTTTTATTATTTTTTTACATGGTCACTATTATATGTTATATGTACAATTTGTTCACTGATTAATTCACATTTATTATGTACAATTATATATATATACATTCTTTCACATATAATGCACTCATAGTGACTTGTTTGCTTTAACACTTACATTGCACTAATAATGATCCCTTTGTTTTCACATTTTCCTACACAGCTTTTTTATATACATCCTATAGTCTCTTAAGCCCTTATTAGTAGCGCTCTCAGTTCTATAATTTTATAGCCCTCATTAGCAGCACACTTAGTTCTATAGCCCTTTAGTCCTCATTAGCAGCGCTGCCAGCTCTATAGTCCTTAAGCCTTCATTAATAACGCTCCTAGTTCCACAGTTTTAAAGCCCTTATTAGCAACGCTCCTTGTTCCAACACTTTGCTCTGAGCGGTGTGCGCTTCCGTTCTCTTCCCCTTTTCCGTCGTCATGACGACGCGTCTGCAGGGGCTCGTTTTTCTCCTCACAGCCTTGACGCGTCAGGCTGGGGAGGAGAGGCGGGTCACATGACGCTGACTCGTGGCTGACGTAGGATGGGTCACGAGGGCGGAAGCGCCGCAATACCGCTGCCACTAATGATTCTTTGGACCCTATTTAAACTCACATATCTAGGAGTAACACACACGCACGCTCCCTTAGAAGAAGCATAACGCGAAACGCGCGTCGGGGTGCCACAGCACGCTGGAGGTATTTATGTATTGATTATTAACCTTGCCCCTCTTCCCATTTTTTTGCACTCTGCTTTGCAGTAGCATTTTTTCTTTGCACATTTAGAGGTGGTTCCCGGTTTAGTTGTTTATCCTCCTTGCTGCATCGTTAGCATTTCCTTAGCAGCACTTATTTTGCAGTTTCAAAGGGCATTCAGCTTTATCCAGTATATATTTGATTAGATCCCAGGAAGTTGGTGTTCAGCTCCTGTTATACACATACAATATATGTATATACCTTCTTATACACATACAATATATGTAATACCTTTTTTCTGTATTGATTATGTTATTATTGTGAATATCCTCCAGTGTTTGCTGTTTGTTGCATTTGGTTTCCTCCTTTTTAAAATATATATCTTATTGATATTTTTATTTTCTACATTAGTAAAAAATACTTTTTAAGGCCAAAATAGCTTCTTTTTCTTCTTGTTTTGATGTATTATGCTTTGTAGCTATTATAGACAAATTTCATTTGTTGGATTTCTATATTATTTGGCTGTATTAAGTTTACAGTTTTTCTTTTGTCAGAATGGATATTAGAGCCAAAGATCAAGATTGGCTCTCTTGTTTGGACACTGTATTCAATGGAGGTACCGTGCAAAATGATATTACTGAAAATGGGCAAAAAACTATTTTGAAAAATACCATGAAATCATCTTTGGGAGAAGAGCACGCATGTGGTGGACTAAAGCATCCTTAGAAAGTTATTTGGTGAAAGGATTAATTCCTAGGGGATTACGTATACGTATTATGCCTTCATTTCCTATAGATGATAGCACCTTTAAAACGAGGTGGGAGGAAGTCTGTACAGCATGCTCCAAATCTTTAATGGAACTTTTGATAGGCAATAACAAAAAAATCCTTGATAAAATTGATCACGATATAGAGAGTACTCGACAACAGTTACAGGAAAAATTTAACGGCACTCGAAATGGAGATCTTTAATAAAGAGATTGATTCTCAATCTTTGATATGGGAAAAAGATATTAAAGAGACTAAGTCAAAAAAATTTCAAAGAGATCTGCAAGATTTCAAGAATGGAACAATTTATCGTGGCAATCCTCAGCATCACATGAACGCAGTATTTCTAGATCTGCTTCCTTTTCATCTCTTTCATCCAGAGAAGGTGAAAATGATTCAAGATCCACTTATAATTTGCGCAGAAATAGATTTGTGGGTAGAAGAGACGATACCTCAAGGAAACAGGATAGGCGTTTTAACGCTCCTTCCTCAAACAAATTACAGGTAATTAATCTTTCTGAAATTCAACTAACCTCTATTCAAATTGAAGTATTGAGCTTGGGACTTTCTTTTTCACCTGCTTCTTTTTTTGATCCCTTTATAGCGATAAAGGATCTCCATTTGTTTGCGCGCAAATTAGTTTTAAAAAAACTACAAAGACAAATCTGACGCGCAAGAAGTTTGGAATGAAAAGAACTTCAGACTATCGCTATTTTGGAAGAATTACAAGATGAACCCCCAAGTAATTGTAGCAGGTAAATTTTTGCCACCGGTCCCTAAGAAATTTTCCCCCTTTGAATTTGTATCCCAACATTGAACATTTGTAAAATTAGTTTCCCAAGATTTGAAAAAATCCAAAATAAGATGAAACAAGATAATCTCTCTTTTGAACAAGGAAAGCTCTTAAAGAGTTAAAAAATCTCAAAGGTGTGGTAATAAAACCCGCCGACAAAGGCGGAAATGTAGTGATCTGGCCACATAAATGATGAAAAGAACATTTAGACAGCC
>JARQOD010000004.1:360319966-360389804 GCA_033576555.1 Oophaga sylvatica
TACCAGTGATTTTCAACCAGTGTTCCGCGGCACACTAGTGTGCCGCGACACATGGTCGGGTGTGCCGTGGGGAAAGTTCCCCAAACTATGGTGCCAGGAGCCGGTGGCTGGGATCATACTCACCCCTCCCCGTGCCATCGCTGAGGGTCCCTGCAATCCTGCATTCTCCCCGGCTCTGCAGCTCTCCAGCGCTGAGCGGTGATGTAATACCCGCTCATTAAGGTAATGTAATATGGACGCGACGCCACTCCCATGGGCGTGGCCTCCATATTCATGGCCTTAATGAGCGGTATTACATCACCGTTCAGTGCTGGAGAGCTGCAGGACCCGGGAGAAACGCTGGATTGCAGGGACCCTCAGCGATGGCACGGGGAGGGGTGAGTATGATGGAGGAGAGGACAAGGAGCACGGAGCTGGACGGGGGATAGAACTGTGGACGGAGGAAGCATGGAGGAGGACCGGGGGGAGAACGGAGGATGGGGGAAGCATGGAGCAGGACGGGGGGGGGGAGAACGGAGGACGGGGAAGCATGGAGGAGAACGGGGGGAGAACGGAGGACGGGGAAGCATGGAGGAGGACGGGGAAGCATGGAGCAGGACATGGGGGGAGAACGGTGGACGGGGGAGAACGGTGGACGGGGGAAGCATGGAGGATGACGGGGGGGAGAACGGAGGACGGGGGAAGCATGGAGGAGGACGGGGAAGCATGGAGCAGGACGGGGGGAGGGGGAAGCATGGAGGAGGACGGGGAAGCATGGAGCAGGACGGGGGGAGGACAGGGTAAGCATGGAGGAGGATGGGGGGAGAATGGAGGACGGGGGAGGATGGAGGAGGACAATGAGCACGGAGCAGGACAGGAGGAGGATGGAGGGCACAGAGGAGCACGGAGCAGGACGGGGGGGAGAGGATGGAGGGCACAGAGGAGCATGGAGCAGGACGAGGGGGGGCACAGGAGGACGGAGAAGGAATGGGGGAGCACAGCGGAGGACGGAGCAGGAAGGGGTGAGTACAGAGGAGAATGGGGGAGCACAGAGCTGGATGGGGAGCAAGGAGCAGGACGGGGGCAGCACAGAGCAGGAGGGCAGTTTATACACCCGGCTTATACACGAGTCAATACGTTTTCCCAGTTTTTTGTGGCAAAATTAGGGGGGTCGGCTTATACACGGGTCGGCTTATACACGAGTATATACGGTAGGTAGGAGACGTGTACAATAAGGGTGCTTTCACACATTGCGGGTTGCAATGCGTGTTTCCTGATGCGCGCTATGTATAATATGACTGTTTTAGTGTCATTTTGTGCTATTTTGGTTGGTGGTGTGCCCCAGGATTTTCTAAGTATAAAAAGTGTGCCGCGGCTCAAAAAAGGTTGAAAATCACAGAGTCTAGGCGCAGTCAGCATTGGTGGAGGAGGGGCCTCAGGCCACTTCCTCCACCAATCAGCGTGTGAAACAGCTGAAGTGATGACGTCATGTCATCGCATCAGCTGTGTACCGCCGGTGAGTCAGCGCATCGGAGACAGCAACAGCAGCAGCAGGGCGCCTGGGAACGGGACTGATGTGAGTATGTGGTGTTATTTTTTTTTTCATGTGTATGAACATGGGGATTCAATGGAAGTGAACATGGGGATTCTATGGAGGTGAACGTGGGGATTCTATGGAAGTGAACATGGGGATTCTATGGGGTGAATATGGGGATTCTATGGGGTGAACATGGGGATTCTATGGAGGTGAACGTGGGGATTCTATGGAGGTGAACATGGGGATTCTATGGAGGTGAACGTGGGGATTCTATGGAGGTGAACGTGGGGATTCTATGTGGTGAACATGGGGATTCTATGGAGGTGAACATGGGGATTCTATGGAGGTGAACGTGGGGATTCTATGGGGTGAACATGGGGATTCTATGGAGGTGAACGTGGGGATTCTATGGAGGTGAACGTGGGGATTCTATGTGGTGAACATGGGGATTCTATGGAGGTGAACACGGGGATTCTATGAAGGTGAACATGGGGATTCTATGGGAGTGAACATGTGGATTCTATGGAGGTGAACATGGGGATTCTGTGGGGTGAACATGAGGATTCTATGGAGGTGAACATGGGAATTCTATGGAAGTAAACATGGGGATTCTATGGGGGTGAACATGGGGATTCTATAGGGGTGAACGTGGGGATTCTATGGGGGTGACGTACAGCACATGGGGATTCTATGGGGGTGACGTGCAGCACATGGGGAGGCTATGGGAAGGCTGTATTCTCATGCAGTATATGGAAAGGCTGTGTGGGGCTCATGCAGTATATAGGGAGGCCGTGTGGGGCTCATGCAATATATATATATATAGGGAGGCTGTGTGGCGCTCATGCAGTGTATATAGGAAGGCTGTGTGGCGCTCATGCAGTATATATAGGGAGGCTGTGGGGCTCATGCAGTGTATATAGGGGGGCTGTGTGGCACTCATGCAGTATGTAGGGAGGCTGTGTGGCGCTCATGCAGTATATAGGGAGACTGTGGGGCTCATGCAGTATATATAGGGGGGCTGTGTGGCGCTCATGCAGTATATATATGGAGGCTGCGTGGGTCTCATGCAGTATATAGGGAGGCTATGTGGGGCTCATGCTGTATATATAGGGAGGCTGTGTGAGGCTCATGCTGTATATAAGGGGCTGTGGGGGGTTCAAATATATATATAGGGGTGTCAGCACACTTAATTCTGCTCAATATTAAGTGATGCAATCAATATTAATAAGTTAATAAGTTGAGTAGAACTTAATTTCAAGCTATTGGTTCGGCCCTCCACAACAGTCATGGTCTCTCATGTGGCCCCTCGGGAAAATTAATTGCCCACCCTGTTCTATATTGTTTGCAACCAATGTATTGTATACGGATGGAAGCACGTCACACTAATAGATTTTTTCTTTTTTAAATATAATGTAGCAGCAATAATTAGAGAAAAATGTCAAGGATGAGACAGTGAGACACGCTCAGCAGAGTACAAGCAGCAGTGTTTGAAGAACTAACAGGAGCGTGATCTGCACTCAAAAAAAAAAAAACCTCACAGACTAGAGTGAACACTGCACACAACTGTTCACTATCTCTGAAAGCCTCCTTTGTGGGCTTTTATACTGTTTGCAACCAATGTATTGTATACGGATGGAAGCACGTCACACTAATAGATTTGTTTTTTTTTAAATATAATGTAGCAGCAATAATTAGAGAAAAATGTCAAGGATGAGACAGTGAGACACGCTCAGCAGAGTACAAGCAGCAGTGTTTGAAGAACTAACAGGAGCGTGATCTGCACTCAAATAAAAAAAAACCTCACAGACTAGAGTGAACACTGCACACAACTGTTCACTATCTCTGAAAGCCTCCTTTGTGGGCTTCTATACTGTTTGCAACCAATGTATTGTATACGGATGGAAGCACGTCACACTAATAGATTTGTTTTTTTTTAAATATAATGTAGCAGCAATAATTAGAGAAAAATGTCAAGGATGAGACAGTGTGACACGCTCAGCAGAGTACAAGCAGCGGTGGTTGAAGAAATAACTGGAGCGGGATCTGCACTCCAATAATGAAAACCTCAGATTACAGTGAAAACTGCACACAACTGTTCAGTATCTGTGAAAGGCCCGTTTGTGTACTTCTATATTGTTTGCAACCAATGTATTGTATATGGATGGAAGCACGTCACACTAATAGATTTTTTTTTTTTAAATATAATGTAGCAGCAATAATTAGAGAAAAATGTCAAGGATGAGACAGTGAGACACGCTCAGCAGAGTACAAGCAGCAGTGTTTGAAGAAGTAACAGGAGCGTGATCTGCACTCAAAAAAAAAAAAACTCACAGACTAGAGTGAACACTGCACACAACTGTTCACTATCTCTGAAAGCCTCCTTTGTGGGCTTCTATACTGTTTGCAACCAATGTATTGTATACGGATGGAAGCACGTCACACTAATAGATTTGTTTTTTTTTAAATATAATGTAGCAGCAATAATTAGAAAAAAATGTCAAGGATGAGACAGTGAGACACGCTCAGCAGAGTACAAGCAGCGGTGGTTGAAGAAATAACTGGAGCGGGATCTGCACTCCAATAATGAAAACCTCAGATTACAGTGAAAACTGCACACAACTGTTCAGTATCTGTGAAAGGCCCGTTTGTGTACTTCTATATTGTTTGCAACCAATGTATTGTATACGGATGGAAGCACGTCACACTAATAGATTTTTTTTTTTAAATATAATGTAGCAGCAATAATTAGAGAAAAATGTCAAGGATGAGACAGTGAGACACGCTCAGCAGAGTACAAGCAGCAGTGTTTGAAGAACTAACAGGAGCGTGATCTGCACTCAAAAAAAAAAAACTCACAGACTAGAGTGAACACTGCACACAACTGTTCACTATCTCTGAAAGCCTCCTTTGTGGGCTTCTATACTGTTTGCAACCAATGTATTGTATACGGATGGAAGCACGTCACACTAATAGATTTGTTTTTTTAAAAAAAGAGAATGTAGCACCACCAATTATAGAAAAATGTCAAGGATGAGGCAGTGAGACACGCTCAGCAGAGTACAAGCAGCAGTGGTTGAAGAACTAAGTGGAGCGTGATCTGCACTCCAAAAAAAAATACCTCACAGACTACAGTGAACACTGTACACAACTGTTCACTATCTGTGAAAGGCTCCTTTATGTAATTCTATAGTGTTTGCAACCAATGTATTGGATACGGATGGAAGCACGTCACACTATAATTTCAATTGAATGGAGCAGCAAGAATTACAGTAAAGAAAAAAAAAGAGTCTGTGAGTGACACGTGCAGATGCCTACAAACAGCGTTGGATGCAGAGCAAACAGCAGCGTCACCTGCACTCACACACACACACCTTGCAGAGCTGTTAAAACAACACTGCAAGGCAAAAGGAAGCTTTACACAGCGGTTGGTAAACTAGCCTGCCTAGAGCACAGTACACAAAATCGCAATCTCTAACTGTCCCTCAGAGTCAGCACAGCAGCGTTCTATCCCTAACTGAATTCACAGCACAGTGACGCTAAAATGGCAGCGGCGCCTTTTATAGTGCATTCTGACATCATTTCAGCATCCAATCACAGCCATGCCATTAGTTAGCATGACCGCAGCAGTACAGGATGTGCCCACACTTCTTAGGATTCCTCATTGGCTGACTAAAATCACATTGCCTCTCAAAGAATTATGGGAACTTCCAATTCCTGTATACGATATATGGAAAAAATCGGAACTAAGTATCGGAATTCCGATACAGCGAATATCGGCCGATACCCGATACTTGCGGTATCGGAATGCTCAACTCTAATCACCACCTCTCACATGTTTCTACGTTCATGTAAACGTCTGTCAATTTGAATAGCCAATGACATAGAGTCATTGAGACCAGAGGGGACAGGAAATCCCACCATAACATCCTTTATGGTCTCTGCCAGACCCTTCCGAAAAAGAGCCGCTAGGGCATCATCGTTCCATTTAGTAAGGACTGCCCACTTTTGGAATTTCTGACAATATAACTCTGCCGCTTTCTGACCCTGGTTCAATGCCAGCAAGGTTTTCTCAGCTTGATCAATAACATTAGGTCATCATACAACAACCCCAGAGCCTGAAAAAACACATCAACATTAGCCAAAACAGGATCCCCAGGTGTCAGGGAAAAGGCCCAGTCTTGAGGGTCGCCGCGCAACAGGGAGATGACAATTTGAACCTGCTGCGCTGCGTTCCTCGAGGACTTAAGTTTCAAGGCAAAAAACAATTTACAATTATTCTTAAAGTTGAAAAATTTAGACCGATCCCCAGAAAATAAATCACAGCAGAAAACTAAGTGAGAAAGGCAGAAATTCCTCGAACTTCCGCAGCAAGCCGCTCAACACGACCAGACAACTGCACAATCTCCATTGAGAAAAAACAAATCCTCCTCTGGCCCCCAGAGAAAAAGAGGAAAAAATATATAAAAAATTTTGACAACCTTTTTTTTTTTTTACTATTCTTTCCTTCTTTTGAGTACCCTAGGATTAAGGTTAGGGCAGTGATTCTGTTATGATTTGGTAGCTGAGGAGGACAGTAGCAAAAATAGCAAAGACAACCAGACACACAGAGAGGTTGGTATCTAGCGGATTGCAGACCCCTAAACTGAACGCACAACTAGAAGTAGCCGTGGGACGTACCTACGATGACCTAGATGCCTCGACAAAGTCGGAGAGTTAACTAAGCCTAATGAGAGAAAGAGGAAAGCTAAATGCCCGGGAGTAGCGCCCCAAAGGAATAGGTATCCCCCACATATATTGGCGGTGAGACAAGATGAAATACGAACACAAGCAGAAAATAGAACAAGCAAACGCTGGGGCCCAAAACTGTCTAGAAAGAATAGGACAGGAAAGAATACTGTCTGTAATCTGGCAAAACCCTAAGAAAAATTCCAACACTTATGATTTCCAAAAAATACTGAGACCATACGATCTCTCCCCGCTAGATCAGAACTTCGGTGTGAGCTGGTAGCAAATCAGCATTTACTGGAATAACAGGGACTGAACAATAGCAGTGGTAAATTAGAAACAGAGACCAGCACAGGCCCCAGCCAGGGAACCTGGCTGTCCCCAAACCAACAGGGCAGAAAACAAAAGGAAAAACAAATGCCAAAGAAACAAGCAGCAAATAACTTAACTGAACGTTGCAGGAAACAGCAGGAAGCAAGCTGACTTCCAAATGGAACCAGGAAGAACAACAAATCACCGTCGAGGATCATGGGAAGGTTACTCACTTAAATCTCCCCAGTCATCAACACCAGATTGCCAATCATCACTAACAGCTGATGAACCTCTGTCAGCCAAAACAGCTTCATTACTATCAGCAGCCACCAGAGGGAGCCCAAACTCCGAAGTCATGTCCAGAGCGTTCACAATAGGCCACACTGCACCCGCCTTTGGTGCTATAGGGCTCCTTTGCCCACTGGGACGCTGAACAGTCCCATATATTCATAACAATATAGTGCAACGAGCACAACTTTTGTAAAGGAGTGATATCTTTTCAATGGCATCCACTTGTCAGCGGCACATGTCCTGTGCCACTCCACTCCACATCGTGCTCCATGCCCGTGTTTCAGTAAACGACCCTGCAGTCGCAGGTATCGTGTTCTCCTGCCGCCGCAATGACAGGAGAGGGGTAGGCCTTGGCCGTTCAGCGACCAGGAAACAGGGGGCTGACTGCACCTGTTCCGGGCCCGCATATAACTCCACATCAAACTCCACATTCCATGAGGCCTGCCCGGGCAACGAGAAGGGGCCCTCTGTTGTCTGATGGGGCCGCGACAAGCCGAGGGACGAGGTGTTACTAAGCATGGGCCTGCTCTCTCGGGTCTGGGGCCGAGGCACAGTTCAGTCTTCTGGGGTCAGGGGCTGAGGACCACTCACCGCTTGCTCTGGTGTCCTCGTCGCAATCGTCCCGTGACTTCCAGATCCCTCCACCAAGGCAGCTGCACACTCCGGTCCAGTCTCCGGTGTGAATTCCTCCTGCACAATCTCTGCTTCTGGTTCACCGACCTCCAGCTCCTGGCGATGATGTTCTAGCTCCCGATGATGATCCGGCTCTGGCTCCTCTGCAGGCACGGGGAAACGGTGAGTCCAGAACTCATCAGTGACTCCCCTCTGTCGTCTGGGTCGGGTCTTCTCCTCCGGTGCGCGGTAGTGTTCCAGGTCCGGCAGCTGCTGGCTGCACACAGGGTTTTCTTCTGGGCCCAACCCATTCCAAAGTGGGGTAGTTTCCAGCCGCTCCACCCAATTTGCAGAATTCAATGGTGGAGGGCGAGGTCTCTTCCTTCTCTGACGCGCCCACCAGCGGCGGGCACCATGATTAGGCCACCGACTCTGCCAGACAGTTTCTCGCACCATTTCCCAGTCAGGTTGCCTACAAAGGGCAGGATTACTGTTGACATTTTCCTCTTTGGCGCCATTCTCCGCCATCTTCAGGGTTGCCATCTTTGCCATCACAGTGTCAGTCATATTCACGGTTTTAGTCACGTCCAAGGTTTCAGTCACATTCACTTTATCTTCAAATTCAGTCTTTCTTGTCACATCAACAACATCTTTCACGGCATTCCCACGCTGCACAGTTGCGGGATCCTGCCACACTATGCCAAGTGTGAGGGGCATAGCCAGGGCCGTAGTCGTGGCTGAGGCTAGTGACTCTGGCATGCCTTGTCCCCCCCATCACATGAAAATAGTGTCCAATTGTCAGCATACCTTCTGCTTCACCTTCTGCACCGTCGGGGTCCCATCGGGCTTACTGAAGTACCGCCACTGGCGTTGTTGCACATAAAGAGACAGAGTCCATTTGCAACTTGAAACGAAGAACTTCACTTTTTCCTTGTCGCAGCACATCCTCATCAGATACAACATCAGCATAGGGTTTCATACAGTCTTCATTCTGCACTTTCCCTGAACTTCTTCCTATGGCCTCCAGTACGTTCCTGGGTCGTATCGCCTCTTGCAGTAACGCAGCATCCTCCCTGTTCACTCACTGCAGTTGGGGGTTCCCTCATCCATTTCGCCCCAGATCTGAGGGCATCAGCCCATGCAATGATCTGCCACATGATGAGCGTCCTGCATCCCCGTACTGTTCCTGGCCCTCACTTCACTTCCTTTTCAGCACTGATGCCATACTGCTGCCTCAGATATATCTCTGGCCCACCAGGCCCTGGATAGCTGGGTACCTTCCTTGAACATTGCAGAGCTGTCCAGCCCACACGGGCACCTGGGCAACTACTGGGTTACAGGTCCGACTAGTCTGTCTCTGCTCCCTGGCTTCACTGATCAGAAAACAGGAAATTCCCCTAGCTTAACTAGGGTTAGCTCCTCCTATGTCAAATTATGTACACTAATGTACCCATCTAGTGTCCAAAAAGAGGTACTGCACTTACCCTATCCTTATATCATAACAATTAGCAGATGACATATATATATATATATATATATATATATATATATATAAACACATTGCTTAAGTACATTTAGTAAACAGATGAAAATACTATTTATATAGCAGAATAACATAATACTCTACCGGGACGTATTTAAAGGGGTAGGGGCATGATCAGTCTCTGTACACCCTTACACTGTCATAATTACTGAGCTCTTTAGTACCACCGATACCACTGCCAATGTTGGTCTAGAACAGTGGTCCCCAACCTTTCTGACCTTGAGAGACACATTCAGCTCCGAAAGAGGGTCACGAGCCACAATAAGCTCTGAGAGAGGGTTGCAAGTCACATTCAGCTCCTGCCCCCCTCACAGTTGTGACACCCACAGCTCCTATTACCAGTATATTGACATCTAAAGCCTTTCAAAGAAATCATAATGAGGCAGTATACCAAAATCCAGGGATTCCCACCGTACCCACCTTCAACAAGCACTCCTGTTATGTTTTGGTAGCTGAGGAGAGCAGGCAAAAACGGCAATACACCAGAGAGGTTGGAATCTACTGGATTGCAGTACCCTGACTAACCACCACAACTAAAGGCAGCCGTGGAGCGTTCCTACGTTGGTCCTAGACGCCTCGTCACAGCCTGAGAGGCTAAATACACCTAAAGATAGAAAGAGGAAAGCTATCTGCCCCGGAGCAGATCCCCAAAGAACATAGGAAGCCCCCAAACATGTAATGGCGGTTAGACAAGAGGAAATACAGACACAGACAGAAAATAGTATGAGCAAACGCTGGGCCCAATCTGACTTAGACAGAAAAGGATAGGAAGGATACTTACTGCAATCCAAAAAAAAACTAAAAAAAACCAACGCCACTAATTGCAAAAACACCTGAGATCACACGACCTCTACCACCTAAATTAGTTCTCTGGTGTAACAAAACTAAGCCGCAGCCGAAGAAAAAAAAAACTGGAAAAGGCAAATGAACAAACAACAATGGCTCCAGAGGAACTGAGAGGAGACCAAGCCCCCCGGGGAGGGAACCTGGCCAACCTCACAGAAATGCAAAGAAATATACAAATGGCAAGCACAAAAACAAAAAACAGAAAATATCTTATCTGAGAGCAGGAGAAGAGGCAAGACTCAGCAAGCTTCCAAGTGAACCAGGAAACAACGTTGAGACAAGAACAATTGATCACCAGCAACCATGATGGGGGGAAACCTCCCTTATATCCAGCCAGTCTGTTATCCCTGATTGCCAATCCTCATTGAATGGTTCAGTACTGTTTGCAACCACCAGAGGGAGCTTCTGCTCAGAATTTATTTCTAAAACATTCATAACAGTACCCCCCCTTGAGGAGAGGTCACCGAACCCTCATTTGTGCAACCAGGTCGGTCAGGATGAGCTCTGTGATACGCACGGATCAGTCTCCTAGCATGGATGTCCGAAGCAAACACCCAAGAATTGTCCTCCTGACCATAACCTCTCCACTTAACCAAATACTGGAGTTTCCGTCTAGAAAAACGAGAATCCAATATTTTCTCAACCAATACTCCAGATTGCCCTCAACCAAAACAGGGTCAGGGGGCGCAGCCATAGGAACCACTGGCTCGACAAACCTCTTCAATAAGGACTTGTGGAACACGTTATGGATCTTAAATATCCCTGGAGGAAGTAAACGAAAGGAAACAGGATTAAGAATCTCCATGATCTTATAAGGTCCAATAAACCTAGGCTTAAACTTAGGAGATGCAACTCTCATAGGGATATTTCTTGAGGACAACCAGACCAAGTCCCCCACTTTAAACTGAGGACCATCAGTCCTATGCCCTCTCCTGAGAGAGGGACAACCTCTCCACTACCTGGTCCCAAATCTGCTGCATACGCTCCACAACAGAGTCAACCCCGGACAGACAGAAGCCTCCGTCTGTCCCGAAGAAAATCGAGGGTGAAACCCAAAATTGCAGAAAAATGGAAACATCAAAGTGGCAGAACTTGCCCTTTTATTAAGAGCAAACTCAGCCAAAGGCAAAAAAGAGACCCAGTCATCTTGATCAGCAGACACAAAGCATCTCAGATAAGTCTCCAATGTCTGGTTTGTTCTCTCAGTTTGTCCATTGGTCTGAGGATGAAAAGCAGAGGAGAAAGACAATTGAACACCAAGTTTAGAACAAAAAGTCCTCCAAAATCTGGAAACAAACTGGACTCCTCTGTCAGAAACAATGTTCTCAGGAATGCCGTGTAACCGAACCACGTGCTGAAGGAACAAAGGCACCAAATCGGAGGAAGAAGGCAACTTAGGTAATGGCACAAGATGTATCATCCTGGAAAACCTATCACAAATCACCCAGATAACGGTCATTCTCTGAGAAACAGGGAGGTCGGAAATAAAATCCATAGAGATATGGGTCCATGGTCTCTTGGGCACAGGCAATGGCATCAACAAACCACTAGAGCGAGAGCAAGGCTTGGAGCGAGAGCAAGTCCCACAGGACTGCACAAACTCCCTGACGTCACGAGACAAAGTAGGCCACCAAAAGGACCAACTCACCAAGTCTCTGGTACCAAAAATTCCGGGATGACCGGCCAACGCGGAACAATGAATCTCAGACATCACACTCTTCTTACACTTGTCTGGGACAAACAATTTCCCAATAGGGCAGCGCTCGGGTTTATCCTCCTGACACCCCTCCAGAGCCAGTCTCAAATTGGGCGAGATGGCGGAAAGAACTACACCCTCTTTCAAAATAACAGCAGGATCAGATAACTCAGGAGAGTCCGCAAGGAAACTCCTCGAGAGGGCATCCGCCTTAATATTCTTAGTGCCAGGAAGAAAGGAAACCACAAAATTAAAACGTGTGAAAAACAAGGCCCACCTGGCCTGTCTAGGATTAAGTCGCTTGGCTGATTCCAGATAAACCAGATTCTTATGGTCCGTGAGGACCACCACCTGATGTTTGGCTCCCTCCAGCCAATGTCTCCACTCTTCAAAAGCCCACTTCATGGCCAATAACTCCCGATTACCCACATCATAATTACGTACAGTTGGAGAAAATTTTCGAGAGAAAAAAGCACAAGGGTTACTTTTAGAGGTCTCAGGATCTCTTTGGGACAAAACGGCACATGCTCCAATTTCAGAGGCATCAACCTCCACCTGAAATGGCAGAGAAACATCAGGCTGCCGTAGAACAGGAGCAGAAGTGAATCTCCGCTTAAGCTCCTGAAACGCAGAGACTGTCTCAGGAGGCCAATTCACCACATCAGAACCCTTTTTGGTCAAATCAGTCAATGGTTTAACAATAACAGAGAAATTACCAATAAATTTACGATAAAAATTGTCAAAACCCAAGAATCTCTGAAGAGCCTTTAATGAAGTAGGTTGGACCCAATCACAGATGGCCTGTCAGGAATCAAACCCAGTGTCTCTTGTCCACCAGCCAGCAGCTCTACCATCTGAGCTATTCTGCTGGCTACAAAGTTCCTTGCTGAACCCGGATACCATTGACTGTTCTTCCTGATCGGCTTCACCCAGTGCTCTCTCGTTTGGCCTCTGATTGCCAATTACACGCCCTATATAAACCTGGCCCTGTGGGTGTGTCATTGCGAGATTATTGTGCTTCCAGCCTTTAGTCAAGCTCTTTCTCCTGCTGTTCCTGCTGCTACAAACACTGCTCTCCTGTGAACTGACCTCGGCCTGCCACCTGACTACGTTATCTGCCTGCTCCTCTGCTACCGAATTGCCTTTCCTGTGTACCGACCTTCGGCCTGCCACCTGACTACGTTATCTGCCTGCTCCTCTGCTACAAACACTGCTCTCCTGTGAACTGACCTCGGCTTGCCACCTGACTACGTTATCTGCCTGCTCCTCTGCTACCGAACTGCCTTTCCTGTGTACCGACCTCCGGCTGCCACCTGACTACGCTACCTGCCTCTGCTTTCCCTAGTGTTTGCAGTAACATCGGCTCCAACCCAGACGGGATCCTGACAGAATAATCTCGCGCCAAAATGGAGTCCGCTGTGAACACCCTGAGGCAGCAAGTTACGGAGCTTCAAAGTTTTTGTACTGACTCTCAAGGAAAATATTCCAAGTTACAAACTGATTTCACGGTGATACAACAGGAAGTAATTGAGCTTCAAAAACAACTTCTGGACGTGCGCAATTCAGGTCCGAATCAAACGCGCGGCTGCCGCTGCCTGCAAAGTTCAGTGGGGATCGCCAGCAGTACCGAGGATTCCTCAATCAATGCCGCATATACTTCCAGATGCAACCTGCTCCCTTTACCAGTGAGAGGAAGAAAGTTTTTTTCATGATAAATCTCCTGACGGATGAAGCTCTTGCTTGGGCTTCACCTTATGTAGAAAATGACTATGCCCTCCTTAATGACCTGGAAGCTTTCATCGCAGCTATGAATCAAGTTTTTGATGACCCAAACCGCTGTGCCACAGCAGAAACCAAATTACATAATTTGCGCCAAGGACGTCGCTCTGTTGCGGAATATACATCGGAGTTCCGTCGCTGGGTGGCCGACACCACCTGGAATCCAGCGGCCCAGAGAAGTCAATTCCGACGAGGGTTATCAGAACCAGTGAAAGACGAGCTTGCCAGGGTTGAGACCCCTGACCAGTTGGAGGACTTTATTCAACTGTGTATCCGGATTGACCAGAGACTTACTGAAAGGAGAAAGGAGAGATTGCGAGCACTTGGGAATAGCCCTGGCTTCTCATTTTCAGCATCAGACCACCAAGAAAAGACGCAAGGCGTGTCTGAACCGATGCAGATCGACGTCATCCGAAGACCACTCTCTGCACAGGAGAAGGAGAGGCGACGTGCAGAACATCTCTGCCTCTATTGTGGGGACCCTGGACACTATGCCATCAACTGTCCTAACAAAAAGACTATAGCCTTTACCAACAACAGGTCTGCCAGCAATATGGACCTTTCTCAGCAGTCGGATTCCATCTTGCAGACTATCTCATCAGTAACGCCAGAAATAGATAAAATACATACTACATCATCTCATTTTGTAATCCCCATTCAGGTTGTAATGGGCACCCAAAAAATACAATGCTCTGCCCTGTTGGATTCGGGAGCAGGAGGAAATTTTATGGGTTAAAATTTACACGTGATAATAATATTTCCAGTAGGACCAAATCCACACCAATTGAAATGGAAACTGTGGATGGATCACCTTTGTCTTCTGGACCTGTCACGCATGAGACAATCGAACTGGAGATTTGTATCGACCCGGATCATCATGAAGCTGTCAGTTTCCACCTTATTTCATCTCCGAAATTTCCGGTTATTCTAGGGATCCCCTGGTTTTCAGTCCATAACCCTTCTATCAACTGGGCATCAAGGACCATCACCTTTCCATCTGACTACTGTAAGAATAATTGTCATAAGGAACCCCCTGTTCTCCAACAAGTCCAAATCTCTGAGATTTTGCATGAGAAGGAAGAGAAACTACCACCTCAATATCAGCAGTTTCTCTGATGTCTGCAGTAAGAAGAAAGCAGATCAATTACCTCCTCACCGTCCTTACGACTGTCCCATTGAATTGCTGCCAGGAGCAACCATTCCATTTGGACAGATATACAATCTGAATTGAAGGTATTAAGAAAGTTCCTGGATGAAAATTTAGAGAAAGGCTTTATTCGACCTTCCACATCTCCAGCTGGGGCACCCCTGTTCTTTGTTGAAAAGAAAGACTCCACTCTGCGGCCATGTATTGACTACAGAGAGATGAATAATATCACTGTCAAGAATCGCTACCCGCTACCCTTGATTCCTGAACTATTTGAGAGACTCCGTTCTGCGAAAATCTTTACGAAGCTGGATCTTAGAGGGGCTTACAACTTCATACGGATTCTCCCCAATAGATGAGTGGAAGACCGCCTTCAGAACGAGATATGGACATTTTGAATCTCTGGTTATGACCTTTGGCCTTAGCAATGCCCCAGCCACCTTTCAACATTTTATTAATGATGTATTTCGAGATTTCTTGGACCAATTCGTTGTGGCTTATCTCATGACATTCTTATATTTTCAGACACCTTGGAAGAGCATCGCAGGCACGTCCAGTTAGTCTTGGAACGACTACAGGAGAACCAGCTTTACATTAAACTTGAAAAATGTGAGTTTGAACAAACTAGTATCCAATTTCTGGGATATATCATCTCCCCAGAAGGTCTGAGCATGGATCCCGGCAAAATCAATGCTGTATGGACTGGCCTGTTCCAAGAAATTTAAAAGACGTCCAGCGTTTCATAGGATTTGCAAATTTTTACCGAAAATTTATAAAGAACTTTTCACGGATCATACTACCAATTACTACACTAACAAAAAAGACCAAAGCATTTTTCTGGTCTCCGGAGGCACAGGAGGCTTTTGACAAGTTGAAAACTTTTTTACATCTGCTCCATTGTTAGTACACCCAAATCCTGAATTGCCATTTACTGTCGAAGTGGATGCCTCGGACTCTGCAGTGGGAGCCATTCTGTCTCAGCGAGTTGGGGACAAGATGCAACTTCACCCATGTGCGTTTCTTTCCCACACCATGTCATCTGCAGAAAAGAACTACGACATCGGTAATAAAGAACTGTTAGCTATTAAAGTTGCCTTCTCCGAGTGGAGACATCTTCTGGAAAGTGCCAATCACCCTGTGACTGTCCTCACGGACCACAAGAATCTTGAATTCCTCCGTACAGCAAAAAGATTGTCTGCAAGACAAGCACGATGGGCCTTATTTTTCTCAAGATTCAATTTTATAATCTCTTACCGGCCTGGTTCAAGAAATGGCAAGGCTGACGCCCTGTCCAGGATGTGTTCGGAACCTCAGGAGAGGTCTAGTAATGATGATACAATTCTAGGCCCTAAAAATTTTTTGGGAATATTGCACTCTAGAGGACTAGGTAATAGAATTAAAGATGGATATCAAGAGGACTCTTTCCTTAACCATCCTTCGGAAGACGTCGATCTTTCATTCAAAGAGGGGTTTTGGATGCAGAAACACCAAATATATGTACCTGAATCTTCTCGCCTTGAAGTCCTCAAAAGTGTCCATGATTCTAAACTGGCAGGACATCCTGGAGTTGCAAAAACACAAGACTTAGGCCTCTTTCACACTTCAGTCGTGCGACGTCAGTCAAAATCTGCCAAAATTTGAAATTGGCGGATCCGCCATTTTCTTTTGGCGGATCCGCAATTTCCCCATAAACTTATATTACTGGCGGATCGTGGCGGATGGTCGTCCGCTGACTCCGCTTTTTGGCGGATCCGCCAAATATTTGGCGTCCGCTGTCTCGATTGGACGGACAATGTAACGTTTTTTGTCTGCATTGAAATGGCGGATGGTGGCGGATTTTGGCGGATCCGCCAAATCCGCCAAAATTTTATAATGTGTGCCAATGAGTGGCGGATCCGCCAATATCCCCATTTGGCGGATACACACGGCGGATCCGCCTTTTTGGACTGCGCATGCTCCAAGTTGGATACATTTCCAGACAGGCCAAAACCAATATAAACAAGCCAGGTGACTCATTGCCACACATGAAGACTAGCAGCCAGACAAGACCAGACCTGCTCTTGAAGATCCTGCTGAGCTAAAAACCTGAAGACCAAGCAAGCAAGAGTCCAGAGGCTGGAATCAAGCCACAAGCCACAAGACCCAAGCCACAAGACCCTGCCTGAAAGTCTGATAGCCCAGCTGAATCCTGCAAACACTTGGTGTGAGTATAGACTGTATAATGCCTTCATATGTGATTGCTGCCATGTTTGAGTATGTGTCCTACATTTTTTTTTTTTTAAACACATTTTTTTAGTTGCAACACATTTAACTTTTCATGCTGTAGTGTTTTTGTGTGTATGTGTTCGTGTGTGTGTGTGTGTGTGTGTGTGTGTATTTTCATGCATTGTATTCATGTATTTTTTTTGCCAGCATGTATTTTTAACTCCTTTTTTTTAAACAACATTACTTTTCTTGATGTAGTGTTATTTTTGTGTGGGTGGGTATTCATGCATGTTTGATAGTGTTTTGTTCATTTAAAAATTTTTTTAAACACAATAGTCATTTTTATACTTTTTAACATTTTACATGCTGTACAATTTTTTTAGTTGCAACACATTTAACTTTTCATGCTGTAGTGTTTTTGTGTGTATGTGTTCGGTGTGTGTGTGTGTGTGTGTGTGTGTGTGTGTGTGTGTGTATTTTCATGCATTGTATTCATGTATTTTTTTTGCCAGCATGTATTTTTAACTCCTTTTTTTTAAACAACATTACTTTTCTTGATGTAGTGTTATTTTTGTGTGGGTGGGTATTCATGCATGTTTGATAGTGTTTTGTTCATTTAAAATTTTTTTTAAACACAATAGTCATTTTTAATACATTTTACATGCTGTACAATTTTTTTGAAGTGTGTGTGTGTGCATGCATGTGTAATAAAGTGTTATTTTGACATTACTGTGATTTAATCTTTTAAATAAAGAGTGTTAAAGCTCATACTTTAAAAAAAAAAAAAAAAAAAACAAATAAAAAATCTCCAACAAAATGTCCGTAGTATTTTTTCATATATTTTTATAATTGTTATAATGCACAGGGGTGTATTGCTTTTTAAATATTACTCAAAACATAAAATGGTTTTCAAAAAGGTCATGTGATGCAAAGGTATTGTAGTGTATACATAGGTATACAACTGGGTTACAAAGGTATAGAAAGTACATGGTGTGCATACATAGACAATGGGGTATATAAAAAGTCAATTGGGTGTATACAAACGTATACAAAGTAAATGGTGTGCATACATAAACAATGTGGTAATAAAAAGTCAATTGGGTGTATACAAAGGTATACAAAGTAAATGGTGTGCATACATAAACAATGTGGTATATAAAAAGTCAATTGGGTGTATACGAAGGTATAGAAAGTACATGGTGTGCATACATAGACAATGGGGTATATAAAAAGTCAATTGGGTGTATACGAAGGTATAGAAAGTACATGGTGTGCATACATAGACAATGGGGTATATAAAAAGTAAATGGAGTATACAAAGGTGTATAAATTCCATGGGGTGCATGCAACATTATCTGGGGGGTATCAGTGTAATAGTTGAGGAGACAGTGCCAGGTTGACAGTCTGCAGTTGAGTGATAAGTATATTGTCAAATGGTTATCTCTTGTATTGTTGCTGGCCTTTTTACAGATTCAGTGTGACAGTCTGCCACAGAAGACAAGGACAGGACAGTCGGCCAGTGTTAAACGGAACCAAGTTGAGTGTGATGTAAGTATATTGTCATTTTAGCGGACATATAAGTATATAGGCTAAAATTGGCTTTATACTTACAGATTTGTTGGGACAGTTTGACAGTCGGACAGAGGACATTCGGCCACTGGAGAGTCTCACGGAACCAAGTTGAGTGTGATGTAAGATATTGTCATTTTAGCGGACATAACAAGTATATAGGCTAAAATCGGCTTTATACTTACAGATTTGTTGGGACAGTTTGACAGTCGGACAGAGGACATTCGGCCCTGGAGAGTCTCACGGAACCAAGTTGAGTGTGATGTAAGTATATTGTCATTTGAGCGTATATAACTATTATATTGGCTAAAATGGTTTTATCCTTACAGATTACTTGTAATACAGTCTGCCACCAACAGTTTGAGGACAGTCTGCCACAGAGGACAGTGAGCCACAGGACAGTCATCCAGACGCAAGTTGAGTGTGATGTAAGCATATTGTCAATTGAGCTGTTATCTCTTTTGTATTGTTGCTTAATAGGCTTTATGCTTACAGATTAATTGAAGGACCCAGTCAGGCCCAGTTGTTCAAGTATGTCTTCTTCTGGAAGCCCCTGCCACAGCGTAGGCGAACAGAGGGAATTATTATTTTTTTGGTCACTGTTGAGAAAATTATTTTCCAAACTATATGTATGTATTATGTCTTCACAGGAAGCTGAAGAAGAGGGGCTTTCAGAAGCAGACGGTCAGGGTGGAGAAATAACTGGAGCGGGTGCGCAGAGTGTAAGTTTTTTATATAGGCAGATCATCACCTAATGTAAACAACCAAAAAAAATAACAGCACACACAATACATACTGTCATTTATAATTTGGATTTTTTTGTTTTTAAATGTTTTCTAGTCTTCAGAATCCAGGTCTCGTAGGAGAGTTCCTCCAAGGACCTCCCATGGTCATCGGCATGAGCGTCGCCGCGGTCAGCAAGTAAGTTTTTTTTTTTTTTTTGGTGTTTACTTATTTAACGTGATGTAGCTTATTTTTTTTTTTTGGTTTTATACACAGGCTTCACGGCGTGCTCCCGATACAGATGGTGAGGATGGGGGAGGGATCGACGTAGACATCCTCATCGAAGAGGTCCAACATCGGGAGGCGCTGTGGAATATGGCTGACCGCAGGCATTCTGACCAAGTTATTACCCGACGGCTATGGGAGGAAGTATGCAGCCTGGTGATGGACAACTGGGGGAACTCGATGACCGAGACAAGGATCTTGCGCGTAAGTATTCACAGTTGAGTAATGAATTTTGAAGAATGTTATGTGTAGGATACAAAAAAAAATTTTTTTCCTTTTTATTTCCAGGTGACCGGGTTATCACACGGTGGCGGTCACTCAGGGATCGCTTCAAGAGGGAATTTAACAAAGAGATGCAGGCAAGGAGTGGATCATCAGGACGCAAGAGCAGATACAAATACGCCCAAGCCTTGTCGTTCCTGCGATCAACGATGGTCAGCAGAAGGTAAATATTTCACAACACATTTATGTATGACAAAAGTAAAATGTGTCTAACCATATTTTATAATTTCAGAAAGGTGAATGTAATATAAATATATTTAATGTTTTTTTTTTTTTATTTGACAGCACTGTCTGCAGCACTCTAGAGCCTGGTTCTCAGTTTGTTCCCTCTGGAGCGATCCCTCTGGAGTCCGCCGCCGGGGACCACGTCGATAGACCTGACCCCTATGCACCTTCCCTCTTGGCAGGTACCTCCGCCCCATCCACCAGCACTAGAGTTGCAGGGCAGACTTCGTCACATGAAGCTGTGTGTAGCCCTGGTGTGAAGGCACACACAGTACCCTGGAGGATGTGCGGAGAGGTAACAGTTTAATGCTTAATAACCATTCACTCCACCACACACTTGGACACACCCATAGGGTATGTAGCCAGTTAGTCAGTTTCCTGTCTTCGGACAGAGGAGTAGTCAGTGTGCAGTCTGTGCAGGAGGAGAGGAGATCAGATAACATGTCCTGTCAGAGCTCAGTGTGAGCTAAAGTCAGACAGACTGTTTGATGGAAAGAAGAGTTAGCAGCAGAAACTTCAGTCGCCTGTCCCAAGGACAGTGAAGTTCAGTCGACGTGCTCCTGAACTAGAAGAATACTGAGCATCTGTTAGCGAGCTCCAAGGAAGAAGCAAGAAGGGATTGACTTGCATTACCTTAGGAAGTGTGGAGTGCTTATGCTACAAGCGCGAACAGGGCGAAGGGCGCAGTGGAAGAAGATATAGCAGTGCATTAAGGATTGGACTATCCTGCACATTGTTACCGGTCACTGGGGACCGAAGTGCCATTACAGCTTTAGGCGTAGTGGTAGAAAAACCAGAGTCTTACTGGACCTTAGGTCGCAGAAAGCAGCCCTTGGAGTGTCGGTACGTAACTGGGGTCAGGGAGAGTGGGAACCTTGAGTCGATGCAGGACAACAGTAGGAACCCAGCTCTCTCAAAGGAAGGCTCCGACCACTAAACTGACCGGGCAGTACAGCTAAGGAGTTAGCTGGAGAAATCGGAGTGAACTTAGCTCTATGCAGGTTGGACTCATAATATTGGAAGTAAAGGAGGCCCCTAACCTGTTCAGCTGTTATCTCGAAGCACATCCTCCACCCGACCAGCCTCCCTGGGACCTGCCTAAACATCTGACAAGTAAAAGGTATGGAAAGACGCTGGATGGTGTGAGACTGATTTATTTATCTGCACCCGACATCATTAATACCATAGACTTTGAGGGACCAGTCCCACCTGTGGGGGACCCGTCATCTAGCTGCCACAACATCCCCTCAGAGATCTACAGCAGCGCTGGTCTTAGTGACTAGAAAAACTACAGGTGGCGTCACGAACTGTTATATATCAAATCCCCTGTAAATATTCCCCCCAACATACGCCTGACCGCCAGGGCCACGGACCGAGCCACGCTACCAGTGACATTCCCCATAGAAATCTACAGGCTCTGCTCCGAGTATCCCATATCCCTGGTAATCCACAATTGTGGTGGCGGGTCAATACAACTTGGCGTCACGAACAGGATGCGAAACTCGCAAAATTGCGAGCCCTGTGTGCCTGTGGAGGTGTTTTTGTGAAAAAGGACTGTTTGCTATTTTTGGCGCTAAAATCCGCCATTTTGCCGCCAAATTCGCGCCCTCAGGCGCTGGAGAAGAAGGTGGGCGTGGATTCTTGGGCGTGTGCCCCCCTGTGGCGCGAAGAGAATGCCTGCCCTCTCAAAGTGCTATTACAATATGCGATCCTGCCCTACAGCAAAGGAGGTCCGCCTCCTCTTCACCTTCCCTGCGAGGAGGAGGAGACGCAAACCCCGCCTCCACGGAAGAGACCGGACGGCTCTGGTAGAAGAAGAGAGAGTGTTCTAGAACATGATGGAGGCAGGATGTGTGCAGCCGAGCAGGGAAGCGGTGGAAGGCAGGCCCCGTTCCCCAGCCAAGCTGCCACTAGAACCAGAACCATCTGTGGTCCGGCACCTGCAGCAAACCATGCTGGAGCTGCAGAAAGAGAATGCAGTGCTCAGAAGATTAATCCAGCGTCATGCAGACTTGCAGGAGACAGAGAGACGCTGGCGTGCCCAGATACAGCGGCTGCTGTGGGACGCAGTGCTCTCTCCCACAAGCATAATGCCGTCTCCTGATTTCCCACGTTCCCTGCTGAAGAAAGCTGAAGGAAAACCGGAGGCTGCCCCCAAAAGTGCTGTACCTGATCCCACCGATGCGGAGGTGGAAGCGAAGGAGGCTGAGGAGGTCCTGCCTGTTCCGGAGTACCAGCTAGGCCAGGAGGCCGCAGCAGATTACAGATCCCCGGTAGGGACACCGGAGGAAACCCAGCCGTCTGTGATGGAGCAGCGACAGCAGCAGGTTAGTGCGTTCCCAACTGAGCCATTGCGCACACCTGCTTCCTGCTCTGCATCACACCAGCATTGTGCATCGGCATCGCCCCCTGCGTACACCTCCGTATCGCAATCTGCATCCCAATCTACATCGCAAACTGCGGTTAAATTTGAATCGCCCTCTGCTACGCAAACTGCGACGCAATCGGCGTCTCACAAGGAGAAAGCACCCGGCGTGCCCCAAGCGGTTCGCACAAGGACTGTAGCGACCCAAACCCTGATAGCAGGTCACGACCTGTTAGTCATGTGCTCTAAGGAGCATCGCATTGTTCCAGCCCCCGGGGTGGAAAATGTAGTTGAAGTAATTAAACAGTAAAGACCGGTAGGATCCAGACAGGGGTCTACCGCATGTAACGTTGTAGAAAGTTTGAGAATTTTTGCCAGATTTGCACTTTATTGCCAAATGTATCTATGTTTTCTATAATGAGTAGAATGCCCGGCTGGGTACCAGAGTGAAAATTTGAAAAAGTTGATTGCATAGTTTTACATATAGAATACCCTGGTTGGGTAAATACCGTGAGAAGTATAATGTGAGTTTCAGAAGTTACCAATATGTGTCTTTTATTATGTCATGGACTTTGAGGTTGAGGACTGTGCCAGCCCAGAACTTATCTTTGTACATAGTTGCGCTTCGGTGCATTATATTGGTTTTACATGAAACCACAGCACAATTATTACCTCTGAATATAAATCCCGTGTGGTGTGGCACTGAGCGAGGTTTGCAGCCAGAAGTCCTGCAGCCCACCCAGGACCCACGTTGAAGGTTTGGTGCGGGTCCTTCACAAGAATATTGTTGATATGATATATTTATGGAAAGTATGTTTTGTATTTTTCTATGTCTAATGTTTGAATGCAACGTTTAAGAAATTCTTACCTCCCGGATGGGAAGAGTTTAATGTTTATTGTTAATACAAAACAAAATGTCTTCTTGTATTTCACAGCCCGGGAGTGCTGTATTTTACCATGGGGGAATGTGTAGCCCTGGTGTGAAGGCACACACAGTACCCTGGAGGATGTGCGGAGAGGTAACAGTTTAATGCTTAATAACCATTCACTCCACCACACACTTGGACACACCCATAGGGTATGTAGCCAGTTAGTCAGTTTCCTGTCTTCGGACAGAGGAGTAGTCAGTGTGCAGTCTGTGCAGGAGGAGAGGAGATCAGATAACATGTCCTGTCGGAGCTCAGTGTGAGCTAAAGTCAGACAGACTGTTTGATGGAAAGAAGAGTTAGCAGCAGAAACTTCAGTCGCCTGTCCCAAGGACAGTGAAGTTCAGTCGACGTGCTCCTGAACTAGAAGAATACTGAGCATCTGTTAGCGAGCTCCAAGGAAGAAGCAAGAAGGGATTGACTTGCATTACCTTAGGAAGTGTGGAGTGCTTATGCTACAAGCGCGAACAGGGCGAAGGGCGCAGTGGAAGAAGATATAGCAGTGCATTAAGGATTGGACTATCCTGCACATTGTTACCGGTCACTGGGGACCGAAGTGCCATTACAGCTTTAGGCGTAGTGGTAGAAAAACCAGAGTCTTACTGGACCTTAGGTCGCAGAAAGCAGCCCTTGGAGTGTCGGTACGTAACTGGGGTCAGGGAGAGTGGGAACCTTGAGTCGATGCAGGACAACAGTAGGAACCCAGCTCTCTCAAAGGAAGGCTCCGACCACTAAACTGACCGGGCAGTACAGCTAAGGAGTTAGCTGGAGAAATCGGAGTGAACTTAGCTCTATGCAGGTTGGACTCATAATATTGGAAGTAAAGGAGGCCCCTAACCTGTTCAGCTGTTATCTCGAAGCACATCCTCCACCCGACCAGCCTCCCTGGGACCTGCCTAAACATCTGACAAGTAAAAGGTATGGAAAGACGCTGGATGGTGTGAGACTGATTTATTTATCTGCACCCGACATCATTAATACCATAGACTTTGAGGGACCAGTCCCACCTGTGGGGGACCCGTCATCTAGCTGCCACAACATCCCCTCAGAGATCTACAGCAGCGCTGGTCTTAGTGACTAGAAAAACTACAGGTGGCGTCACGAACTGTTATATATCAAATCCCCTGTAAATATTCCCCCCAACATACGCCTGACCGCCAGGGCCACGGACCGAGCCACGCTACCAGTGACATTCCCCATAGAAATCTACAGGCTCTGCTCCGAGTATCCCATATCCCTGGTAATCCACAATTGTGGTGGCGGGTCAATACAGCTGCAGGTGATGAGTTGGAGTTCCCTTTACCTTACCCTGCTGACACTGCCACCACACCTAGACGGCAGCGTCATCGAGGTCAGGAAAGGAGCTATGCATCTGATTTTTTGCATCTGAATGCATCCTATCAAAACACTACCAAACTTTTAAAAGATCAATTTAAAGATGGGTTTGCTCTATTGAGCAAAAACATTGCTGAACTCAGCAGTAAAATTGATAGGATGCAGTCAGATGCAAACATGGAGCCGAGACACTGTTTTTTTCAGTCCGTTCTCAAGCACATGGAAAATCTTACTCCTGACCTGCAGATGCATGTGATGCAAGGCTGCCATAATTCTCTAGTGCAGGCAGTATCACGAGCCCATCAAATTACCCACCCAATTCCTACACCTTCCCCACTTCAACCTGCCACCCATCCAGCAGCAGCAGCCGCCTATCTACCTGCCACTCATTCAGCTGCAGCCTATCCAACTGCTGCACATTCAGCTGGCAGCCAGCAAGCTACAGCCAATCCTCCTAATACTCCTTCCCCATTTCAATATTCCCATTATTTTAATTCCCCCTTTCAGTTTTCACCGTTAACTTCACCGTACCCCATCCCACCAACACCTTCACCATTCCTTCCTCAAACCTCTTCTGCTCCTCAACTGCCTTCCCAACCTTATGTTTTTCCCTCCACTTCTGATCCTATCCAACCTGCTAATCCATCCCCCACTATCGACGTGGTCCATCCTGTCAGCCCCTACGCTAGTATCTCCACCCAACAGTATACCTCTTTGTAAATATGTCTATAGTGCTGCGAATGTATATAGTGCTGTGAATGTATATATTGTATAGAGTGTTGTGTATGTATATATTGTATATAGTGTGTATGTATATATTGTATATAGTGTTGTGTATGTATATATTGTATATAGTGTTGTGTATGTATATATTGTATAGAGTGTTGTGTATGTATATATTGTATAGAGTGTTGTGAATGTTTATATTGTATAGAGTGTTGTGTATGTATATATTGTAGAGAGTGCTGTAAATGTATGTATATATTTCTGTAAATTTCTGTATATAACTTTTTTGACCAATTCTTTTTGAAAATGTTTGTGAAAATAAAACACATTTTTTTTGAAAAATAAAATTTATTTTGTTGCAAAACATGTCATGTCTTTTTTAATAACTGTTTTCAACATGAAAGGTTATAACACAATCAACATTAGGGTACAGATAAACACACATCACAAAAAGTGGTAAAAACATTATACAATACCAAATTCAGTAAGTAAAGCAATGCAGAGTATACCGAAAAAATATTACACCATGTCATCCTGCCAGTCCACCCTTCCATCAGGAGACATAAAATAGTCCGCAAACTTCTCACGCATTTGAGCCACAGATCCTGAACTCCGGAAACTAATGTTCGTGTAGTCCTGCAATGTGGTCCCAGGCAAATCTTCATCCATGTTGACATGTTCTTTTGAGATAACAAAATTGTGCAGGATGACACATGCCTTCACAACATGGTCCACAGTCTCACTTTGTAATTTGATAGCAGTCAGCAGCACCCTCCATTTGGCGGTTAAGATCCCAAAAGCGCATTCAACAACTCGTCTAGCCCTTGTTAATCTGTAATTAAATATTTTTTTTCTTTGGTTCAATCCATGGCTGCCATAAGGTTTTAATAAATGTGTTGAAAGCTGAAAAGCCTCATCTCCCACACAAACAAAGGGCAATGCAGGGCCACAGGTTCCAGGGAGTGGTCTTGGAGGCGGAAACTGGAAGGTATCCCCATATAGGCGACGTCCCATAGGCGAATTTTTAAATACTTGAGAATCATTTGAACGCCCATATGCACCAATGTCAACAGCAATAAACTGGCATCTGGCGTCCGCAATGCCCATAAGTACTATTGAAAAGAACTTTTTGTAGTTAAAAAAAAGAGATCCAGATCCAGTGGGTTTTACAATCCGGATATGTTTGCCATCCACGGCACCAATACAGTTGGGAAACTGGCATATACCATGAACTGGTCTGCAATTTCTAGCCATCTCTGCTGTGTTGGCTCAGGGAGGAACTCATTGTGCAAACAATCCCAGAGTGCCTGGCAAGTATCTTTAACAATACCGGAGATAGTAGAAATACCAAGCCGGTACTGAAAGTGCAGAGATGAAAATGATTCCCCTGTAGCCAGAAATCTGCAAAAAAGGAGAAGAAATAAATTAAACCAAAAAGAAACAAACAAAAAAAAAAAAAAAACCCAAAAAAAAAAAAAAACATTGTAAAGGATTTTTTTAAAAAATAACTTACCGGATTGTGACCATCAGTCGCTCTGCTGGAGATATAGCAAACCGAAGTACAGTGTCCTGTCTACAAATTCTGGCTTCAATGCGTGCTACCAAAACCTCAAAATTTTCAGCTCGCATTCTTACATAGTTAAAAAACTTGCTGGGGTTCAGCCGTAACTCCATATACAAGGTGGAATACACCCCACGGGTCATCCGCTTCGCATTTATTGGATGGATCCACATCCGTCTCTGCCGACGACACAGTATCCGACGTCTGGCTTCCTCCTTCTTCTGAACAATCCTTGCCAAACGATTGCCCTCCACTCTAAAATCCTAGCAAATCTTCTCCATATTCTCAAAAATAATCTCCATCTCCATCTCCATCGCTGCCACTAGCTCAAAACCCTTTCAAATAATCTGGTGTAAATACACCCTATTTATACGTTTCCACATAGTAACAGTAGTAACAGTAGCCAATCACAGTACATATTATTTATTTTAGCCAATCATGATGGAGTACTCCCTTCTGAATAACGGATCCGCCAAAAAAGCGGATGGAAAAACGGATGAAACTGAGTCAACGGATCCGTTATTTTGGCGGAACCGTTAACGGATCCGTCAAAATAGCGGATCCGTTGACTCAGTTTTTCACTATTTTTGGCGGATCCGCCAATCCGCCACGATGTCGGACAGTGACTGACGTCGCACGACTGAAGTGTGAAAGAGGCCTTACTACTTCGTTTCTTTTGGTGGCCTAATTGTAGGAAGGACGTGAGGAAATATGTTTCAACCTGTTTAACATGCGCACGAAACAAGACCCCACGATCGTCTCCTCTAGACTCTTGCAACCACTCCCAGTTCCATCCAGGCCTTGGGATCTATTTCCATGGATTTTATTGTGGAACTACCCCCTTCCAAACAGATGACCGTCATCCTTGTCATAGTGGACCGACTCACAAAAATGGCCCACTTTATTCCAACTGAAGGAATTCCTACTGCTGAAAAAACTGCAGAACTGATGATCAAAGAGGTATTCAGGTTACATGGAATTCCTGACAACGTGGTGTCTGACAGAGGCGTTCAATTTACGTCAAAATTTTGGAAGAGTTTCTGTACAGCCTTGGGAGTCACGGTGAATCTTTCTACCGCTTTCCATCCTCAGTCCAATGGCCAGACGGAGAGAACGAACCAGACTTTGGAGCAATACCTCCGTTGCTTCATTTCTTATCTTCAGGATGACTGGTGTGACTATTTACCAACAGCAGAGTTTGCCTACAACAACTCCATACATAGCGCTACATCTCAAACCCCATTTTTTGCTAATTATGGAGTACATCCAGTATTTATTCCTAATCTGCCAGTGAACACTCCCATTCCTGCTGTTAATGACAGGCTTGCAAAATTACAGGAATCCCAGAAGGAATTATCAGAGATATTACTCAAGACCCAGGAAGAATATAAGGAAGCAGCAGATAAACATCGGAGAGTGCCCCCTGCTCTTCAGGTTGGAGACAAAGTTTGGCTGTCCACTAAAAACCTTAAGACACAGGTGCCATCCTCCAAACTGGGTCAGAAATTCATTGGACCTTTTCAAATTTCTGCAAAAATTAACCAGTTGCTTTTCGTTTAAAACTTCCCAACAATCTGAGGATTCATCCAGTGTTTCACATATCCTTGCTCAAACCCTTCTGTGAAAACCCGTTTCCAGGAAGAATTCAGCCACCTCCTCCACCAGAAAGGATCCGTGGTGAAGAAGAATACATTGTGAATAAGATTCTGGACTCCCGAAAATTCAGAGGTAAACTGCAGTATCTGGTGCAGTGGGAAGGTTACGGACCAGAGGAAAATTCATGGGAACCAAAGGACAACGTCCATGCTCCTGGACTTACAAGAGCCTTCCATCAGAGGTACCCAGATAAGCCAGCTCCTGAGATGTCCAGAGGCCATCCTGGAAGGAGGGGAGTACTGTCAGGAATCGAACCCAGTGTCTCTTGTCCACCAGCCAGCAGCTCTACCATCTGAGCTATTCTGCTGGCTACAAAGTTTCTTGCTGAACCCGGATACCATTGACTGTTCTTCCTGATCGGCTTCACCCAGTGCTCTCTCTTTGGCCTCTGATTGCCAATTACACGCCCTATATAAACCTGGCCCTGTGGGTGTGTCATTGCGAGATTATTGTGCTTCCAGCCTTTAGTCAAGCTCTTTCTCCTGCTGTTCCTGCTGCTACAAACACTGCTCTCCTGTGAACTGACCTCGGCCTGCCACCTGACTACGTTATCTGCCTGCTCCTCTGCTACCGAATTGCCTTTCCTGTGTACCGACCTTCGGCCTGCCACCTGACTACGTTATCTGCCTGCTCCTCTGCTACAAACACTGCTCTCCTGTGAACTGACCTCGGCTTGCCACCTGACTACGTTATCTGCCTGCTCCTCTGCTATCGAACTGCCTTTCCTGTGTACCGACCTCCGGCTGCCACCTGACTACGCTACCTGCCTCTGCTTTCCCTAGTGTTTGCAGTAACATCGGCTCCAACCCAGACGGGATCCTGACATGGCCTGAACCTTGACCGGGTCCATTTCAATAATAGATGGCGACAAAATGAATCCCAGAAATGAGATCCTCTGTACGCCAAAAAGACACTTTGATCTCTTCACATACAGAGCATTCCCTCTCAAAATCTGGAACACAGTCTGAACATGTTTCACATGAGAGTCCCAGTCATTGGAAAAAATCAAGATATCATCCAAATAAACAATCAGAAATTTATCCACAAAATCCCTGAAAATGTCATTCATGAAGGACTGGAAGACGGAAGGAGCATTAGTGAGCCCAAAGGGCATCACTAGGTACTCAAAATGCCCCTCTGGGGTATTAAACGCCGTCTTCCATTCATCCCCGTGCTTAATGCGAATAAGGTTATACGCCCCCCTGAGGTCAAGCTTGGTAAACCAAGTAGCACTTTTCACCCTGGAAAACAGGTCAGAAATCAAGGGTAACGGATATTGATATTTCACAGTGATATTGTTCAAGAGATGATAATCAATACACGGCTTTAATGAACCATCCTTTTTGGCCACAAAGAAAAAACCGGCACCCAAGGGTGAAGAGGATGGTCTGATATGACCCTTCTCCAATGACTCCTTGATATAAGACCGCATAGTGTCATGTTCAGGTACAGACAAGTTAAAAAGGCGACCTTTAGGGAATTTACTACCAGGCACTAATTCAATAGCGCAGTCATAGCTCCTATGGAGGGGCAAGGATGCAGATTTACTTTCGCTAAACACATCAGAAAAATCAGTCAAAAAGTCAGGCACATCTCCTGGGGAGAGGCAGAAAAAACAGGAGTGTTGGCATTAACACATTGGCACCTCCAACTGGTTACAGACACAGATTTCCAATCCAAAACAGGATTATGAGACTGCAACCAAGGGAAACCAAGTACAATAATGTCATGAAGATTATACAGCACCAAAAATTTGCAACTCTCCTGATGATCAGGTTCAACCCTCATTATCACCTGAGTAGAGAACTGGGGTTTATTCTCAGCCAAAGGGGTAGAATCAATCCCCAGTAGAGGAATAGACTTCCGTAGGGTATCAAGGGAAACCCACAACGTTTAGCAAAATCAAAATCCATCAGGTTAATAGCTGCTCCCGAATCAACAAAAGCCTGAGCAGAAAATGTGGACAGGGAGCAAATCAGGGTAACAGTCAACAGAAATTTAGTCTGAACACTACCCAAGACAACTGAGCGTGCAAAACGTCTTCCCCGCTTAGGGCAGACTGAAATAGCATGAGAGGCATCACCACAGTAGAAACATAACCCATTGCGTTTTCGAAACTCATGACGCTGTGCCCCAGAAGCCACTCTATCACACTGCATGGGCTCAGAAGCTGGTTCACAAGGCAACACCATTCCACGCATACCTCTACGCTCACGCAAACGTCTGTCAATTTGAATCGCCAATGACATAGAATCATTGAGACCAGAGGGAGCAGGGAAACCCACCATAACATCTTTTACATTCTCTGACAGACCCTTCCGAAAAAGAGCTGCCAAAGCATCATCATTCCATTTGGTCAGAACTGCCCACTTTCGGAATTTCTGACAGTACAACTCAGCGTCCTCAAGCCCCTGATTTAATGCCAACAAGGTTTTTTCAGCTTGATCAGTGACATTAGGTTCATCGTACAATAACCCCAGAGCCAGAAAAAATGCATCAACATTACTCAAAACAGGGTCCCCAGGTGTCAGGGAAAAAGCCCAATCCTGAGGATCGCCGCGCAGGAGAGAGATGACAATTTGAACCTGCTGTGCTGCGTTCCCTGAGGACTTAGGTTTTAAGGCAAAAAACAACTTACAGTTATTTTTGAAATTCAGAAATTTAGCTCAATCCCCTAAAAACAAATCTGGCATGGGGATCCTAGGCTCCACAACCGGCAACCCTGCAAGATAGGTAGCAATACTCCGAACTTCAGTGGCAAGCTGATCCACACGGCCAGACAACTGTGCAAACTCCATTGAGAGAAAAAAAAATCCTCCTCAGCACCCAGAGAAAAAGAGGGAAAAAAAATGCAACAAACAGAAAAAAAAAATTCTCTGACAACTCTGACAACTTTTTTTTTTTTCCACACTATTTTTCCCTTCTGTGAGTACCATATAATTTTCAGTTTGGCCGGTGATACTGTTATGTTTTGGTAGCTGAGGAGAGCAGGCAAAAACGGCAACACACCAGAGAGGTTGGAATCTACTGGATTGCAGTACCCTGACTAACCACCACAACTAAAGGCAACCGTGGAGCGTTCCTACGTTGGTCCTAGACGCCTCGTCACAGCCTGAGAGGCTAACTACACCTAAAGATAGAAAGAGGAAAGCTATCTGCCCCGGAGCAGATCCCCAAAGAACATAGGAAGCCCCCAAACATGTAATGGCGGTTAGACAAGAGGAAATACAGACACAGACAGAAAATAGTATGAGCAAACGCTGGGGCCCAATCTGACTTATACAGAAAAGGATAGGAAGGATACTTACTGCAATCCAAAAAAAAACCTAAAAAAAAACAACGCCACTAATTGCAAAAATACCTGAGATCACACGACCTCTACCACCTAAATTAGTTCTCTGGTGTAACAAAACTAAGCCGCAGCCGAAGAAAAAAAAACTGGAAAAGGCAAATGAACAAACAACAATGGCTCCAGAGGAACCGAGAGGAGACCAAACCCCCAGGGAGGGGAACCTGGCCAACCTCACAGAAATGCAGAGAAATATACAAATGGCAAGCACAAAAACAAAAAACAGAAAATATCTTATCTGAGAGCAGGAGAAGAGGCAAGACTCAGCAAGCTTCCAAGTGAACCAGGAAACAACGTTGAGACAAGAACAATTGATCACCGGCAACCATGATGGGGGAAACCTCCCTTATATCCAGTCAGTCTGTTATCCCTGATTGCCAATCCTCATTGAATGGTTCAGTACTGTTTGCAACCACCAGAGGGAGCTTCTGCTCAGAATTTATTTCTCAAACATTCATAACACACTCCCACCACAATGTCCCATCCAGCTGTAAGCACTTCAGCTTACTGTCAGTATCATCCTCTACTTTAACAGACTTAAATTATCTCTGAACCCCCAAGGGGTGAATGCAGGGCCGGCGTCAGCACCCGGCATACCCGGGCAAGTGCCGGGGCCCTGAGTAGGCAGGGGGGCCCACTCGCCGTCGGGTACCCCGGCGCCCGTTAGCTGTGTCAGCGCCGCCACTGGGCCCCCCTGCTTGCTCAGGGCCCCTGCAGCAGCCGGCGCAATACTTACCTCTCCCCGTGCCTCCGCTGCCGCAGCTCCGGGCTCCAGGGGGCGCCTGCGCCGGCGCTTCCTCTCTCACAGCAGCGCCGCTGAATGACGTCATCATTCAGCGGCCGGCTGTGGCAGAGAGGGCACGGACACCGGACAGGTGAGGTGTGTGTGTGTGTGTGCCTGTGTGTGTGTATGTGAGAGAGTGCTGCCTGCGGTGCTGTATGTGTGATGGTGGTGAGGAGAGGCAGTGATGGTGGTGAGGAGGCAATAATGATGGAGAGGCGATGATGATGATGATGGGGAGGCAATGATAATGGGAAGGCAATGATGATGATGATATTAATGGGGAGGCAATAATGATGATGATATTAATGAGGAGGCAATGATAATGATGATGATAGGGAGGCAATGATAATGGGGAGGCAATGATGATGATGGGGAGGCAATGATAATGGGAAGGCAATGATGATGATGATATTAATGGGGAGGCAATGATAATGATGATGATGGGGAGACAATGATAATGGGAAGGCAATGATCATGATGACATTAATGGGGGAGGCAATGATGATGATGATGGGGAGGCAATGATGATGATGATGGGGAGGCAATGATGATGATGATGGGCAGGCAATGATGATGATGGGGAGGCAATGATGATGATAATGGGGAGACTTTCCACAGCGCCCTTTCCTGAGCCGTAACAGTGCAGAACGCAGCACAGTGTAGAGGAGAGCTCCATATTTTGTATGGAGCATTATATGTGGTCCAGTATTCTGTATTGAGCATTATATTGGGTCCAGTATTCTGTATGGTGCATTATATGGGGGATAGCGGGGTGACATCCTGCATGGGGTATTATATGGGTGATGAGGGGGAGGCTATGTGGTGCCCATAATATTGTATGGAGGACTGCACTGTCCAGTCTGTACTGTGCGCTGTGAGGATTTGGCGGTTTTTGAGCTATTGTACAATTTACAATAGGTATCAGTCATGTAATGGAAGAAGAGAAGTGTTTGGCGTTGTGCTATACCCATATTTCTCTGCAGTATCTGTGCATCATGAATCGTGGTCTGTGCTTAGGGGGCCCACTGAGACTCTTTCGCCCGGGGCCCATAAAAACCTGGAGCCGGCCCTGGGTGAATGCAATGAAATTTTGAAAACATTATACCTCTTATTATTCTCTTATCACTTCTTCCATCTTTTAGATCTTGGCTTTCTGTCATGCTCGTTGCCACATCTTGTCCTTATTTTAGTGCAATGTTCATCTTGAGCTAAGCCTTGAGAATTCAGAATAAGCCATATTTCTTTATTGGGGATAGACTGCCTGACAGCTCTGTTAGCCAATAAATCATGTGTCTCATTAGACACTGTCTTGTTAGATACAGGCATTGAGGTTGGGTTTTCACACTTCAAACATGCAGTTGCAACAAATTTGAAAGCAATACTTCTACTTAACAAAAGAATCATTTCGCCATTGGCCTGCAAAGGAAGACCACAACCAGCATTAAGAAGATGCTATCTCCAAGGATAGAAAAAAAAGAAGAAAAAATAAATAGATACCTAATTACCTTTGACCCCTTCCCGCGTTGAGCCATGAATAAACATCCCATGTAGGTACGCAGTTGTCAATGAGAATCAGGAACTTGGCTTAGCTACATGAGTAGAAGGGGCTATATATAGGGGGCCAAAATGCACAAAAATGTTCATAAATACCTATGTAGAAATGTGCATGTCATGGGTGCATCGCCGCGAGGATCGTCGCGATTGCACATTCTGACTTCTCGCAGCTGAGTTGCTGTTACTTTGTGTTTGGTAATGAGAGAGTTAATTTTACCTAGCTCTTTGCTAAGACTAGGTCCAGCCTCGCCCGGCTGCTTTTGATTATGTTCTAATTAGCTTCCTTTATATCCCTGCCAGTCTGGGTGTTAGATGCCGGTGAAAGCCTTCATGTAGTCTAGCAGACTGGATCGGTTCTGAGAATACTTAAGCTAAGAGCTCCTTAGTTGTTTTTACTCTTATAGCTTAAAGTTTATCTCTGAGACCTTAGGTGTTCCTACTGTGTGTGAGTGTTGTATGTAAGACTTTATTTACTTTATTTCTTGTCTTTCTTGTATTTCTTTCTGTTCATTAACCGTTACCTGTTCATTCCCTTTGGTGGTAATCAGGGTCCTTCTTAAGGGTATGCCACACTAAACAGCGTCGCTAACGAGATCGCTAAAATACGTCACTATTTAGCGATCTCGTTCGTGACGCTAACGTGTGTGGCATGTAGCAATGACGTGGCCCCTGCTGTGATCTCGCTGATCGTTCACTAGAGTTCTGGACCGTATTTAGATCGTTGGCGTCCCGCAGGTGAGCCTATATCGCTGTGTCTGGCACCTTTTGTGAGCGATGTGCGCTGTTTTTTACATCGCAATGACCGTTAAAGTCGTTAATGAGATCGCTAACCGCTTTTGAGTCGTTAACGAGATCACTAAGTGTGGCAGCTACTAGAGACATTAAAACGATCACAAAAACGATCTCATTAGCTTGCGTCGTTATTGAGATCGCTAACGAGATCACTAAGTGTGGCAGTACCTTTAGGACTAGATTACAGTTGGCAGGGATTGATAGGAGACAGGGTTTACGCTGGTGGCCTGGACCTCTGTACCTTTAACAGTACCTCCAGGTAGAGGGATTAGTTAGGACCCCAGTTTAGGGTCAGCATAGACCCCGGTCACCCTCTAGCCAGAGACAGCGTATAACGGATTCCGTATTGACCCACTGGACATTCTGTCAGGTAATTCTATGTTATCATATATCTATGCGCATGTTATATAGTATGTTGCCCTTTTGATATAGATTACTGTCATCACATATATATATCTGCTATACAGCGTGACAGTGCAAAGCTGAAAATCAATAAAAAACATTTTCTTCAATAGATAACTTAATAATTAAAATCATGAAAATAGAGACATACACAAGTCAGACATATAAAATACTAAAGATAGGAAAGTGATAACAAAACACCCTTGCGTGATTTTTTTCTATATACTGCAATAATGTCAAATTGCAATAAAGAGAACAGCACGTCTATAGCACTGATGCCAGTAGATGAGCTCCCTGCTCTAAACAAGTTGACAGCAAGGGCTGCACAGGGCCACTGACCTCATTGTTTGGCTGCCTAGCTATCGACGCGATGTCGGCATTGCAGGTAATATTGGTAACTGGTAGCAATGGTGGAGACTCAAACCTGGACCCAAGGAATGTTAGTTAAGAACAGTTTGCTTTTTAAAAAGAAATTGCAGACAAGAGACGGGGTTTTCCAAAACAAGAAAGGCCCTTTAATCATGAGGCCCAAGTTAAAACAGCATAATAACAAATAACATAACACAACATATAACATAACACATCATACGTTAGTCTGTTAAGACGACTGGGCTCTGTTCTTCACAGTGGCAGGGGATGGTACTTTCTCTTCTCTTGAGTGCCATGTTACATTTTTATGGAGAGAAACTGTAAGAGAAGAAAAGCCAAATAGGGTCTTATCTAGTAGCCTAGAATACATTTTTATCAGATTATATTAACCTGATATATCCGATGTTTGGGCATTTAGTAAAAGTGACAGCTGCAGCAGATCCACAGGTAAGCAGGTGACCATTAGCATTGATGTCAGAAGATGTTTGTGGAGTGATTCCGCGCTGTTGATAGTGTGGAGACGTCAATCCAGAAGTTTCAAAGTATTAGTTACTTCTTCATCAGGAAAACAACCACATTGCCCAATTTCTTGTTATCCTCAATGCTGAGAAATACAGGCAAGTACTTACCCATCATGCAGTATAATCAAGGAGGTGTCTGATTTGCTCCAAATTTATTATGTAGCAGAACAACTATCCCCAACATCCAAATGTGTTATGTAGCAGGACTACTATCCCCAACATAAAGCCAATATCATAAAGAACTATATTTAGTATAAAGAAGAATGAGTCCTGGAAGAAATTATATGGCCCTCAAAGAGCCTTGATCTCAACTTTGAGTCTCTCTGGAATTACATGAAGAGACAGAAGGGTTTGCACAAGCCTACATTGATATACAGGTGCTTCTCACAAAAATTAGAATATGATCAAAAAGTTAATTTATTTCAGTTCTTCAATACAAAAAGTGTATATATTATATAGAGTCATTACAAACAGAGTGATCTATTTCAAGTGTTTATTTCTGTTAATCTTGATGATTATGGCTTACAGTCAATGAACACCCAAAAGTCATTATCTCAGTAAATTAGAATAATTAACAAAAAACACATGCAAAGGCTTTTTAAGCATTTAAAAAGGTCTCTTAGTTTGTTTCAGTAGGCTCCACAATCATGGGGAAGACTGCTGACTTGACCCATGTCCAGAAGGCAGTCATTGACACACTCCACAAGGAGGGTAAGCCAAAAAAGGTCATTGCTAAAGAAGCTAGCTGCTCATAGAGTGCTGTATCCAAGCATAATAATGGAAAGTTGAGTGGAAGGAAAAAGAATGGTAGAAAAAGTTGCACAAGCAATCGGGATAACCGCAGCCTTTAAAGGATTGTTAAGAAAAGGCCATTCAAAACTTTGGGAGAGATTCACAAGGAGTAGACTGCTGCTGGGTCATTGCTTCAAGAACCACCACACACAAATATATCCAGGACATGGGCTACAAGTGTCGCATTACTTGTGTCAAGCCACTCATGACCAATAGACAACGCCGGAAGCGTCTTATCTGGCCAAGGAGAAAAAGCACTGGACTGTTGCTCAGTGGTCCAAGGTTTTGTTTTCAGATGAAAGTAAACTTTGCATTTAGTTTGGAAATCAAGTGTTATGGGTCTGCAACTCAGGAATAGAGCGGGGGGAATCTGACCCTGCACTAGGACTAGACTCAATCCCTACGATGGAGCGGGCGACCTATTCCTTGCGAATAGACCCACCGAAGATCCTAGTCTAGACTCAAGCGAAGACCTGAAGGTGGGTGGGGTAAGGGGATCCCTGAAAGATCTAGGGACTGGGAACAAAACACTGGTAACCTCCTAGCAGGGAAATAGAGGAAGCTGCAGAAACAAAAGGAAAAAACAAAAAGACTAAGCAAGCAGAACCAGAGTTCCCAGAACTGCACAAAATATAGCAAAAAAGCTATCAAGGCTCCTAGCCAGAACTCAAGTGGATTAACACTGATGTCCAGCAAGGACTGGGAGACAGGTTCAGGGTAATAAAAGGTGATACAATCACCTGACTAACAACAAGCCCAGCACCAGGGGAAAAGACCAGCAGCGAGAAACCGCAACAAGATGGCGGATGGTCAAACTGAATAGATTCTAACATCAAGGTCCCAGAGTCTGGATGAAGAGTGGAGAGGCACACAATCCAAGCTGCTTGAAGTTTCCACAATCAGTGATGGTTTGGGAAGCCATGTCATCTGCTGGTGTAGGTTTACTGTGTTTTATCAAAGTCAGCTCAGCCGTCTACCAGGAAATTTTAGAGCACTTCATGCTTCCCTCTGCCAACAAGCTGTTTGGAGATGGAAATTCCATTCTCCAGCAGGACTTGGCATCTGTCAACACTGCCAAAAGTACCAAAACCCGATTTAAAAACAAAAGTATCACTGTGATTGGCCAGCAAACTCACCTGACCTTAACCTCATAGAGAATCCGTGGAGTATTGTCAAGAGGAAGATGAGAGACACCAGACCCACCAATGCAGATGAGCTGAAGGCTGCTATCAAAGCAACCTGGGCTTCCATAACACCTCAGCAGTGCCACAGGCTGATCGCCTCCATGTCACGCCGCATTGATGCAGTAATTAATGCAAAAGGAGCCCCGATCAAGTATTGAGTGCAGTCTTCGACTGGCCCACAGGAGAACAGAAGAATACTCCAGTGGGCCCCTGTGCTAGAGTGGGCCACCACCCTTTTATATGAACAGTACTTGGCACTATATACTTGAATCACTATGTACAGTTAAGGTACTGCCACACTAAGCGATCTCGCTAGCGATCTCGTTAACGATGCAAGCTAACGAGATCGTTGGTGTGATCGCTTTTAGGTCGCTAGTAGCTGCCAAACAGGAGATCTCATAAACGACACATCAGCGGTCAGCGATCTCTTTAACGACATTTGGCGGTCATTAGGATCTGTCATTAGCATGTACTGAGCGCAACCTTTTCCACGCCCCTCAGCACAGATATATGTTATATATGTGTTATGCTGCGTCCTGCTAGCCTGCTTTGCAGCTACTGCGATCCTCTCTGTGACGCAAAAGAAAACCTAGTCCCACCTGCCTGCTTCTACAGCTATTGCGATCCATTCCGTGACACTAAAAAACCTAGTCCCGCCTGCACCGCTGTCATATGCGTCACAAATGAGGTCGCTCGTCGTTCGCAAAAGGTGCCAAACACAGCGATATAGGCTCACCAGTGGGACGCCAACAATCAAAAAACAGTCCAGAACGCTAGTGAACGATCAGCGACATCACAGCAGGGGCCACATCGCTGCTATATGCCACACACAACGACGTCGCTAACGAGATCGCTAAATAGTGACGTTTTAGCGATCTCGTTAGCGATCTCGTTAGCGATCTCGCTTAGTGTGGCATACCCTTTAAAGGCAGCATCTTATTCATTTATCAATCTACCCAGTTCATTGTATGTAAATTTGTGATTGAGGATAATGTCACATTTGCATGTAGCTGAAAAGTGGGGCCCTGAAGTTTATTACTGGTGGGCCCTTGGCATCCCAGTCCGACGCTGATTGAGTGCATTTACTGAACATACATTTCAGTAAGCCAATATTTCGGATTTTAAAATCATTTTTCAAGCTGGTATTATAAAGTATTCTAATTTAATGAGATAATGACTTTTGGGTTTTCATTGGCTGTAAGCCATAATCATCAACATTAACAGAAATAAACACTTAAAATAGATCACTCTGTTTGTAATGAATCTATAGGTCAAGCACTTAAATAAATTAAGTTTTAAATGATATCCTAATTTTTTGAGAAGCACCTGCATTTGTGGTTAGTTCTCCAAGATGTTTGGAACAACCTCCCTGCCAAGTTCCTTCAAAACCTCTATTCAAGTGTACCTAGAAGAATCAATGCTGTTTTGAAGACAAAAGGATTGCTGCAGCAAATATTTATTTGATTTAGATTTATCTTTTGATCATTCACTTTGCATTATGTTAAAAGACAAAAATAAACTATTAACACTTCTATTTTTAAAAATATTCTCACTTTGCAGCATTTTTTTCTACCCCTGTCTAAAGATTTTGATCAGTATTGTATTTCGCAGACTATGCATGAGGTTCCTGAAAATCTTATACACTATGCTGGCACTGCAAAATATAGTGGATTTTCTGCAACTGAAAATTATGCAAAAAAATTGATTTGCTTTCTGTGTGCTGTTTGATTTTTTGCAGATTCATTCATTTGAATTGGCAATCAGTTCAAAATTGGTCATCTCTTACTTTTTGTGGGCCGATGGCTCATAAAAACACAAGCATGTAAAAAATCCATAGATTGTAATGGGTAAATGAAAAAAGTAGGTCTGCTTAATGGGGCCATATAATAACAGTGCAGTTCAGGCATTGTTTTTACAACAGTAAAAATAATTGTGCTAAACTGTGTGCTTCAGTAAACGATTGTACATTATTTTTTGCATTTTCCATTTCCAAGTGTTTTATTGAAGCCAAAAACAGATTTGGTGCAAAAAAGGTAATTCGTTTTAAAAATTGTGCTAATAAAAAAATGAAATAATTCTGTGGTTGAATTTACCAGAAAGAATAACACAGTATTTAAGCCATAAAAAGAAGTGGATACAAAGGGAATGGGAACATTTTGGCTCCGATTCATCAAGACTGACATTATGCTTTCCAGTCTTAATCAAGAGCATGCTGGAGTAATATGAGTCAAATTCATTAAGTGGTATGGCCCTCTTAATGGATTTGGTACAATTTTCAGCTGCAGTGTGCCATCACAAAAAATGTATTATCATAAGCGAATGCAGTAAATTCCAGTTGTAGTTTATGCCACTTTTTGTGGAAAAAATAATGTTGAATTTGTCAGCGGAGTACCCCATCCTGGCATTGTTCCACACAAAAAAAGTTCGCAGAATTGTCTGGGACTGGTGTATAAAGGACAAACAGAGGAATATTTTTGAACAACTATAAGTTTTGTGACGTTTCAAGCATTTTAGTTCTAGAAAACTAGTGAAAACTGCTGATGAATTGGGGCCTTAGGGAGTGTGTATGCAGAAGGGTTTTTTAAAACCACTTCAAAAAAAGAAAATGCTCCTTCGTTGGGGAGGTTTTGGAGGAGTATTTCTTTTGCTGAAGTGTTTTCAGAAGTGACTTTGAAGAGTTCTTGAAATGTTTTTGGAGACTTATTTGTTATAAAAACTTAATTCCAGCTCACTCAGTTGCTCTATGCTCATCCACCTGGAGCTCAGACACCGGCCTCGCCCTGGCCTCCCATCAAGGATAATAGAAAAAATTCCAGTCCGGCTCAACAGGACAGGATTTTTCTTTTTATTCTTCAAAAGAAAATATAGTGCATGCAAAAGAAAAATTTACATGGTCGACATGTCACAGTCGACGCATTTCGACTGCACTAAGCAGTCTTACTCAAGTCATGCACTTTAACCCCCTAAATGCAGGCATGCAGAAGGAGGGAGCCCCCTCTGCTCTCTGATTGGCTTCTTTGCCACGTTATCACGAGGGCCGTTCATTGCCATGGTGACCCAATGTTGACATCCAGGTCACCAGAGCTGGCAAACTTGCTACAAGATTGTCTTGCTCGTAAGATTGTCAAGGCAGCGCTGACAGTTTGTATAACTATAATTTACAAGTGATCAGGCTGCAAAAAGTGAAAGTCCCAAAGTCTGACAAAGTAAAAAAGTAACAAAAAGTGAAAAAAAAATTAAAAATATAAAAAAAATCACAAAACAATAAAAAAATATATTGCACCCATAAATAAATATTTTTATGAAAAAAATAAATAAACAAAAAAGTACACATATTTGGTATCACCATGTCCGGAAAGAACCCGACCTATAAAACTGTACCACTAGTTAACCTCTTTATTGAACACCGTAAAAAATAAAAAATGAGACAAAAAACAATGCTTTATCATCATACCACCTAGCAAAAAGTTAAATAAAATGTGATTAAAAAGACAAATATAAATAAATATGGTATCTCTGAAAACGTGATCTTGTCCTTCAAACAACAAGCCACTAGAGATGAGTGACTTTGCCTCCGAGAGGGTCGAGTCGGGTTTCGGTCGGATCGACATTTCCAAAAGTCGAGTCAAATGAAGTCGGCCGACTATCGGCCTGGTTTCATCAACAGTCCGAGACCTGACCCCAATGCAAGTCAATGGGGAATAAAAGTCGCGAGTGAGTGGAGGACAGTAAACACACCTACAGTGCCCATTTCAATGCCAACGACATCAATTCTTATTACTTAAGCTTGTTAACCTTAATTTACTTTATAATAATAGTAACGCATTGAAAACTGGGGGTTATTTGGCTAAAGTTGTGGGGGGGCGCAGGGCTGGCTCCAGGTTTTCGCAGGCCCCGGGCGAAAGAGTCTCAGTGGGCCCATTTAACACATACCACAATTCATGATGCTCCGATATGGCAGAGAAATATAAGTATAGTACAATGCCAAATACTTCACTTCTTACCTTATATGAGTGATATCTATTGTAAATTCTACAATAGCTCAAAAACCGGACAGTATAGTCCTCCTTTCAGTATTATGGGCACTACATAGTGCGCCATACAGAATAATGAGCCCCATATATTGCTCCATACAGAATGGGCTCCATATAATGCTCCATACAGAATAGGCCCCATATATGCTCCATATATAAAGGGCCCTATATGATGCCCCATAAATAATGAACCCCATATGATACTCCAGTGTTATGTTTCGGTAGCTGAGGAGGACAGGAACAACAGCAGGGCAGCCGAACACCTGAGATGTTGGTAACTGATGGGTTGCAGGTTCCTAAACTAACGACACAACTAGAGGTAGCCGTGGAGCGTTCCTACGTTGATCCTAGACGCCTCGTCACAGCCTGAGAGATAACTACACCTAAAGGCAGAAAGATGAAAGCTATCTGCCCCGGAGCAGATCACCAAAGAAAATAGGAAGCCCCAAACATATAATGGCGGTTAGACAAGATGAAAATACAAACATAGGCAGAAAATAGACTGAGCAAATGCTGGGGCCACAAGCTGACTAAATAGGATAGGACAGGAGAGATTACTTTCTGCAACCCAGAAAACCCTACAAAAATCCAACAATTCTGATTACAAAAATACTTAGATCACACGATCTCGCCACCCGCTAAATCAGATCTCAGTGTGAACAAAAACAAAGCCGCAGCCGCTGAAAAAACAGGAAAAAGCAAATGAGCAAATAACAGTGGCTGCAGACAAACCGTGAGGAGCCCAGGCCCCAGGAGGGGACCTGGCTGACCTCCACAAAAGTGCAGAAAACAATGCAAAAAGCAAGCACAAAAAGAAAAGCAAAAAATATCTTATCTGAAAGCAGGACATGCAGGCAAGACTCCAGCAAACTTCCAAATGAACCAGGAACCACAATTGAGACAAGAACAATTGATCACCGGCAACCATCATGGGAGGGAACCTCCCTTATATCAGACCAGTCAGTGAACCCAGATTGCCACTCCTCGCTGAAAGGTTCAGTACTGTCTGTAACCACCAGAGGGAGCCTCTGCTCAGAAACCATCTCTAGCACATTCATAACAGTACCTCCCCCTTGAGGAGGGGTCACCGAACCCTCATTTGTGCAACCAGGCCGATCAGGATGAGCTCGGTGATAGGCACGGATCAGTCTCCTAGCATGGATGTCCCTAGCAAACACCCAAGAATTGTCCTCCTGACCATAACCTCTCCACTTAACCAAATACTGGAGTTTCTGTCTAGAAAAATGAGAATCCAATATTTTCTCAACCACATACTCCAGATTGCCCTCAACCAAAACAGGGTCAGGAGGCGCAGCCATAGGAACCACTGGCTCGACAAACCTCTTCAATAATGACTTGTGGAACATGTTATGGATCTTAAATGTCCCTGGAAGAAGCCAACGGAAGGAAACAGGATTAAGAATCTCCATGATCTTATAAGGTCCAATAAACCTGGGCTTAAACTTTGGAGATGCAACCCTCATAGGGATATTTCTTGAGGACAACCAAACCAAGTCCCCCACTTTAAACCGAGGACCATCAGTCCTATGCCGGTTGGCAAACCGTTGGGCCTTCTCCTGAGAGAGAGACAACCTCTCCACTACCTGGTCCCAAATCTGCTGCATTCGCTCCACAACAGAGTCAACACCCGGACAAACAGAAGCCTCCGCCTGTCCCGAAGAAAATCGAGGGTGAAACCCAAAATTGCAGAAAGATGGAGACATCAAGGTGGCAGAGCTAGCCCTATTATTAAGAGCAAACTCAGCCAAAGGCAAAAAAGAGACACAGTCATCTTGATCAGCAGACACAAAACATCTCAAATAAGTCTCCAAGGTCTGGTTTGTTCTCTCGGTTTGTCTATTGGTCTGAGGATGAAAAGCAGAGGAGAAAGATAATTGAATACCAAGTTTAGAACAAAATGTCCTCCAAAATCTGGAAACAAACTGGACTCCTCTGTCAGACACAATGTTCTCCGGAATGCCATGTAACCGAACCACGTGCTGAAGGAACAAAGGCACCAATTCGGAGAAGGAAGGCAACTTAGGTAATGGCACAAGATGTATCATCTTGGAAAACCTATCACAGATTACCCAGATAACGGTCATTCTCTGAGAAACAGGGAGGTCGGAAATATAATCCATAGAGATATGGGACCATGGCCTCTTGGGTACAGGTAATGGCATTAACAAACCACTAGAGCGAAAGCAAGGCTTGGAGCGAGAGCAAGTCCCACAGGACTGCACAAATTCCCTGACATCACGAGACAAAGTAGGCCACCAAAAGGACCGACTCACCAAGTCTCTGGTACCAAAAATCCCGGGATGACCAGCCAACGCGGAACAATGAATCTCAGACATCACACACTTCTTCCACTTGTCTGGGACAAACAATTTCCCAATAGGGCAGCGCTCAGGTTTATCCTCCTGACACCCTTCCAAGGCCAGTCTCAAATTGGGCGAGATGGCGGAAAGAACTACACCCTCTTTCAAAATAACAGTAGGATCAGATAACTCAGGAGAGTCCGCAAAGAAACTCCTCGAGAGGGCATCCGCCTTAACATTCTTAGTGCCAGGAAGAAAGGAAACCACAAAATTAAAACGTGTAAAAACAAGGCCCACCTGGCCTGTCTAGGATTAAGTCGCTTGGCTGATTCGAGATAAACCAGATTCTTATGGTCCGTGAGGACCACCACCTGATGTTTGGCTCGTTCCAGCCAATGTCTCCACTCTTCAAAGGCCCACTTCATGGCCAATAACTCCCGATTACCCACGTCATAATTACGTTCAGTTGGAGAAAATTTTCGAGAGAAAAAGGCACAAGGGTTACTGTTAGAGGTCTCTGGATCTCTTTGGGACAAAACGGCACCTGCCCCAATTTCAGAGGCATCAACCTCCACCTGAAACGGTAGAGAAACATCAGGCTGCCGTAGAACAGGAGCAGAAGTGAATCTCTGCTTAAGTTCCTGAAACGCAGAGACTGCCTCAGGAGGCCAATTCACCACATCAGAACCCTTTTTGGTCAAATCAGTCAATGGTTTAACAATACCGGAGAAATTACCAATAAATTTACGATAAAAATTGGCAAAACCCAAAAATCTCTAAAGAGCCTTTAATGAAGTAGGTTGGACCCAATCACAGATGGCTTGAACCTTGACAGGGTCCATTTCAATAACAGACGGAGACAAAATGAATCCAAGAAATGAGACCTTCTGTACACCAAAAAGACACTTTGATCCCTTCACATACATTGCATTCTCTCTCAAAATCTGGAACACAGTCCGAACATGTTTCACATGAGAGTCCCAGTCATTGGAAAAAATCAAGATATCATCCAAATAAACAATCAGAAATGTATCCACAAAATCCCTGAAAATATCATTCATGAAGGATTGGAAGACGAAAGGAGCATTAGTGAGCCTAGGTACTCAAAATGCCCCTCTGGGGTATTAAACGCCGTCTTCCATTCATCCCCGTGCTTAATGCGAATAAGGTTATACGCCCCCCTGAGGTCAAGCTTGGTAAACCAACTAGCACTTTTCACCCTGGAAAACAGGTCAGAAATCAAGGGTAACGGATATTGATACTTCACAATGATCTTATTCAAGAGACGATAATCAATACACGGCCTCAATGAACCATCCTTTTTGGCCACAAAGAAAAAACCGGCACCCAAGGGTGAAGAGGATGGTCTGATATGACCCTTCTCCAATGACTCCTTGATATAAGATTGCATAACATCGTGTTCAGGTACAGACAAGTTAAAATGCCGACCTTTAGGAAATTTACTACCAGGCACTAATTCAATAGCGCAATCGTAGCTCCTGTGAGGGGCAAAGATGCAGATTTACTTTCACTAAATACATCCGAAAAATCAGTCAAAAAGTCAGGAACATCCTGAGACTTGGGAGAGGCAGAAAAAACAGGAGTGTCGGCATTAACACATTGGCAGCCCCAACTGGTCACAGACACAGATTTCCAATCCAAAACAGGATTATGAGACTGTAACCAAGGGAAACCTAGTACAATAATGTCATGCAGATTATACAGCACCAGAAATTTGCAACTCTCCTGATGATCTGGTTCAACCCTCATTATCACCTGAGTAGAAAACTGGGGTTTATTCTCCGCCAAAGGGTGGAATCAATGCCCAGTAGGGGAATAGACTTCCGCAGGGGTATCATGGGAAACCCACAACGTTTGGCAAAGTCAAAATCCATCAGGTTAATAGCTGCTCCTGAATCAACAAAAGTCTGAGCAGAAAATGTGGACAGGGAGCAAATCAGGGTAACAGTCAACAGAAATTTAGTCTGAACACTACCCAAGACAACTGAGCGTGCAAAACGTCTTCCCCGCTTAGGGCAGACTGAAATAGCATGAGAGGCATCACCACAGTAGAAACATAACCCATTGCGCTTTCGAAACTCATGACGCTGAGCCCCAGAAGTCACTCCATCACACTGCATGGGCTCAGGAGCTGGCTCACAAGGCAACACCATCTCACGCATACCTCTGCGCTCATGCAAACGTCTGTCAATTTGAATAGCCAATGACATAGAATCATTGAGACCAGAGGGAGCAGGGAATCTCACCATAACATCCTTTACATTCTCTGACAGCCCCTTCCGAAAAAGGGCTGCCAAAGCATCATCATTCCATTTGGTCAGGACTGCCCACTTTCGGAATTTCTGACAGTACAACTCAGTGTCTTCAAGACCCTGATTTAATGCCAACAAGGTTTTTTCAGCTTGATCAGTGACATTAGGTTCATCGTACAATAACCCAGAAAAAATGCATCAATATCATTCAAAACAGGATCCCCAGGTGTCAGGGAAAAAGCCCAATCCTGAGGATCGCCGCGCAGGAGAGAGATGTCACGCGGTCTTATGATATGTGTACGATGTCAGTAAACTATTCTTAAAAGAACAACACTCTATACAACATATAGATTAGCAACATCAGCATGTAAATATAGAATAGATTTACCTGACACGATATCCGTTGAACTCAGGGTTAATCTTGAGGACTTGATACACTGTAACAGGAATGAGGAGGACCGGGGGTCTAACCTGACCCTAAACTGGGGTCCTAACTAATCCCTCACCTTGGAGGTACTGATAATGGTTCAGAGGTCCAAGTCTCCAGCCTAACCCTGTCTCCTATCAGTCCCTGAACCCTGTAATCAGTCCTAAGAAGGATTCTGATTACCACCAAAGGGATATGGGCTGATCTCTGCTAAATACACAGATTAGACATATAAGACAGACTGGAGAAAACACAGACTTGCATACACACTCAAACACAGAAGGAACATAAATGATCTGGGATATTAAACTCTAAGCAAGGTGAGCTTAAAACAGCTAAGGAGCTCTTTAACTTAAGTCTATACAGATACAATCCTATCTGTGGTCTGCATGAAGAATTTCACTGGCAACTCCCAACACAGACAACCAGAGATTTAAAGGAAACCAATCAACAAGTAATTAATTGCAGCCGGAGAAAACTGCACCCAGTCCCAGAACTGAGCACAGACAGAATTAACTCCCTAACTGCCAAACACAAAGAAACAGCAACTCAGCTGTGAGAAGTCAGAATGTGCAACCGCGACGATCTTCGTGGCGATGCACACATGACAGTACCCCCCCTTCTACGAGGGGCCTCCGGACCCTCAGGGCCAGGTTTGCCCGGGTGAGTTCTGTGGAAGGTCCGCACCAAACAATCTGCGTTAATGTCAGACGCAGGAACCTACGTTCTCTCCTCTGGACCATACCCCTTCCAATGCACCAAGTACTGAAGGGACCGGCGATTCAGACATGAGTCAATGATCTTTGACACTTGAAACTCCAAGTTACCATTGACCACCACTGGAGGAGGAGGTAGAGGTGATGGTATGACTGGTGCCACGTACCTCTTAAGTAATGACTTGTGGAACACATTATGAATTTTAAACGTAGGAGGGAGGTCCAGACGAAATGCCACAGGATTAATTATGGAACTGATCCTGTACGGCCCGATGAATCTGGGGCCCAGCTTCCAGGAGGGAACTTTAAGTTTTATATTCCTGGTAGACAACCATACCAGATCGTTCACATTAAGATCTGGACCAGAAACTCTCCTCCTATCAGCCATACGTTTATAACGGTTCCCCATAGCACTCAGATTATTCAATACACCTCTCCACACTGAAGCAAGTGACGACGAGAAACGCTCCTCCTCAGGAACCCCAGAAGGGCCCCCCCCATTGAATGTACAAAACTGGGGATGAAAACCATATGCCCCAAAAAACGGGGACTTACCAGTGGACTCGCTCCGCCTGTTGTTAAGAGCGAACTCTGCCAGAGGCAAGAAAGAAGACCAGTCCTCCTGGTTCTCTGAGACAAAACACCGAAGATAAGTCTCTAGGCTTTGATTCAGACGCTCTGTCTGACCATTGGTCTGCGGATGAAAAGCCGAGGAAAATGACAATTGCATCCCCCGACGTAAACAAAATGCCCTCCAAAACTTGGACACAAACTGAGACCCCCTATCTGACACCACATCAGAAGGCAACCCATGAAGTCTCACAATCTCCCCAATGAACACCTGCGCCAGAGTTTTAGCATTAGGGAGGGCAGGAAGAGCAATGAAATGTGCCAACAACCACCAGTATGACAGTCTTCCCTGACGACTGAGGAAGGTCCGTGATGAAGTCCATAGACAAATGAGTCCATGGACGCTCCGGAAGTTTCAAGGGTAAGAGGGTCCCAGACGGACGGGTATGAGGGGTCTTAGAGCGAGCACAAACCCCACAGGACGCGACAAAAGTTAAAACATCTTTATTAACGTTAGGCCACCAAAACCGGCGAGAAAGGAGATCTAAAGTAGCCTTACTCCCTGGATGTCCTGCTAAAGCAGAATTATGATGTGCCTCAATAACCTTTTGTCTCAACTGATTTGGGACAAACAGTCTCCCTGGAGGTCCTGCAGGGGCGTCCCCCTGAGCCTCTAACACCTCCTCCTCAAGCTCAGAACATACAGCCGACACTACCACCCCCTCCTGAAGGATAGGAATCGGGTCATCCATTTTCCCGGCCCCTGGGAAACTGCGAGACAAGGCATCCGCCTTAACATTCTTAGATCCAGGGCGATAAGTGACAACAAAATTAAACCTGGTAAAAAACAACGACCATCGAGCTTGTCTGGAATTCAGACGCTTAGCAGATTCCAAATACAGCAGGTTCTTGTGATCAGTAATGACGGTGACCGGGTGGACTGCCCCCTCCAAAAAGTGACGCCATTCTTCAAAAGCCAACTTAATGGCCAAAAGTTCCCTATTGCCGATATCATAATTCCTTTCGGCGGACGACAATTTTTTAGAAAAGAAAGCGCACGGATGCCATTTACCAGGGGACGGACCCTGGGACAATATTGCACCCACCCCTACGTCAGACGCGTCCACCTCCACAACGAACGGCTGTGATGCATCTGGTTGGATGAGAACGGGTGCCGAAGCAAAACATTTTTTCAAAGAGGAAAAAGCTTGGCAAGCTTTGTCCGACCATTTAGAAAAATCCGTCCCTTTTCTTGTCATGTCAGTGAGAGGTTTGACAACAGATGAGAAATTACAAATAAATTTCCGGTTGTAGTTAGCAAACCCCAGAAAACGCTGCAGAGCCTTAAGATCCTCTGGCTGATCCCATTCAAGCACTGCTCTCACCTTTTCAGGGTCCATACGGAAACCGGAGGCTGACACCAAGAAACCCAAAAACTGAAGTTCCTGTAAGGCGAATACACACTTTTCCAGTTTGGCGTATAGTTTATTGTCTCGCAAGATCTGCAACACCTGTCTCACATGCTCCTGGTGAGACACAAGATCTGGTGAGTAAATTAAAATGTCATCCAAATATACGACCACAAACAGCCCCACCAGATGACGAAAAATGTCATTAACAAAATGTTGGAATACTGCTGGTGCAGTAGTCAGACCAAAAGGCATGACAAGGTTCTCATAATGTCCCTCCGGCGTGTTAAACGCCGTTTTCCACTCATCCCCCTCTTTTATCCTAATCAGATTATACGCCCCCCTGAGATCCAATTTAGAGAACCATTTGGCGCCAACAATTTGATTGAAGAGATCAGGAATCAGAGGGAGTGGATACGGATCTCGAACAGTAATCCGATTAAGTTCGCGGAAATCCAAGCAAGGGCGTAGGCCTCCATCTTTTTTCTTCACAAAGAAGAACCCCGCGGCCACTGGGGAAGATGAAGGTCTAATATGCCCTTTGGCCAGACTTTCCGAAATATAATCTTTCATAGCCTGCCTCTCAGGACCAGAAAGGTTATATAACCTAGCTTTAGGTAACTTAGCATCAGGAAGTAAATTAATAGAGCAGTCATGCACGCGATGAGGAGGCAACTCCTGACACCCCTCCTCAGAGAACACATCCCCAAAGTCCTCCAAAAAAGGAGGCAAAGTACTAGGCACGACCGCACTGATGACTGTGTTCATGCAGTTACTTTTGCAAAACTCCCCCCATTGGCTTATATCTCTGGACTGCCAATTAATCACAGGGTTATGTTTAACCAACCAAGGAAGTCCCAACACAATAGGAGTAGGTAGACCCTCCAACACATAACGAGATAATAGTTCCCTATGTATTGCCCCTACCCGAAGGTCAATGTTATGAACCTCATGAACAAAGCTACCTTGGCCGAGAGGCCTGGCGTCAATGGAGAATATAGGGATCGGTTTGACCAATACACTCAGATGCATACCTTGAGCCTGAGCAAACTGAGCGTCAACCAGATTAGCCCCGGACCCACTATCAAGAAGAACAGAAAATCTCTCCACTCTCGTACCAACCACCACCTCCACTGGTACAAGGAACTGAGAAGAACTAGCGGACGAAATACATACTCCCAGATTGTCGTCCACCACACAACCTGGGATTAACAGTTTTCCGGCGACTTTTTGCTCAACAAGGCACGGGATGGACATCCCCCAACAAAATGTCCCTCTTTCCCGCAGAAGAAACACCTTCTAGTCCTGCGGCGTACCGCCAATCCCCTCCTACGAAATGATGTCCCTCCCAACTGCATAGGCTCCTCCGAACAGACAAGGGGAACCTCAACATAAGGGACTTTAGTAGTAGGTGGAGTAACAACAGGGGGCGGAGTTACCTCGCACCTCTCCCGGAGCCGTCTATCAGTACGGATAGCTAGGGCCATAGCAGCCTCCAGTGATGGAGGAGAATCATACTGAGCCAAAACGTCCTTTAATTTGTCAGAAAGCCCATGACAAAACTGGCTCCTAAGAGCTGGGTCATTCCACTGAGTATCTGTGGCCCATCTACGGAACTCAGAAGCAAATTCCTCCGCCGGACGATCTCCCTGCTGTATCTTACGTAATTTTGTCTCAGCAAGAGAGACCCGATCTGGGTCATCATATACCAAACCCAGGGCAGTAAAAAATCGATCTACTGACTGTAGAGCCGGGGATCCCGGAGGAAGGGAGAAGGCCCAGGATTGAGGGTCCCCTTGTAGGAGCGAGATAACAATTCCCACTCTCTGCTCTTCACTCCCTGATGATCGAGGCCGAAGCCGAAAATACAATTTACATGCTTCCCTGAAGGTAAAAAATTTGTCTCGCCCACCAGTGAACCTGTCCGGGAGAGCTACTTTAGGTTCAAATCTGGTTTGCTCCGAGGGAAACAAAACTTTGGACTTAATGTCCGTCAGCTCCATGGATAATCCCTGCAACTGCAGAGCCAGCTGGGCTACTGGATCCATGGCAACTGGGAATAATTTTATGGGCCAGTGAAAATGTCACGCGGTCTTATGATATGTGTACGATGTCAGTAAACTATTCTTAAAAGAACAACACTCTATACAACATATAGATTAGCAACATCAGCATGTAAATATAGAATAGATTTACCTGACACGATATCCGTTGAACTCAGGGTTAATCTTGAGGACTTGATACACTGTAACAGGAATGAGGAGGACCGGGGGTCTAACCTGACCCTAAACTGGGGTCCTAACTAATCCCTCACCTTGGAGGTACTGATAATGGTTCAGAGGTCCAAGTCTCCAGCCTAACCCTGTCTCCTATCAGTCCCTGAACCCTGTAATCAGTCCTAAGAAGGATTCTGATTACCACCAAAGGGATATGGGCTGATCTCTGCTAAATACACAGATTAGACATATAAGACAGACTGGAGAAAACACAGACTTGCATACACACTCAAACACAGAAGGAACATAAATGATCTGGGATATTAAACTCTAAGCAAGGTGAGCTTAAAACAACTAAGGAGCTCTTTAACTTAAGTCTATACAGATACAATCCTATCTGTGGTCTGCATGAAGAATTTCACTGGCAACTCCCAACACAGACAACCAGAGATTTAAAGGAAACCAATCAACAAATAATTAATTGCAGCCGGGAGAAAACTGCACCCAGTCCCAGAACTGAGCACAGACAGAATTAACTCCCTAACTGCCAAACACAAAGAAACAGCAACTCAGCTGTGAGAAGTCAGAATGTGCAACCGCGACGATCTTCGTGGCGATGCACACATGACAAGAGATGACAATTTGAACCTGCTGTGCTGCGTTCCCTGAGGACTTAGGCTTTAAGGCAAAAAACAACTTACAGTTATTTTTGAAATTCAGAAATTTAGCTCGATCCCCCAAAAACAAATCTGGCATGGGAATCCTAGGTTCCACAACCGGCAACCTAGCAAGATAGGTAGCAATACTCCGAACCTCAGTGGCAAGCTGATCTACACGGCCAGACAACTGTGAAAACTCCATTGAGAGAGAAAAAAAATCCTCCTCAGCACCCAGAGAAAAAGAGGGAAAAAATTCAACAGACAGAAAAAAACAAAAAAAAAATCTCTGACAACTCTGACAACTTTTTTCTTTCCACACTATTTTTCCCTTCTGTGAGTACCATATAATTTTCAGTTATGGCCGGTGATACTGTTATGTTTCGGTAGCTGAGGAGGACAGGAACAACAGCAGGGCAGCCGAACACCTGAGATGTTGGTAACTGATGGGTTGCAGGTTCCTAAACTAACGACACAACTAGAGGTAGCCGTGGAGCGTTCCTACGTTGATTCTAGACGCCTCGTCACAGCCTGAGAGATAACTACACCTAAAGGCAGAAAGATGAAAGCTATCTGCCCCGGAGCAGATCACCAAAGAAAATAGGAAGCCCCCAAACATATAATGGCGGTTAGACAAGATGAAAATACAAACATAGGCAGAAAATAGACTCAGCAAACGCTGGGGCCACAAGCTGACTAAATAGGATAGGACAGGAGAGATTACTTTCTGCAACCCAGAAAACCCTACAAAAATCCAACAATTCTGATTATAAAAATACTGAGATCACACGATCTCGCCACCCGCTAAATCAGATCTCAGTGTGAACAAAAACAAAGCCGCAGCCGCTGAAAAAACAGGAAAAAGCAAATGAGCAAATAACAGTGGCCGCAGACAAACCGTGAGGAGCCCAGGGCCCAGGAGGGGACCTGGCTGACCTCCACAAAAGTGCAGAAAACAATGCAAAAAGCAAGCACAAAAAGAAAAGCAAAAAATATCTTATCTGAAAGCAGGAGATGCAGGCAAGACTCCAGCAAACTTCCAAATGAACCAGGGACCACAATTGAGACAAGAACAATTGATCACCGGCAACCATCATGGGAGGGAACCTCCCTTATATCAGACCAGTCAGTGAACCCAGATTGCCACTCTTCGCTGAAAGGTTCAGTACTGTCTGTAACCACCAGAGGGAGCCTCTGCTCAGAAACCATCTCTAGCACATTCATAACACTCCAGTATATGATGGGCCCCATATATGATGCTCCAGTGTATGATGAGCCCCATAAAATGCTCCAAATATAATGGTCCCCATATATAATGCTCCATATTTAATGGGCCCCATATGATGCTCCAGTGTATAATGGGCCCCATTTACAATGCTCCAGTGTATGATGTGCCCCATATATAATGCTGCAGTGTATAATGCTCCACATATATTGCTCCAAACATTAAAAAAAATGAAATACCTCTCCTCGCTGTGCACTGCTCTACTCTGGACTCCTTAGCATTGCCATCTTCCAGCTCTCTGCACTGTGACTGTTCAGGCAGAGGGCGCACAGATGTGACATCATCGCGTTCTCTGACCTGAATGTCACTGTCAGGAAACGCGGAAGACGTCACAGCGGTGGAGCAGGGAGAGGTAAGTATTGCAAGTGCTGGGGCCCTGAGCAAGCAGAGGGGGCCCACTCGTGGGCGCCGGCACTGGCACAGGGCCCCTTATAGTACGCCGGTGTCTCTGACGGTGAGTGGGCCCCCACCTCCTCAGGGCCCCGGCACTTGCCCAGGTGCGCCAGGTGCTGACGCCGGCCTTGGGGAGGGGGGTACAGCCCAGTTAGGGAGGTTGAAAAACTGGCATATGTTGAGGTGTAGGCTGGAAGTTCAGCAGCTGCAATGGAGGAACTGGAGAAGTCGGAGGAAGAGGAGGACAAAGCGAGCCATTTTGCTGGCAACCTATGCGTCACCAGGGGAAGGTGGTACAAAATCCTTTGAAACCCAGGCATGGTTCATTTTAATGAAGGTGAGATCACCTACATTTTGGGTTGAGAGCCGGATCCTTATTTCTGTCAGGATTGATCCAGCAGCACTAAAGACTCTTTCTGATAGCACACTACCAGCAGGGCAAGCGAGCTCCTGTAAGGCATATTTGTGCCAATTCAGGCCAGGGGTCCAGTTTACAGGCCCAGTAGTCAAAAGGGAATGAATTGTGAGGGAAAACATCGATAGGGGAGGAGAGGTAATTTTGAACCAAAGTTGACAACTGCTGTCTCCTGTCTGTTGCAATCGATTCTGTATTACCAGTCGTGTGAGCGGTACTCGAGAAATCAGTCCACAACATGGTCATGAAACCCTTGTCTCCAATGCCACTTCGGCTGTGTGCACCACGAACACCTCTTCCATGTTGCCCAGTACAGCTCATGGTAGAACCTGCACCACTGCTGTGTGCTGGGAATTCCTCTAACAAACGGTTTACCAGAGTTGCTTGTTTGCTCGCCAATATTAGCTCTAGGTTCTCCTGTGGCATGATGTTCTGTAATTTGCCTTTATAGCGTGGATCGAGGATGCTGGCCAACCAGTAGTCGTCATCCTTCATAATTTTGGCAATGCGGGGGTTCCTTTTTAGGATCTGCAAGACATAATTACACATGTGGGCCAATGTTCCAGGTGTGAATGATGCACTGCCAGTGGTGGGTGGAGGAGCACTTTCTGCCAAATCCACATCCCTCCAGTCACGCACAAATCCTGTACCTGACCTTGGCAAGACAACATTTTCTCTTGCCCCCTGAGAAGCATCCTCCTCCCAAAATAATCATCCCCCTTATCCTCCTCCTCCTCTTCCTCCACCTCGTCCAGGACAGTTCCCTGAGCAGACAATGCCTAACTGTCATCAAGGCTTCCCTCCTCCTCCTCCGCTGCAGACGCCTAATTCTTAATGTGCATCAGAGTTTGCATGAGCAGACGCATAAGTGGGATGCTCATGCTTATGATGGCGTCGTCTGCGCTTACCAGCCGTGTGCATTCCTCAAAACACTGAAGGACTTTACAGAGGTCTTTCAGCTTTGACCACTGCACACCTGACAACTCGATGTCTGCCCTCAAACTGCCTGCCCGTGTATCCTCCCACAAATGCATTACAGCCTGCCTCTGTTCGCACAGCCTCTCAACCATGTGCATGGTGGAGTTCCACCTTGTTGCAACATCTATGATTAGGCGGGGCTTGGGGAGGTGGGGCGATCGCTGCAGCTTCTGCATATGACTGGAGTCTACAGGCGAGTGACGGATGTGCGAGCACAGTCTTCGCACCTTATGGCACATCCAGACTAATGTGAATTAGGTGCAAACCAAGGGGTGCTACCCCATGTAAAACATACGAGAAAAGGTTGCACTCTAAAATACTAAAGCATGACAATACATGAAATTTTGAATAGCAATATGGCTTTGGAGTATAAGGAAAAATTTGAGACGCTTAGTATAACATTTGGACAAATATTAAAAGCCCACCAACCATCGTCAAGGTGGTCTCAAGTCTGGTGATGTCAATGCCTGCTGCGGATCCTCCTCCTCTTCTGAGCTATTGCCAGCGGCACCCTCTTCCCCCAATGGATGCCAATCCGGGTCAACAACTGGGTCATCCATCACCTCCTCTTCAATTTCATCTGCACCTTCCTCTGTGTCACCGTGTAAGGTGGTATAGTATGCGGGAAGGGGCACCTGAGTTTCATCAGGGTCAGAATCTGGCTCAGTAGACTGCGAGGGCAATGCAGTGCTCTGGGTGAATGCAGCATCAGAATCATATAGCAGTGGCTGTGCATCAGTGCACTCCATGTCATATTCATCTTGGACTGGGGAATTCAGGATTTCACTTGATAAATTAGTCATGGTATGTGAAAAGAGCTCCAGGGAGTAATCTGAAGTGTGGCCTGCCGCATCCTTCAAGTTGTTGTTCCTGACCAGGAGGCTGCACTGACGACTCTGTGCTTGCAGTGTTTGAAACTTCAGAAGAGGAGGCGATAGAGCTAGAGGCTGTTTCGGCAATGTAAGCCAAAACCTGTTCCTGATGCTCCGGCTTTAAAAGCGGTTTACCTACTCCCAGAAAAGGGAGCCTTCCAGGCCTTCTGGAGCCAGACGATGACGCAGGCTCAACACCTCCTGCCTTAGGTGCTATTGTGCTTTTGGCACTACCAGCAGATGCACCACCACCACCATCAGTACCAGCTGGCCCCCCGCCCATGTCCGCGGCCTCTTCCACCATACTTCCTCATGTTTGGGAAAATGTACCAAAAATACCAGCAGATATATGAAAAATATTTAGACTTGAGAGTCCTCAGTGGTTGACACCTTTGACACCTCGAAAGCTTGCAATTTGTTACCATCTTTTCAGTTAGCCATTAAAAGGTATCAACCACTGAGGACTCTCAAGTCTAAATATTTTTCTATTTACTGGCTAACACGGTACGAAGATACACATCTTTCCTACAGCAGATATATGGTACTGTATGAGAAGAGTACAGCTGTATACGGTGTAGGGGAAAATTTAAATCTCCATATTTATTTCCGGAGTCACACACAGACGCTCATTCAGTATGGATTTGACTGTAACACCAGCAGATATACGGTACTGTATGAGAAGCGTACAGCTGTATACGATGTAGGGGAAAATTTAAATCTCCATATTTATTTCCGGAGTCACGCACAGACGCTCTCTCAGTATGGATTTGACCGTAATACCAGCAGATATACGGTACTGTATGAGGAGCGTACAGCTGTATACGGTGTAGGGGAAAATTTAAATCTCCGTATTTATTTCCTGAGTCACACACAGACGCTCACTCAGTATGGATTTGACCGTAATGACAGGAGATATACGGTACTGTATGAGGAGCGTACTGCTGTATACGGTGTAGGGGAAAATTTAAATCTCAGTATTTATTCCCAGAGTCACACACAGACGCTCTCTCAGTATGGATTTGACCGTAATACCAGCAGATATATGGTACTTTATGAGGAGCGTACAGCTGTATACAGTGTAGGGGAAAATTTAAATCTTCGTATTTATTTCCGGAGTCACACACAGATGCTCACTCTGTATGGATTTGACTGTAATGCCAGCAGATATACGGTACTGTATGAGGAGCGTACAGCTGTATACAGTGTAGGGGAAAATTTAAATCTCCGTATTTATTGCCGGAGTCACACACAGACGCTCTCTCAGTATGGATTTGACCATAATACAAACAGCAGATATATGGTACTGTATGAGAAACGTACAGCTGTATACGGTGTAGGGGAAAATTTAAATCTCCCTATTTATTTCCGGAGTCACACACAGATAGTCAGCATGTATATGTCCGTGATACCAGCCGGTACACGGTAGTGTGTGAGGAGCGTACAGCTCTATACGGTGTGGGAAAAAATGAACGCTCGGTGTGCAGAAAAAAAGAATAAATGTATTAGTACTGTGTAAAAAGCAGTCTGCACAGCAGTGTACACACAGCAATACAGCTATCAGGCAGCCTAATAACCAGCGCTGCTGCACACAAGAAAATCCTCCCCTGTCACTGCACACTAACTGTACAGCACAATTGCTTTCAGCACAAGCACAGAAGAACTTCTTCTATCTTTACAGCCCTAACTCTCTCCCTGCTGATAAACAGCAACCTCTCCCTACTGTTAAGATCGCCAGAAGTAAAATGGAGGTCGCCGGTGAGGGCTTTTATAGATACTAGGACGCTCCCCAAAGCAAGCCAATCACTGCAATGGCCTTCTCTACGATGGTGGTGGACGCTGCACATGTCATCTCGTTGCCCACAGTGTACGTCCTTGCTCATTGGCTGAAAACAGGCACCAGCAAGCATTCTGGGAAATACGACTTTGGCGCTCATTTCAACGACCGCATGGCCGACCTCACGCTATGGTCGGGTTTCGGTTGACGAAACTCGACTTTGGCTAAAGTTGGCTACTTTTGAATCTGACCGACCTGTTTCGCTCAACTCTATAAGCCACCATACAGCTCTATCCGTGGGAAAAAAAGTTATCGCTCTCAGAATAAAGCGATGCAGAAATAATAATTTTTTCTATAAAATAGTTTTTATTGCGTTAAAGTGCCACAACATTAAAAAAGATATACGTGTGGTATCTCTGTAATCGTACTGACCCGAAGAATAAAGCTACCTTATCAATTTTACCACATGTGGAACAACATAAAAAAAACAAACAATTCCTGAATTGATGGTTTGATGGGTTTTGTTCATTCTGTCTCCCAAAAATGGGAATAGAAAGCGATCAAAAATGTGATGTGTTCGAAACCATAAACTCGTCCCGTAGAAAAACAAGCCATCACATGACTCTGTGGGTCGAAATATGGAAAAAATATAGCTCTCAAAATAAGGCGATGCAAAAACAGGCATCTTTTAGTGTGTGACAGCAGCCAAACATTAAAAAACTGATATAAATCTGGTATTGCTGTAATCGCACCTACCCGAAGAATAAAGTCGCCTAATCACTTATACTACACAAGGAACGGCATAAAAAAAAATAAAACCAATTCTTCACCTGCTGTTGATTTGTTTATTCAGCTTCCCAAAGATGGCAGTAAGGTTTGGCTCACATTTATCCTGCGCTCCACGGGGTCTACATCGCGGTTTCCATGTAAATCTCTCAAATATGTGATTCAGATGGAACCCCTGATGGAAGATTCCCTATAACGAGGCAGATGGGGACACTGTGGATGTCATCTGACCTGTGATCCGGCAGTGTCCGTCTTTTTAGGCGTGCATAAATGCGCAGTCCGCCACAGATTTGTGCCCTTATGAAAAAAAGGCCAACACTGAACAGAGGCCAGATGGAGTGCAGAGTAACTCTGCTGCTTCATTATAGTGAGTGGATCCCTCGGGGGTTTCATCTGAATCATGTCATGTGGAGATTTAGATGGAAACCTCAATGGAAGTGCTCAGCATAGGGTGCAGATAAATGTGATCCCATATGTTATGTAAAATATTCCTAACAAAAGCTTCAAATCAATCCACAAAAAAAGCAAGTCTTCACTCAGGGCTGTCATTTATCAATGAAAATATAGGGGGCTTTCAGGTTACTGGTAGCACAATGGCTCTGGAAAAGCTAAATAGCTCTTCACCCCCCAAAAGAAATTCAGGAAATTCTGCGCTCCCAAATCCATATACCCCACTCCCTTCTGAGCCCCACAGTGTGCCTAAACCACATTTAGCATCCACATGTTTGCCATTTCTGTAGTGATGAGAACCCACTTAATTTATGGGTGCGTGTCTCCAGAAGCATGAGCTGGGCAAAACATGCTAAGCATACCTTCCAACCATCCCGGATCCAGCGGGACAGTCCCGATTTTGAGAGTCTGCCCCCCTGTCCCTGCCGGAGCTTACTTTTCCCGCAGACACAGGATACATGGCGGAGCCCCGAGGAGCACTTTAAAACTCGCATGTGACGTTCCACCGGAAGTGACGTGCTGGAAGCTGACCGGAAATGAGGTAATTTCGGAAGGAGAATGTGACTGAACCATGGAGGCACTTCAGGGAATCAAATGCTTCAGATTCAGCACCGTGTCCTCCTCTGAGAGCGCAGACAGCGGGATCGCCTTGGAATCAGGGATGCCGGCCATGTGAGCGGATCATATGTCGTGCATCGGGGGCTCGGGCATTACAATGGGAGCCGTGCTGCTATAGTATCTTTATAGAATCTTTCTTTCTCTCTCTGCTTCTTTCTCTCTCTCCCTCTGTTCTTTCTTTCCCTCTCTAATCTTTCTTTCTCTCTCTCTGTTTTCTTTCCCTCTCTAATCTTTCTTTCTCTGTTTCTTTCTTTCTCTGTTCTTTCTTTCTTTCTCTTTCTGTTCTTTCTTTCTTTCTTTCTCTCTGTTCATTCTTTCTCTCTCTAATCTTTCATTCTTCCTTTCTCTCTGTTCTTTTTTCTGTCCCCTCTTTCTTTCTCTCTCTGTTCTTTCTTTCTCTCTCTATTCTTTCTTTCCCCTCTTTCTTTCTTTCTTTCTTTCTCTCTCTGTTCTTTCTTTCTCTCTCTGTTCTTTCTTTCTCTCTGCTCTTTCTTTCTTTCTCTCTGTTCTTTCTTTCTATCTGTTCTTTCTTTCTCTCTCTGTTCTTTCTTTCTCTCTGTTCTTTCTTTCTCTCTGTTCTTTCTTTCCTTCTCTAATCTTTATTTCTTTCTCTCTGATCGTTCTTTCTCTCTCTGTTCTTTTTTTCTGACCTCTCTTTCTTTCTCTCTCTGTTCTTTCTTTCTCTCTCTGTTCTTTCCCCTCTTTCTTTCTCTCTCACTCTGTTCTTTCTTTCTTCTTTCTTTCTTTCTTCTTTCTCTCTCTGTTCTTTCTTTCTTTCCCCTCTTTCTTTCTCTCTCACTCTGTTTTTTCTTTCTCTCTCTATTCTTTCTTTCTCTCTCTCTGTTCGTTTTTTCTCTCTCTAATCTTCTCTCTCTCTGTTCTTTCTTTCTCTCTGTTCTTTCTTTCTTCCTTTCGCTCTCTGTTCTTTATTTCTTTCTCTGTTTTTTCTTTCTCTCTTTCCCATCTTTCAATCTCTCTCTGTTCTTTCTTTCTTTCTCTCTCTGTTCTTTCTTTCCCCTCTTTCTCTCTCTGTTCTTTCCCCTCTTTCTTTTTTACTTTCTCTCTCTGTTCTTTCTTTCCCCTCTTTCTCTCTCTCTGGTCTTTCTTTCCCCTCTTTCTCTCTCTCTGGTCTTTCTTTCCCCTCTTTCTTTCTCTCTCTGTTCTTCCTTTCTCTCTCTCTCTGTTCTTTCTTTCTCTCTCTGTTCTTTCTTTCCCCTATTTCTTTCTTTCTCTCGCTGTTTTCTTTCTTTCTCTCTCTCTGTTCTTTCGTTCTTTCTTTCTCTGTTCTTTTTTTCTTTCTCTCTGTTCTTTCTTTCTTTTCCTCAATACCAGTCAGTGTGCCTATAGTACCAACCAGTGTGCCCATAATGCCAGCCACTGTGCCCTCAGTACCAGTCAGTGTGATCAGCAGTGCTAAATGGGTGCGGTTGGGGAGTGGATATGGGTGTGACTAGTTGTGAAATGGGTGTGGTTGGGGCGTGGCCTAAAATTTGCCACGGCGCACTGCACGCGCCTCAGCCTTTGTCCCTCTTTCCCTTCTTCAAAAGTTGGAAGGTATGATACTAGGCACTACAACAGACTTATCACTACAATGTACAGACTCACTACAACGTACTGGTCACTAAATGGGGTCATATGAGAGGGGCGTTCTGCTCTTCTAGCACTTTGGGGCTCTGTATATGCAGTCTACAAACTCCCGAGTCTCACCGTGTGGCTAAGCCGTGCTGTACAGCTACATAAGGGGTATTTCCATGTTCAGCAGAAATTGTGGGACACCTTTTGATGCTATTTTTCCCATTTCCATGTGTGAAAATTTAAAATCTGGGACGAAACAAAATTTTGTTGGTAAAAATGTAATTATTTTTTTCTTCACTGCCCAATGGTATAAAATTCTATGACAAACCTGTGGTGTCAACAAGATCACTGCACCCCTAGATGAATTTATTGAGAGGTGTAGTTTGTAAAATGGGGTTTCTTATGGGGGATTCTGATGTTCTGGCAGCTCAGGGGCTTTGCCAATGTGAAATGGCACCCTCAAACCAGTCCAGCTAAATCTGAACTCCAATATGCCACTTCTTGCCTTCTCAGTTTTGCACTGTGCCTCAAAAGTAGTTTTCGACAACATATGAGGTATCAATGTACTCAGGAGAAATGACCCAACAAATTGTATGGTGCAATTTCTCTTTTTTCCCTTATGAATATGCATAATTTGGGGCTAAAAAAGCAGGTTTGTGAAAAAAATTGGATTTTTTTATTTTCATGGCTCAATGTTATAAACTTCTGTGAAGCACCTGGGGGTTCAGGTGCTAGATAACTTCCCTGAGGGTTCTAGTTTCCAAAATGGTGTCACTTGTGGGGGTTTCCACTGTTTAGGCACGCGAGGAGCACTCCAAATGCGACATGGCATCTGCTAATTATTCCAACATATTTTGCATTCAAAAAGTCAAATGCCATTTCTTCCCTTCCAAGCCCTGCTCTGTGCCAAAACAGTAGTTTTCTCCATGATATTGGGTATTGGCGTACTCAGGAGAAATTGCACAACAAATTGTATTGTGCAATTTCTCCTCTCACCCTTATGAAAATGCCAAATTTGGGGCTAAAAAAATATTTGTGGGAAAAATGAGATTTTTTTACTTTCACGGCTTCTGTGAAGCACCTGAGGGTTCACCACACATCTACATAAGTTCGCTGAGGGGTCTAGTTTCCAAAATGGTTTCACTTATGGGCGGTTACCACTGTTTAAGCAGATCAGAGGCTCTCCAAACGCGTCATGTCATCCACTAATTATTCCAGCAAATTTTACATTAAAAAAGTCAAACGGTGCTCCTTCCATTCCGAGCCCTGCCATGTACCCAAACAATGGTTTTCACACACAAATGGAGTATTGGCATGCTCATGAGAAGTTGCACAACAAATTTTGGAGTCCATTTTTCCCTGTTATTCTTGCAAAAATAAAAAAAAAATTTGGATCTAAAGTAAAATTTTGGTGAAAAAAAGTTAAATGTTCATTTTTTCCACATTCCAAAAATTCATGTGAAGCACCTGAAGGGTTAATAAAGTTCTTGAATGTGATTTTGTGCACCTTGAGGGGTACAGTTTATAGAATGGTGTCAGTTTTGGGTATTTTGGGTGTTTTCTGTCATATAGAACCCTCAAAGTCAAATGTAATGTCGTCCCTAAAAAAATGGTATTGTAAATTTTGTTGGAAAACTTAGAAATTGCTGGTCAACTTTTAGCCCTTATAACTTCCTAACAAAAAAAAATAAGTTTCAAAAATTATGCTGATATAAAGTAGACATGTGTGCAATGCTATTTATTAATTATTTTGTGTGACATACAGTAACTTTCTGATTTAAGGGCATAAAAATTAAAAATTAAAATAAACGCAAGTCATATTGAAGAAATTTTACAACTATCATGAAGCACAATATGTCACAAGAAAACAGTATTAGAATTAGTAAGATCCGTTGAAGTGTTCCAGAGTTATTACCACATAGGCCGGAGTCACACTACCATAAATATGGACGAGTGCTATGCGATAAAAATTTGCATAGCACTCAGACCAATGTTAATCTATGGGGCAGCTCCCATCATCCATTTTTTCTCGTCCGTATTATACGTGAGGGCTTATACTCACTTGCTGGAAAAACGGTCAGTTTTCAGGATGGTCCGATTATGTGCAATTGTCATGCGATTTGCATGCGATTTTTTAGAGCACCATCTATTGCATTAGCGATTATCATGCCAAAATCGCATCAAATCGCAGCATGTTGTGATTTTTTTTCTCACACCGATTTCGGCTGAGAAAAAAAATCACAAATGAGATGTCACCTATTGAATAACATTGGTCCGATTTCAATCCGATTTTTTATCGGCTGAATATCATCCGTTTTCGGCTCAAGTGAGTATGAGCCCTGAGAGTGAAATCGCAGCATGGTGTGATTTGCAGCGTATATTGGCTGAGTCTCGCCAACGCAAGTCTATGGGTGCGAGAAAAAAATCAGACACCACACGGACCATCAGCCATCTTAGCGCCCCCTTGGTTAAACGGAGCCTACCGGTTTCAGACGCTGCTATTTCACAGGCACCGCAGTGAGAGCAGGACCTTCGTCGCAGGCGCTCTGATGTCAGAGCGTTCACTTCCTGTTGCAGGACCTGCCGATGAGTCAGAGCCGGGGGCGTGTCCAAGACTCTGCGCGCTCTTTCAGGTACGCCCTCCTTCTTCTCCAGTGCCTTAGGGCGCGAATATGGCGGCAAATATGGCGGTATTTGGCGCCAAACAACAGCAACAGTCCTTTTTCACCAAAACAATTCCATAGGCACACAGGGCTCGCAATTTTGCGAGTTTCGCATCCTGTTCGTGACGCCAAGTTGTATCGACCCGCCACCACAATTGTGGATTACCAGGGCAATGGGGTACTCAGAGCCGAGCCCATGGAAGTCTATGGGGTTGTCACAGGTAGCGGTGGCTCGGTCTGTGGCCCTGGCGGTCTGGCGTATGTTGGGGGGAATATTTACAGGGGATAGATTTATATACAGTTCGTGACGCCACCTGTAGTCTTCTGGTAATTTGTACCAGCGCTGCTGTAGATCTCTGAGGGGATGGTGAGGCAGCTAGATGTCGGGTCCCCTACAGGTGGGACTCTTCCCTCAGGTCGGTAGTTAAAGCAGGGTTGTGCAGGCATGCAGATAAATAACACAGTCTCACACAGTCAGCGTCTTTCCATACCTTTACTTGCAAGATGGTAAGGCAGGTCCCAGGGAGGCTGATGGGGTTGATGGAGGATGAGCTTTGAGACAACGGCTAAGCAAGTTAGGGGCCTCCTTTACTGTCCAATGATGATGAGTCCAACCAGCCTGAAGCGTAGTTCCCCTATAATTCCAGCTATTCCAAAGCTGTTCTGCCCGGTCAGTTTTGTGGTCGGAGCCTTCCTGTGAGAGAGCTGAATTCCTGTCTTGTCCTGCAGAGACTCAAGGTCCTCACTTCCCCTGACCCCAGTTACGTACTAACTCTTCAGGGCTGCTTGCCACGACCTAAGGTCCGGTAAGCCTCTGGTTTTCTTACCACTATGCTTGAAGCTATAGTGGTGCTTCGGTCCCCAGTGACCGGTAGCAATGTGCAGGACTTCTCTGTTGTGAATGGGTTTGAGATGAGTTCTGAGCAGAGGCTCCCTCTGGTGGTTACAAGCGGTACTAGTGAGGATTGGGAATCAGGTGTTACTGATTGGTCTTATTTAAGGGAATCATTTTCCCATCAGGGTTGCCGGTGATCAATTGTTCTGGTCTGAATCCTTCTTTCCAGTTTCCCTTGTAGCCTGCTGTGTCGTGTCTGCATCTCCTGCTATCAGATAAGACAATTTCTTATTTTGTGTTTTTGCTATATTTTTGCATTTTGTCCTGCACTTCTGTGGGGGCCTTCTGGGTCCCCTCCGGGGGCTTTTGCCCTCTCAGTTTAGTCCAGCCACTGTGTTTTGTACTTTTGCTTTTTGCAGTTTTTTCAGTGGCTGCTGTTTTTGTTACACCAGAGAACTAATTTAGGTGGTAGAGGTCGTGTGATCTCAGGTGATTTTGAAATTAGTAGAGTTGGTGTTTTTCAGGGTTTTCTGGGATTGCAGTAAGTACCCTTCCTGTCCTTTTCTATTTAGATAGTTTGGGCCCCAGCGTTTGCTCATACTATTTTCTTTCTGTGTCAGTATTTCCTCTTGTCTAACCGCCATTACATGTTTGGGGGCTTTCTATTATCTTTGGGGTTCTGCTCCGGGGCAGATAGCTTTCCTATTTCTATCTTTAGGTGTAGTTAGTTTCTCAGGCTGTGACGAGGCGTCTAGGACCATCGTAGGAACGCTCCACGGCTGCCTCTAGTTGCGGTGGTTAGTCAGGGTACTGCAATCTCATAGATTCCAACTGCTCTGGTGTATTTCCTTTTTTACCTGCACTCCTCAGCTACCGTAACATAACACTTCTCCAATCCAAAAGCACTTTTAAATATTCCTTCCACTTTGCCCTTCGATTTGCTCAACTCTTAATAGATATCTCAGTCCGTCTTCCAGTGGGGCACAGCTCTGACTAGGCTGAGGTGAACTAGCTCACCTGTACTAGCCTCCACTTTCTGAACTGCTAACAGGCTCAGACTGAACACGTCTGCTCTGTCTAAGGACAGGAATCTGACTGAAAGCATCACTCCCCTCCACACCCCTGCTGGGTGTGTCCGAAGTGTACGTGATGTTATGAAGAGCCCTTAACTGTTACCTCTCCACTCATCCTCCTGGTATTGTGTACCAGGGCTACACAAGGGGAACATTGCGCATGCGTCCGATAGCGCAAGATGCGCTGCGCAAAAAAACGCAAGTGTGAAAGTAGCCTAATGACTGGAGCTGGACCGAGATCTCTCCACAGGTTCTGCCTAAAAAATCACCTTCCCCTACCCTCAGCAGCTACAACTAACGTCTCTCCTCCTCCCTGTAGTGTCCTGTCCTGTATCCTCCGAGTTCTCACTCAGTGCTGCTGACTAATATACTAGTATGAGGAGAACCAACATGATACCAATGTGCAGAGTCCCTCTGGTCCCCTACAGTCACAGCCATATATGTTGTGCATGAAGTTAGGAGTATAGCACTTTATTTGGGACTCAGGGTAACTCACGTGCATTATTCCCAGCACACATCTGCTTCTCTCTTGCTGCTCCCAGGTGAATCATAGTCAGCCACACTTCAGTGAGCTGAAGCTGATAAGCTGCAGGCCTCAGGAAAAAAAAACTGGGTTTGTTCTCTTTGCAGAGTCGGCTCATTTTATTCATAGCAGGGAGCCTGCTCTTTGTATCTGATCCTTCACAAATGACACATCACTAGAGACACAGGAGGAAGTGGGTGGTCTGGAGCTGCAGTGAGAAGCAGCGCTGGAGACATGAGGTGACAGGGGAGGGGAAGGGGGAGGCTCTCTGTGCTGATCTGTCAGCTCCTACACTGACTGCAGGCTGGAGCTACTGTCTACAGGACAGCAGGGCAGGGATTTTGCCGCCCCCTCTGCACACCAGCTGACTGCCGCCTGAGACAATAGGCTCAACTCGCCTCATTATAGATACATCCCTGCCTAGGTCATCTCCCTGTAACCTCAGCACCGTGGGAAAATGATGGTGCTGAACTTACAGGAGTTCAGCTGTCAGCAAGCACAGGCTCAGTGACGTCACCCCCAGTCACTGAGCCTGTGCGCGCTGCTTCCATTCATTCTCCAGTAGTTTACAGTCGGAGCGGCTGCATGAGCAGCGCTCCGGCTGTAAACTGATTAACCCCCAGAGATGGATTGCACCGTGGGACTTGACTGTACGCCGGACAGATATGGGTATAATGTTGGTTAATTTTTTTTACTTTTTTCCAGGAGATCCAGGGATTAAGAGTATAATAAAGATTTTAAAACTGTGTAGTGTATACTTTCATTAAAATACTTTCTTCTTATTGTGTGTGTGTTTATTTAACCCTTGAATAACTCTAGGGTTAGTAATGAATAGGTGTCATATTGACAGCTCTTCATTACTAAGCCTGGCTTAATGTCACCTTACAATAGAAAGGTTACATTAACCGCTTATTAACCCCACTTGCCACCACTACAGGGCAAGTGGGAAGAACCCAGCAAAACTCCAGAATAGGCGCATCTAATAGATGCATCTTTTCTGGCCAGCTGCGGGCTGCTGTTTTTAGGCTGGGGGGGCCCATATTCATACCAGCCTGAGAATAGCAGCCCGCACCTGTATAGTTTTGCCAGGTTGGTTCAAAAACTAAGGGGGACCCCACGTCGGGTTTTCTTTCATTCATTCTCCATGCTCGCTGTTGCCGGCAGAGCAGGGAAAATAATGACAGCCAACTTCAGCACCAGAAGCAGGGGAACAGTGCTTACTGTAGCGCTTCTTCCCCTGCGGCCGTCTGTGCAAATGGAGGATAGTGTGAACTGTTCTCCGTGTGCCGTGTACAGCACGTTTTGCGGACCGTGCGCTCCCACAAACACTGACATGTCTCCGTGTTTTGCACACAGACACACGGTCCGTGAAAACACGCTTACATGTTCATAGACCCATTCATTTGAATGGGTCTTTGAGTGTCAGTGTCTCCGGTACGTGAGGAAACTGTCACTACACATACCGGATCCACTTCCGTGTGAAACCGGCCTAAAAAGATGCCACAAAAATGCTGGAAAAATACTCAGAAAAATGCTGGTGATAAAAAAAAAAACACTCACAAAATGACCAAAGAATGCTAAAAAAGAGACTTCAGGGAAAAAAAGGCATTTTCTGGAATGTCTTTTTCTTGAAAAACTCAGCAAATTCACCCACTTGAAAAAACATAGTGTGTACATATCCTTATACTTCCCTGCTGGATGTAATATTGTCTTTTTGGCTCAAAAACTAACAGTATCATGGAAGAGATTTTACGAAATCACATCAACACATCCCCATTTTATGAATTTATGTGGAGCATAGTCACTGCAGAATATCATCTACATTTGTGCTGGAGGAACTGCAGTGACATCTGCAAAATATAATGCAGAGATTACCTTTGCCAATTTGATTCAAAATTTAGCTGCAGAAATTCCAGAGTAAATATCTCTTATGTGAACATAGTTCTATGCTAGTGTGCTACTTCTTTTTGCATATATCATGCAATGCCAACCATTATTTATATTTTGCAGAGAGATATTTATATGGGACTAAAAGACATTGGAATTACACTGCCCTCTTGTGGGTTAAAACTTTCTCAGCTGCTGATGTGGCTCAGTTAAAAAACTAAAGTAAAAGTGTCTTAAAATTGGAGAAATACTTGGTTTTTGAATAACAATATGTAATTTAAACATCTTGTGAGTTGTCTTTAAGAGGGAAAGTTTCTATGTCATGTGGCGATGTTTTTTTTAGTGACTCCTATGCCAAAAATTGAAAATGTGTGATGCATGGGACCAACACTATCCCGAAGGGTAGGTGCACACGACTATTTCCTCTCCTTCCGAGAAAAAAAGTTCCGATTATGCTGATCAGACTTTGATCAGAATTTAATCTGAATGGCATCAGCTTTTCTTGGAGGTGGAGAGCAAAAAAAAAAAGTTTCTCCATTCTGTCATCTGAGTGCGGTCCAATTTTTTCATGGACCCATAGACTTGCATTGCTGATTTCACTATGTAACAAATTTAAATTTTTTGTTTGTCCTTGGGTAAAAATGGTGTTTTCCCAATCACTTATGACTAAAGTGAAAAGAAAATGGCAAAAATTCCCAAGAAAGTTTGCTTTTGTGGTCAGGATATTGATAATTTGAAATCTATGTTTTCTCTAGCATTAGCAAAACGTGCAAAGTTGTGAATGGGAGAACTGTCAATAAAGTAGTATAAATACAGGATAAAAGAGCTTGTAAGTATCCGGCGGATGCATTTTGCTACATTTGTGGCGAATTTATAAAAACACAAGCTAAAAGATCCAACTTGGCAGCATCTTCTAAGATGTGTGAGGTCTACAGAGCCTACTTCGGCATGCCTGTAGGGGATCAAGACAAACCATGGGTGCCTCATTTCACATGTGAATCCTGCAATTGAATTCTT
>JARQOD010000004.1:360389904-360477097 GCA_033576555.1 Oophaga sylvatica
GAAAGACATTTTACAAAAAACAAAACATTAAACATCATTACAAAAGTATCTTCCTTTACGGGAGGTGAGGCACTTGAACATTGCATAAAAATAAATACTATATACATAGATGAGAACAATTAGGGAAGGATTCAATCCGAAAGGTCGTGTCTCTTTTGGAAGATTGCTCTAGGTAATGGGAAAAAACAGTAAAACAATGTCCATTTCACTTGAATTGGTATCAAAGGAAAACAAATGGATAAACAACTGGTTAATGCACAAATAAATAAACAATATATTTTACATTTATGTACATTGATGTAGATTAACTATCTACATCTGCCAAGGGTTGAACTAGTCTCTAAACCTAGAGGGGTTTGTCCTTTTGTGCTAAGTATGACCTGCGTGGTGCAGTGACCTGTGAGGTATCAGTTTCCCTGTTTGTTCTGCGTGTGAGTGAATTATTAGATTGCCTTAACCTCTCTACAGGACTGGCAAGTATACCATGGGTGGGCCATTTGGCTCGACTTCTGCAGGGATTCTTCCTGGATTCTTCTTCATGGGTTCTACTTCTTGGGATTCTGGCTGGAGCAGGTTCCTTTGCAACTGACTTACGCGGCAACAGGCTCAACTTGCTGTAGATGTTCTTCTTGTTGTTGATAGAATTGGAGTACAGGGATGATGACGGCTTCTCCGATTTCTAGCCAATCCGCTGGGAAATCTAATTCCGTATGTATTACCTTTTCTTCAGGTTCCTGCCGGGGGATGAAAGGCACTTCTTCTTTGGGCTTTTGCAGATTGGACACAACTTTAAGTGATCTCTGGATACGTTGTGGTCGTTCTTCCTCCATCTTTACTGATTTGACATGTTTTTGGTTATTCAACCTTGATATTTAACACAGTGTAGGGCTCTTTTTCCCTTGATCGTCGAGTTTGTGCATCTTCTCTTTTTTCAGCACAACTTCACCAGTGTGAAAGGTTCTGCTGGTGCACACTTGTTGTAGCGTGTCTCTTTTTATCTCTTACCCTAGTGAGACTGTCTCAACACAGGCCTGTACTTTTCTGTACTGCTCCTGCTGGTCGTGTCCCAGTCTTCAGTAGTCACATCTGCTTCTGGTTCTACACACAAGTTCTAGATCCTTGGGCAGCTTTCCTGGTCTTGCCCGCATGAAGTAAGATGGGGTGTAATTGGTGGAACATCACAGGTATGTGATTGTACAGATCTACCAAATCAGGTAGTAGGTCTGGCCACTGATTTCTCTCTTCTAGTGTACGGTCTCAGCAGGTCAATGACGATGTGATTCATCTTTTCACAGAGACCATTGGTTTGTGGGTGGTACGGTGTGGTTCTTATCTTTTTACATCCGTACGATGGCAGAATCTTTGAAACAATTCGGCCTCAAAGGCTGAGCCTTGATCAGTCAGCACCTGCTCAGGATATCATGTGGTCTGCAGAAATACAATTGGAAGTCTTTGCGGCTGTCTCTGCCGTCAAATATTTGACAGGGGCGACCACCAGGAACCTGGAGTAGTGATCACCATGGTCAGGGCATAGGAGTATCCTGGGACGCGGGTGACAACTTGACATGGTCCAGGGCCACGATCTCTAAGGGTCGATGTCGTCTTGACGGGTTGTAGGGGTGCTTCTGTCTGCTGTTAGTCTTTTCTTCTGAGGCCACAGGGTCCCAACAGTTCTGGCACACTCTCAATGGAGCTGCGCATCCACACGAGTAGAAACGACACTTCAACAGGGTCTCCAGCTTCTTCCAGCAAAGTGCCCCCTTGATCGTGGTGGCTTCAACACCATCTGGATGTCTGCTTTGGGGACTACTATCTGCCAAACCGTCTCATGGGTTTTTGGGTTGACGTACCCGGCACAGCTTCTCACGATAGATAAACAGCCGGCTTCTCTCATTCCACAGCTACTTTGCTTGTGGAGATGCATCCTTCTCCAAGGAGGAACCTTCCTGAGTTATCAGCTCCTTGATACGGCTGACAACTGGGATCGCTGTTTGAGTCTCTTCCTGCTGTGGTGAGGTAAAGGATTTAACGTCTTACACGCTGGCCTCCTGCAGGCTGTTGCTCGTGGATCATCCCATTCCTGTGAAAGCAGGTAGTTCAATCTCTTCCAGGGTCATCCACTTCTTCTTCTGTGTCCGACTCATGAGGCATCCTGGACAGGGCATCAGCGTTGGCATTCTTGCGGCCCGCTCGGGTACTTGATTGTGAATTGGTTAGTTTGACAGCTGAGCCTTAAGCGTTGTTCCATGACTCCCAGCTTAGCTGTTTCAAAATGCGTCAAGGGGTTATTATCAGTGTAGGCAGTGAACTTGTGGAGGTAGGTAATGCTTAAACCTTTCCGTGATGGCCCAGACCAGCGCTAGGAACTCCAACTTGAAGCTGCTATAGTTCTCAGGGTTCCTCTCGGTAGGGCGGGCTTCCTGCTTGCATAGGCGATGACTTTCTCTAGGCCATTTTGCTTCTGACTGAGGACAGCTCCCAGTCCTTCATTGCTGGCATCAGTATACAGCAGGAACGGTTGGCTGTAGTCAGGGGTAGGGGTAGGATCTTTCACCTGTCATGGATCTCCTTCATTTCTTTGAATGCCTCAGCCTGTTCTTTACCCCAGTCAGGGGCGCCGCTATAATGAGGTGACTTGAGCCTCTGTCTCAGGCGGCGGCAGCTAGGGGGTGGCAAAGCAGGGGCGCACAGTGAATGAATCGGCCCGTGAGCCCGCCGACATTGAACTGACAGTTCAGTGCCGGCGGGCCTTTAATCACGGCGGGCGCAATGTGCTGAGTTAGGAAGGCCTTGCGGCCTTCCATATGCAGCGCAGAACGACGTGATCGTCATCACGCCGCCCTGCGCGCCCTGATGACGTCATGCGCCTGTGCCAGGAGAAGACGGAGTCCAGCGTGCTTCTTCAGAGCTGCGAGGGAGATAGGTGAGTACTGGCTTTTTTTTTTTTTAAGCCGGGCCGGCCTATGGAGGATTAGGCTGGCTATGGGGGGATTATGCTGGGTATGGGGGGTTATGCTGGGTATGGGGGATTATGCTGGGTATGGGGGATTATGCTGGCTATTGGGGATTATGTTGGGTTATGGGAGGATTATGCTGGCTATGGGGGATTATGCTGGCTATGGGGGGATTATGCTGGGTATGGGGGATTATGCTGGCTATGGGGAATTATGCTGGCTATGGGGATTATGCTGGCTATGGGGGATTATGCTGCCTATTGGGGACTATGCTGGCTATGGGGGATTATGCTGCCTTTTGGGGGATTATGCTGGCTATTGGGGACCTATGCTGCCTATTGAGGACCTATGCTGCGTATTGGGGACCTATGCTGCGTATTGGGGACCTATGCTGCCTATGAGGACCATGCTGCGTATTGGGGACCTATGCTGCGTATTGGGGGACTTAGCTGCGTATTGGGGACCTATGCTGCCATATTGAGGACCTATGCTGCGTTTGGGGACCTATGCTGCTATTGGGGACCTATGCTGCCTATTGGGGACCTATGCTGCCTATTGGGGACCTATGCTGCCTATTGAGGACCTATGCTGCCTTATTGGGGACCTAGCTGCCTATTGAGGACCTATGCTGCGTTTGGGGACCTAGCTGCGTATTGGGACCTATGCTGCATATTGGGGACCTATTCTTTCTATTGGGGACCTTATGCTGTCTATTGAGGACATTGTGTTATTGAGGACATATGCTGTCTATTGAGGACATATGTGTCTATTGGGAACAAATGCGCTATGGGGACCAATGCTGCCTATTGGGGACATTTACCTGCCTATTAGGGACTCCTGCACACACTGGAGCTGAGCCTGAGCTAAAAGCGGAGTTGCGCCATATGGCACTGATGAGGATGAAATGATATGGATTGGCAAGGCTGCAGTGGTGGGCAGTGGAGTCTGTATGTCTCTGTGTGGGGCAGTTTTATTGTGGTATATGTTTTTGTTAGCGCTGTATATATATTGGTATTTTACTATAGCAATTTGGAATCCCTAGGAAATAATGATATCAAGAAAGAGAAAAATTGCTTCACTTGTGACAAATATGGAACCGAACATTGACCATCTCATTAGCCAAAAGCAGGCCCATAGTTCCATTGAATACCAGTAAGTTTGTTGATTTTTAACTTTACTTGTTCTTTATTTTAAGTATTGTATTTGATCCTGTTTTTTTTATTTTTTACTTCAAATAAGAGTGTAGTATATGGTGTATACAGCGTCATACAATCGTGTGCAGTATAAGAGTGTATATACACTGCTGTATTATACTTTTCATATACAGGTTATAATGCTCTTATTCTTTGTATAGAGGTGAGTGTGCCATGTATTAATATATGGTATATGCAGCGTAGTGTCGCATACACTGCTGTATTATACGATTTATCAACAGTTCTAATGCTCCATACCTAATATGCAAGTATAATGTACAGTGTATATGATGTAACCTGTATAAGATGTGACATTGGCTTGCCCCCTCTAGTTTTGATCCTGGGTACGCCATGCTCCTGCTGCTGGCTGCTACGTACGTGCTGTTCCTTGATATCCTTGTGACTCCTCCCTCATGCCAGAGTTAGAAGAAGCCAGGTCGGTGACTTGTGATTTAATGCAATACTTAAGTTACTATATGGGACTTGAAAAACATGATCTCCCGACAAGGGAATACACAGGCGTGTGCGCTGCGGTGATTCCGGATATGTTCAATGAGCACATCCGGATTCACCGCGGTTCAGAAGGGGCGGAGCTTTGTACTGATTTTACAATGGGGGGGGGCGCCGTTTTGCAGTTCGCCTCAGGCAGCAGAGAGGCTAGGTTCACCTTGACCCCAGTGGAACGGAGAATTTGCTCTTAAGGGGACTGTCCACCAGGAGGCGCTGCCTTCTTAGTGTAGTCTTTTACAAACCTCCGATAGTATCCTGTCAGTCCAGGAACTGACGCACCTCTTTGAGGTTCTTTGGCTCCGGCCATTTTGGATGGCGGTGACCTTTCGGGGTCTGGCGCTACGCCTTCTGAGCTGACAATATGTCCCAGATTACTGTACCTTTTGTTTGAGCAGGTGGCACTTTGAAAGCTTCAGTTTTCATCCCATAGTTGGACAGTGACTCGAATACCTCCGCCAGGTGCTTCAAGTGGTCTACATTACGTCTTGGAGTACACAATTACGTCATCAGGTACAGTAACACAGTTTCGAAGTTGGATGTCCCAGGCAGCTCTCATAACTCTCTGGAATGTTCCAGGGGCACTTGCTGAGTTAAACGGCATCTGTCGAACTCACAGAGTCCCATCGGGGTGGTGAAAGCATCTTCTCCTGATCCTCCTCAGCCAAGCTACTTGCCAGTACCCACTAGTGAGGTCAAGGTTGGAAAAGTAATTAGCAGACTTTAGGGCAGCTGGGGATTCCTCATAGTGGCAAAGGGTATGCATGTCTGTAATCTACACAATTCTCATGCTCCCATCTTTTTCCTGACTTGCACTGGGGTGCAACCCAGGGGACTACAAACTACCCTTATCACTCTGCTTCAGCCAGTCGTGATTCCTGATTGCCATCCTCATTGAATGGATTCAGTACTGTCTGTAACCACCAGAGGGAGCCTCTGCTCAGAATTCATTTCTAAAACATTTCACAACAGTACCCCCCCTTGAGGAGGGGTCACCGAACCCTCATTTGTGCAACCAGGCTCGGTCGGGTGAGCTCTGTGAAACGCACGGATCAGTCTCCTAGCATGGGTGTCCGAAGCAAACACCCAAGAATTGTCCTCCTGACATAACCTCTCCACTTAACCAAATACTGGAGTTTCCGTCTAGAAAAACGAGAATCAATATTTTCTAAAACCACATACTCCAAGATTGCCCTCAACCAAAACAGGGTAGGAGGCGCAGCCATAGGAACCACTGGCTGGACAAACCTTTCAACAAGGACTTGTGGAACACGTTATGGATCTTAAATGTCCCTGGAAGAGTAAACGAAAGGAACAGGATTAAGAATCTTCATGATCTTATAAGGTCCAATGAACCTAGGCTTAAACTTAGGAGATGCAACTCTCATAGGGATATTTCTTGGGACAACCAGACAAGTCCCCCACTTTAAACCGAGGACATCAGTCCTATGCGGTTGGCAAACCGTGGGCCTTCTCCTGAGAGAGGGACAACCTCTCCACTACTGGTCCCAAATCTGCTGCATACGCTTTACAACAAGAGTCAACACCCGGACAGACAGAAGCCTCCGTCTGCCCAAGAGAATCGAGGGTGAAACCCAAAATTGCAGAAAAATGGAGACATCAAAGTGGCGAGCTTGCCTATTATTAAGAGCAAACTCAGCCAAAGGCAAAAAAAGGACCCCGTCATCTTGATCAGCAGGACACAAAGCATCTCAGATAAGTCTCCAATGTCTGGTTGTTCTCTACAGTTTGTTCCTTGGTCTGAGGATGATAAAGTAGAGGAGAAAGACAATTGAACACCAAGTTTAGAAAAAAAAAAGTCCTCCAAAATCTGGAAACAAACTGGACTCCTGTGTCAGCACAATGTTCTCAGGAATGCAGTGTAAACCGAACCGCGTGCTGAAGGAACAAAGGCCCAATTCGGAGGAGGAAGGCAACTTAGGTAATGGCACCAGATGTATCATCTTGGAAAAACCTATCACAATCACCCAGATAACGGTCATTCTCTGAGAAACATGGAGGTCGGAAAATAAAATCCATAGAGATATGGGTCCTGGTCTCTTGGGCACAGGCAATGGCATCAACAAATCCACTAGAGCGAGGAGCAAGGCTTGGAGCAAAAGCAAGTCCCACAGGACTGCACAAAACTCCCTGACGTCACGAGACAAAGTAGGCCACCAAAAGGACCGACTAACCAAGTCTCTGGTACCAAAAAATTCGGGATGACAGGCCAACGCGGAACAAATGAATCTCAGACTCACATCTTCTTCCACTGGTTTGGGGACAAACAATTTACCAACAGGGCAGCGCTGGGTTTTCCTCCTGACACCCTTCCAGAGCCAGTCTCAAATTGGGTGAGATGGCGGAAAGATCTACACCCTCTCTCCAAAATAACAGCAGGATCAGATAACTCAGGAGAGTCCGCAAGGAAACTCCTCGAGAGGGATTCGCCTTAAATTTTTAGTGCCAGGAAGAAAGGAAACCACAAATTAAAACGTGTGAAAAAACAAGGCCCACTGGCTGTCTAGGATTAAGTCGCTTGGTGATTCCAGATGAACCAGATTCTTATGGTCCGTGAGGACCACCACCTGTGTTTGGCTCCCTCCAGCCAATGTCTCCACTCTTCAAAAGCCACTTCATGGACAATAACTCCCGATTACCCACGTCATAATTACGTTCAGTTGGAGAAAATTTTCGAGAGGAAAAAAGCACAAGGGTTACTTTTAGAGGCTCAGGATCTCTTTGGGACAAAACGGCACCTGCCCCAATTTCAGAGGCATCAACCTCCACTGAAAATGGCAGAGAGGAAACACCAGGCTGCTGTAGAACAGGAGCAGAAGTGAATCTCTGTTTAAGTTCCTGAAACGCAGAGGACTGCTCAGGAGGCAATTCACCACATCAGACCCTTTTTGGTCAAATCAGTCATGGTTTAACAATAACAGAGAAATTACCAATAAATTTTCGATAAAAAATTGGCAAAACCCAAGAATCTCTGAAGAGCCTTTAATGAAGTAGGTTGGACCCAATCACAGATGGCCTGAACTTGACGGGTCCATTTCAATAACAGATGGAGACAAAAATGATCCCAGAAATTGAGATCTCTGTACGCCAAAAAAGACACTTTGATCCCTTCACATACAGAGCATTCTCTCTCAAAATCTGGAACACAGTCGAACATGTTTCACATGAGAGTCCCAGTCATTGGAAAAAATCAAGATATCATCCAAATAAACAATCAGAAATTTATCCACAAAATCCCTGAAAATGTCATTCATGAAGGATGGAAGACGGAGGAGCATTTGTGAGCCAAAGGGCATCACTAGGTACTCAAAATGCCCTCTGGGTATTAAAACGCCGTCTTCCATTCATCCCCGTGCTTAATGCGATAAGGTTATACGCCCCCTTGAGGTCAAGCTTGGTAAACCAACTAGCACTTTTCACCCTGGAAAAAAGGTCAGAGATCAAGGGTAACGGATATTGATATTTCCAGTGATATTGTTCAAGAGACGATAATTCAATACACGGCTTAATGAACCATCCTTTTTGGCCACAAAGAAAAACCGGCACCCAAGGGTGAAGAGGATGGTCTGATATGACCCTTCTCCAATGACTCCTTGATATAAGCTGCATAGCGTCTGTTCAGGTTACAGACAGTTAAAAAGGGACCTTTAGGGAATTTACTACCAGGCACTAATTCAATTAGCGCAGTCATAGCTCCTATGGGGGGGGGGCAAGGATTGCAGATTTTACTTTCGCTAAACACATCAGAAAAATCAGTCAAAAAGTCAGGAACATCTTGAGCCTGGGGGTAGGCAAAAAATCAGGAGTGTCGGCATTAACACATTGGCAGTCCCAACTGGTTACAGACACAGATTTCCAAATCCAAACAGGATTATGAGACTGTAACAAGGGAAACCTAGTACAATAATGTCATGCAGATTATACAGCACCAAAATTTGCAACTCTCTTGTTGATCAGGTTCAACCTCATTTCACCTGAGTAGAGATACTGGGGTTTATTCTCAGCCAAAGGGGTAAAAATCAATCCCCGCAGGGGAATAGACTTCCGAGGGGTATCAAGGGAAACCCCACAACGTTTAGCAAAATCAAAATCCATCAGGTTAATAGCTGCTCCCGAATCAACAAAAAGCCTGAGCAGAAAATGTGGACAGGGAGCAAATCAGGGTAACAGTCAACAGGAATTTAGTTGAACACTACCCAAGACAATGAGCGTGCAAAACGTCTTCCCGCTTAGTGCAGACTGAAATAGCATGAGAGGCTCACACAGTAGAAAATAACCCATTGCGTTTTCGAAACTCATGATGCTGTGCCCCAGAAGCCACTCTATCAAACTGCATGGGTTCAGAAGTGGTTCACAAGGCAAACGCTGTTCCACGCATACTTCTAACTCACGCAAACGTCTGTCAATTTGAATCTCTAATGACATAGAATCATTGGACCAGAGGGAGCAGGGAAACCCACCATAACTCTTTTACATTCTCTGACAGACCCTTCCGAAAAAGGGCTGCCAAAGCATCATCATTCCATTTGGTCAGGGACTGACCACTTTCGGAATTTCTGACAGTACAACTCAGCGTCCTCAAGCCTGATTTAATGCCAGAAAGGGTTTTTTTTCAGCTTGATCAGTGACATTAGGATCATCGTACAATAACCCCAGAGCCAGAAAAATGCATAACATTACTCAAAACAGGGTCCCCAGGTGTCAGGGAAAAAGCCCATCCTGAGGATCGACGCGCAGGAGAGAGATGACAATTTGAACCTGCTGTGCTGCGTTCCTGAGGACTTAGGTTTTAAGGCCAAAAACAACTTACAGTTATTTTTGAAATTCAGAAATTTAGCTCGATCCCCCAAAAACAAATTGGCATGGGGATCCTGGGTTCCACAAATGGCAACCTAGCAAGATAGGTAGCAATACTCGAACCTCAGTGGCAAGCTGATCCACACGGCCAGACTGTCACGCTGTATAGCCAGATATATATATATATATATATATATATATATATATATGTGATGACAGTAATCTATATCAAAAGGGCAACATACTATATAACATGCGCATAGAGATATGATAACATAGAATTACCTGACAGAATGTCCAGTGGGTCAATACGGAATCCGTTATACGCTGTCTCGGCTAGAGGGTGACCGGGGTCTATGCTGACCTAAACTGGGGTCCTAACTAATCCCTCTACCTGGAGGTACTGTTAAAGGTACAGAGGTCCAGGCCACAGCGTAAACCCTGTTCTATCAATCCCTGCAACTGTAATCTGTCCTAGAAGGACCCTGATTACCACCAAAGGGAATGGAAAGGTAACGGTTAATGAACGAAAGACATACAAGAAAGACAAGAAATAAAGTAAATAAAGTCTTACATACAACACTCACACACAGTAGGAACACCTAAGGTCTCAGAGTAAAACTATAAGCTATAAGAGTAAAAACAACTAAGGAGCTCTTAGCTTAAGTATTCTCAGAACCGATCCAGTCTGCTAGACTACATGAATGCTTTCACCGGCATCTAACAAGCAGACTGGCAGGTATATGAAGGAATCTAATTAGAACATAATCAAAAGCAGCCGGGCGAGGCTGGACCTAGTTTAGCAAAGAGCTAGGTAAAATTAACTCCCTCATTACCAAACACAAAGAAACAGCAACTCAGCTGTGAGAAGTCAGAGTGTGTAATCGCGACGATCCTCGTGGCGATACACCCATGACAGTACCCCCCCCTCTACGAGGGGACTCCGGACCCTCAGGGCAGGTCTGCCCGGGTGAGTTGTGTGAAAGGTCCGAACCAATCGATCTGCGTTAACATCAGACGCAGGGACCACGTCCTCTCCGCAGGACCATACCCCCTCCAATGAACCAAGTACTGAAGGGATCGGCGACTGAGACGTGAGTCAATGATTTTCGACCCATGAAATTCCACGTTATCATTGACCACCACTGAAGGAGGAGGTAGAGGTGACGGTATGACTGGTGCCACTTACTTTTAAGTAATGACTTGTGAAACACATTATGAATTTTAAATGTAGGAGGGAGGTCCAGACGAAATGCCACAGGATTAATTATGGAACTGATCCTGTACGGCCCGATGAATCTGGGACCCAACCTCCAGGAGGAAACTTTAAGTTTTATATTCCTGGTAGACAACCAAACCAGATCGTTCACCTTCAGATCTAGACCAGAAACTCCCCCTATCAGCCATCCGTTTGTAACGGTTCCCCGTAACCTTCAGTCTTAACCAATCTGGAACTATCAGTCTCCCTGGAAGTCCCCCAGGGGCGTCCGCCTGAGCCCCCAATACCTCCCCCTCAAGCTCAGAGCATACAGCTGACACTACAACTCCCTCCTGAGGAATAGGAACCGGATCATCCGTCTTCCCGGCCCCTGGGAAAGTACGAGATAAGGCATCAGGAAGCAACTTTATTGAGCAGTCATATGCGCGATGAGGAGGTAACTCTTTACACCCCTCCTCTGAGAACATCTCCCCAAAGTCCTCCAGAAAAGGAGACAAAGTCCTAGGCACAACCGCACCGATGACCGTGCTCATGCAGTTATTCCTGCAAAATTCACCCCACTGGCTTATCTTTCCGGATTGCCAATCAATCACTGGGTTATGTTTAGCCAACCAAGGAAGTCCCAACACAATAGGAGTGGGTAGACCCTCCAACACATAACAAGACAATTGCTCTTTATGTATTGCCCCTACTCGAAGATCTATGTTATGAACAGCTTGTACCAAGCTACCTTGACCGAGAGGTCTAGAATCAATAGATACTATAGGGACCGGTTTGGCCAATACACTCAGTTGCATACCATGCACCTGGGCAAACCGAGCGTCCACCAGATTAGCCCCGGACCCACTATCAAGAAAAACAGAAATCCTCTCAGTTCTAGTACCAATCACCACCTCCGCAGGCACGAGAAACTGAGAGGGATTTGGGGACGAAATACACACTCCCAGGTTAACTCCTTTGCTCAAAGAGGCCCGGGATGGACACCCCCCAAAAATGTCCCTCTCTCCCGCAAAAGAAACACCTTCTAGTCTTGCGGTGCACCGCCGATTCCCTCCTACAAAAAGATGTCCCTCCCAACTGCATGGGTTCCTCAGAACAGACCAGGGGAACCTCAGTATAAGGGACTTTAGTAGTAGGTGGAGTCATCACGGGAGGCGGAGTTACCTCGCGTCTTCCCCGAATTCGTCTATCAATGCGAATAGCGAGGGCCATAGCAGCCTCCAGTGATGGAGGAGAATCATACTGAGCCAACACATCTTTTAATTTGTCAGACAACCCTTGACAAAACTGGCTCCTAAGAGCTGGGTCATTCCACTGAGTATCTGTTGCCCATCTACGGAACTCAGAAGAATATTCCTCCGCTGGACGATTTCCTTGCCGTATTTTACGTAACTTTGTTTCAGCAAGGGAAACTCGATCCGGATCATCATATACCAGCCCCAGGGCAGTAAAAAATCGATCCACTGACTGGAGATCTGGGGAGCCTGGAGGAATAGAGAACGCCCAAGATTGAGGGTCCCTTGTAAGAGCGAGATAACAATTCCCACCCTCTGCTCTTCACTCCCAGATGACCGAGGCCGCAGCCGAAAGTACAATTTACATGCCTCCCGGAAAGTAAAAAATTTGTCCCGCCCACCAGTGAACCTGTCCGGGAGAGCAACCTTAGGTTCAGATCTGGTTTGCTCCGGGGGGGACAAAACCTTGGACTTAATGTCTGCCAACTCCATGGACAACCCTGCAACTGCCGGGCCAGCTGGGCTACTGGATCCATGACAGCTGGGGAGAATCTTTAGTATGGGCCGGTGAAAATGTCACGCTGTATAGCAGATATATATATATATATATATATATATATGTATGTGATGACAGTAATCTATATCAAAAGGGCAACATACTATATAACATGCGCATAGAGATATGATAACATAGAATTACCTGACAGAATGTCCAGTGGGTCAATACGGAATCCGTTATACGCTGTCTCCGGCTAGAGGGTGACCGGGGTCTATGCTGACCCTAAACTGGGGTCCTAACTAATCCTCTACCTGGAGGTACTGTTAAAGGTACAGAGGTCCAGGCCACCAGCGTAAACCCTGTCTCCTATCAATCCCTGCCAACTGTAATCTAGTCCTAAGAAGGACCCTGATTACCACCAAAGGGAATGAACAGGTAACGGTTAATGAACAGAAAGACATACAAGAAAGACAAGAAATAAAGTAAATAAAGTCTTACATACAACACTCACACACAGTAGGAACACCTAAGGTCTCAGAGATAAACTATAAGCTATAAGAGTAAAAACAACTAAGGAGCTCTTAGCTTATGTATTCTCAGAACCGATCCAGTCTGCTAGACTACATGAATGCTTTCACCGGCATCTAACAAGCAGACTGGCAGGTATATGAAGGAATCTAATTAGAACATAATCAAAAGCAGCCGGGCGAGGCTGGACCTAGTCTTAGCAAAGAGCTAGGTAAAATTAACTCCCTCATTACCAAACACAAAGAAACAGCAACTCAGCTGTGAGAAGTCAGAGTGTGTAATCGCGACGATCCTCGTGGCGATACACCCATGACACAGACAACTGTGCAAACTCCATTGAGAAAAAAAAAAAAATCCTCCTCAGCACCCAGAGAAAAAGAGGGAAAAAATGCAACAAACAGAAAAAAAAAATCTCTGACAACTCTGACAACCATTTTTGCATTGTTCCCTGCACTTCTGTGGAGGTCAGCCAGGTCCCCTCCGGGTGGCTTGTGCTCCTCTCAGTTTATCTGAAGCCACTGTTATTTGTTCATTTGCTTTTTCCTGTTTTTTAAGTGGCTGCGGCTTAGTTTTGTTACACCAGAGATCTGATTTAGGTGGTAGAGATCGTGTGATCTCAGGTGTTTTTGCAATCAGAAGAGTTGGTATTTTTTAGGGTTTTTTTTGGATTGCAGTGAGTATCCTTTCCTGTACTTTTCTGTCTAGACAGATTGGGCCCCAGCATTTGCTCATTCTATTTTCTGTCTGTGTCCGTGCTTCATCTTGTCTAACCGCCATTACATGTTTGGGGGCTTCCTATTTTTTGGGGATCTGCTCCGGGGCACATAGCTTTCATCTTTCTGCCTTTAGGTGTAGTTATTTCTCAGGCTGTGACGAGGCGTCTAGGATCAACGTAGGAGCGCTCCACGGCTACCTCTAGTTGTGTGGTTAGTTCAGGTTACTGCAATCCAATAGGTTCCAGCCTCTCTGGTATATTGCCGTTTTTGCTTATTCTCCTCAGCTACCAAAACACAACAGTATCACCGGCCCAAACTGAAAGTTATATGGTACTCACAGAAGGGAAAAATAGTGTGGAAAGAAAAAAAAAAAAAAAAAAGTTGTCAGAGTTGTCAGAGACACAGTTGTCTGGCCGTGTGGATCAGCTTGCTACTGAGGTTCGGAGTATTGCTACCTATCTTGCTAGGTTGCCGGTTGTGGAACCTAGGATTCCCATGCCAGATTTGTTTTTGGGGGATCGGGCTAAATTTCTGAATTTCAAAAATAACTGTAAGTTGTTTTTTGCCTTAAAGCCTAAGTCCTCAGGGAACGCAGCACAGCAGGTTCAAATTGTCATCTCTCTCCTGCGTGGCGATCCTCAAGATTGGGTTTTTTCCCTGACACCTGGGGATCCTGTTTTGAATGATATTGATGCATTTTTTCTGGCTCTGGGGTTATTGTACGATGAACCTAATGTCACTGATCAAGCTGAAAAAACCTTGTTGGCATTAAATCAGGGTCTTGAAGATGCTGAGTTGTACTGTCAGAAATTCCAAAAGTGGGCAGTCCTGACCAAATGGAATGATGATGCTTTGGCAGCCCTTTTTCGGAAGGGGCTGTCAGAGAATGTAAAGGATGTTATGGTGGGATTCCCTGCTCCCTCTGGTCTATGTGATTCTATGTCATTGGCTATTCAAATTGACAGACGTTTGCGTGAGCGCAGAGGTATGCGTGAGATAGTGTTGCCTTGTGAGCCAGCATCTGAGCCCATGCAGTGTGATAGAGTGACTTCTGGGGCACAGCGTCATGAGTTTCGAAAGCGCAAAGGGTTATGTTTCTACTGTGGTGACGCCTCTCATGCTATTTCAGTCTGCCCTAAGCGGGGAAGACGTTTTGCATGCTCAGTTGTCTTGGGTAGTGTTCAGACTAAATTTCTGTTGACTGTTACCCTGATTTGCTCCCTGTCCACATTTTCTGCTCAGGCATTTGTTGATTAAGGAGCAGCTATTAACCTGATGGATTTTGACTTTGCCAAACATTGTGGGTTTCCCATGATACCCCTGCGGAAGTCTATTCCCCTACTGGGTATTGATTCTACCCCTTTGGCGGAGAATAAACCCCAGTTTTCTACTCAGGTGATAATGAGGGTTGAACCAGATCATCAAGAGAGTTGCAAATTTCTGGTGCTGTACAATCTGCATGACATTCTTGTACTAGGTTTCCCTTGGTTACAGTCTCATAATCCTGTTTTGGATTGGAAATCTGTGTCTGTGACCAGTTGGGGCTGCCAATGTGTTAATGCCGACACTCCTGTTTTTTCTGCCTCTCCCCAGTCTCAGGATGTTCCTGACTTTTTGACTGATTTTTCGGATGTATTTAGTGAAAGTAAATCTGCATCCTTGCCCCCTCACAGGAGCTATGATTGCTCTATTGAATTAGTGCCTGGTGGTAAATATCCTAAAGGTCGCCTTTTTAACTTGTCTGTACCTGAACACGATGCTATGCGATCTTATATCAAGGAGTCATTGGAGAAGGGTCATATCAGACCATCCTCTTCACCCTTGGGTGCCGGTTTTTCTTTGTGGCCAAAAAGGATGGTTCATTGAGGCCGTGTATTGATTATCGTCTCTTGAATAAGATCACTGTGACGTATCAATATCCGTTACCCTTGATTTCTGACCTGTTTTCCAGGGTGAAAAGTGCTAGTTGGTTTACCAAGCTTGACCTCAGGGGGGCTTATAACCTTATTCGCATTAAGCACGGGGATGAATGGAAGACGGCGTTTAATACCCCAGAGGGGCATTTTGAGTACCTAGTGATGCCTTTTGGGCTTACTAATGCCCCTTCCATCTTCCAATCCTTCATGAATGATATTTTCAGGGATTTTGTGGATAAATTTCTGATCGTTTATTTGGATGATATCTTGATTTTTTCCAACGACTGGGACTCTCTGTCACGCTGTATAGCAGATATATATATATGTGATGACAATAATCTATATCAAAAGGGCAACATACTATATAACATGCGCATAGCTATATGATAACATAGATTTACCTGACAGAAAGTCCAGTGGGTCAGAACGGAATCCGTTATACGCTGTCTCCGGCTAGAGGGTGACCGGGGTCTAAGCTGACCCTAACTGGGGTCCTAACTAATCCTCAACCTGGAGGTACTGTTAAAGGTACAGAGGTCCAGGCCACCAGCGTAAACCCTGTCTCCTATCAATCCCTGCCAACTGTATTCTAGTCCTAAGAAGGACCCTGAATACCACCAAAGGGAATGACCAGGTAATGGTTAATGAACAGAAAGACAAACAAGAAAGATAAGAAATAAAGTAAATAAAGTCTTACATACAACACTCACACACAGTAGGAACACCTTAGGTCTCAGAGATAAACTATAAGCTGTAAGAGTAAAAACAACTAAGGAGCTCTTAGCTTAAGTATTCCCAGAACCGATCCAGTCTGCTAAACTATATGAATGCTTTCACCGGCATCAAACACCCAGACTGCCAGGAATATAAAGGAAACTAATTAGAACATAATCCAAAGCAGCCGGGCGAGGCTGGACCTAGTCTTAGCAAAGAGCTAGGTAAAATTAACTCTCTCATTACCAAACACAAAGAAACAGCAGCTCAGCTGTGAGAAGTCAGAATGTGCAATCGCGACGATCTTCGTGGCGATGCACCCATGACAGTACCCCCCCTTCTACGAGGGGCCTCCGGACCCTCATGACCAGGTCTGTCCGGGTAAATTGTGTGAAAGGTCCGAACCAATCGATCTGCGTTATCATCAGACGCAGGGACCCACGTCCTCTCCTCAGGACCATACCCCCTCCAATGAACTTCCACGTTATCATTGACTACCACTGAAGGAGGAGGTAGAGGTGACGGTATGACTGGTGCCACATACTTTTTAAGTAATGACTTGTGAAACACATTATGAATTTTAAATGTAGGAGGGAGGTCCAGACGAAATGCCACAGGATTAATTATGGAACTGATCCTGTATGGCCCGATGAATCTGGGACCCAACCTCCAGGAGGGAACTTTAAGTTTTATATTCCTGGTAGACAACCACACCAGATCGTTCACCCTCAGATCTAGACCAGAAACTCTCCTCCTATCAGCCATCCGTTTGTAAGGGTTCTCCGTAACCTTCAGTCTTAAGCGATCTGGAACTATCAGTCTCCCTGGAAGTCCCACAGGGGCGTCCCCCTGAGCCCCCAATACCTCCCCCTCAAGCTCAGAGCATACAGCTGACACTACAACTCCCTCCTGAGGAATAGGAACCGGATCATCCGTCTTCCCGACCCCTGGGAAAGTACGAGATAAGGCATCAGGAAGCAACTTTATTGAGAAGTCATATGTGCGATGAGGAGGTAACTCTTTACACCCCTCCTCTGAGAACTTCTCCCAAAAGTCCTCCAGAAAAGGAGGCAAAGTCCTAGGCACAACCGCACCGATGACCGTGCTCATGCAGTTATTCTTGCAAAATTCACCCCACTGGCTTATCTTTCTGGATTGCCAATCAATCACTGGGTTATGTTTAGCCAACCAAGGAAGTCCCAACACAATAGGAGCAGGCAGACCCTCCAACACATAACAAGACAATTGCTCTTTATGTATTGCCCCTATTCGAAGATCTATGTTATGAACAGCTTGTACCAAGCTACCTTGACCAAGAGGTCTAGAATCAATAGAGAGTATAGGGACCGGTTTGGCCAATACACTCAGTTGCATACCATGCACCTGGGCAAACCGAGTGTCCACCAAATTAGCCCCGGACCCACTATCAAGAAAAACAGAAATCCTCTCAGTTCTAGTACCAATCACCACCTCCGCAGGCACGAGAAACTGAGAGGGATTTGGGGACGAAATACACACTCCCAGGTTAACTCCTTGGTTCAAAGAGGTCCGGGATGGACACCCCCAACATAATGTCCCTCTCTCCCGCAAAAGAAACACCTTCTAGTCTTGCGGCGCACCGCTGATTCCCTCCTACAAAATGATGTCCCTCCCAACTGCATGGGTTCCTCAGAACAGACCAGGGGAACCTCAGTATAAGGGACTTTAGTAGTAGGTGGAGTCATCACGGGAGGCGGAGTTACCTCGCGTCTTCCCCGAAGACGTCTATCAATGCGAATAGCGAGGGCCATAGCAGCCTCCAGTGATGGAGGAGAATCATACTGAGCTAACACATCCTTTAATTTGTCAGACAACCCTTGACAAAACTGGCTCCTAAGAGCTGGGTCATTCCACTGAGTATCTGTTGCCCATCTACGGAACTCAGAAGAATATTCCTCCGCTGGACGATTTCCTTGCCGTATTTTACGTAACCTTGTTTCAGCAAGGGAGACTCGATCCGGATCATCATATACCAGACCCAGGGCAGTAAAAAATCGATCCACTGACTGGAGATCTGGGGAGCCTGGAGGAATAGAGAACGCCCAAGATTGAGGATCCCCTTGTAAGAGCGAGATAACAATTCCCACCCTCTGCTCTTCACTCCCAGATGACCGAGGCCGCAGCCGAAAGTACAATTTACATGCCTCCCGGAAAGTAAAAAATTTGTCCCGCCCACCAGTGAACCTGTCCGGGAGAGCAACCTTAGGTTCAGATCTGGTTTGCTCCGGGGGGGACAAAACCTTGGACTTAATGTCTGCCAACTCCATGGACAATCCCTGCAACTGCCGGGCCAGCTGGGCTACTGGATCCATGATAGCTGGGGAGAATCTTTAGTATGGGCCGGTGAAAATGTCACGCTGTATAGCAGATATATATATGTGATGACAATAATCTATATCAAAAGGGCAACATACTATATAACATGCGCATAGCTATATGATAACATAGATTTACCTGACAGAAAGTCCAGTGGGTCAGAACGGAATCCGTTATACGCTGTCTCCGGCTAGAGGGTGACCGGGGTCTAAGCTGACCCTAACTGGGGTCCTAACTAATCCCTCAACCTGGAGGTACTGTTAAAGGTACAGAGGTCCAGGCCACCAGCGTAAACCCTGTCTCCTATCAATCCCTGCCAACTGTATTCTAGTCCTAAGAAGGACCTGAATACCACCAAAGGGAATGACCAGGTAATGGTTAATGAACAGAAAGACAAACAAGAAAGATAAGAAATAAAGTAAATAAAGTCTTACATACAACACTCACACACAGTAGGAACACCTTAGGTCTCAGAGATAAACTATAAGCTGTAAGAGTAAAAACAACTAAGGAGCTCTTAGCTTAAGTATTCCCAGAACCGATCCAGTCTGCTAAACTATATGAATGCTTTCACCGGCATCAAACACCCAGACTGGCAGGAATATAAAGGAAACTAATTAGAACATAATCCAAAGCAGCTGGGCGAGGCTGGACCTAGTCTTAGCAAAGAGCTAGGTAAAATTAACTCTCTCATTACCAAACACAAAGAAACAGCAGCTCAGCTGTGAGAAGTCAGAATGTGCAATCGCGACGATCTTCGTGGCGATGCACCCATGACACTCTCATGTAAAACATGTTCGGACTGTGTTCCAGATTTTGAGAGAGAATGCACTGTATGTGAAGGGATCAAAGTGTCTTTTTGGCGTACAGAATGTCTAATTTCTGGGATTCATTTTGTCTCCGTCTGTTATTGAAATGGACCCGGTCAAGGTTCAGGCCATCTGTGATTGGGTTCAACCTACTACATTGAAGGCTCTTCAGAGATTTTTGGGTTTTGCCAATTTTTATCATAAATTTATTGGTAATTTCTCCTGTATTGTTAAACCTTTGACTGATTTGACCATAAAGGGTTCCAATGTGGTGAATTGGCCTCCTGAGGCAGTTTCTGCGTTTCAGGAACTTAAGCAAAGATTCATTTCTGCTCCTGTTCTACGGCAGCCTGATGTTTCTCTGCCGTTTCAGGTGGAGGTTGATGCTTCAGAGATTGGGGCAGGTGCCGTTTTGTCCCAAAGGGATCCAGAGACCTCTAAGAGTAACCCTTGTGCCTTCTTCTCTTGAAAATTTTCTCCAACTGAACGTAATTATGACGTGGGTAATTGGGAGTTATTGGCCATGAAGTGGGCCTTTGAAGAGTGGAGACATTGGCTGGAAGGAGCCAAACATCAGGTGGTGGTCCTCACGGACCATAAGAACCTGGTTTATCTCGAATCAGCCAAGCGACTTAATCCTAGACAGGCCATGTTTTTCACACGTTTTAATTTTGTGGTTTATTTTCTTCCGGGCACTAAGAATGTTAAGGCGGATGCCCTCTCGAGGAGTTTCTTTTCGGATTCTCCTGAGTTATCTGCTCCTGCTGTTATTTTGAAAGAGGGTGTAGTTCTTTCCGCCATCTCGCCCAATTTGAGACTGGCTCTGGAGAGGTGTCAGGAGGATAAACCTGAAAGCTGCCCTGTTGGGAAATTGTTAGTCCCAGACCAGTGGAAGAAGAGTGTGCTGTCTGAGATTCATTGTTCCGCATTGGCTGGTCATCCGGGATTTTTGGTACCAGAGACTTGGTGAGTCGGTCCTTTTGGTGGCCTATTTTGTCTCGTGACGTCAGGGACTTTGTGCAGTCCTGTGGGACTTGCTCTCGTTCCAAGCCTCGCTCTCTCTCTAGTGGTTTGTTAATGCCATTACCTGTGCCCAAGAGGCCATGGACCCATATTTCTATGGATTTTATTTCCGACCTCCCTGTCTCTCAGAGAATGACCGTTATCTGGGTAATCTGTGATAGGTTTTCCAAGATGATACATCTGGTGCCATTACCTAAGTTGCCTTCCTCCTACGAATTGGTGCCTTTGTTCTTTCAGCACATGGTTCGGTTACATGGCATTCCGGAGAACATTGTGTCTGACAGAGGAGTCCAGTTTGTTTCCAGATTTTGGAGGACATTTTGTTCTAAACTTGGTGTTCAGTTATCTTTCTCCTCTGCATTTCACCCTCAGACCAATGGACAAACCGAGAGAACAAACCAGACCTTAGAGACTTACTTGAGATGTTTTGTGTCTGCTGATCAAGATGACTGGGTCTCTTTTTTGCCTTTGGCTGAGTTTGCTCTTAATAATAGGGCTAGCTCTGCCACCTTGATGTCTCCATTTTTCTGCAATTCTGGATTTCACCCTCGATTTCCTTCGGGACAGGCGGAGTCTTCTGTCTGTCCGGGGGTGGACTCTATTGTGGAGCGAATGCAGCAGATTTGGGACCAGGTAGTGAAGAGGTTGTCTCTCTCTCAAGAGAAGGCCCAGCGGTTTGCCAATCGGCATAGGACTGATGGTCCTCTTTTTAAAGTGGGGGACTTGGTTTGGTTGTCCTCAAGAAATATCCCTATGAAGGTTGCATCTCCAAAATTTAAGCCAAGGTTCATTGGACCTTATAAGATCATGGAAATTCTTAATCTGGTTTCCTTCCGTTTGTTTCTTCCAGGGACATTTAAGATCCATAACATGTTCTACAAGTCCTTATTGAAGAGGTTTGTCGAGCCAGTGGTTCCTATGGCTGCGCCTCCTGACCCTGTTTTGGTTGAGGGCAATTTGGAGTATGTGGTTGAGAAAATATTGGATTCTCGTTTTGCTAGACGGAAACTCCAGTACTTGGTTAAGTGGAGAGGTTATGGTCAGGAGGACAATTCTTGGGTGTTTGCTTCGGACATCCATGCTAGGGGACTAATCCGTGCCAGTCATCGAGCTCATCCTGATCGGCCTGGTTGCGCAGGTGAGGGTTCGGTGACCCCTCCTCAAGGGGGGGTACTGTTGTCAACACGCTGGACGTGACTTCGGAGCTGGGGCTCCCTCCGGTGGTTGCTGAGAGTAATGAACCAATTGCTGAATGGCCTTCTGCTGGGTCTGAATGGTCTGATATAAGTGACCTGAACTCCCATCAGCCTTGCCGGTAATCAATTGTTCTTCCAGGTCTCGCTTGGAGCTCAGCTTGCATTCCTGCTTCCATTCAGATAAGTGACTTGCTTTGTTTTTTTCCTCTGGTTGGATTTTCCTGGCTGGTTTTCTGCCTAGCAGTGGACTTCAGCCTGGTCCCCTTTTGGGGCCTGGCGCTGTGTCATGGGTGTATCGCCACGAGGATCTTCGCGATTACACACTCTGACTTCTCACAGCTGAGTTGCTGTTTCTTTGTGTTTGGTAATGAGGGAGTTAATTTTACCTAGCTCTTTGCTAAGACTAGGTCCAGCCTCGCCCGGCTGCTTTTGATTATGTTCTAATTAGATTCCTTCATATACCTGCCAGTCTGCTTGTTAGATGCCGGTGAAAGCATTCATGTAGTCTAGCAGACTGGATCGGTTCTGAGAATACTTAAGCTAAGAGCTCCTTAGTTGTTTTTACTCTTACAGCTTATAGTTTATCTCTGAGACCTTAGGTGTTCCTACTGTGTGTGAGTGTTGTATGTAAGACTTTATTTACTTTATTTCTTGTCTTTCTTGTATGTCTTTCTGTTCATTAACCGTTACCTGTTCATTCCCTTTGGTGGTAATCAGGGTCCTTCTTAGGACTAGATTACAGTTGGCAGGGATTGATAGGAGACAGGGTTTACGCTGGTGGCCTGGACCTCTGTACCTTTAACAGTACCTCCAGGTAGAGGGATTAGTTAGGACCCCAGTTTAGGGTCAGCATAGACCCCGGTCACCCTCTAGCCAGAGACAGTGTATAACGGATTCCGTATTTACCCACTGGACATTGTCAGGTAATTCTATGTTATTATATATCTATGCGCATGTTATATAGGATGTTGCCCTTTTGATATAGATTACTGACATCACATATATATATATCTGCTATACAGCGTGACATTTTCACCGGCCCATACTAAAGATTCTCCCCAGCTGTCATGGATCCAGTAGCCCAGCTGGCCCGGCAGTTGCAGGGGTTGTCCATGGAGTTTGCAGACATTAAGTCCAAGGTTTTGTCCCCCCGGAGCAAACCAGATCTGAACCTAAGGTTGCTCTCCCGGACAGGTTCACTGGTGGGCGGGACAAATTTTTTACTTTCCGGGAGGCATGTAAATTGTACTTTCGGCTGCGGCCTCGGTCATCTGGGAGTGAAGAGCAGAGGGTGGGAATTGTTATCTCGCTCTTACAAGGGGACCCTCAATCTTGGGCGTTCTCTATTCCTCCAGGCTCCCCAGATCTCCAGTCAGTGGATCGATTTTTTACTGCCCTGGGTCTGGTATATGATGATCCGGATCAAGTTTCCCTTGCTGAAACAAAGTTACGTAAAATACGGCAAGGAAATCGTCCAGCGGAGGAATATTCTTCTGAGTTCCGTAGATGGGCAACAGATACTCAGTGGAATGACCCAGCTCTTAGGAGCCAGTTTTGTCAAGGGTTGTCTGACAAATTAAAAGATGTGTTGGCTCAGTATGATTCTCCTCCATCACTGGAGGCTGCTATGGCCCTCGCTATTCGCATTGATAGACGAATTCGGGGAAGACGCGAGGTAACTCCGCCTCCCGTGATGACTCCACCTACTACTAAAGTCCCTTATACTGAGGTTCCCCTGGTCTGTTCTGAGGAACCCATGCAGTTGGGAGGGACATCTTTTTGTAGGAGGGAATCGGCGGTGCGCCGCAAGTCTAGAAGGTGTTTCTTTTGCGGGAGAGAGAGGGACATTTTGTTGGGGGGTGTCCATCCCGGGCCTCTTGAGCAAAGGAGTTAACCTGGGAGTGTGTATTTCGTCCCCAAATCCCTCTCAGTTTCTCGTGCCTGCGGAGGTGGTGATTGGTACTAGAACTGAGAGGATTTCTGTTTTTCTTGATAGTGGGTCCGGGGCTAATCTGGTGGACGCTCGGTTTGCCCAGGTGCAGGTATGCAACTGAGTGTATTGGCCAAACCGGTCCCTATAGTCTCTATTGATTCTAGACCTCTCGGTCAAGGTAGCTTGGTACAAGCTGTTCATAACATAGATCTTCGAGTAGGGGCAATACATAAAGAGCAATTGTCTTGTTATGTGTTGGAGGGTCTACCTACTCCTATTGTGTTGGGACTTCCTTGGTTGGCTAAACATAACCCAGTGATTGATTGGCAATCCAGAAAGATAAGCCAGTGGGGTGAATTTTGCAGGAATAACTGCATGAGCACGGTCATCGGTGCGGTTGTGCCTAGGACTTTGTCTCCTTTTCTGGAGGACTTTGGGGAGATGTTCTCAGAGGAGGGGTGCAAAGAGTTACCTCCTCATCGCGCATATGATGGCTCAATAAAGTTGCTTCCTGATGCCTTATCTCGTACTTTCCCAGGGGCCGGGAAGACGGATGATCCGGTTCCTATTCCTCAGGAGGGAGTTGTAGTGTCAGCTGTATGCTCTGAGCTTGAGGGGGAGGTATTGGGGGCTCAGGGGGACGCCCCTGTGGGACTTCCAGGAGAGACTGATAGTTCCAGATCGGTTAAGACTGAAGGTTACGGGGAACCGTTACAAACGGATGGCTGATAGGGGGAGAGTTTTTGGTCTAGATCTGAAGGTGAACGATCTGGTTTGGTTGTCTACCAGGAATATAAAACTTAAAGTTTCCTCCTGGAGGTTGGGTCCCAGATTCATCGGGCCGTACAGGATCAGTTCCATAATTAATCCGGTGGCATTTCGTCTGGACCTCCCTCCTACGTTTAAAATTCATAATGTGTTTCACAAGTCATTACTTAAAAAGTATGTGGCACCAGTCATACCGTCACCTCTACCTCCTCCTTCAGTGGTGGTCAATGATAACGTGGAATTTCATGGGTCGAAAATCATTGACTCACGTCTCAGTCGCCGATCCCTTCAGTACTTGGTTCATTGGAGGGGGTATGGTCCTGAGGAGAGGACGTGGGTCCCTGCGTCTGATGTTAACGCAGATCGATTGGTTCGGACCTTTCACACAACTCACCCGGGCAGACCTGGCCCTGAGGGTCCGGAGTCCCCTCGTAGAGGGGGGGGTACTGTCATGGGTGTATCGCCACGAGGATCGTCGCGATTACACACTCTGACTTGTCACAGCTGAGTTGCTGTTTCTTTGTGTTTGGTAATGAGGGAGTTAATTTTACCTAGCTCTTTGCTAAGACTAGGTCCAGCCTCGCCCGGCTGCTTTTGATTATGTTCTAATTAGATTCCTTCATATACCTGCCAGTCTGCTTGTTAGATGCCGGTGGAAAGCATTCATGTAGTCTAGCAGACTGGATCGGTTCTGAGAATACTTAAGCTAAGAGCTCCTTAGTTGTTTTTACTCTTACAGCTTATAGTTTATCTCTGAGATCTTAGGTGTTCCTACTGTGTGTGAGTGTTGTATGTAAGACTTTATTTACTTTATTTCTTGTCTTTCTTGTATGTCTTTCTGTTCATTAACCGTTACCTGTTCATTCCCTTTGGTGGTAATCAGGGTCCTTCTTAGGACTAGATTACAGTTGGCAGGGATTGATAGGAGACAGGGTTTACGCTGGTGGCCTGGACCTCTGTACCTTTAACAGTACCTCCAGGTAGAGGGATTAGTTAGGACCCCAGTTTAGGGTCAGCATAGACCCCGGTCACCCTCTAGCCGGAGACAGTGTATAACGGATTCCGTATTTACCCACTGGACATTGTCAGGTAATTCTATGTTTATTATATATCTATGCGCATGTTATATAGGATGTTGCCCTTTTGATATAGATTACTGACATCACATATATATATATCTGCTATACAGCGTGACACGCTGCTATTGTGCTCAGTTTGTGTTTGCACTTTAGCTCTGTTCCTGTGTCACTTTTTATTTGCTGAATTGCTGTGTGTTACAGCAGAGATCTGATTTAGGTGGTAGAGATCGTGTGATCTCAGGTTTTTTGTTAATCAGAAGTGTTGGTATTTTTGTCGGGGTTTTTTGGGTTGCAGTCAGAATTCTTTCCTATTCTTTTCTATCTAGACAGATTGGGCCCCAGCGTTTGCTCATTCTATTTTCTGTATGTGTTCGTATTTTCTTCTTGTCTAACCGCCATTACATGTTTGGGGGCTTCCTATTTCTTTGGGGGTTCTGCTCCGGGGCAGTTAACTTTCATCTTTCTTCCTTTAGGTGTAGCTATCTCTTCGGCTGTGACGAGGCGTCTAGGATCACCGTAGGTACGCTCCACGGCTACTTCTAATGTTGCGATTAGTTTAGGGTCCTGCAACCCAATAGTTTCCCGCCTCTCTGGTGTATTGCTGCTTTAGCTACTTTTTGCTATTTCTCCTCAGCTACCGAAACATAACAAGTGAGTATTCATTGCTCTTCAGTTGCGCGCAGTGTCAGCCACCGGCTTCCTGCTGCTACCGGCGGTCATGTGTGCTGATACTTAAGAGAATCCCTGCCATGCGCTGCTTACAAGCATAAAGCAGTTGCTGGCAACGGAGCAGGACACTGCGAGGGAGCGGAGGAAGGTAAGTGTAATGGTTTGTTTTTTTAATCTTTTCTGATGGGGCCGTGCATACCAGGAACGGAATGGGGCCAATCATACCAGGATAAGGATGGGATCAATCATACCAGGACTGGGATGGGGCCAATCATACCAGAAAAAGGATGGGACCAATCATACCAGTAATGGAATGGGGCCAATCCTACCAGGATGCCAAAAAGAAATGAATATTCATTGCCTTCCACGCCCATGGGCCCATTTGTATATGTTTTTAAAGGGAGGTTGCTGTGATGGAGAAGGACGAGAGCTGGGTACAGGTCTGAGATAAGATCAGTGAATTTACAAATCACTAGTTGTAATTTTCCCCAGAAAGGAGAAAGAAGTTTACAGGAGTAGAAAATATGTAGCAGGTCACCCTCCTCCTCTCCACATCTTCAACGAATGGGATTAGCATCTGGAAATATAGAGTGCAGGCAAGTTGGGACCCTATACCACTGAGAAAGCAGTTTATAGCTGGCCTCTTGAAGGATGATTTATGTGTCTAGGTGAATATACGCCTCCACTGATCCCTCGTTAAGGTGCAACCCAGAACTCTCTCCCATTGAGATTGGAAGCGTGTTTTAGACTGGTCCAGGGGTCCAATCAGTAGAGAATACGAGAATGACAAAGTATGTCTTAATGGGCCGGTATTTGAACATTCCACTTCAAAAATTGTTTAATCATTTTTATAAAAGGCTCTAGATGGGAGAGATTGAAAAAAATGAGAAACTTGGCCAATTCTCCAGTGTCCCAAGGGAGAAGTTGCTAAAGAGACTCGGAAAACGTTCTTTTGAAGGCCAGAAGTTTCCCTGTCCAAAGTGTGTCACTCTGAAATTACTTTTGTTTAACCAGGGACTAAAAATGTCTTCCTCTATTCCCAGGGGAAAAAGTGGATTACCTAAGATAGGGTACATAGAGGAATATGGGTGCAGAATTAATGAACCATCTATGGGACTTTAACTTTTTTCATTTTGGTCTCTGGTATAATACATTGCAATGCACCGGTATTTCAATGCTTTATACCTGTCAGTGCTGCACTGACAGAAGCCTAATTGACTATGCTCTGAGCATGGTTTAACAGGCTTGCCATAGACTGATGACCCGGATGTCGCCATGGGCCATTTGATGTAATGATAACTGGTGATTGGTCTGGAGACCACGTGTGCAAAGCCATGAAAACGCCTTCACAAAGTAACAACACATCCTACTTACGAGATTATGGTGTGGGGTGGTATAATGTACTGTAGCTAAACCCTACAGTTTTCATAACAGGTAAACTAGCAGCTTCATTTGGTTGCGGAATTTCTCCAATGTGTCCCGCAAGTAATTTTTCAATATAGAAAGCCAAGCTGCATGTTGTTGGAGCAAGTGTGAGCAGCCTACATCGTCTAAATGTGCTAGATTTTTATAATGTCTGCTTCTTTGGCATTGCTGTCGGACACAGTTGAGCTGTTGTCATGGCTCAGTTTTGGGATTCGATCCGGGGACCCTTTGCTGCATGGTTGGTTTCCCTCTATGCTGAACGTGAAACTCTGTCAATAGTAGTAATAAAGAGTAGTACATCTAAAAGAAAACGTAGAAGGGCATGGCACACTTGGTTTTAGCATGGCAGGTAGCCACCCACCTCATCGGTAGCCTAGAGACCTAGGGTTCAGAAAGGACAGTGAGATGTTGAATTTTCTAGACAAGGCATACTATTCTGCAAAAAGACTTCGGAATTACTGAAATTATCCCATATAACCTGTTATAGATCAGGTGGCAGATATGTGAGGCTATATAATTTAAAGGTAACGGTCAATCAGGCAATTAAGTCCACAAAAGTCCCTGGCGTTTGTTGAAACAGGAAAGATCCATAGGGATTTAGCGTTCATACACCTTGTTTTATAGGGTTAACACCAGTGCATTGAAGACAATTGTACCTAGCAAGCAAGAGATAGTCATAGGATAGATGATGGGTATGTCTGGGTATAAAGTGATAGAAGATTTGTTGTATTGCAAGGATCAGGCAAGGTATACCAAGACATTTTGAGCCATTATGACTTTAAAGAAAGGAAATAATGTCTTTAGGTCTGCAGTCAACCTTCTTGGGATGGGCAATAGGACAATATTAGATGGACAAGACTGATTAAAAAATTGATTAAAAGGTCCCAAAATAACTTTTTCAAAAATTTGAGCAGGTAAGTACTTCAGGATCCCTCGCACTTTAAGGGGTTATTAAAATATTGATGGTATACATTATGGATAGGAAAGGGAATTATTAACAGCTGGAGTCCAATCCCGTGAAGCATACTTATCAGCAATAGGAGCTTTGGCTATTGGTGGTGCATGTTTTCATGCTGAGAAAAGTTAGCAGGATTTTCCATGATAGAGTAGGGGCCTCACATGAACTGACCCATTTACTATAAATTATGCCAGAAATTGGCATTAATTATAGTGCATAACTGTGCCTGCTACACAATTTTAGATATACAAAAAAATCCCAATTTTGTATTATCTTACTTCAGAACTTTTCAGTTTAGAACTGGCATTTAAAATGATACTCTTAATAAATTACTGCATTGGGGATTAATCTCCCACTCGGAAATGTGTAAGTCCGGCGAACAACACAACATATAAATATGACTAGAATGAAAAGGGGGAGGAAGGCCCTAAAGGTAGGGAGCGAGGGATGGGACACCTCTGACACCAACCTGTGCCTGTCCCTAAGCTCCTGTAATGCCCTATGTGGGTCTTTCCCCACCGTCACATGTCTAGTCCCTGACTGTCTCCTCTATTGACCCTGGGTAGTGCACTGGCTGGCAAGGATGCTAGCCTCACCACTGCAGATGGTGACACACAGGGGAAGAGACGAACAGGGGACAGACAAAAAAGAAAAACTACTTAGCTCAGGCTCTGCTGCTAAGCTCCACGACAGCAGAGAAAATGGCTTCAAAAATCTGAACTCCCACAGCAGCAACACCATCGACACAGGACAATTCCACACTCCAAGCTGGTCTGCATAGAAGAACTCTATAACCGATGATCAGCTGATGGGTCATGTGGCTATTTAAAGGGAGGGTGAGTTGTAACCAACCAACATCAGCTGACTAACCTAAAAGAACTGTTATCAAGAGACTAACATAAACTCTTGTTGGATCAAAAGGAAAAACAACATTAAAATTTCAGTAGACCCAGAGCTGTCACGAATCCCGTAATGATTCGTGACAATTGAGTGACCAATAGTAACATAATCTGGCATGGTTGTAGAGCCCAATTAATGTTGTCTGACATCACTTTGAACGAAACACAATTTGCATTGAATAGCTGCCATGGTCCTGTGTCAACATTATGAACATGTATAGACAGCTTGGCTCCTCAGGTCATGATTTTTGGGATCCCCCAATATTTCACCAGATGAAGATACATGACTAGCTCTTCCTTAAAGCTCATTGTTAAAGCTCCTTCCATTATCTCTTATGTCATAGAGAGAAATTATAATCCATAAGACATCTCTAGAGAGGGGACTTATCACCTTCACATTGAACATATGTAACTACGGTAATTAAAATTAGGTAAGAGAAAAACTAATTACAACAGGGGAAGTAAGAGAGAAAGACCTAAACTTCAACATGCATCGAAGTAGGAGACTCATTCAGTGACCAGGTAATTACAACAGGAAGATTTGCTGGGAAAAAGACACCAAGTCTGAGATTCATTTAAGCAGCGGGGGGAGTACGCTTCCAAACCAAAGAGCTTCCCCTGATCAAATCATTTTTCTAGACCTTTTGGAGCCACTGGTCAGTAATAAATATTGGGGATATTTATGCAAGATATATTTTCAGCGTCGCAGTGAAGGGAACTCTATAACGAATTCCAGCCGAACCCCTGCAATTGAATATGGGTCTGATGAATTTTGCTATTCATGCCATGTTCCATCTCTATAGACAGATACAGTTGCAATAAGAAATATGATGACAATATCTACCACCTGGGAACTCCAGGGGCAATGATATCCCGAAAGTTAGGGATCTCATAAAAGGGGGGTATGAGGGAGTAACCTTGATCTAATAAAAAGTAGAATTTGGGTGTCTGTCCTCGTCATCCTGGAAGTCATACTTCACTATGAGAGTGTTCCATTTTCCCAATCGAAGTACTACACTCCATAAAGATAAGAGCTATTCCTGGAACATCAGGTTCAGTAATTTTCTTTCGTTATTCCTTTTTATTCTTTATAATTGTATATACCATATTATTTTGTTCCCATTTTGTATAATCTTTGTATATTTTTTATAAACACTTCCTATCATTCTGGTTTAAATATATAATATTTTATATCTCTGTTCCTATTGCTCGGTAGACTGCACCCCTGAAGCCATATGCAAACTGTAACGGGTGTCCAATCGGCCTGTATAAACTGATTGGTGGTGACAGCTAGTAGTGGTTCCTTTTTTTGTTATTGTGGAGGTGCGGTGAACATACCGGAATACATATATATTCTATGAGTTGGAATTGGAGGTGTATATACCATACGCTCACTGTGAGTTCCCCCAATAACTGGCCTAATAGTGGAAGCAGCCACAGCCACATCCAACTCTCATCGGTCAATTGTGTAATTGTCCTGATGATTGGAGGCAGCAGAGTTGCGTTCTCTTGACAAACTGGTGACAGCGAGTGGATCTGCGTGTGTGATAAAATGATAAAAGCAGTAGAATCTGAGTGACCTTCCGGCTGTTGCCCTTGACAACGGGTGGCAAGCGGTGGAACAAAGAGCATTAGTGATTTAGGGTGAGCAATCATCCCTGTCACTAAAAACTTGCACTTCCCTGTGAGATTTCTAGGCAACGTTTTGAGAATCAGACTCAAGTTTTTATTTCCACTAGGGACAATACTGTACGTGTAGCAGTTACACCCCTTCCTTCTCTCTTGTTTTTTGTTCTATCATTTATTTGGAGAGTGGCTGCTAAGATGGCAGAAGCATGAGAAAACTATGCTGATCAGTTTGTGTGATGACTGAGGTCTTCATGGGTTCGAAAAGCCAAAGAGATGTTGATCTGTGCCTTGGTGGAGGATGATGCCTGTGGAGCCCAGCTGTGCCTGGATTCTTACTTCCCAGAGGGATGCAACGAAGGTAATGTCGACTAGATGACCCAATATGCATACACACATTTTCACCAATCCCTAGAGCCACCAGAGGGAGCCTTTTTTAGAGTATATAAGGATGGTGAAGCCACAGAGGTGTGCAGAGTTGTTTAGTCACCTCAGAAAGTGCAGAAGGTGAGAGCTGAGAAAGTGTGCAGTCTATCACACAGAGCAGAGTTCAAGAGAGAGAGAGTTCAGCTTTTTGAGAAGGAATCGGAAGTCTGCAGCTCCAAGCTTAGTTCAAACGTGTGGAGGCTAGTACAAGTGGAAGGAAAGCCACTCCAGCCTAGTCAGAACTGAGTCAACCAAGTGCAGTTCAGTGAGCAAGCGTGCCGACGCTTTGAGAGCGGTGAAGAAAGAGAGGAAGCAGCCACCTATGGCCAGAGTGTGCTTATGTGAGGGTCGAGTAGGACGAAAGGCGAGTGGATAAGAAGAGAGTGACAGAGGTGGAAATAGCATTGATAGCTTACCTCTACTCTGATTTACCGGACACCGGGTCCGAGCTTGCTGGATCCTTCACGACTAGCAGGAGATTCCGGAGACCCTGCGGGACTACAAGTCGCAGGGGCCCATAAGTGTTGATACGTAACTGGGTCAGGAAGACAGGAGTCTGGTCGGCCAACCATTAGAGACTGTGTTCTTTCCAATAGAAGGCCCTACACAAAGTCAGCCGGGTGTAAAGTTGAAGACAGAGTTAGGCCTCGTTTCATACAGGTCAGAAACTCACATTACAGGAGTAAGGAGGCCCTACACCTATTCAGTGGGAAGAACTGGACGTGCATCCTTCACCCTGCCAGTATCCCGGGATGTGCCTGCAATTCCATCAGTAAAGGTACAGAAAGAGACTTTTGTGTGTGTGTTCCCATTACTACTCCTGCGGCCGAACTCCCCTCCTCCATCCTGCACCCCTACACAGCTTAACTACCCTGAAGGTCCCCAGCCTTACCTGTGGAAGGCTTAACACCTTGCTGCCTAATACCAACCCTTCAGTGGACCTATACAGCTGCGCTGGTCACCCTGACCAGGAACCACAGGTGGCGTCACGAACATTCTACAAACACTTTAATCCCCTGTAAATATCCCACATTTAAGGTGAGCCCCAGGGCCACAGACCGAGCTCCAGCTGCCGTGATAATTCCCCCCATAGAAGTGAACTGGCTCGGTGCCGAGTACCCCACTGCCCTGGTGGACGGCTCAATGCCAAGCATCAATGTGATTTGGCATCAGAGCTTGGGATCAGAATGCCCAGTTGTGAATCCCATTCCAAAACTGACTTAGAGGGGGGCCAAGCAGCAACCATAGCTCCAAGAGTGGAATGGACTCTTGCTTGCCACTGATTCTAAACAAATAGTGCTCAACCATAGATACCACATCATACTAGGCCTATTAAAGTTATACCCAATTATAAAAGGCTGAATGTGGTCATGGAAATACCAGGACACATCTCATACATATGAAACCAAAAGACCACCTAAGTGGAAAAATGATGTACTAGTCCATTAGAACAATATGATCTTTATTAACAAAACGACATACAAGGATATGGAAATGGGGTGAAAGAAACACCCACAGTGGATGTAAACACTGCACACAATATTTGGGTTAAAATTTCAAGGGGCACATCACCCCCTACAACCCTCTAGTGGTAAATATTAAATTACAAAAATTATCTCTTATCTTATATTAAGACAAAGCGAATAGCACATAATTATACCAGTGCAGCAAATGATACATTAATATTATTACCGTAAGTGTGATATAGGACAATTATTTGCCATTTATAAATAGTATAGAACATGAATAATCATGATTATAAACAAGGGCAAAATTCCTCATTTCTTAATGACACCGCTACAAAAAGAGGCAAATAAATCACCAGGAAAACTGCTCTTGTAATCACACATAGGGAAGGTTACCATAGATATATTGCTGGTGATAAGCATTGGTAATTACCTGCAGTTTAAGAGTGCTATACCGACAATGAAGAGGGTCAGAGGGGGTGTATGTGCGCTCCCCAATGCACGTTTCGGTCCAACCTTTGTCAGGGGGCACATACACCTCCCCCTCCATGCTCCTTAAATGCCTGCCATGCAGATCAGCCACATCCCTCAGCATCGCATCACAGCCCGGAGGACATGTGACCGGAAGTGATACCTCCGGCCTTCAGTGACGCGCGCGTTGATATGTGCAACCCGACACCCAGAGGCGTCGGCGTCACTGCAATGAGTGGTGCTGCCCACCATCGCGTCAGACGCCGAGAGCCAAAGGGCGGAGTGATTGCCAGGACACAGCGTGCGTACCGGCAGGAGGATCACATGTATTCATGCAGCATAGATCTAATTGTTTATTGTAACAAACTGATACATATTCAAATAGCAATCTATATATCATATAGACCTATGAACAAGATGAATATTCGATAATATCATTATTACACACTGTCACAATTAAAGCATTAATAGCATAGTTAACATACAATATGGCAATTTAGTATAATCACAGTATTCAAACCATATTAATGTATGAGTACTCTTACATAATATAGCTACATGATTTTATACTGGGGACACATTCCTAAATAATTATTCAATAACATCAAAATATGGACAAATAGTTAGCAAAAGGTAGCAATAGACAACATCCATAGTCCTTCATAGATAAGAAAATTAATAAAGGAAAAATAAAAAATAAAAAATAATAAAAATATAAAAAATAATACAAAAAAATAAACATAAAAAAATAATACAAAATAGAAAATAACATTGAAAAAATTAAATAATTAAATTTTTATCCATAATGGCTACCGATCGTCCATGTTAATGATCATATTAAAATGCGATGCGAGTAGGGATTCATAGGCTTCATAAGAGATATTGTTCTCCCATCTTAGAATCATAGAATCATAGAATGGTAGAGTTGGAAGGGACCTCCTGGGCCATCTGGTCCAAAACCCTGCTCAAAGCAGGATTCTCTAAATCATCCCAGACAGATGTCTGTCCAGCCTCTGTTTGAAGACTTCCATTTAAGGAGAACTCACCACCTCTCGTGGCAGCCTGTTCCACTCATTGATCACCCTAACTGTCAAAAAGTTTTTTCTAATATCTAATCTGTGTCTCCTCCCATTCAGTTTCATCCCATTGCTTCTAGTCTTTCCTTGTGCAAATGAGAATAAAGATGATCCTTCTACAATGTGACAGCCCTTGAGATATTTGTAAACAGCTATTAAGTCTCCTCTCAGTCTTCTTTTTTGCAAGCTAAACATTCCCAAATCCTGCAACCGTTCCTCATAGGACATGGTTTGCAGACCCCTAAAAGAGTCCCTTTTGTTTCTACCTATTGCCCTGTTAGTGGTAAAATAGGGAATATCTTGAATAAGCATTGGGGTCTATTACATAGAGGTTTACCGGAAGTAGCTGAATTTGCGCACAAGCCATTACTTTCTTATAGGCGAGGGCGTAATTTGAAAGATAAGTTGGTCAAATCCGACATTGGATCCTCCAAAATATCCAGACAGTTAACTTTGGGCCCTCCAAAAAATGGAAATTTTCCATGTTTGAATTGTGCATGCTGTGGCAATATGATCAAGGGTGACAGTTTTGGCCACTCACGCACGGGTCAACGCTTTCGAATCCAGGAACGGTACTCTTGTACATCTAGCTTTGTAATCTATACGCTCGTGTGTCCGTGTGGACTCATGTATATAGGCGAGACAACGATGGAAGTTAAAGCTAGGATAAGTAAACACAAAAGTACTATCAGGACGAAGATGATGGAACTGCCGGTATCTAAGCACTTTGTAGAATGTGGACACTTGGTTAGCCAGCTGAGATTTAGAGTTATTGACGGGGTTCCACCCCTTAGGAGAGGTGGCGACAAGATTAAGTTGCTTAAACAGAAAGAACTCCGGTGGATCTCCGTTTTGGAGACATTGCAACCAAAGGGGTTGAATATCGAATATAATTTGCATATTTGTGCTAGGTAATTTTTGCATCTATATTCTGTGTTTGTTTTTAGATATATATTTTACTTATGTTTGTTGTTTTCGTAGGATTATTATCTGGAGTGATCGGAGCAAGTGGTGACTTAATGGTTCCTGATGACATCATTTATTTTGTAGATATTATATATATTTCTTTAGGCGTTTGCTATATTGTTAATCTTCCATTCTATATAGATCCGCATGTGCGGTCTCTTGTTTACATTATGCCAATACTGACGGTCATGTGACCTGCAGGTTTCCTGATGATATATCTGGAGTAGTATAAATAATGATAGAGTTTATTGTGCATGCGTGTTCTTTTTTCAGGTGTCGGATGATGCCGGTGATCGCGCGCTATTTTAGTGTTTTCAGCCTGGAATAGAGGTTTATGATGGGACTATCATGTGATTAGACCTCGGATGATGCTTGCGGTCATGTGACTGGGTGTCTGATGACGCTGGTGTTCACATGATCCACTGGGCGTTTGCTATGATGACTTCTGAACATGTGCCTTTGTTTACCACACAGTGGGGAGTGAGTTAGGTGTGCCTCCCGATTTGTTATCCTGTGGGCTATTGGATAAGTGCTCTGACTAAGCGCTGCTGAACTGACACTGATTGGATATGGAGGACGCTGCTGCTAGTGAGTACATGATTGGTGCAGCACCAGAATGGGAGTGTGCAGTAATAGATCATCGATTGGCAGACTAAATGGTGATATTGTTTATATGGGGTAATCTACGGCATATTACATGCACAATTATAACATTGCTGTATTTTTCTATGATGTCACTATTCTGAGCTTTGATCACTGTTTTAAATTGATTATCGTTGTATATTCTGTATATATGTCTATTTGTATTATGGGCGGTTCCTGGATGATGATTGGCTCCTCCACACCATTTAAGGACACCATTTTGCCTGTTTGTGTATACTTGATAAAGGCCTGAAAATGGCCGAAACGTCGTATTTTATGGTGGCTGAATAAAGACTTGTTATACTTCACCTGGATTGGATGCTGTTCCTATTTTTTCGTTGGACTGTTGTTCATTTGGATCCTTGAATGCCTGAACGTGCATCCGTGCTAACTCCCGAGTGCTGTCAGCTGCTTGAATACTTATGGTTTGCAGACCGGTCACCATTCTGGTGGCTCTTCTCTGAACTTGCTCCAGTTTGTTGATGTCGTTTTTAAAATGTGGTGCCCAAAACTGGACACAGTATTCCAGATGAGGTCTGACCAAAGAGGAGTAGAGGGCAATAATGACCTCACGTGATCTAGACTGTATGCTTCTGTTGATACATCCTAGAATTGTATTTGCCTTTTTTGCTGCTGCATCACACTGTTGACTCATGTTCAGTCTGTGATCAATTAGTATACCCAAGTCATTTTCACATGTGCTGTTACTTAGCCCTATTCCTCCCATTTTGTATATGCTTTTTTCATTTTTATTGCCCAGATGTAGTACTTTGCATTTTTCCCTGTTAAAAACCATTCTGTTAGTTGCTGCCCACTGCTCCAGTTTATTTATATCTTTTTGAATACTCTCTCTCTCTTCTCTAGTATTAGCTATCCCTCCTAGCTTTGTGTCATCAGCAAATTTGATCAGTTTACCCTCAATTCCTTCACCTAAATCATTGATAAAGATGTTGAACAATACAGGGCCCAAAACAGAGCCTTGTGGTACCCCACTTGAGACATTTTTCCAACTGGATGTGCAGCCATTTATGACCACTCTTTGGATCCGATCACTAAGCCAGTTATGAATCCACCTAACAGTTGCCTTGTCCATTCCATACTTAGTCATTTTTTCAATAAGGATTGTGTGAGATACTTTGTCAAATGCTTTGCTGAAGTCAAGATATACTATATCTACAGCATTTCCCCGATCCAACCAGTCAGTGATTCTGTCATAGAAGGAAATTAAGTTAGTCTGACATGACTTATTAGTTACAAACCCATGCTGACTCTGTTTAATCACTTCATTCTTATGCAGGTACTTACATACATGTTCTTTAATAATTTGTTCAAAGATCTTTCCTGGTATAGAAGTCAGACTCACCGGCCTGTAGTTCCCTGGGTCCACCTTCTTCCCCTTTTTGAAGATAGGAACAGCATTTGCTCTTCTCCAGTCTTCTGGGACTTCTCCTGTTTTCCAAGAATTTTCAAAGATTATGGACAGTGGTTCAAGAATTTCTTCTGCTATCTCCTTCAGTACTCTGGGGTGTAATTCATCTGGACCTGGAGACTTGAATTTATTTAGGTTAGCTAAGTGTTTCCTCACTGTCTTTCTGTTTATAGATATCCTGGATTCTTCTATTCCTTTAATAGGACAGTGAAGATCAGTTGATGTTACATTTCCTTTCTGAGAGAAAACAGATGCAAAATAGGAATTTAAAAGTTCAGCCTCCTCAACATCCTGTCTTACCATTTCATCATTTTCATCCTGTAAAAATCCTATAGCATCTTTGACTTTTCTTTTACTTTTGACGTATCCCCAAAATCCTTTTTTGTTGCTTTTGACGTGTCTTGCAAGCCTTAATTCATTGTCAGCTTTAGATAATCTGATTTGTGCCCTGCAGGTTCTGCAGATGCCATTATATTCTTCTTTAGATATGCCTCCCTCTTTCCATTTGATAAACATTTCTTTCTTCCTTTTTAGCATGTGTTTAAGTTCTGTGTTCATCCATCCTGGTTTCCTTAAATGCTTCCCATTCTTCCCTCTTTTCGGAATTGTTAACGATTGTGCTTTGAGAATCTCATTTTTCAACATTTCCCATCCTTCCTGGACATTTTTGTCCTTAAGGATATCTAGCCATTTGATCCCTCCAATTCTCTTTCTGAGTCCTTTAAAATCTTGTATAAGAACACCTTCGATTCATGACACCGTGAAAACATCATAGTTGCTAGAGCATAGAAGGAGAAAGCATGTAAGTATATCTAGAAATTAAAACTATATATAAAAATTAAAATAAAAAAGGGGAAATATTATGTGGACAGTATAACAAGCAACTGTCACACGCAAGTGATCAAAGGAATGGGGCATAGCTGAGATGTTCGTTTAGTCCCGAGGACTGTGTTGTATCTAGCATCCAGATCCATTTAGATTCAAGTTGCGCCAATTTCTTTGAGACACGTCCTCCTCGAATATTTACATCAATCATGTCTATGCCCCTTACTTTCAAAAGATCTCCATTACAACCATGGTGTGATTTAAAATGGCGTGGAATCGTTTTCAAAAAAGATATTATCTCCTGTGTGGACGCCGCGGAAATGCCTAGGATATGTTCTCTAACACGCACCTTCAATTGGCGTGTGGTCATGCCTACATAAATCTTATCACAAGGACAAGTTGCAAAGTAAATCACATTAGTACTTGTGCAAGTAATGCGTTTCCTAATTTTGAAGGTGCGTGATTTAGAAGCAATGTAAAAAGTATCACTCCGTTGGATATTGCGGCAAGCCACGCATCGGCCACAAGGGATACAGCCATTTACAGTCTTCACACCATCTAGAAATGTCTTATGGGTGTTACCTACGTAATGACTGTGTACTAACAGATCGCATAAATTCCGCGACCTCCGTGGTGTAATGGCAACTTTATCTGGAAGGAACCTAGACAAAATTGGATCTGCTTTAAGGGTAGGCCACGATTTTTCTAAAGCTCTTCTCATAGCTGGGAATTGTGAGTGGAAATCAGTAATGAATCTCACTGTCCCTTCATCCTTTTTATTTTGAGGTTTATAAAGGAGGTCATGTCTCGATGAATATTTAGCTCTATTAAACGCCCTCTTAATCATCCGTTTGCTGTAACCACGTTCCAGCAGGCAATTTTTTAAATCTTCCGCCTGAACAAGAAAATCTTCTTCAGTGGAACAAAGTCTGCGGATACGTAGAAATTGCCCTGTTGGAACGGACTGGATGACGTGTTGGGGATGGGAAGACGAGGCATGCAACAACATATTAGATGAGGTCGCCTTGCGAAAAATATTCGTTTGGATCTCGTTTTGGCTATTTCTTTTGATCTTCACATCCAAAAATTCAAATTCATTTTGGTCAGCTTTGAAAGTTAGACGAATATTGCGGTCATTGTTGTTCAGAGCTGCAATTGTTTCAGCTCATTAGTATGCCCCTGCCAGATCAGAAAGATGTCATCAATGTAGCGCGTCCAAGAGAGGACGCGACACATTGATGACATCCGATCTGACAGGAGGAAGTCCCTCTCCCACAGCCCCATGTGTGGCTGATGCATGGCAGGTATTTAAGGAGCATAGTGGGGGAGGTGTATGTGCCCCCTGACGAAGGTTGGACCGAAACGTGCATTGGGGAGCGCACATACACCCCCTCTGACCCTCTTCTTTGTCGGTATACCACTCTTCAACTGCAGGTAATTACCAATGCTTATCACCAGCAATATATCTATGGTAACCTTCCCTATGTGTGATTACAAGAGCAGCTTTCCTGGTGATTTATTTGCCTCTTTTTGTAGCGGTGTCATTAAGAAATGAGGAATTTTGCCCTTGTTTATAATCATGATTATTCATGTTCTATACTATTTATAAATGGCAAATAATTGTCCTATATCACACTTACGGTAATAATATTAATGTATCATTTGCTGCATTGGTATAATTATGTGCTATTCGCTTTGTCTTAATATAAGATAAGAGATAATTTTTGTAATTTAATATTTACCACTAGAGGGTTGTAGGGGGTGATGTGCCCCTTCCAATTTTAACCCAAATATTGTGTGCAGTGTTTACATCCACTGTGGGTGTTTCTTTCACCCCATTTCCATATCCTTGTATGTCGTTTTGTTAATAAAGATCATATTGTTCTAATGGACTAGTACATCATTTTTCTACTTAGGTGGTCTTTTGGCTTGCCACTGATTCTGCAGCAAATGGGAGAATGTGACCCTGAAATGTGGATGCAGCTTGTGCGACTAGACCGCAGATCGTGGGTTTGCTGAATGACAGACTGAGAGAGCTAAACGGAAGGCCCAGGCCGAGCTAGATACTGCTGAGCGACAAGCGACGAGCAACACCGCCAGCTAGCGTTAGCCTTACTTCAGAAATAGCAATCTACCCTACTGAACAGTGGGTCCAGTAATGTCAATACTTTTAAACCTGTGCATTATCCTGTCATGGGAAAGGATGCAGTTTTTAAATTTGTCACACAGTTCTATAGATATGGGATCTTTTATTTAGTGCTAATTTGTATGTTCTTGACCAAGGGGGTGGTGCTCATAGGATAATAATACAGCGCAACCTAAAAACACAGCTGTATAGAGTCCTGTTAGTACCAACCACTCAGTAAAGACCATGGACATTAACACTAAATAAAAAACACCATATCTCTGAAACCAGATGGTGTATTTAAAAAAATAGTAGAGCAACACTGTGAGGATCTGAGGTTGTGGGTTGTAGTAATCACCTAGGCAGGTTAACAATGCAATTATTTTTTATTCTTTACATCCATAGTCTTACAGCAATTCTGAGTAGATGGTCACAATGCAATGACCCCAGTCCACAAGATCCCATCCTGGGGCAAATAGTTCGCTGCCCACGTAAAAAAAAATACTCACTGTCTGAAGTCACAGTCCATGCTCCATACCATGACCATAGCACTTTTCCCCCGCTCCAGCTAGCAACAACAATTCTTAAGATAGTTCATCACATCCAGATGATAGATATCACAAACGTAGCACGTGTATCAAGTTCCGGCCAGTAACCGATCTGCAATCTCCATAGGCCATCCATACAGGGGATCCAGAGCCTGACCGACAGATCCTTGCCCCTCGGCAACACTCCCCAACTCCTCACTAAACACATGGCTTATTGTCCCTCCTCCCTAGGATCAGCCCCCTGAATGGGTGGAGGTATTTTCCTCAAGCTGAACCCATCACCTAGGACTGCATGTGAGACCCCCTAGGGAATGGCTCTGCTGGGTCTACTATCCCCATTCACACAATGGGACTAGTGGCTGGGAGAACAATGGCTTGAGGCCCCTGATAATGGAATGTTTGCTTTCGTTGATTACCAATCTTGAGTCTGACATTATATATGCATAAGATCCAGCCTGCATGTCTTCCTCTGCTTATTGTCACTAAATTTAAATATTGATTCCTGAGGCTGAACTGACAAGTAAGCAAATCTCTAAAAAAACACAGCAAGCAAATATCTAATAGAACACAATAAGATTGACGTGACCGGTGCTCCGTACTGTAAAAAGTCTGCATCCTTTAGAACCACGGATTCCGCTCTACGTTCATTGGTCCAATAGTCTTTAGAACAAGACCAACTCCTCACAAGTACAAATAACATAAGTACAAAAATGAGACACTTTTCACAAGTCACGTGCTCAAAAAGTTGAGTTAAATAATTTGTAAAAATCCTTGAGCTCCCCTTTTGTGCATTGCATCATTCCATCTAGAGCACACTATGTGAAATCTCTGCTTTGCAATTCAACTAGGAGTTTTCTCTGGGGGCGTGCACCTTTACCCCCTCCCATCTTCAAACAGTTGCCACTAACAGCTCAGAAGCTGAGCTAGCAGTCTATCAGTCTCAAATAAAGTTTGGATTAAAATAATACACTGGCGCAACCTAGAAAATTGAGCATATAAAACCATGCATGTATATGTGTGGACGTGCAAGTACAGAGTAATAATTATGTGCAAATGTATAAGCCAATAATTATGTGCACATCCACCTAAATATACCCTAATATGGAGGCTGCTGGGGATCTGTCAGCTTCTGTGCATCTGCCGACTAAGGGGAAAAAACTGAGTATATATTGAATGATTAACCCCTGCGCCTCCAATAGATGCTCAATAAATAAATAACACTAATACGGGGTCCAAACAGTGAGAGTAAGTGAGCTTAAATATTGTTCAGTCTCAAATAAGGTTGAGCTGTGATTGGGGGGAGGGGGTTAAAGAACATCATGGAAGACTGAAGAATGTGACAGGTCGACTTTAAAATGGTTTACAAAGAATTATTATGGTAACTTATTAGGTAACCCTTATCAAAGCTTGTTTTTTTTTATCCTTGGAGCCAATTAGGTCAATATTGTCTTGAAAGAAGACAATATACAAAGTAAATGCAAGTCTTCATGGTCGGAAATGTTCTTTATAAGTCTCATTGTACTGGAATACCATGATACCGGAAACTTATTATGTAACCTTCAGTTCCACATCTACATAGAAAGGTGTATAATTTTCAGGTTGTCCTTTATATTTGTGAATTATTTGATGGGCTGAAAACTAGTAAAGGGTAATGGAGGTTAGACTATGGTGAACTAAACAACATACGGTACTTACACACACATATAAAATATGCTCTGTAAGTAATTTATATAATCTCTCCCATATAATGTTTAAAATGCAACAGGTTATTCTAAACTGTTAAAAAGAATTCTAAAAGAAAAAAAAATAAAGAAAAGAAGAATACACAAATCAAACTAGTTTTTCAAGTATATTGGTGAGTTTAGCAGACACACCTCCAAAATCTCATGTAGGGGACAGCCCGAGGGGACGGAGATTTATTTAAGATGTGCGTGAGAGAAAAATACATCTTTGGGATGTATAGAGGACTGGGACTCTCCCTACAGCTACTTTTAAGCATTAAAACCAAGTGATTGTCGAAGCGAGGCTACATCTTTGGCTGTAAAAATAATATACTGAGAAACGCTGGCTAAGAGGCAAGAGGGGCACTCAAATCTATTGATCACTCATATTTAATGAATACTGTAGAAAGTCAAATATTCACTCATATTGCTAATATAAACTAAATGCTGTAAATAATCATTGGATGTAATCATTATCTGACCTACATAATTTTTTTTTTATCTGACCACCGTTATAGTATTGATGATAATATAAAGACTAGTGATAAACGAGTACGCTAGTTGCTCGGGTTTTCCCGAGCATGCTCTGGTGTCCTCCGAGTATTTGGGAGCGCTCGGAGACTTAGTTTCTGTCACTGCAGCTGCATGATTTCTGACTGCTAGACAGCCTGAATACATGTGAGGAATGCCTGTTTGTTTGGAAATCCCCACATGTATTCAGGCTGTCTAGCAGCCGCAAATCATGCAGCTGCGGCGACAAAAACTAAATCTCCGAGCACGCCCAAATACTCGGAGGACACCCGAGCAACGAGTATACTCGCTCATCACTAATAAAAACCAAATTACATTGCATGGGGAGAAAACCATCAGTCTGAAGGGTGAGTGAGCCTACATATCAGAAATACAACGTACATCGGACTCCTGCCTCACAGTACTACAGTAGCATCATGCTGCTCCCAGATAGCACAGTATAAACAGATTACCTTTTATACAATTGAAAAAATTAAGAAACTTTTGTAATTATTATACTACATTCTGTGCTTTTAAACTTTATCTTCATTCTTTCCTCTTCTTTACATGAATAGTGTTATGACTTATAGTCTGTCTGATATTCATAAAGAGAGTGAAGATTCCAAGCTTTGCGTAATTATCTGAACATCCTCCAAAGGGTGATGAACCTCCGGCCATAAACAGCCATTGTCATTTTGTCCAGCCTTCTGGGAGATTCCTGATGGACTGCAGTGCTTGGGCCACCAGCCCCATTTTTCCGGGCACTGGACAATTAATTTTTCTGCCGCGTGCATGCACACAGTGTTCACTACTGAACACCACACACACAACACTTAATTAAGTGTTGTGCTGCTCAGTGCCAGTATCTGGATGTTGTTTTGTAGGCGGAATTAGCAATCTCTGCACACAGTGGAGTCTCAGTGTATCCAATGGGATGCATACAGTATTCTCTCTGTATCTTATGTGATGTACACAGCATTTTTAGTATATCCCATGTGATGTATACAGCACAGTCTCAATGTATACTTTGTTATATACATGCAGCAGTATCAGTGTCTCTTATGTGATGTATGTACAACAGTCTCGATGTATACTATGTGATGTATATATCATTCTCAGTGTATCATATGTGATGTATACAGCATTCTCAGTGTACAGTTGTGCTCAAAAGTTTTCATACCCCTGCAGAATTTTTGCTTCCTTGGCCTTTTCTCAGAGAATATGGATGATAACACCAAACCTTTTTCTCCACTTATGGTTCATTGTTGGGTGAAGACATTTATTGTCAAACTACTGTGTTTTCTCTTTTTAAATCATAATGACAACCCAAAACATCCAAATGATCCTGATCAAAAGTTTACATACCCCATTTCTTAATACCGTGTATTGCCCCCTATAATATCAATGACAGCTTGAAGTCTTTTGTGGTAGTTGTGGATGAGGTTCTTTATTTTCTCAGATGGAAAAGCTGCAGTGCCCTCACTTCTTGGCAAAAAACCTCCAGCTCTTGTAAATTTCTGGGCTGTCTTGCAGGAATTGCGCACTTGAAATCTCCCCAGAGTGGCTCAATGATATTGAGGTCAGGAGACTGAGATGGCCACTCAAGAACCTTCACTTTGTTCTGCTGTAGCCAATGACAGGCCTACTTGGTCTTTTGTTTTGGATCGTTGTCATGTTGGAACGTCCAAGTACGTCCCATGTGCAGCTTCCGGGCTGATGATTTAAAATTTGCCTCCACTATTTGCTAATAACGTGCTGCATTTATCTTTCCTTCAACTTTGACCAAGTTTCCTGTGCCTTTGTAGCTCACACATCCCCAAAACATCAGCGATCCACCTCCATGCTTTACAGTAGGAATGGTGTTCCTTTCATCATAGGCCTTATTGACATCTCTCCAAATGTAACGTTTATGGTTATGGCCAAAAAGTTCAATTTTGGTCTCATCACTCCAAATTACCTTGTTCCAGAAGTTTTGATGCTTGTCTCTGTGCTATTTTGTGTATTGTAGGTGAGATACTTTGTGGCATTTGCGCAGTAATGGCTTTCTTCTGGCAATGGCTTTCTTTACTCGACCATGCAGCCCATTTTTCTTCAAGTGCCTCCTTATTGTGCATTTTGAAACAGCCACACCGCTAGTTTTCAGAGAGTCCAGTACAGCTGATGTTATTTGTGGGTTTTTCTTTGCATCCCGAACAATTTTCCTGGCAGTTGTGGTCGAAATTTTTGCTGGTCTACCTGACCGTGGTTTTGTTTTTACAGAGCCCCTGATTTTCCATTAGTTAATCACAGTTTGAACACTGTTGACTGGCATTATCAATTCCTTGGATATTTTTTTATATCCCTTTCCTGTTTTATACAGTACAACTACCTTTTCCGTACATCCTGTAGAATGGCTAAGGGTTGTATAGTAGACGGGAGGTATGTGTCACAGAGATGGCTTGTCTCTGTGATTTAACCCGGAGTGTTTTCTTTAGTGCACGTTAGCACTAAGGGGTCGGTTGCTACACTTGGGTCCGGGTTATGGGCAGCACTGAGAGACGGGAGGGTCGGGCTGCCCATATACCTCAGCTCTGGGTAGGGGCATCACCATACCTATGTATGTGTTTTAAGGACCTGTGGTGATGTCACTACCACATGACTAATCATGTGATATGTGTTAACTGTGGGTGTCAGCTATAAAAAGTAGACTACTGCTGACCACATGGTCTGTATGTGGGACCGAGACTGCAGTATTGGACCTTGTGTTCTTTGTTTTGCCTGAGTTAAGGCTATTTCTTTTCTGTTTTTTTCTTTGTGGGTTGGAAAATCAATAAACCCCATGGACTGTGTTAAGGAATGTGCCTCCTGATTGCCTCCTGTCGCACCTGAGCGAGTACGACCCCTACAATTGGTGGAGAATGCGGGCAGCGTTCCCATCAGAGAAGTGAGACTGTTACTGCATGTCCTGGGTCAAGTCTGTAGCAAGCCAGCAAGCATTGCTGGCGAAAATAGAGGACCTGCTGAAACACTTGGTCCAGTCGCAGTCACAGCAGCAAGAGACCAACAGGCTGTTGTTGCAGCAGATACCACAGAACCAGCAGGAGCAACGGCAGCAGATGCAACTTCTGGCAACCACCATCCAGGGCAGGACTAGCGCCTCAACCCCAGGTCTGGCTGATGACACCCACGTCAGGAAGGCCGTAAGACTCGCATTGCAGAAAATGACCCCCGGGGATGATGTTGAGGCCTTTCTGACGGTATTTGAGAGGGTCACTGAGAGGGAAAAACTTCCGCCAAAGCAGTGGGCAGAGGTACTGGTGCCGTACCTGACGGGGGAGCCCCAGAAGGCGTACTATGACTTGACTTTGCAGGATGCAAAGGTGTATCATAAACTGAAGGCTGAGATTCTCGCACATTTGGGGGTGACAATGACTCTCAGGGCACAGCGAGTTCACCGCTGGGCCTATCACCGGGACTAACCGCCTCGCTCCCAAATGTTTGACCTGTTGCACCTGGTCCAGAAATGTCTGCAGCCAGAGTCTGCTACACCTGCGCAGATGGTAGAAAGAGTGGTGATGGATCGGTTTGTGCACTCCCTGCTGAAGCCCATACAGACTTGGGTTGCCCAGGGTGATCACCGGAATGCCGATGAACTGGTCGGACTGGTTGAGAGATACCAGGGGATGGAAGGTTTCTTGGGGAGGCAGCCCATTCCGTACTGGGGGTCCCAGCAGGGGACGGAGTCCCAAAAAGGGGTGGGGCATCCAAGGTCAAAAGGGGCGGGGAGGTGGTGCCCAAGGTCCCTACGGGTGATGTTATTTGTTGGAGGTGCCACGGGCCAGGACATATAGCTGTCCGATGTCCCCAGACCACGAGCAGATGGACTGCAGCATGGGACACCTTATTTCATTCTATGCATATCCAGCCTGCAGTTTGAACTCTCTCCCCAACGAGGGGCCTCAAGCATGTCCCGTAAAACTGAACGGTCAAGCCGTAACGGCGCTGCTAGACTCTGGGAGCTTAGTGACCCTGGTGAGGGCCACTTTTCCTCTCAACCTACTCCCGGGGAAAAAGGTCAGCGTTCGATGTACACATGGTGTTGCAAAGGACTACCCTATGGCCAGAGTGGACATTGAAACTGCGCATGGCACTGAGTCCCATGAAGTCGGCGTCGTTCGGGACTTGTTGCATCCTATAATTATAGGCCGGGATTTCTGTTTGTTTTGGGATCTGTGGGAAAGGATTCTGAGGTCACTAGCGAGAATAGGGAACCAGTAAACCCTAATAAGGTATCGCCACACCCAGAGGCAGATGGGTTTCCCTTTTGTGTCCTGGTAGGGGATGAGGAGGAAGTGTCCCCTGTATCTGACATTCCGGAGTTAGGGGTGGCCGGTGAGAATTTTGGGACTGCCCAACATAGGGACCCAACTATGAGGGAAGCCTTCAACAATGTCACCGTCATTAATGAGGTTGCACAGAAGCCGGGGCGGACACGAGATTTCCCTATTTTATGATGAGTGGGGAGCTGTTGTACCGGGTCACGAAAATAAGGGAGGAGTTGGTGGAGCAGTTGATAGTGCCAGGCCCCTATAGACAGAAGGTGTTGGACATGGCCCATTTACACATCTTGGGGGGACACCTAGGGGTGGAAAAAATGCAGGAACGGGTTGTGCAGAGGTTCTATTGGCCTGGGTGTCACCGGGAGATAGTAAACTATTGCAGATCCTGCCCTACATGTCAGTTAACTGCCCCTACCTCTCATTTCTGGAGCCCCCTTGTGCCATTACCCATTATCGAAGTGCCATTCGAGAGAATTGCCATAGACTTGGTCGGTCCCCTAGTTAAATCAGCCCGGGGCCATCAGTATATATTAGTCATCCTGGAGTATGCCACGCGCTATCCTGAGGCCATTCCCTTGAGAAATTCTTCTGCGAAGAGTATAGCCCGCGAGCAGGTCCATGTGTTTTCCCGGACAGGTTTGCCGAAGGAGATCCTGACCGACCAGGGGACACCTTTTATGAGCAAAATGATGAGGGAGTTGTGCAGGGTCCTGCAAATCTCCCAGTTGAGGACTTCAGTGTACCATCCTCAGTCAGATGGCCTTGTTGAGAGATTCAACAAGACACTAAAGAGCATGCCAAGAAAAGCCATAGAGACAGACGGTAGAGACTGGGACTGTCTCTTACCTACCATATCTGATGTTTTCCATCAATGAAGTTCCACAGGCCTCCACGGGGTTCTCGCCATTCGAGCTTCTGTATGGCCGACATCCGCGAGGTCTCCTGGATATAGCCAAGGAAACCTGGGAAGTCGAAGTTACGCCCCACAGAAGTGTCATTGAGCATGTGGCACTGATGCAGCAGAGGATTGCAAAGGTGATGCCAATCGTGAAGGAACACCTCCGCCAGGCACAAGAAGCTCAGGCCAGGGTCTACAACCGGTCATCCAGATTGAGACAGTTCAGTCTGGGAGACCGAGTTCTTGTGCTAGTTCCGACGGTGGAGAGCAAGTTCTTGGCCAAATGGCAAGGCTCATATGAGGTGGTGGAGAAGCTTGGTGAAGTAAACTATAGGATTCACCAACCAGGAAGACAGAAACCAAACCAGGTCTACCATGTCAACCTCATCAAGCCATGGCAAGATAGAGAGTCTGCGGCAAGATAGAGAGAGCTTGCTGGGCAACCCAGAAGTTGAGGTTGAAGGGGTTACGATAGCAGAGACACTATCAAAGGCCCAGAAACAACAGTGCCGGGAATTGCTCCAGAAGAATAGGGACCTGTTTTCAGAGTTGCCGGGGTGCACGAAGGTCGTAGAGCATGAAGTCCTGACAGAGCCACATGTGCTGGTGAATGTGAAGCCCTATCGAATCCCTGAGGCCTGTCGAGAAGTAGTCTCCAAGGAGGTGGAGCGTATGTTGAAGCTCGGGGTCATTGAGGAATCCAAGAGCTGTTGAGCGAGCCCTATTGTCCTGGTTCCAAAACCTGATGGTGAATGGAGGTTCTGCAATGACTATCAAAAGCTGAATGAGGTCTCCAAGTTCGACGCATATCCCATGTCACGCGTTGATGAGCTCATCGAAAGACTTGGGCCCGCCAGGTACATAACCACCTTGGATTTGACGAAGGGATATTGGCAGATCCCCATGGCCCAGGAAGCCAAGGAGAAGACGGCGTTTTCGACACCAGATGGATGCTTCCAGAATGTCCGGTTGCCGTTTGGCCTGCAGGAAGCTCTGGCGACCTTCCAGAGGGCTATGGATAGAATCCCTGCACCTCATAAGCTATACGCCGCGGCGTACCTGGATGATATCGTCATCTTTAGCCCGGACTGGGAGAGTCATCTGGAAAAGGTCCAAGCAGTGTTTGATGCTCTAAGGGAGGTGGGGTTTACAATAAAAACGAAAGAAATGTGCCTTGGGTAAAGAAGAGGCCAAGTACCTGGGATATGTAGTGGGTCGTGGCAAAATAAAACCCCAAGTCAGTAAAATCGAGGCAATTCAAACATGGCCAAGACTATTGTTCAAAAAGCAAATTAAAGCCTTCCTGGGGATCGTGGGATATTACAGGAGGTTCATCCCAAACTTCGCCATGGTGGCTGCACCTCTGACCGATCTTCTTAAAGGGACAAAATCAGTAATGGTTAAATGGTCCGAAGAGGCGGAGTCGGCCTTCCAAGAAATGAAAGGGGCTCTGTGTAAGCAACCCGTTCTGATGGCCCAGGACTTTAAGAAAGAGTTTGTTCTTCAGACAGATGCCTCAGATGTCGGGTTGGGAGCAGTCCTTTCACAGGAGATACATGGGGAGGAGCATCCTGTCCTTTACCTGAGTAAGAAGCTATCTTCATGTGAAAGGAATTACGACTTACTTAGTCGTAGAGAAGGAGTGCTTGGCCATAAAGTGGGCAGTGGACACGTTACGGTACTATCTGGTCGGACGTAACTTTAGATTGATATCCGACCATGCTCCACTCCGATGGATGAGAGAAACCAAGGGTAGAAATGATAAGGGTCACCCGCTGGTTCTTAGCCCTGCAGGACTTTAGTTTCCAGGTAGAACATAGGGCAGGGAAGCTACACGGTAATGCTGATGCCCTCTCAAGAATCCCTTGTCTAGTGGGAGAAAGTGCCAAGCCCCACGGCTTTAGACAGAGGGGAAAGGTATGTAGCATGGCTAAGGGTTGTATAGTAGACGGGAGGTATGTGTCACAAAGATGGCTTGTCTCTGTGATGTAACCCGGAGTGCTTTCTTTAGTGCACGTTAGCACTAAGGGGTCGGTTGCTACACTTGGGTCCTGGTTACGGGCAGCACTGAGAGACGGGAGGGTGGGGCTGCCCATATACCTCAGCCCTGGGTAGGGGCATCACCATAACTATGTATGTGTTTTAAGGACCTGTGGTGATGTCAATACCACATAACTAATCCTGTGATATGTGTTAACTGTGGGTGTCAGCTATAAAAAGTAGACTACTGCTGACCACATGATCTGTATGTGGGGAGGTGAAAGCTTACTGTGTATGTTGAGGCTCCAGGACTGAGCCTGCAGTATTGGACCTTGTGTTCTTTGTTTTGCCTGAGTTAAAGCTATTTCTTTTCTGTTTTTTCTTTGTGGGTTGGAAAATCAATAAACCCCATGGACTGTGTTAAGGAACGTGCTTCCTGATTGCCTCCTGTCGCACCTGAGCGAGTACGACCCCTACAATCCGTTGACAACTTTTGCTTTCCCCATGACTCTCAATCCAGAAACGTCAGTGGCTGGATGAAAAATGTAATAATCTGTCTGTATCCCAGAAACTCACTTAGCTTTTATGCACACACACTGATTACATGCAAAAAGATGTCTAGGTGTGCAAGGTTTCTGCGGGGGTGCACGTTTTGCTGGACATGGGTGACAGGAGAGGAGGACAGGGATGAGAAAGTGAGTAGATGGTGGTCGGATAGAGGGAGAGGGGAGGTGGTGAATGTATGTCTGAGTAAGTCCAAAGGATGAAGTAAGGGACAGGAGTTTGGAGGCTGCTGACTGAAGGGTATCAGTGGGGATGTTGAAGTCACCCATGATGATGGTGGGGATGTCAGTGGAGAGAAAGTGAAGAAGCCAGGTAGAGAATTGGTCGATGAAGGCAGTGGTCGGGCCTGGAGGTCGGTATATGATGGCCACTTGGAGGTTGGAGGGAGAGTAGATGCGGACAGAGTGGACTTCAAAAGAGGGGAGGATTAGGGAGGGAAGAGGTGGGATTGGGTTAAAGTTGCAGTTAGAGGAAAGGAGAACACCAACTCCTCCACCATGTCTGTTTCCAGGGCGAGGAGTGTGGGTGAATTGGAGGCCACCGTAACACAGCGCAGCAGGGGAGGCGGTGTCAGAGGGTGTCAGCCATGTTTCTGTGAGGGCGAGGTAAGCAAGATTGCGAGAGAGAAAGAGGTCATGAATCACATAAAGCTTATTGTAGATGGAGCGGGCATTTCAGAGTGCTCCAGAGAGAGGGAGCAGGGGGATGGGTGTCAATGACACGGGTTTTACGTTGAAAAGATTGCGGTAGTTATTATTAGTACATTTGTGATGAGAATTATATTATCCCACTTACTATATTCATATTGTCTCTTCAGAGAGGAAGAGGACTAGTACTTTAGTGCCACCTATGAGAAGTAGCGATCCTAAAAGTAAGTGTTGACCCTTTAACAAGCCTTGTCACATGATTTAGGCTGGTTTCACCTTTGCTTATCTGTGCACAGCGTTTGATCTGCATAGATTTACATGCGTCTTGCGTACATATCTCTAATATGGTGTACACAGGGACATGCGTTTGCGTGCACTTGCGTACACATGCGTCATTTCGCGGTGTCCAGTGAACGCAACATGTTGCATTTTTGAAGCGTCAAATATGGGCAGGCATGCGCATGCGGATGAGTGCGTCAAAATAACGCATTACTGTCTATGGGAACGCATTGGAATGCAAGGACATGTGTATGCATGCATTCGATACGCATGCGTACTTCAGACTGCGCATGTCCAGGAACTGATTACAGCACCTGAAAATATTGCAAACGCATGCAAAAACGCATACAAACGCATACACATGCAGCGGTTTTTTGGCGTCATGCATAAGATGCGGATAAAAAACGCTGCGTAAACATGCATGTGTTTTTGCATGCAGATGATACGCTGCGCACACAAACGCTAATGTGAACCTAGCCTTAGGATAAAAGCCAAAACCAGAATCTCAGTTTGCAGACACTGTGTTTCAGGGTGCTGCCCCTCATTAGTGCAAAGTTTGAGATCTGGTTTGCGTGGGTGAGAGACGTCTGACCAGGATTCAAGGGGTAACGTTTCTCCTTGTGGAGAGTGACATTTTAAGCATGCCGAGATGAGGAGACTTTTAATCCGCAATGCTCCTCTGGGAAATATGCAAATTGTCTCTTCAGAGAGGATGAGGACTAGAACTCAAGTGCCACCTATAGGAAGTAGCAATCCTAAAAGTCAATGTCGACCCTTTAACGAGCCTTGTCACATGACTTAGGATTCTATTTTTCTTTTACTTCCCAAGGTCACCAATCTGCTATGTACACTGCACAGCAATGTTTAAAGTCTTTGGTTGGCATAGTATGTGTAGCCTGCCAACTTACTCTATTTAGATTTTGATAATTTATTAACTGAATGTCCTTCTGGAGCCAAAATCTGTGCAAATGTTTTTTGGTAACTACTAAGTAATAGTCATAATTGTTTGAACATTTAGCACTGCATTAGAAATTTTCATAAGAGTCTGGAGGTCAGTATGTAATTAAGAGTGATCTCCAACCTGCAGCTCACGCTCACAAGTTTGCCGCTGTTGAGACATGCCAAGAGTTTTAATTTGCAAAGGCTGGGGAGTGACAGTACGTCAGCATTTTTTTATTTTTGCAATTTCTGAATGCTGAACCCTAACAATGCTGGAGCTTTTAAAAATAAAACGGTAAAAATCTAAAAACAGCACTCACTATCCAAGTAAGATACCAATCTTACAAATCTACAACAGCTGTGAGTGTTGATGTAGAGGCTGACCTATTTGGCAGATATTGTTTCATATACGGTATCTCTAGTTGTATCATGGAAATGTGGCGCCCCTGAGAGTCCAGTCGCCACAGAGGTACTGCATCTCATCCAGAGATGTGGAAACACCTAAATATATCCCTTCAATAAAGCCATGAAGCAACAAAATTGAAAATCCCAAAGAGAAAAACTTCACAAAAGGCCAATTACAAAAAGTACACAAGTTTATTGAAAAGACAAGACAGACAGTAATAAAAAGGCAGGTACCACAAAATTCAGGAAGACAAAAAGGCGGGTAACCCTGCATGTATAGAGCAGCATATATATATATATATATATATATATATACATATATATATATATGTATATATATATATATATCTCAAAACACATGTATGCAATAAATATGTGTCAAGTGACACTATAAACACTATCAATGTCAAAAGGTAATTATATATAAAATTTCCATGTCACCATGCACAGCAAAAAGTTGCAAAGGTATTATAAAAGGCACAATGCATCAATAGCTGCTGTAGTAGAAGGTAACATTATCAAAACGTAGCGTAGATGAAAGCCTCATAGTGAGGTAAATAGTGACTACCTTAAGTAAGGAACAGCAGGTATTGAGGCAATAGTAAACGTCAAAAAGTAACCAGGCAATGAAAGAAATAATGTTTGTAAGAACATAATTACCAAATGCTGCAGACAGGGGACCCACCACACCCGACGCGCGTTTCGCACGGAAATGCTTCGTCCAGGGGTGGTTAGGTCTTGGCCAGTATGTATATTTATACCACTGATAGCCAATGGTAGCGTACAGGTCCAGATGGTGTAATCAGAAGGCGCTATGAAGAAGCTTCAGGATTGGAGAATAGGTCTCAGATGTAATAAATGTTGTGAATGTGTTAGAAATGAATTCTGAGCAGAAGCTCCCTCTGGTAGTTACAAACAGTGCTGAGCCATTCAATGAGGATTGGCAATCAGGAGTTACAGACTGGTCTTATATAAGGGAGGTTCCCTCCCATCATGGTTGCCGGTGATCAATTGTTCTTGTCTCAACTGTGGTTCCTGGTTCACTTGGAAGCTTGCTGAGACTTGCCTGCATCTTCTGCTATCAGATAAGATATTTTCTGCTTTTATTTTTGTGCTTGCTTTTTGCATTGTTCCCTGCACTTCTGTGGAGGTCAGCCAGGTCCCCTCTGGGTGCTTGTGCTCCTCTCAGTTTATCTGAGCCACTGTTATTTGTTCTTTTGCCTTTTCCAGTTTTTTCAGTGGCTGCGGCTTAGTTTTGTGACACCAGAGAACTAATTTAGGTGGTAGAGGTCGTGTGATCTCAGGTGTTTTTGCAATTAGTAGAGTTGGTATTTTTTCAGGGTTTTTTGGATTGCAGTAAGTGTCCTTCCTATCCTTTTCTGTCCAGGTAGATTGGGCCCCAACGTTTGCTCATACTATTTTCTGTCTGTGTCTGTATTTCCTCTTGTCTAACCGCCATTACATGTTTGGGGGCTTCCTATGTTCTTTGGGGATCTGCTCCGGGGCAGATAGCTTTCCTCTTTCTATCTTTAGGTGTAGTTAACCTCTCAGGCTGAGACGAGGCGTCTAGGACCAACGTAGGAACGCTCCACGGCTGCCTTTAGTTGTGGTGGTTAGTCAGGGTACTGCAATCCAGTAGATTCCAACCTCTCTGGTGTATTGCCGTTTTTGCCTGCTCTCCTCAGCTACCAAATCATAACAATAACGGTATTATAAAGAACAGCTGTTATAAGGAACGTAGGCGCATGCGCATTAGCTGTAGTGATCGTCATCACTTAAAAAAGGAAGAAAACAACATAACAAAAGGTACCTCCAAAACATATTAGTTGAGTGAATGGGAGTGGAAATCCACTATCAAATTACACTAAATAGCAACATAGCTGCGACTCATCTTAACATATAAACAACTGAAGGAAGAAGTTGCCATGGGTACAAAAATCAACAACGACGTCACATCCGGCCATCAGAAGAAAAAACAAATAAATGCAAGATCCATGCAGTCGTAGCGTGGCAGAATAACAACCCCACAGAACAAGATCGATATGTCACATCCGGCTGTCAAGAGTATGAAGATCGAAAAAGATTAAAGCGCATGGTGGCGTGACCAGTTGCCATACATACAAACATACCGCAACGACACATCCGGCCGCCAGGAGCCTGAAGTACAACAAAATCAAGGGGCGCCGCAAAGCAACAAGTTGCCATGCCTACAAGCCCAGCGCGACGTCACGTCCGGCCGCCAGAGACACAGAATAAAACGAAGTTAAGACACATCATCACGTGACAAGGTAACATACCGACTGCAAGGCATTCCAACGTAACATCCGATATCACAAGCAGGAAATTATTGGGAGCAAAAACGAATATGATTAAAGCAAAAAAATGTGTATATAAAGTGTCATGTCCGTAATAGATCACGATCATAAATAAATGTGTGCAAGGTGAATACACATATCAGAGAAAAATAGAAAGAAAAAATAAAAATAAGAAAAATAATAAACACACAAAATAATAAAGGCAACAAAAAACAAAAAATATATATAAAAAATAGTAATATATTAAGAAACAAATATAAATATAAGCAATCAGAAATATAAAAAAGGAAAACTCAATTAATAACCTTGCAGTGCTTATAAAGTGCATTGTGACATGAAAAAAATATATATACAAGATGGGCCTAAATTCTAGACAAAATATATAATGAACAATAACATAAACATGATGCATCATCCAAGATCTTCATACAAGAGGTAGTCCGACGAGACGATATCCGCAATCCCAGATGAACCAAAACACGCCTTGTGATGTGAATGAAATAAAAAAGTCCCTACCATGGAAGAAATAAAAAAATTATTAAAAAAACATAAAAACAAACCAAGATAAAAGTCGGCCAAAAAACAGCATAGAATACTATAGGCACTAACAATATGGTGAAACCCAGTACAGCTAACTATATACATAGTATCAAGGGAAGTATAGGGAGATAGACTATGGTCAAAAGGATCCCTACCCTTTATATGGGTAAAAAGGGAACGAAGCTATTATGATCATTGAGACCCGATGGTGCAATAGTATCCAACCGATAAATCCATCGGGCCTCTTTCTGTGCCAATAGTCTCTTCCAGTTGCCACCTCTGGGGCTGATGAAAACTCTGTCTATCCCCTTGATGATAAGTCCAGTAGGATCACACCCATGAAACGCTTTAAAATGACGCGCAATGGGTTTGAGTTTGAAGGGGTCATTTTCATTCCTTGCCCCCTCGATGTCCAAAACGTGTTCACGTACTCGTCTCCGAAATTCGCGTGAGGTCATACCTATATAGATTAGTCCGCAAGGACAGGTCGCATGGTATATGACACCCTTAGTGGTACAGGTGATAGAGTGAGTGATCTTAAACACCTTATCTTTCCTGGAGTTCGTAAATGGTTACTTTTTGACGTTTACTATTGCCTCAATACCTGTTGTTCCTTACTTAAGGTAGTCAGTATTTACCTCACTATGAGGCTTTCATCTACGCTACGTTTTGATAATGTTACCTTCTACTACAGCAGCTATTGATGCATTGTGCCTTTTATAATACCTTTGCAACTTTTTGCTGTGCATGGTGACATGGAAATTTTATATATAATTACCTTTTGACATTGATAGTGTTTATAGTGTCACTTGACACATATTTATTGCATACATGTGTTTTGAGATATATATATATATATATATATATATATATTTGCTGCTCTATACATGCAGGGTTACCCGCCTTTTTGTCTTCCTGAATTTTGTGGTACCTGCCTTTTTATTACTGTCTGTCTTGTCTCTTCAATAAACTTGTGTACTTTTTGTAATTGGCCTTTTGTGAAGTTTTTCTCTTTGGGATTTTCATCCAGAGATGTGGTATCACATCTTTCAGGTAAGGTGGAAACACTGACCCTGGCGCTGACAACACTGCATCCATCACACACACTAGCTCAGTTCCTCTAGGTTGTCTTTATAGATCTGAGTATCCAGAAAAGTGACGGTCTCACAGCTATGTGAGAGTGTGAATTTGAGTTCCTGACTGATGTTATTGAGGGCATTGAAGATCCCCCAGCCAGATACAAAAAATATCGTCTATGTAAAGGTGCCATGTGAGGGTGTACTGTTGGAATAGGGGATGAGGATAAATGTTATCACGTTCAAACCGGTCCATGTACAAATTAGCGCAAGCCGGTGCTACATTCGAGCCCATGGCGGTCCCGCATGTTTGGACGAAGTAATCGTTTTCGAAACTAATTTTTTTTTCCCTTAGTACCAAATTCAAAAGGTCAAGACATAGTTCCTGTGATGGTAAGTCGACCTCGGCTTCACTTAAGGTTAATGATACCGATTGAATGCCCTTATCGTGTGCAATTGACGTATACAAGCTTGTTATGTTTAGGTAGCTGTGGAGAAAAAGCAAAAACGGCAATACATCAGAGAGACTGGAACCTATTGGATTGCAGTAACCCGAACTAACCACACAACTAGAGGTAGCCGTGGAGCGTTCCTACGTTGATCCTAGACGCCTCGTCACAGCCTGAGAGATAACTACACCTAAAGGCAGAAAAAGGAAAGCTATCTGCCCCGGAGCACATCCCCAAAGAAAATAGGAAGCCCCCAAACATGTTGTCATGTATAGTGTACAGTTCCTATAGCGTCTTGTGCTTGGGTGCGAGGAAAACACAGGAGACACAGGTTGATATGAAATGACTTGTATTACTTCATACAAGCATGCTGAAAAGTTCACACAGTTTTCAGGAACAGCGACAGGAGACACAGCAGGCCAGAGTAACTTCAAGCACTACAATAAATCTCCAAAGCAGGTTCAGGATCTCTTCTCTGTACCGTAATTCCTCTGCAAACATGGATTCACCAAACAGCAGGTTTCCAGAGTCCAAAAGTGTTCCAAGGCTCCTCAGTAGGGAATAGCTGGAGTACAAGTCCAAGGGTTTCCAGAAGTCAGGTCACAGACTGACTGAGGCTTGATTCAGGAGCACTGATTGTTCAGCTGAGGCTGCTTAAGAAGCAAGAGGGAAGAATCAGGGCGGGAACATGAAAACTGGAAACTCCATATTAACTGAGGGCAAGAGCTGCAGAAAGACAGAAAGCAAAATGGCCGACGGAAAACTGAGTTTCAAGGAACATGTCAACAGAGACAAAGAACCTTACATTACTCCCCCCTTAGGGAGAACCTCCGGATGACCTCAGACCAGGCTTGTCAGGGTACCTCTGATGAAACTGGCGGAGCAGGCGAGGAGCATTTACATTATTGACTGGTTCCCATGAGTTGTCCTCCACTGGGTAGCCCTGCCATTTAATCAAATATTGCAACTGATTTCTGTACAACCTGGAATCTAGAATCCTTTCCACCATAAATTCTTCCTGACCATCGACCAGCACTGGGTCAGGGCAAGGAGAAGAACGTCCAGGAAACGTATTGGGTGTTGCAGCCCTTAGTAGGGATACATGAAAGACAGGGTGGATTCTCATAGTTCTGGGCAGTTGAAGACGACAAGCAACAGCACTTATAATCTTATTGATCTTATAAGGTCCAATGTACTTATGTCCCAATTTAGACGATGGAATCTTTAATTTAAGATTTCTGGTTGACAGCCAGACCAAATCTCCTACCTTGAAAGCTGGTGCAGGTTTACGAAATTTATCTGCTGCTTTCTTGTACCTTTCCTGAGCCAATTCTAGATTTTCATTTAGAAGATCCATATTCTTTTGTAAAGAAGTGATTCTTTCAGCCACTGCCGGCAAGGGCGTATCTATGGGAAATCGAGGAAGAATGTTAGGATGATAACCTAGATTGGAGTAAAAAGGAGACTGCTTAGTGGAGGCGCTCTGAGAGTTGTTATAAGAGAACTCAGCCAGTGGAAGTAGATCCACCCAATCATCCTGTAGGTGGCAGATAAAACAGCGGAGATACTGCTCCAGGGTCTGATTGGTTCGTTCTGTCTGTCCATTAGTCTGGGGATGAAAAGCAGAAGAAAGGTTTACTTTAATGTCCAATGCTGCACAGAAATTTTGCCAAAACCTTGAAGTGAATTGCACCCCTCGATCCGAAATGACCTCATCCGGTACTCCATGTAAGCGAAACACATTCTTAATCATCAAGTCTGATGTCTGTTTTGCAGTGGGTAAGCCGACACAAGAGATAAAATGAGCTGCCTTTGTTAGACGGTCAACCACCACTAGAATGGTGTTCTTCCCTTGAGAGGTTGGTAACTCTACAATGAAGTCCATAGAAATGGATCCCCACGGGCGGGACGGGGTGGGAAGAGGTTGCAACAGACCAGTTGGTGAGGAGCGAGGTGTTTTGCATCTTGCACAGACTTCACATGAAGTGACATAGTTTAAGACATCTTTCCTGTAAGTGGGCCACCAAAAGAAACGAGAAAGAAATTCTTGTGTCTTTAGAATTCCCCTATGCCCGGCTATCTTGGAATCGTGGATGAGTTGCAATACTCTCAATCTGACTGTTTCAGGTATATACAGACGTTGTCCCTGAATCCACACACCATTCTTAAAGACAAGACTTACGTCCCTTGGGGTTGAGACAACAAAGAATCCGCATGGTATGCTTCCTTGATGTCCTTAAGTAGGTCTTGATTATGAATCACTCCCAGGAATCTAGAGTCAGGAAGAATAGTCTTAGGAGGAGTAAGTGGACGTGTCTCTGCTGAATGAATCCTAGAGAGTGCATCAGCCTTTCCATTGCGCGATCCTGGTCTATAAGAAATGACAAAATTAAATTGGTTTAGGAAAAGATTCCAGCGAGCCTGGCGAGGAGTCAGGCACTTAGCCGACCTGATAAATTCAAGGTTACGATGGTCTGTGAGGACGACTATTTGCTGTGCAGCTCCCTGAAGAAGGTGTCTCCATTCCTTGAAGGCGGCAATAATGGCCAACAATTCTCTATTGCCCACATCGTAGTTCCTCTCAGCCGAAGACAACTGCTGGGAAAAGAAGGCACAGGGATGCAAGACATTCTTCTCACCTGTTCTCTGAGAGAGTATAGCTCCAACGGCACAGTCTGAAGCATCCACCTCTATTATGAAGGCAAGCTCGGGGTTGGGATGTACTAAGATAGGTGCGGTGGTAAATTTATCCTTTAAACAGGAAAATGCTTCCTGAGCTTTCGGGGTCCAGGAGAACCTAGACTGTTTCCGGGTAAGTTGGGTGATAGGTGACACTACCTCAGAAAAATTCTTAATGAAACGTCTATAGAAGTTGGCAAACCCGATGAAACGCTGCACCTCCTTCACATTTCTAGGAATTGGCCAATCCTTGATGGCTTGGGTCTTGCTTCCATCCATACTAATCCCTTGCGTAGATAGTACATACCCCAGAAATTGAATTTCGGTCCTATGGAATTCACATTTTTCAAGCTTGATGTAGAGATGGTTTTGTCTTAGGCGTTCTAAGACCATTCTCACATGTCCATGATGTTCCTCTGTGGAGTTAGAAAAAATTAGAATATCATCCAGATAAATCACCACAAATGTATCTAGGAGATCCCTGAAGATATCATTCACGAAGTGTTGGAAAGTGGCTGGGGCGGTACTCAGACCAAAAGGCATAACTAGATATTCAAAGTGTCCATAGCGTGACCTGAAAGCAGTCTTCCATTCATCCCCAGGTCTAATACGGACCAAGTTATAGGCCCCACGGAGATCCAGTTTAGAGAAAATTTTGGCATGCCGCACTCTCTCCAACAACTCAGGGATTAAAGGCAATGGATAACGGTTTCTAATAGTAACCTTATTGAGTTCCCTATAGTCTATGCAGGGTCTCAGAGATCCATCTTTCTTCTTCACAAAGAAGATGGGTGCACCTGCGGGAGATGAAGAGGGGCGTATGAAGCCCTTGGCTAAATTTTCGTCTATATAATCCTTCAAAGCTTTTAGCTCGGGCCCCGCTAGGGGGTAGATCTTACCAAAAGGTATCTCGGCTCCAGGCAATAATTCAATTGGACAATCATATGGACGGTGAGAAAACAGGTCAGAAATCAAGGGTAACGGATATTGATACTTCACAGTGATCTTATTCAAGAGACGATAATCAATACACGGCCTCAATGAACCATCCTTTTTGGCCACAAAGAAAAAACCGGCACCCAAGGGTGAAGAGGATGGTCTGATATGACCCTTCTCCAATGGCTCCTTGATATAAGATCGCATAGCATCGTGTTCAGGTACAGACAAGTTAAAAAGGCGACCTTTAGGAAATTTACCACCAGGCACTAATTCAATAGCGCAATCATAGCTCCTGTGAGGGGGCAAGGATGCGGATTTACTTTCACTAAACACATCCAAAAAATCAGTCAAAAAGTCAGGAACATCCTGAGACTGGGGAGAGGCAGAAAAATCAGGAGTGTCAGCATTAACACATTGGCAGCCCCAACTGGTCACAGACACAGATTTCCAATCCAAAACAGGATTATGAGACTGTAACCAAGGGAAACCTAGTACAATAATGTCATGCAGATTATGCAGCACCAGAAATTTGCAACTCTCCTGATGATCTGGTTCAACCCTCATTATCACCTGAGTAGAAAACTGGGGTTTATTCTCCGCCAAAGGGGTAGAATCAATGCCCAGTAGGGGAATAGACTTCCACAGGGGTATCATGGGAAACCCACAACGTTTGGCAAAGTCAAAATCCATCAGGTTAATATCTGCTCCTGAATCAACAAATGCCTGAGCAGAAAATGTGGACAGGGAGCAAATCAGGGTAACAGTCAACAGAAATTTAGTCTGAACACTACCCAAGACAACTGAGCGTGCAAAATGTCTTCCCCGCTTAGGGCAGACTGAAATAGCATGAGAAGCATCACCACAGTAGAAACATAACCCATTGCGCTTTCGAAACTCATGACGCTGTGCCCCAGAAGTCACTCCATCACACTGCATGGGCTCAGAAGCTGGCTCACAAGGCAACACTATCTCACGCATACCTCTGCGCTCACGCAAACGTCTGTCAATTTGAATAGCCAATGACATAGAATCATTGAGACCAGAGGGAGCAGGGAATCCCACCATAACATCCTTTACATTCTCTGACAGCCCCTTCCGAAAAAGGGCTGCCAAAGCATCATCATTCCATTTGGTCAGGACTGCCCACTTTCGGAATTTCTGACAGTACAACTCAGCGTCTTCAAGACCCTGATTTAATGCCAACAAGGTTTTTTCAGCTTGATCAGTGACATTAGGTTCATTGTACAATAACCCCAGAGCCAGAAAAAATACATCAATATCATTCAAAACAGGATCCCCAGGTGTCAGGGAAAAAGCCCAATCCTGAGGGTCGCCGTGCAGGAGAGAGATGACAATTTGAACCTGCTGTGCTGCATTCCCTGAGGACTTAGGCTTTAAGGCAAAAAACAACTTACAGTTATTTTTGAAATTCAGAAATTTAGCCGATCCCCCAAAAACAAATCTGGCATGGGAATCCTAGGTTCCACAACCGGCAACCTAGCAAGATAGGTAGCAATACTCCGAACCTCAGTGGCAAGCTAATCCACACGGCCAGACAACTGTGCATGCTTCATTGAGAGAGAAAAAAAATCCTCCTCAGCACCCAGAGAAAAAGAGGGAAAAAATGCCACAAACAGGAAAAAAAATCTCTGACAACTCTGACAGCTTTGTTTTTTTCTTTCCACACTATTTTTCCCTTCTGTGAGTACCATATAATTTTCAGTTTGGCCGGTGATACTGTTATGTTTAGGTAGCTGAGGAGAAAAAGCAAAAACGGCAATACACCAGAGAGGCTGGAACCTATTGGATTGCAGTAACCTGAACTAACCACACAACTAGAGGTAGCCATGGAGCGTTCCTACGTTGATCCTAGACGCCTCGTCACAGCCTGAGAGATAACTACACCTAAAGGCAAAAAGAGGAAAGCTATCTGCCCCGGAGCACATCCCCAAAGAAAATAGGAAGCCCCCAAACATGTAATGGCGGTTAGACAAGAAGAAGCATGGACACAGACAGAAAATAGAAAGAGCAAACGCTGGGGCCCAATCTGTCTAGACAGAAAAGTACAGGAAAGGATTCTTACTGCAATCCAAAAAAACCCCTAAAAAATACCAACTCTTCTGATTGCAAAAACACCTGAGATCACACGATCTCTACCACCTAAATCAGATCTCTGGTGTAACAAAACTAAGCCGCAGCCACTGAAAAACAGGAAAAAGCAAATGAACAAACAACAGTGGCTACAGATAAACTGAGAGGAGCACAGGACCCAGGAGGGGACCCGGCTGACCTCCACAATAGTGCAGAGAACTATGCAAAAAGCAAGCACAAAAATAAAAGCAGAAAATATCTTATCTGAAAGCAGATGATGCAGGCAAGACTCAGCAAACTTCCAAATGAACCAGGAACCACAATTGAGACAAGAACAATTGATCACCGGCAACCATCATGGGAGGGAACCTCCCTTATATCAGACCAGTCAGTGATCCCAGATTGCCATTCCTCGATGAAATTTCAGTACTGTCTGTAACCACCAGAGGGAGCCTCTGCTCAGAAACAATCTCTAGCACATTCATAACACAAGCTATTTACATCAAGTGCGCAGAGGATACTGTTAGGTTCAACTGTAGAAATGGCTTGTATTTTACTCAGAAAATCACCTGTGTCAAGAATGAAAGATTTTGTTGTGTGAGTGTGAGGAGTCAGTATTTTTTCTAGAAAGACAGAAATAGGATTCAGGATGGAATTAGTAGATGCCACTATTGGGTAGATCTTACCAAAAGGTATCTCGGCTCCAGGCAATAATTCAATTGGACAATCATATGGACGGTGAGGAGGAAGCTGATCAGCGTTCTTCTTGTCACATAAATCCACATAGTCCTGGTATACAGCTGGTAGTTCAGGGACTGACATGGTTCCTTTAGGAACAGAGCAAGCTGAAACTCCTTGACTCATCTGTTTCTCCGGAAAGTGTAATTCCTTGGTCTCCCAGTTAATCGTAGGATTCTGCGCCTGCAGCCATGGTAGCCCTAGAATAATGGGAAAGTGGGGAGAAGAGATAAGCAAAAAAGACATTTTCTCCTGATGATCTTTACCCATAAGGACCCTCAAAGGCTCTGTTTCTTGATCCACTGGTCCAGAAGTCAGTAGAGAGCCATCCACAGTCTCCATCTGTACTGGAGTAGCCTTCTTCACTGAACGTATCCCCTGTTTCAGAGCAAAGGAGATATCCATAAAATTTCCACTTGCTCCTGAGTCGATCATAGCAGAGCTAGACACCCAGACTGAGTCAACCCAGAGTTTGATGGAAAGGAAGCAATGAGAACTGTTTCTTTTACAACTCAGCTGGGACACCGCTGAGGAAACTTGAAAAATTGCAGCGTTTATACCGTCATCGTCCCCAGAACTAACAGAGTTTAAGTCGGAGAAATCAAGATCTCTTGCAGCAGATCTCTCTGGAGCCTGAGGCTCGGACATGACAGAGCTCCTCTCGCAACACTCACAGTGAATGACTGCTGCAGTAGTCTTACGAGAACGGCTGGGGCAGTTTATAATGAAGTGCCCTGACTTACCACAGTAGAAACATAGATTTTCCTTTATACGATGTTCTTTGCGTGCATCACTAACCCGTCTTTGTAAAGAGTCCACCTGCATGGGTTCAGGTTCTGGTTCCCTTGTGATCCTACTCAAAGGTTCCTTAGCTGAGGAGGGAGGTAGTAAAAGGTTAGTGCGATTATTTTCGAACCATCTCTCTTGTCTGCGTTCAGTCAGACGAGCATCAATACGAATACAATAGTTAATAAAGTCACCTAACGCAGTGGGAGGGTCGGCACGAGCAAGTTCATCCTTAATCAGTGGAGACAACCCTTTCCGAAAAATAGATTTTTTAGCGGAAGTGTCCCAAGTGGTATCAAGAGCCCATCTCCTGAAATCCAGGGCATATTCGGCTACTGAACGCTTACCTTGGCGCAAAGTTAACATAGCTGCTTCAGCTGTTGCACCTCGATTGGGGTCATCAAACACCTGCCCCATGGCTGAAATAAAAGCATCAAGGTGATTCAAACAATCATCCTCAGTCTCAATCAGAGGGTTTGCCCACATCAAAGCCTTATTGGTAAGCAACATGATTATAGTAAGCACTTTGGATCGTTCAGTGGGAAATTGTGAAGCATGTGCAGAGAAAAATAAATTGCATTGATTAATAAATCCCCTGAATTTCTCACGTTCACCGCCAAAATGAAAAGGAGGTAATTTGGGGATCCCAGAACTTGGGGTTATGGCAGGAGCCTGGGCTCGTTCCTCTAGAGCCTCAATCCTGGCTCGCAATTCCTGGGTAGTCTGTCCAAACACTTGCAAATTATGATTAGTGAGGTCCTGTAGGCTTGCAAAACGGGTTTTTCAATTCTGTACATCTGAAAGGATTGTATCAGTCACTCCGCAAAGTTCCTTTATGCGGGCCTCCATCTTCCAGATCTTTTAAGGCAGAAGTGCTGGAAGGAGAAGAGGAAAGGAAAAAAAAAAAAAACAATAGTGTTTACCTGTGGTAACACTCCAGAGTAAAATTTTAAGGGAATGCGCTCACCTGGAATGGTTGTGAGAAGTCACAACCACTGTCATCACATAAGGTATTAAACGGACATCTGATATCCACAGTCACAACAGACACGGCTTTCCCAGACCCAGCAGACACTAAACATTGGCTCCTGAATCTTGTCATGTATAGTGTACAGTTCCTATAGCGTCTTGTGCTTGGGTGCGAGGAAAACACAGGAGACACAGGTTGATATGAAATGACTTGTATTACTTCATACAAGCATGCTGAAAAGTTCACACAGTTTGCAGGAACAGCGACAGGAGACATAGCAGGCCAGAGTAACTTCAAGCACTACAATAAATCTCCAAAGCAGGTCCAGGATCTCTTCTCTGTACCGTAATTCCTCTGCAAACATGGATTCACCAAACAGCAGGTTTCCAGAGTCCAAAAGTGTTCCAAGGCTCCTCAGTAGGGAATAGCTGGAGTACAAGTCCAAGGTTTCCAGAAGTCAGGTCACAGACTGACTGAGGCTTGATTCAGGAGCACTGATTGTTCAGCTGAGGCTGCTTAAGAAGCAAGAGGGAAGAATCAGGGCGGGAACATGAAAACTGGAAACTCCATATTAACTGAGGGCAAGAGCTGCAGAAAGACAGAAAGCAAAATGGCCGACGGAAAACTGAGTTTCAAGGAACATGTCAACAGAGACAAAGAACCTTACACATGTAATGGCGGTTAGACAAGAAGAAGCACGGACACAAACAGAAAATAGAATGAGCAAACGCTGGGGCCCAATCTGTCTAGACAGAAAAGTACAGGAAAGGATTCTTACTGCAATCCAAAAAAAACCCTAAAAATACCAACTCTTCTGATTGCAAAAACACCTGAGATCACACGATCTCTACCACCTAAATCAGATCTCTGGTGTAACAAAACTAAGCCGCAGCCACTGAAAAAAACAGGAAAAAGCAAATGAACAAATAACAGTGGCTTCAGATAAACTGAGAGGAGCACAGGCCCCCAGGAGGGGACCCGGCTGACCTCCACAGAAGTGCAGGGAACTATGCAATAAACAAGCACAAAAATAAAAGCAGAAAATATCTTATCTGAAAGCAGAAGATGCATGCAAGACTCAGCAAACTTCCAAATGAACCAGGAACCACAATTGAGACAAGAACAATTGATCACCGGCGACCATCATGGGAGGGAACCTCCCTTATATCAGTCCAGTCCGTGATCCCAGATTGCCATTCCTCACTGAAAGGTTCAGTACTGTCTGTAACCACCAGAGGGAGCCTCTGCTCAGAAACCATCTCTAGCACATTCATAACAGTACCCCCCCCTTGAGGAGGGGTCACCGAACCCTCACTTGTGCAACCAGGCCAATCAGGATGAGCTCGGTGATAGGCACGGATCAGTCTCCTAGCATGGATGTCCGAAGCAAACACCCAAGAATTGTCCTCCTGACCATAACCTCTCCACTTAACCAAATACTGGAGTTTCTGTCTAGAAAAATGAGAATCCAATATTTTCTCAACCACATACTCCAGATTGCCCTCAACCAAAACAGGGTCAGGAGGCGCAGCCATAGGAACCACTGGCTCGACAAACCTCTTCAATAAGGACTTGTGGAACACGTTATGGATCTTAAATGTCCCTGGAAGAAGCAAACGGAAGGAAACAGGATTAAGAATCTCCATGATCTTATAAGGTCCAATGAACCTAGGCTTAAACTTTGGAGATGAAACCCTAATAGGGATATTTCTTGAGGAGAACCAAACCAAGTCCCCCACTTTAAACCGAGAACCATCAGTCCTATGCCGGTTGGAAAACCGTTGGGCCTTCTCCTGAGAGAGAGACAACCTCTCCACTACCTGGTCCCGAATCTGCTGCATTCGCTCCACAACAGAGTCAACATCCGGACAGACAGAAGCCTCCCCTGTCCCTAAGAAAATCGAAGGTGAAACCCAGAATTGCAGAAAAATGGAGACATCAAGGTGGCAGAGCTAGCCCTATTATTAAGAGCAAACTCAGCCAAAGGCAAAAAAGAGACCCAGTCATCTTGATCAGCAGACACAAAACATCTCAAATAAGTCTCCAAGGTCTGGTTTGTTCTCTCGGTTTGTCCATTGGTCTGAGGATGAAAAGCAGAGGAGAAAGATAATTGAACACCAAGTTTAGAACAAAATGTCCTCCAAAATCTGGAAACAAACTGGACTCCTCTGTCAGACACAATGTTCTCCGGAATGCCATGTAACCGAACCACGTGCTGAAGGAACAAGGGCACCAATTTGGAGGAGGAAGGTAATTTAGGTAATGGCACAAGATGTATCATCTTGGAAAACCTATCACAGATTACCCAGATAATGGTCATTCTCTGAGAAACAGGGAGGTCGGAAATAAAATCCATAGAGATATGGGTCCATGGCCTCTTGGGCACAGGTAATGGCATTAACAAACCACTAGAGCGAGAGCAAGGCTGGAAGCGAGAGCAAGTCCCACAGGACTGCACAAATTCCCTGACGTCACGAGACAAAGTAGGCCACCAAAAGGACCGACTCACCAAGTATCTGGTACCAAAAATCCCGGGATGACCAGCCAACGCGTAACAATGAATCTCAGACATCACACTCTTCTTCCACTGGTCTGGGACATACAATTTCCCAATAGGGCAGCGCTCAGGTTTATCCTCCTGACACCCTTCCAGAACCAGTCTCAAATTGGGCGAGATGGCGGAAAGAACTACACCCTCTTTCAAAATAACAGTAGGATCAGATAATTCAGGATAGTCCGCAAAGAAACTCCTCGAGAGGGCATCCACCTTAACATTCTTAGTGCCCGGGAGAAAGGAGACCACAAAATTAAAACGTGTGAAAAACAAGGCCCACCTGGCCTGTCTAGTATTAAGTCGCTTGGCTGATTCGAGATAAACCAGGTTCTTATGGTCGGTGAGGACCACCACCCGATGTTTGGCTCCTTCCAGCCAATGTCTCCACTCTTCAAAGGCCCACTTCATGGCCAATAACTCCCGATTACCCACGTCATAATTACGTTCAGTTGGAGAAAATTTTCGAGAGAAAATGGCACAAGGGTTACTCTTAGAGGTCTCTGGATCTCTTTGGGACAAAACGGCACCTGCCCCAATTTCAGAGGCATCAACCTTCTCCTGAAACGGTAGAGAAACATCAGGCTGCCGTAGAACAGGAGCAGAATTGAATCTCTGCTTAAGTTCCTGAAACGCAGAAACTGCCTCAGGAGGCCAATTCACCACATCAGAACCCTTTTTGGTCAAATCAGTCAATGGTTTAACAATACCGGATAAATTAGCAATAAATTTACGATAAAAATTGGCAAAACCCAAAAATCTCTGAAGAGCCTTTAATGAAGTAGGTTGGAACCAATCACAGATGGTCTGAACCTTGACCGGCATCACTAGGTACTCAAAATGCCCCTCTGGGGTATTAAACGCCGTTTTCTATTCATCCCTGTGCTTAATGCGAATAAGGTTATACGCCCCCCTGAGGTCAAGCTTGGTAAACTAACTAGCACTTTTCACTCTGGAAAACAGGTCAGAAATCAAGGGTAACGGATATTGATACTTCACAGGGATCTTATTTAAGAGACGATAATCAATACACGGCCTCAATGAACCATCCTTTTTGGCCACAAAGAAAAAACCGGCACCCAAGGGTGAAGAGGATGGTCTGATATGACCCTTCTCCAATGGCTCCTTGATATAAGATCGCATAGCATCGTGTTCAGGTACAGACAAGTTAAAAAGGCGACCTTTAGGAAATTTACCACCAGGCACTAATTCAATAGCGCAATCATAGCTCCTGTGAGGGGGCAAGGATGCGGATTTACTTTCACTAAACACATCCAAAAAATCAGTCAAAAAGTCAGGAACATCCTGAGACTGGGGAGAGGCAGAAAAATCAGGAGTGTCAGCATTAACACATTGGCAGCCCCAACTGGTCACAGACACAGATTTCCAATCCAAAACAGGATTATGAGACTGTAACCAAGGGAAACCTAGTACAATAATGTCATGCAGATTATGCAGCACCAGAAATTTGCAACTCTCCTGATGATCTGGTTCAACCCTCATTATCACCTGAGTAGAAAACTGGGGTTTATTCTCCGCCAAAGGGGTAGAATCAATGCCCAGTAGGGGAATAGACTTCCACAGGGGTATCATGGGAAACCCACAACGTTTGGCAAAGTCAAAATCCATCAGGTTAATATCTGCTCCTGAATCAACAAAATCCTGAGCAGAAAATGTGGACAGGGAGCAAATCAGGGTAACAGTCAACAGAAATTTAGTCTGAACACTACCCAAGACAACTGAGCGTGCAAAATGTCTTCCCCGCTTAGGGCAGACTGAAATAGCATGAGAAGCATCACCACAGTAGAAACATAACCCATTGCGCTTTCGAAACTCATGACGCTGTGCCCCAGAAGTCACTCCATCACACTGCATGGGCTCAGAAGCTGGCTCACAAGGCAACACTATCTCACGCATACCTCTGCGCTCACGCAAACGTTTGTCAATTTGAATAGCCAATGACATAGAATCATTGAGACCAGAGGGAGCAGGGAATCCCACCATAACATCCTTTACATTCTCTGACAGCCCCTTCCGAAAAAGGGCTGCCAAAGCATCATCATTCCATTTGGTCAGGACTGCCCACTTTCGGAATTTCTGACAGTACAACTCAGCGTCTTCAAGACCCTGATTTAATGCCAACAAGGTTTTTTCAGCTTGATCAGTGACATTAGGTTCATTGTACAATAACCCCAGAGCCAGAAAAAATACATCAATATCATTCAAAACAGGATCCCCAGGTGTCAGGGAAAAAGCCCAATCCTGAGGGTCGCCGTGCAGGAGAGAGATGACAATTTGAACCTGCTGTGCTGCGTTCCCTGAGGACTTAGGCTTTAAGGCAAAAAACAACTTACAGTTATTTTTGAAATTCAGAAATTTAGCCGATCCCCCAAAAACAAATCTGGCATGGGAATCCTAGGTTCCACAACCGGCAACCTAGCAAGATAGGTAGCAATACTCCGAACCTCAGTGGCAAGCTAATCCACACGGCCAGACAACTGTGCATGCTTCATTGAGAGAGAAAAAAAAATCCTCCTCAGCACCCAGAGAAAAAGAGGGAAAAAATGCCACAAACAGGAAAAAAAATCTCTGACAACTCTGACAGCTTTGTTTTTTTCTTTCCACACTATTTTTCCCTTCTGTGAGTACCATATAATTTTCAGTTTGGCCGGTGATACTGTTATGTTTAGGTAGCTGAGGAGAAAAAGCAAAAACGGCAATACACCAGAGAGGCTGGAACCTATTGGATTGCAGTAACCTGAACTAACCACACAACTAGAGGTAGCCATGGAGCGTTCCTACGTTGATCCTAGACGCCTCGTCACAGCCTGAGAGATAACTACACCTAAAGGCAAAAAGAGGAAAGCTATCTGCCCCGGAGCACATCCCCAAAGAAAATAGGAAGCCCCCAAACATGTAATGGCGGTTAGACAAGAAGAAGCATGGACACAGACAGAAAATAGAAAGAGCAAACGCTGGGGCCCAATCTGTCTAGACAGAAAAGTACAGGAAAGGATTCTTACTGCAATCCAAAAAAACCCCTAAAAAATACCAACTCTTCTGATTGCAAAAACACCTGAGATCACACGATCTCTACCACCTAAATCAGATCTCTGGTGTAACAAAACTAAGCCGCAGCCACTGAAAAACAGGAAAAAGCAAATGAACAAACAACAGTGGCTACAGATAAACTGAGAGGAGCACAGGACCCAGGAGGGGACCCGGCTGACCTCCACAATAGTGCAGAGAACTATGCAAAAAGCAAGCACAAAAATAAAAGCAGAAAATATCTTATCTGAAAGCAGATGATGCAGGCAAGACTCAGCAAACTTCCAAATGAACCAGGAACCACAATTGAGACAAGAACAATTGATCACCGGCAACCATCATGGGAGGGAACCTCCCTTATATCAGACCAGTCAGTGATCCCAGATTGCCATTCCTCGATGAAATTTCAGTACTGTCTGTAACCACCAGAGGGAGCCTCTGCTCAGAAACAATCTCTAGCACATTCATAACACAAGCTATTTACATCAAGTGCGCAGAGGATACTGTTAGGTTCAACTGTAGAAATGGCTTGTATTTTACTCAGAAAATCACCTGTGTCAAGAATGAAAGATTTTGTTGTGTGAGTGTGAGGAGTCAGTATTTTTTCTAGAAAGACAGAAATAGGATTCAGGATGGAATTAGTAGATGCCACTATTGGCCGTCCCGGTGGATTGTATAAATCTTTGTGGATCTTTGGAAGGATGTATAACACCGGGGTAACCAGATGTAAATTAGTCAGGAAGGTTTTGGTTTTGGCGTCAATTGTATTGCGTTGAAAATGATTGTCAAGGATTAAATCAATTTTCCTGCGTATGTCGGGTGTAGGGTCTGACAGAACCTATTTGTATTTGTGTCAGACAGTTGTCTCCTAATCTCAGTGAGGTATTGGGTTTTATTCATAATAACGACTGCACCCCCTTATCCGCAGGTTTTATGATGATGTTGGGGTTATTCTGTAGGGATACTATAGCCTGTTTCTCTAGGGAGCTCAAATTGTTGTGGACGGGAAGTAGGCCCAGTCGTTGATCATGGATGGTGCTGTTGATGTCCCTATCAACCAGGTCAACAAAGGTTTCAACTGCATGGTGTGTTTTTGGTGGCAGGAAGTTGCTGGGATTTCTAAGACCTAGACTCTCAATGGAAAATGGTGGACTGGCAATAGGGTTGGATGTAGAACCCAAAGTCTTAACCGTGTAGGGTGGAGTATTTTCAAAGTGTGCCTTAAACCTAATATTGCGGTAAAATTGTTGGAGGTCTTTTTGTAATTGAAACGCGTCCCATCTGGGTGTTGGACAAAATGACAAGCCTAGATTAAGGACTTTTAGTTCAAGAGGAGAGAGTGAGTAGTCAGAAATATTGACAACTTTGGACATTGGAAATTTGGACTCCTACCTGAGAGCGAATGGTCATGTGGCGATGTTGTTCTCCTCCTCCTCAACCGCCTTGTTGGCATCCGCTTGGGCCTAAAAAAGGTTGTCTGGACGTGGATGTTCCGCCAGTGTCGCTCCCAGAGCCTGGTGAGGAGCCCCCTATGGGCGAGGATCCCCCGGAGGCTGTATGGCCCCCTGGTTGACAGCGAAATCTGGACCGGAATCTTCTTGGGGCTGGGTCCTCCCATTTATAAACTCTGTTGTTGAGGTAGTCTTCTGTATCGCGCTGGAATTTGGTCCGTTTTCTTTCTTCTAAGGTTTTTTGATGAGAAAGGAGAATGGCTGGACCTCCACAGTTCATACCCACCATTAGTACTCCTTCCTACCGCTCCCTATCTAATAGGAACTACCGCAATCTTTCCAACATAAAACCTGTGCCATTGACACCCCCCCCCCTGCTCCCTCTCTCTGGAGCACTCTGGAATGCCCGCTCCATCTGCAATAAGCTTCATGTGATTCATGACCTCTTTCTCTCTCGCAATCTTGCTTTCCTCGCCCTCACAGAAACATGGCTGACACCCTCTGACACCGCCTCCCCTGCTGCGCTGTGTTACGGTGGCCTCCAATTCACCCACACTCTTCACCCTGGAAACAGACATGGTGGAGGAGTGGGTGTTCTCCTTTCCTCTAACTGCAACTTTAACCCAATCCCACCTCTTCCCTCCCTAATCTTCCTTCCTTTGAAGTCCACTCTGTCCGCATCTACTCTCCCTCCAACCTCCAAGTGGCCGTCATATACCGACCTCCAGGCCCGACCACTGCCTTCATCGACCAATTCACTACCTGGCTTCTTCACTTTCTCTCCACTGACATCCCCACCATCATCATGGGTGACTTCAACATCCCCACTGATACCCTTCAGTCAGCAGCCTCCAAACTTCTGTCCCTTACTTCATCCTTTGGACTTACTCAGTGGTCCTCCTCAGCCACCCACACGGATGGTCATACATTAGACTTGGTCTTCATCCGCCTCTGCTCTCTATCTAACTTCACCACCTCCCCTCTCCCTCTATCCGACCACCATCTACTCACTTTCTCATCCCTGTCCTCCTCTCCTGTCACCCATGTCCAGCAACACGTGCACCCCCGCAGACACCTTGCACACCTAGACATCCACACACTCTCTGACTCTATTCTTTCACTGGCATCAATATCCTCACTCCACGATACAGACAGTGCCACTGCTTTCTACAATGCCACTCTCACATCGGCTATTGACACGGTCGCCCCTCTCGTTCATGGCAGAGTGCGACATACCAACAGACAACCCTGGCACAATAACACCACTAAAAAGCTCCGGCAAGTGTCCAGGATTACAGAGCGGCGTTGGAAAAAAACAAATTCGCAAGACGACTTCACTGCATTCAAACAAGCAACACTCTCTTTCAAATCTGCCCTCACCTCTGCTAAACAGGCCTACTTCACAACCCTCGTATCTTCCCTATACTACAACCCCAAACAGTTATTTAAAACTTTTAACTCCCTCCTCCGCCCAACACTGCCCCCTCCTACCTCCCTCATCTCTGCTGAGGACTTTGCCATACACTTCAAAAATAAGATCGACCAAACAAGGCAAGTCTTCATTGTTCAACCACCTCAACCACTTTGTATACCAGACCAATGCCCCAACCCCATAACCTCCCTCTCCAACATAACTGAAGGGGAGCTTAATTGTCTTCTCTCCAAATCGCACCTCACAACCTGTGCACTTGACCCCATCCCAACCCACCTCCTCCCCAACCTCACCACCACTATTATTCCATCCCTAACCCACCTCTTCAACCTATCACTAACTTCCGGTACCTTCCCTTCTGCTTTCAAGCATGCCACAATCACGCCTATCCTTAAAAAGCCAACCCTCGACCCAACCGCTATGTCCAGCTATCGCCCAATATCGCTGCTCCCATTCGCTTCCAAACTCCTGGAGCTGTATGTCCACGCTGAGCTTTCCTACCACTTCTCTTCTAACTTGCTCTTTGACACTCTACAATCTGGTTTCCGCCCCCATCACTCCACTGAGACAGCCCTGACCAAAATTACTAATGACCTACTTACAGCCAAAGCAAACGGACAATACTCTATACTCCTGCTTCTTGACCTGTCCTCTGCTTTTGACACAGTTGACCACTGCCTTCTACTACAGATTCTTTCCTCCTTTGGCGTCAAAGACCTCGCCCTATCCTGGATCTCCTCATACCTTTCCAACCGCACATTCAGCGTCTCCCACTCCCACACTACCTCCTCGTCCCACCCTCTCTCTGTTGGAGTCCCCCAAGGCTCTGTTCTAGGACCCCTACTCTACTCAATCTATACACTTGGCCTGGGGCAACTCATAAAGTCCCACGGATTCCAGTACCACCTTTACGCCGATGACACTCAGATCTACCTCTCTGGCCCAGACATCACCTCTCTGCTATCCAGAATCCCGGAGTGTCTATCAGCCATATCCTCCTTCTCCTCCTGCTTCCTCAAACTCAATGTGGACAAATCTGAACTCATAATCTTTCCCCCATCCCACAGATCTTCCTTACCTGACCTATCTATCACAATTAACGACATCACGCTTTCCCCCTACCAGAAGTCCGCTGCCTCGGAGTAACCCTTGACTCTGCCCTGTCCTTCAAACTGCACATCCAAGCTCTTTCTACCTCCTGTCGCCTTCAGCTCAAAAATATTTCAAGAATCCGTCCTTTCCTCAACCCTCAATCTACTAAAATGATTGTGCACGCCCTCATCATCTCCCGCCTCGACTACTGCAACACCCTTTTCTCTGGCCTCTCTGCTAACACCCTCGCACCTCTCCAGTCCATCCTTAACTCTGCTGCATGACTAATTCACCTCTCTCCTCGCTACTCCTCCGCTTCTCCCCTCTGCAAATCTCTTCACTGGCTCCCATTCCCTCAGCGTATCCAATTGAAATTACTAATACTGACCTACAAGGCCATCTATAATCTGTCTCCTCCTTATATCTCTGAACTAATCTCCCGATATCTTCCCTCACGTAATCTCCGATCCTCCCAAGACATCCTTCTCTCCTCCACACTTATTCGCTCCTCACCCAACCGCCTCCAAGACTTCTCCCGAATATCCCCCATCCTCTGGAATTCTTTGCCCCAACACGTCCGACTATCAAACACATTCGGATCCTTCAGACGGAACCTGAAAACCCATCTCTTCAGGAAAGCCTACAGCCTGCAATGACCCTGCTACCTCCTCACCACTACCGGAGATATTGCCTCAACCAACACCGGAACTGCTGCAACCCCCCGACCTACTGTCTCCTGCCTCACAATCCTGTAGAATGTAAGCCCGAAAGGGCAGGGTCCTCTCCCCTCTGTATCAGTCTGTCATTGTTAGTTTGTTTACTGTAAGTGATACCTATAATTTGTATGTAACCCCTTCTCATGTACAGCACCATGGAATCAATGGTGCTATAGAAATAAATAATAATAATAATAATAATAATAATAATAATGGCGTCTATTTTACTCTTAAGAGTGTTGAACTCTGAATTGCTTAAGGTAGAAATCAGTTGAGTTTCAATTGAGGTGATTTTTTCCTCAGTCTCCTTTATTGCTTCCTGAAGGTGTTCAATGGTAAGTAGTATAATGTCGAAGGAACACTTGTTGAGAATCTTCTGAAAAGTGGCACAATATTTGGCGTTTTCAGAAAAAAGAGTCGGTCGAAGATTGCAGCGTAGTCCGCAGGGTATCTTTCCTTGCCTATGGTACTCGCCTAGTGTGGCGCAGTGAAGATCATAGGCTATGAGCCTTTTCTTTTCTTTCTCCCAGTGTCTTGTCTTAAAGTCCTTACTGGGAATATGTAAGAAATCAGTTCCGGATCTGATCTTAGAAAGAATTGTAGATCCTAGGGTATCATCGTACATGTAGGTTTCTGAAGACATGGATACTAGGACGGTGCTGAAAACCAAAAATAGTCGTAGAAGTAGAAAAATGGTTAGCACTCGGCCAGAAGGTTGCCCTATATGGTGCTAGTGAGAAGAGACCAATGGTCCTAATGTCCGCAATCAAGAAGAAATCACTGCACACGTAAAAACGTTTCAGTTTTGCAAATATTGAACAAATTTTATTGAAAGTGATGCGACGACTGTGACGTTTCGGCCATGTATGGCCTTTATCAAAAATTGGTCACTGGAAAAACAATAAAATATATACATGAGTAAATGTGCAAAAAATATACATAAGTAATATTATAAGAGAAGTATCATGGGGTAACGGTATAAGTGCTTATTCATGTACCATAAGAATCGTCAATAATTTCTAAGAGATCATGTAGACAAAATTATATATGAGAGAACAAGCAATATTAGATGAAAACATCATACCCTTTCAATAGGAAGAGTCTAGATACCAGGTTGGTATAATAGAATTCATATTGAGACCTAAAGATAAGGGTGAAACAGGATATGATTAAGAGAAGGTCCCCAGATATAAATGTTTAGTAGGAGCATAACAGAAACAACATAAAATATTTACATATGTATACCAGTATGGTCAGGGGGAATCCTAGTGTTTCCCAGCTATATGGGCAGTCATGGTTCAGATGGACCCAAAAGGCTGTACAAGATAAAAATAATACAACAAATAACACTGGGGAACGGTGGGATGGCAAAAGGTGGAATGCAAAGAATAATGCTAAAATGAATAAAAAATGATAAAAACTAAAAAAAAATTTTTGTGTAGAAAAATATAATATAAAATATAACATAGACATAAATGGATATTAAACAGCCTTTATTAACATATGGCTAAATACAAATACCACATCAATAATATATATATACAAAGAGAAATTAAATAAAATTGACACACTCAACAATTTTATATAGATAAATGAATAAATGACCAAGGCTAAATGGGTGTAACCAGGTGGATGTTCACAAATGCACTCACATCAGATGTTTGAACTAAAGTGCAGGTGTCTGAATAAACAAACACAATAGTGATGTGCTTTTTTTTTGGAAAAAAAAAAAAATGCAAAGCTAGTGCAAAAAGATAATAAGTGCAATAAGGGAATAATAAACTATAAATAAAAAATACACAGTGATGCACACTAATTTAATCAATATATAACGTGCAAAAAAATCGCAAAGCAGTGAATGTGCATAAACACCAAGGCACATAGCAAGAGTTCAAGCTCAGAAAAACTATATGACACACATAAGGTCATATATTAAAATACAATATGTTAAAACATGTGCTTTAAAAATAAGAAGGAGCCAAACATCAATGAATATGTGCCAAAATATACCTGGGAGCCAAGGACAAAATTGGAGTGTGCAACAAAAGCGTGTTATGGATAACACCTACTAATCTCTGGGAAGTTTGTTCACTGAGACATTCACGGGGATACCGCCACAGAGAGGGCCTAGAAAATCATGACGTCTGGTTTCACAAACTCCTTCTTGGACCCAGGTTCGTCAGCACTTATAAAATAGTTGCCGTTGTTAATCCAGTGGCATTTCAACTTGCTTTACCACCTACTTTCAAGATTCATAATGTATTTCACTGATCAATTATCCAGTCATTGTTGATGGGAATCTGGAATTCCAGAAAGCAAAGATTATCGATTCTCATTTTGTACACGGGTCTCTTCAATATTTGGTATATTGGAAGGGTTACGGTCCTGAGGAGAGAATGGGGGTACCAGTATTAGATCAGGTGGTCTGGACTTATCCCGCTTCACATCCAGATAAACCTGGTTCTGAGGTTCTGGAGGTCCCCCTTAGGAGAGGTGGTACTCTCATGGGGACACAACAACAGAGAGGGGCCTGAAGATTTGAGGTTTTGCATACTCACGCACTGATTAGAACTGCTTAACCATCTTACTAAACAGTGCAGTTGTTTTCCTTGCAGGCAGTGCCCGAGTTAATCAGTTCAGTTGATCTTCTGGAGCTCTCCAACCTAGATTGCCCCAGCTGTTCAGCATTGGCCACTCCTATCTGTTATGTATGCTTGCCGCTGGCAATTAGAAATTGCCAGTGATAGTTTTTCCTCCCTGATTAGGAGTTGGACATGAGGTTCGTGTTTGAAGTAGGTGTTTGGAGATTTGTTTAGGAGATTGTTGAGTGGAGTTTATTTGTGTGTTCACCCTCATTCTCTCCTATTTTGGTTTCACTTTCCTATACCCCCTCTGTTGTTTGTTGAGTGTATATTGTAAGATTGTAGTCTTCATTTCCCCTTTGTCCTTATTCCCTTGTTTGTCTGGTTACTGTTATCTGTTATGTTAGGTAGCTGAGGAGGACAGGAACAACAGCCGGGCAGCCGAACACCTGAGATGTTGGTAACTAATGGGTTGCAGATTCCTAAACTAACCACACAACTAGAGGTAGCCGTGGAGCGTTACTACGTTGGTCCTCGTCACAGCCTGAGAGATAACTACACCTAAAGGCAGAAAGATAAAAGCTATCTGCCCCAGAGCAGATCCCCAAAGAAAATAGGAAGCCCCCAAACATGTAATGGCGGTTAGACAAGAAGAAAGCACGAACACAGACAGAAAATAGAATGAGCAAACGCTGGGGCCACAAGCTGACTAAATAGGATAGGACAGAGAGATTACTTTCTGCAACCCAGAAAACCCTACAAAAATCCAACAATTCTGATTACAAAAATACTGAGATCACACGATCTCGCCACCCACTAAATCAGATCTCAGTGTGAACAAAACCAAGCCGCAGCCACTGAAAAAACAGGAAAAAGAAAATTAACAAATAACAGTGGCTTCAGATAAACTGAGAGGAGCACAAGCCCCCCGGAGGGGACCTGGCTGACCTCCACAGAAGTGCAGGGAACAATGCAAAAAGCAAGCACAAAAATAAAAGCAGAAAATATCTAATCTGATAGCAGAAGATGCAGGCAAGACTCAGCAAACTTCCAAATGAACCAGGAACCACAATTGAGACAAGAACAATTGATCACCGGTAACCATCATGGGAGGGAACCTCCCTTATATCAGACCAGTCAGTGAACCCAGATTGCCATTCCTCGCTGAAAGGTTCAGTACTGTCTGTAACCACCAGAGGGAGCTTCTGCTCAGAAACCATCTCTAGCACATTCATAACAACACCCCCCACTTGAGGAGGGGTCACCGAACCCTCACTTTGCAACCAGGCCGATCAGGATGAGCTCAGTGATAGGCACGGATCAGTCCCCTAGCATGGATGTCCGAGGCAAACACCCAAGAATTGTCCTCCTGACCATAACCTCTCCACTTAACCAAATACTGGAGTTTCCGTCTAGAAAAACGAGAATCCAATATTTTCTCAACCACATACTCCAGATTGCCCTCAACCAAAACAGGGTCAGGAGGCGCAGCCATAGGAACCACTGGCTCGACAAACCTCTTCAATAAGGACTTGTGGAACACGTTATGGATCTTAAATGTCCCTGGAAGAAGCAAACGGAAGGAAACAGGATTAAGAATCTCCATGATCTTATAAGGTCCAATGAACCTAGGCTTAAACTTTGGAGATGCAACCCTCATTGGGATATTTCTCGAGGACAACCAAACCAAGTCCCCCACTTTAAACCGAGGACCATCAGTCCTATGTCGGTTGGCAAACCGTTGGGCCTTCTCCTGAGAGAGAGACAACCTCTCCACTACCTGGTCCCAAATCTGCTGCATTCGCTCCACAACAGAGTCAACATCCGGACAGACAGAAGCTTCCGCCTGTCCCGAAGAAAATCGAGGGTGAAACCCAAAATTACAGAAAAATGGAGACATCAAGGTGGCAGAGCTAGCCCTATTATTAAGAGCAAACTCAGCCAAAGGCAAAAAAGAGACCCAGTCATCTTGATCAGCAGACACAAAACATCTCAAATCAGTCTCCAAGGTCTGGTTTGTTCTCTCGGTTTGTCCATTGGTCTGAGGATGAAAAGCAGAGGAGAAAGATAATTGAACACCAAGTTTAGAACAAAATATCCTCCAAAATCTGGAAACAAACTGGACTCCTCTGTCAGACACAATGTTCTCCGGAATGCCATGTAACCGAACCACGTGCTGAAGGAACAAAGGTACCAATTCGGAGGACGAAGGTAACTTAGGTAATGGCACAAGATGTATCATCTTGGAAAACCTATCACAGATTACCCAGATAATGGTCATTCTCTGAGAAACAGGAGGTCGGAAATAAAATCCATAGAGATATGTGTTATGTTTCGGTAGCTGAGGAGTGCAGGTAAAAAAGGCAATACACCAGAGCAGTTGGAATCTATGGGATTGCAGTACCCTGACTAACCACCACAACTAGAGGCAGCCGTGGAGCGTTCCTACGTTGGTCCTAGACGCCTCGTCACAGCCTGAGAAACTAACTACACCTAAAGATAGAAATAGGAAAGCTATCTGCCCCGGAGCAGAACCCCAAAGATAATAGAAAGCCCCCAAACATGTAATGGCGGTTAGACAAGAGGAAATACTGACACAGAAAGAAAATAGAATGAGCAAACGCTGGGGCCCAAACTATCTAAATAGAAAAGGACAGGAAGGGTACTTACTGCAATCCCAGAAAACCTGTCAAGATCCCGTCTGGGTTGGAGCCGATGTTACTGCAAACACTAGGGGAAGCAGAGGCAGGTAGCGTAGTCAGATGGCAGCCGGAGGTCGGTACACAGGAGAGCAGTGTTTGTAGCAATGGATCAGGCGGATAACGTAGTCAGGTGCGCGAGCGACGGTGAGGTGGGCGTACAGCAGTGAAGAGCAGTGTTTGTAGCAATGGATCAGGCGGAGAGCGTAGTCAGAAGGCAGGCCGAGGTCGGTTCACAGGAGAGCAGTGTTTGTAGCAATGGATCAGCAGGAAACGCTTGACTAAAGGCTTGGAGCTCAATAATCTCGCAATGACACACCCACAGGGCCAGGTTTATATAGGGTGTGTAATTGGCAATCAGAGGCCCAATCAAGAGAGCACTAGGTGTAGCCAATCAGGAAGAACAGTCAATGGTATCTGGTTCAGCAAGGAACTTTGCAGCCAGCAGAATAGCTCAGATGGTAGAGCTGCTGGCCAGTGGACAAGAGGTACTGGGTTTGACTCCTGACAGTACTCCCCTCCTTCCAGGATGGCCTCTGGACATCTCAGGAGCTGGCTTATCCGGGTACCTTTGATGAAAGGCTCTTGTTAGTCTAGGAGCATGACGTTGTCCCTTGGTTCCCATGAATTTTCCTCTGGTCCGTAACCCTTCCACTGCACCAGATACTGCAGTTTACCTCTGAATTTTCGGGAGTCCAGAATCTTATCCACAATGTATTCTTCTTCACCACGGATCCTTTCTGGTGGAGGAGGTGGCTGAATTCTTCCTGGAAACGGGTTTTCACAGAAGGGTTTGAGCAAGGATATGTGAAACACTGGATGAATCTTTAGATTGTTGGAAGTTTTAAACGAAAAGCAACTGGTTAATTTTTGCAGAAATTTGAAAAGGTCCAATGAATTTCTGACCCAATTTGGAGGATGGCACATGTGTCTTAAGGTTTTTAGTGGACAGCCAAACTTTGTCTCCAACCTGAAGAGCAGGGGGCACTCTCCGATGTTTATCTGCTGCTTCCTTATATTCTTCCTGGGTCTTGAGCAATATCTCTGATAATTCCTTCTGGGATTCCTGTAATTTTGTAAGCCTGTCATTAACAGCAGGAATGGGAGTGTTCACTGGCAGATTAGGATAAATACTGGATGTACTCCATAATTAGCAAAAATGGGGTTTGAGATGTAGCGCTATGTATGGAGTTGTTGTAGGCAAACTCTGCTGTTGGTAAATAGTCCACCCAGTCATCCTGAAGATAGGAAATGAAGCAACGGAGGTATTTCTCCAAAGTCTGGTTCGTTCTCTCCGTCTGGCCATTGGACTGAGGATGGAAAGCGGTAGAAAGATTCACCGTGACTCCCAAGGCTGTACAGAAACTCTTCCAAAATTTTGACGTAAACTGAACGCCTCTGTCAGACACCACGCTGTCAGGAATTCCATGTAACCTGAATACTTCTTTGATCATCAGTTCTGCAGTTTTTTCAGCAGTAGGAATTCCTTCAGTTGGAATAAAGTGGGCCATTTTTGTGAGTCGGTCCACTATGACAAGGATGACGGTCATCTGTTTGGAAGGGGGTAGTTCCACAATAAAATCCATGGAAATAGATCCCCAAGGCCTGGATGGAACTGGGAGTGGTTGCAAGAGTCCTAGAGGAGACGATCGTGGGGTCTTGTTTCGTGCGCATGTTAAACAGGTTGAAACATATTTCCTCACGTCCTTCCTACAATTAGGCCACCAAAAGAAACGAAGTAGTAAGTCTTGTGTTTTTGCAACTCCAGGATGTCCTGCCAGTTTAGAATCATGGACACTTTTGAGGACTTCAAGGCGAGAAGATTCAGGTACATATATTTGGTGTTTCTGCATCCAAAACCCCTCTTTGAATGAAAGATCGACGTCTTCCGAAGGATGGTTAAGGAAAGAGTCCTCTTGATATCCATCTTTAATTCTATTACCTAGTCCTCTAGAGTGCAATATTCCCAAAAAATTTTTAGGGCCTAGAATTGTATCATCATTACTAGACCTCTCCTGAGGTTCCGAACACATCCTGGACAGGGCGTCAGCCTTGCCATTCCTTGAACCAGGCCGGTAAGAGATTATAAAATTGAATCTTGAGAAAAATAAGGCCATCGTGCTTGTCTTGCAGACAATCTTTTTGCTGTACGGAGGAATTCAAGATTCTTGTGGTCCGTGAGGACAGTCACAGGGTGATTGGCACCTTCCAGAAGATGTCTCCACTCGGAGAAGGCAACTTTAATGGCTAACAGTTCTTTATTACCAATGTCGTAGTTCTTTTTGCAGATGACATGGTGTGGGAAAGAAACGCACATGGGTGAAGTTGCATCTTGTCCCCAACTCGCTGAGACAGAATAGCTCCCACTGCAGATCCGAGGCGTCCACTTCGACAGTAAATGGCAATTCAGGATTTGGGTGTACTAACAATGGAGCAGACGTAAAAAGAGTTTTCAACTTGTCAAAAGCCTCCTGTGCCTCTGGAGACCAGAAAAATGCTTTTGTCTTTTTTGTTAGTGTAGTAATTGGTAGTATGATCCGTGAAAAGTTCTTTATAAATTTTCGGTAAAAATTGCAAATCCTATGAAACGCTGGACGTCTTTTAAATTTCTTGGAACAGGCCAGTCCACTACAGCATTGATTTTGCCGGGATCCATGCTCAGACCTTCTGGGAGATGATATATCCCAGAAATTGGATACTGGTTTGTTCAAACTCACATTTTTCAAGTTTAATGTAGAGATGGTTCTCCTGTAGTCGTTCCAAGACTAACTGGACGTGCCTGCGATGCTCTTCCAAGGTGTCTGAAAATATAAGAATGTCATCGAGATAAGCCACAACGAATTGGTCCAAGAAATCTCGAAATACATCATTAATAAAATGTTGAAAGGTGGCTGGGGCATTGCTAAGGCCAAAGGTCATAACAAGAGATTCAAAATGTCCATATCTCGTTCTGAAGGCGGTCTTCCACTCATCTCCTGGGCGAATCCGTATGAGGTTGTAAGCCCCTCTAAGATCCAGCTTCGTAAAGATTTTCGCAGAACGGAGTCTCTCAAATAGTTCAGGAATCAAGGGTAGCGGGTAGCGATTCTTGACAGTGATATTATTCATCTCTCTGTAGTCAATACATGGCCGCAGAGTGGAGTCTTTCTTTTCAACAAAGAACAGGGGTGCCCCAGCTGGAGATGTGGAAGGTCGAATAAAGCCTTTCTCTAAATTTTCATCCAGGAACTTTCTTAATACCTTCAATTCAGGTTCGGAAAGATTGTAAATCCGTCCAAATGGAATGGTTGCTCCTGGCAGCAATTCAATGGGACAGTCATAAGGAGGGTGAGGAGGTAATTGATCTGCTTTCTTCTTACTGCAGACATCAGAGAACTGCTGATATTGAGGTGGTAGTTTCTCTTCCTTCTCATGCGAAATCTCAGAGATTTGGACTTGTTGGAGAACAGGGGGTTCCTTATGACAATTATTCTTACAGTAGTCAGATGGAAAGGTGATGGTCCTTGATGCCCAGTTGATAGAAGGGTTATGGACTGAAAACCAGGGGATCCCTAGAATAACCGGAAATTTCGGAGATGAAATAAGGTGGAAACTGACAGCTTCATGATGATCCGGGTCGATACAAATCTCCAGTTTGATTGTCTCATGCGTGACAGGTCCAGAAGACAAAGGTGACCCATCCACAGTTTCCATTTCAATTGGTGTGGATTTGGTCCTACTGGAAATATCATTATCACGTGTAAATTTTAAGTCCATAAAATTTCCTCCTGCTCCCGAATCCAACAGGGCAGAGCATTGTATTTTTTGGGTGCCCATTACAACCTGAATGGGGATTACAAAATGAGATGATGTGGTATGTATTTTGTCTATTTCTGGCGTTACTGATGAGATAGTCTGCAAGATGGAATCCGACTGCTGAGAAAGGTCCGTATTGCTGGCAGACCTGTTGTTGGTAAAGGCTATAGTCCTTTTGTTAGGACAGTTGATGGCATAGTGTCCAGGGTCCCCACAATAGAGGCAGAGATGTTCTGCACGTCGCCTCTCCTTCTCCTGTGCAGAGAGTGGTCTTCGGATGACGTCGATCTGCATCGGTTCAGACACAACTTGCGTCTTTTCTTGGTGGTCTGATGCTGAAAATGAGAAGCCAGGGCTATTCCAAGTGCTTGCAGTCTCTCCTTTCTCCTTTCAGTAAGCTCTGGTCAATCCGGATACATAGTTGAATAAAGTCCTCCAACTGGTCAGGGTCTCAACCCTGGCAAGCTCGTCTTTCACTGGTTCTGATAACCCTCGTCGAAATTGACTTCTCTGGGCCGTGGATTCCAGGTGGTGTCGGCCACCCAGCGACGGAACTCCGATGTATATTCCGCAACAGAGCGACGTCCTTGGCGCAAATTATGTAATTTGGTTTCTGCGTGGCACAGCGGTTTGGGTCATCAAAAACTTGATTCATAGCTGCGATGAAAGCTTCCAGGTCATTAAGGAGGGCATAGTCCTTTTCTACATAGGTGAAGCCCAAGCAAGAGCTTCATCCGTCAGGAGATTTATCATGAAAAAAACTTTCTTCCTCTCACTGGTAAAGGGAGCAGGTTGCATCTGGAAGTATATGCGGCATTGATTGAGGAATCCTCGGTACTGCTTGCGATCCCCACTGAACTTTGCAGGCAGCGGCAGCCGCGCATTTGATTCGGACCCTGAATTGCGCACGTCCAGTAGTTGTTTTTGTAGCTCAATTACTTCCTGTTGTATCGCCGTGAAATCAGTTTGTAACTTGGCATATTTCCCTTTAGAGTCCCTACAAAAACTTTGAAGCTCCGTAACTTGCCGTCTCAGGGTGTTCACAGCGGACTCCATTTTGGCGCGAGATTATTCTGTCAAGATCCCGTCTGGGTTGGAGCCGATGTTACTGCAAACACTAGGGAAGCAGAGGCAGGTAGCGTAGTCAGATGGCAGCCGGAGGTCGGTACACAGGAGAGCAGTGTTTGTAGCAATGGATCAGGCGGATAACGTAGTCAGGTGGCAGCCGGAGGTCGGTACACAGGAGAGCAGTGTTTGTAGCAATGGATCAGGCGGAGAGCGTAGTCAGAAGGCAGGCCGAGGTCGGTTCACAGGAGAGCAGTGTTTGTAGCAATGGATCAGGCGGAGAGCGTAGTCAGAAGGCAGGCCGAGGTCGGTTCACAGGAGGCAGTGTTTGTAGCAATGGATCAGCAGGAAACGCTTGACTAAAGGCTTGGAGCTCAATAATCTCGCAATGACACACCCACAGGGCCAGGTTTATATAGGGTGTGTAATTGGCAATCAGAGGCCCAATCAAGAGAGCACTAGGTGTAGCCAATCAGGAAGAACAGTCAATGGTATCTGGGTTCAGCAAGGAACTTTGCAGCCAGCAGAATAGCCAGATGGTAGAGCTGCTGGCCAGTGGACAAGAGGTACTGGGTTCGACTCCTGACAAAACCCTGAAAAACACCAACTCTACTAATTTCAAAATCACCTGAGATCACACGACCTCTACCACCTAAATTAGCTCTCTGGTGTAACAAAATCAAAACAGCAGCCACTGAAAAAATGGAAAAAGCAAAAGAACAAAACTCAGTGGCTGAACTTAAACTGAGAAGGCAGAAGCCCCCAGAGGGGACCCAGAAGGCCCCCAAAGAAGTGCAGGACAAAAAGCAAAAATAAGCAACAACACAAAAGAAGAAAAATTTTTATCTGGTAGCAGGAGATGCAGACACAACACAGCAGGCTACAAGGGAAACTGGAATGAAGG
>JARQOD010000004.1:360477197-360516135 GCA_033576555.1 Oophaga sylvatica
ATGATTTTCAAAAGGGGGCAATGGGTTATTTTTTTGTGTACCCCTGGTATGAAGGGAAAACACGTATTTGGGGGGATCGTGGGGGGTTTAAACCCTTTTTAATGTTGTATCCATTCATCCAACAAAACCCCTTGACCCCCCTTTGAGAGAGTTTCCCTGTTTTGAACAGTAGAAGTTCAGTCGTCGAGTCTGGTTGGGGGGGAGGAAGGAGTGCGTCTAGTCGGGTGGCTCAGGAGGGAGTCCCCCCACCAGTGTGGGTCGTGCAGGGGGGAGGAGATAGTTGCTTTTCCTTCAGAGTCTGTGTGAGCTAATTTTTAAAAGACGGAGAATTTGGGGAAAGGAATTTTTGAGCAAAAATTTCGTCGCCGCCCCGGCAGTGAGTTCAGTTGATTGGTTTTTCCTGAATGGGAAAATTCTGAAATCTGTCAGCGGCCCCAAGGAGAGTAAGAAAGGTTGATTTGTACTCCCTGGAAGTTGGAGTGCTTATGTTAAGGCGCGAGAGGGCAAAGGGGGGGGAAAAGATTAGGCGTTTTTGTTTGGTTACCCCCACTTTACCGGGTTTTAAATGGGGACCAAAGTGTTGCTATGCTTTATGCATAGTGATGAAAAAAACCAGAGGTTCGGGGACTAAAAGTCGCAGGAAAACAGAGATTTTGGTTTTGTAACCGGATCAGGGAGGTAGGAACTTTGAGTTCTGCAGGCAAAAGTAAAACCTGGCTCTCTCAACTCGGGCAAGCAGAGTTTGGGAAAGGGTTTCCACCACAAGCTGCCCGGGAGTACAGCTTGGATTTAGCTGGGTTTTGGATTTTAATTTTTCTGAATTGGATCATCATATTAAAAGTAAAGGGGCCCTTAACCGCCCCCGGGGTTTTTTTGCGCATTTTCCCCCCACCGCCCCCGGGCCCCCTGCCTAAACATTGAAAGAAAAAAGGTGGGGGAAAGAGCGGATGGTGTGAGATGTTTTCTTTACTGCACTCTACTCATTATAACCTTGACCGGGGAAGTCCCCCGGGGGGGGGACCCGATCTAGCGCCAAAAACCCCCCCTCAAGTCTAAGCAGCGGGCTTTTTCTAGAAAAACAGGTGGGTCCGAACTGTTTCCAAATCCCCGAAAAAATTCCCCCCATCCCCCCCCGGGACCCCCGGGACAGCCGAGCCCACGTACCGGACAACCCCATGGGTTCCCTTGGGCTCGGTCTGGGCCCCCCATCCCCGGTAATCCAAATTGTGGGGGGGGGGCAGCACAAAACTTGGCGTCCCGAACGGTCCAAACTTGCGCATTGCGACCCCGGGTCCCCTGTGGGTGTTTCGTAAAAAAAAGGCTGTTTGTTTTTGGCGCCAAATCCCCCCATTTGGGTTCCACGCCCTGAGGCGGGGGAGAAAGGTGGGCGTGCCCCCCCTTTTTTGGCGCGAAAGAAAGGGGGCGCCCCCCAAGTTTATTAAATTGCGACCCTGCCTGCAAAAGAAAACCCCCCTCCTTCACCTTTCCTGCAAAGAGGGGGACGAAATCCCCCCCCCCCCGGAAAAAGGGGCCGGGAAAGTCCCGTGGGTCCCGTGAGTTGGGGCCCCCAGATGGGGGGAAAAAAGGGCAGGAGATAGTCCCTTTCCGGGATTGTTGCCCGTCCGGAGCTGTCCCCGTCGGGACATGACCCCCTGATGGGTGGGAGGGGGGAAAAGAGAGTAAGAAAAGCTTTCAGAAAGGCAATTCGAAAGAGCGGAGAGGACGTGGCGCCCCAAACCGGGCTGCTGTGGGGGCAGTTTCCCCAAAGTAAAATACCGTCTCTTGAACCCCTTCCCCCCGGGTTTCCAAGGCCCTGTGAAAAAAAATGAGGGAGCCGGAGGCTGCCCCAAAAAAATGTGTCCGATCCCACCGTGGGAGGGGGGAAGGAAGGAGGTGAGGAGGCCTGCCTGTTCCAGAGTCCAGCAGGGGGCCCGGGGCCGCAGCAGATTACAGACCCCCCCTGGGACCCCGGAGGAACCAGCCCTGTGAGGGCAGCGATTTCAGCAGGGTTAGTGGTCCCCCAAAGAGCCATTTCGCACCCTGTTCCCGTTGTTTACCCAGCATTTTTGATCGGCGCCCCTGCGTACCCCCCATCGCATCGGCGACCCACCTTTCATCGCAATCGGCGACCCAAACTCTCGCAAACTGCGGGGTTTCAGCTGAAACGCCCCTGCACGCAAAACGTGACGAATCGGGGCTAAAAAAAAGAAAACCCCGGGTCCCCCCAGCGGTTCGAAAAAAACTGTAGCGACCAAACCCTGTAGGGTCACGACCGTTTGCTGTGCTTAAGGGCATGCATTGTTCCCCCCGGGGTGGAAAAGGTTGGTTTTTAAAAAGTAAAGGAGGTTGGATTCAGAAAGGGGTTTTCCGCTGTAATGTTGTGAAAGTTTGAGAATTTTTCCGTTTTTCATTTTTCCAAATGTATGATGTTTAGTTTTTTATGGTTTTTTTATGAGTGAATACCGGCTGGGTCAAAAAAGAAAAAATTTAAAAAGTTAGTGCTGGTTTGGGACAAAATACCCGGTTGGGTTAATGAAATTAAATTTTTAAAAAAGAATATAAGTTTAATGAAAAATTTAGGAAATGAGTTGGTTTTTAACCATGTCATGGCGGGAGGGGGGGACTGTGCCAGCCCAAAATGTCTTTGTAAATAGTTGCGTCGGGCATTATTTGGGTTTTTAATAAACCCCCGACAACTCCTTTGAAAAAACCCGTAGGTTGGCACTGGGGGTTGAGTCAGAAGTCCGAGCCCCCCCGGGACCCCGTGGGAGGTTTGGGCGGGTCCCCCACAAGAATTGTATATTTATTGAAATTTTTATAATTTTTTTATGTTTTTTCCCTTGACAATTTTTGTTAAAAATTTGTACCCCCCGGAGGGGTGAGTTACTGTTTTGTTTAAATGAAAAAAAAATGCTTTTTTTTTTTTTAAGCCCGGGGGTCTGTGTTTTCAAGGGGGGATGTGTACCCCTGGATGTAAGGACACGTTTTGGGGAGGATGCTGGGAGGAACCCGTTTAAGTTGTATCCATTCATCCAACTTACCCTTAAAAACCCCCCTTTGGAGGCCCTGTCTTGAACAGTAGAAGTTCAGTCAGGAGTCTGGACTTGGAGGGAGGAAGGGGCAGTCTCCCCTGGGGTCAGGCGTGAGTCTCCCACCATTTTTGCAGTCTGTGCAGGGGAGGGGAGCAGATTGTTTTTTCCTGCAGAGCTCTGGTGGCAAAAGTCGCGACGGAGAAGTTTGGAAAAAGGGGGAAATTTTTGCAGCGAAACTTCGTGCCTGCCCCAAAGGGACAGTAAGTTCATTGAGGTTTCCCTGAACTGGGGAAAATATGAGAATCTTCAGCGGCTCCAAGGGGAAGAAAAAGAAAGGTTTTATTTTTCCCTAGGAAGTGTGGAGTGCTTTGTTAGAGCCCCGAGCAGGGCAAGGGGTTGGAAAATTTTTGAGCAGTGCTTGTTTGGATTACTGCATATTAGCCGGTCACTGGGGACCGAAGTGTTGCTATGCTTTTGCATAGTGTGAAACAACCAGAGGGTTTGCTGGGGTACAAGTAGGGGGAAAAAGCCCTGGAGTGGTAGTAACCCAGTAGGGGAAAAGGAACTTTTAGTTTTTGCAGGGGAAAAGTAAGAACCCGGCTCTTCAACTTGCAAAGCGAGTATGGAAAGGGTCCCCCACAAAGCTGGGGCGTACAGCTATGGAGTTAGCTGGGTATTTTTGGGTTAAAAGCTTATGAAGTTGGATCCATATTTAAAATAAAGGGGCCCTAACCTGTAGCGGTTTTTTTTTAAACGCATTCTCCACCCGACCAGCCCCGGACTGCCTAAATCGACAAGTAAAAGGTTGAAAAACCTGGCGGTGTGAGATGTTCATTTAACGCCTTATCATTATAACCAAATCAGGGGACGTCCCCCTGTGGGGGGCCGTCATCTTGGCTCCTAAACCCCCCCGAGACTACAGCAGCGTGGCTTAGTGACTAAAATACGGGGGGGTCACAAAATTTTTTTACCAAATCCCCTGTAAAAATTCCCCCCAAACGCCCTGAACCCCGGGGGGCCCCCCGACCCCCGTCCAGTGAAAAACCCCCCAAATTTTTCCGGGCTCGGTTGGTCCCCTAGCCCGGTAATCCACAATTGTTGGGGGGGGTCAGCCCCTTTTATGTGGTGTGCCTTATTTTTTTCGTCCCTAAGCGGGGGGGAAAGTTTTTCACGCTCAGTTGTTTGGGTTTGTTTTCAGACAAGTTTTTATTAACTGTACTCTGAAATGCTCTTGTCCCTTTTGTAGGTTTGTTGATTTGGAGAGTATAACCTGGGATTTGTTTTTTTCTTGGTGATAAAGGGGTTTTAAAAACCGTCCCAGGGGGTGCTGCAAATTTTTTTGGTTCATTAATTGCATGACTTTCTCTGGGTTTTTTCCTTGGTTACAGTTCTAATCGTTTTGGTTGGAAACGTGTCTGTAACCTTGGGGTGCCAATGTGTTTTAATCCCAACATCCCGTTTTTTTTCCCCCCCCCCAGGCTAGGGTTCCCCCTTTTTGTTTTTTTTTTTGTTTTTTTTGCGGGGAAAATAAATCTGTCCTTGCTCCCTTTTGGGGCTTGACTGCTATTGAATTGGCCGGTGTTAATTTTCCCAAAGGTCGCCTTTTTTTGTCTGTACTGAACATGACGCAGCGGTTTTATCAAAAGGAAACTTGGGGGGGGTCAACGACCCTCCTCTTCACCTTGGGCCGGGGTTTTTTTTTTTTTGGGCCCCAAAAAAGTGGTTATTTGGCCGTGTATTGTTATGTTTTGAAAATTTTTTCTGTAAAAAATTTAATCCGTTACCCTTGTTTTGACCTGTTTTCCGGGTGAAAAATATTGGTTTACCGCTTGACCTGGGGGGGGTTAACCTTATTCGCATTAAGTAGGGGTTGTTTTTAAGCGGCATTCAATCCCCGAAAGGGGATTTGAGTACCAGTTTAAGCCCTTTGGGGGGTTTGCCCTTTTCTTTCCTTTTAATCTTTTTGGGGTTTTTGTTTTTTTTGGGGCGTTTTTTTTTGGGCTTTTTGAAAAATTTTGTTTCCAATTTTGGGGGCTCTTTTTGTGAAGGGTCAAAGTGTTTTTTTGGGTACAGGGATCTATTTTGGGATTTTTTTTCCCCCCGTTATTGAAATGGCCGGTATTTCGGCCTCTTTTATGGGTTTCCCCCCTTTTTTTTTAAAGGGCCCCCCTTTTTTAGGATTTTTGGGTTTTTGCCAATTTTTTTAAGTAAATTTTTGGAAATTTCTCGGTTTTTTAAAACCTTTTAATGATTTGCCAAAAGGGGGTTTGTGGGGTGAATTTGGGCCCCCGGGGCAGTTCTGTTTTTCGGAATTTGCGAGATTCATTTGTCCGGTTTACGGCAGCCTGTTTTTTCTCTCCCTTTCGGGGGTTTGTGCCTTAAATTGGGGCGGGCCGTTTTGTCCCAAAAAATCCAGAGACCTAAAGGTAACCCTTGTGCCTTTTTCTCTCGAAAATTTTTCCTATAAAGAAAATTTTTGAGGGGTTTGGGATTGTTGGCCTGAAGGGGTTTTGAAGAGTGGAGACTTGTGGGGGAGAAAACTCGGGGTGGCCTTTTAGGACCATAAGAATCGGTCTACGGAATTGCCAAGCGATCAACCTAAAAGGAGGGGGGTTTTGTTTTTCCCGTTTTAATTTTGGGTTTCCTTTCTTCCTGGCATAAAAATTTAAAGGGGCGGACCCCTTTGGGGGTTTTTCCTTGCGGATTTCCGAGTTTTATCCTCGTTTTTTTGAAAGAGGGTTTTATTTTTCCCCCATCTCGCCCAAATTTTGAGATTGTCTGGAGGGGTGTCAGGAGGATGGCCCAGCGTGCCCTGTTGGAAATTTTTGTCCCGGAAAGGGAAAAAAAAGGTGTGATGTTGAGATTCATTTTTCCGCTTGGCTGGGCATCCGGAATTTTTGGTCCCCGAGATTTGGGTTTTTTTCGTCCTTTTGGGGCCTCCTTGTTGGAGTCGGGAAATTTGGGCAGCCCCGGGGACTTCTCTCGTCCAACCTTGCTCTTGCTTAGGGTTTGTTGTGCCATTCCCTGTCCCCAAAGAGACCGGGGGCCCATACTCTTTGGATTTCATTTCCACTTTTTTTCTAGAAAGACCCCCATTTGGGAAATTTGTGTTAGGTTTTCCAAATGATAAATCTTGTGCCATTACCTAATTGCCTTCCTCCTCTAAAATTGGGGGGGCCGTTGTTCCTTCAGCACGTGGTTCGTTTACACGGCATTCCTGAGAAATTGTGTCTGACAGAGGAGTCCAGTTTGTTTCCAGATTTTGGAGGACTTTTTGTTCTAAACTGGGTGTTCATTTGTCTTTCTCCTCGGCATTTCATCCTCAGACCAATGGTCAAACTGAGAGAAAAAAACCAGACTTGGGAGACTTATCTAGATGCTTTGTGTCTGCTGATTTAGGATGACTGGGTCTCTTTTTTGCCTTTGGCTGAGTTTGCTCTTAATAATGGGCTAGCTCTGCCCCTTTGATGTCTCCGTTTTTCTGTAATTCTGGGTTTCACCCTCGTTTTTTTTCAGGACAGACGGAGGCTTTGCTGTCCAGGTGTTGACTCTGTTGTGGAGGTTATGCAACAGATTTGGGGGCCGGTAGTAGAGAGGTTGCCCTCTCTCAGGAGAAAGGCCCGCGGTTTGCTAACCGGCATAGGACTGATGGTCCTCGGTTTAAAATGGGGGACTTGGTTGGTTGTCCTCAAAGAATATTTCTATGAGAGTAGCATTCCTAAATTTAAGCCTGGTTTTATTGGACTTATAAGATCATGGAGATTATTAATCCTGTTTCTTTTCATTTGCTTCTTCCAGGACATTTAAGATCCCCTAACGTGTTCCACAAGTCCTTGTTTAAGAGGTTTGTTGAGCCAGTGGTTCCTGTGCTGTGCCCCCTGACCTGTTTTGGTTGAGGGCAATCTGGAGTATGTGGTTGAGAAAATTTGGTTCTTTGTTTTTCTAGACGGAAACTCCAGTATTTGGTTAAATGGAGAGGTTATGGTCAGGGACAATTCTTGGGTGTTTGCTTCGGACATCCATGCTAGGAGACTTATCCGTGCGTATCATAGAATCATCCTGACCGACTGGTTGCTCAAATGAGGGTTCGGTGACCCCTCCTCAGGGGGGGTCTGTTGTGAATGGGTTTTTGAGATGAGTTTGAGCAGAGGCTCCCCCTGGTGGTTACAAGCGGTGCTAGTGAAGTTTTTGGGACTGGGAAATAGGTGTTACTGATGGTTTATATAAGGAGTCATTTTCCCATCAGGGTTGCGGTGTCAATTGTTCTGGTCTGAACCTTCATTCCAGTTTCCTTGTAGCCTGCTGTGTCGTGTCTGTCTCTTCTTACAGGTTAAAAACTTTTTGCTTCTTTTGTGTTTGTGCTATTTTTTGCATTTTTTACTGCACTTCTTTGGGGGCCTTCAGGGTCCCCTCGGGGCTTCTGCCCTCTCGTTTAGTTCAGCCACTGAGTTTTGTTCTTTTGCTTTTTCCAGTTTTTTCAGTGGCTGCTGTTTTGATTTTGTTACACCAGAGAACTAATTTAGGTGGTAGGGTCGTTTGTGTTTCAGGGATTTTGAAAATTAGTAGAGTTGGTGCTTTTCGGGTTTTCTGGGATTGCAGTAAGTACCCTTCCTATCTTTTCTATTTGATGTTTGGGCCCCAGCGTTTGCTCATACTTTTTTTTCTGTGTCAGTATTTCCTCTTGTCTAACCGCCATTACATGTTTGGGGGGGTTTTATTATCTTGGGGTTCTGCTCCGGGCAGTAGCTTTCCTGTTTCTGTCTTTAGGTGTAGTTGTTTCTCAGGCTGTGACGAGGGTCTGGCCAATGAGGAACGCTCCACGGCGCCTCTGTTGTGGTGGTTTGTCGGGTACGCAATCTCATAGATTCCAAATGCTTGGTGTATTGCCTTTTTGTGCTCTCCTCAGCTACCGAAACATAACAGATCCCCGACTATGAGAAATAAGATTCTCTGGTTGATGAGTCGAAGATAGTCTTTTTGGTGATAATTCTAAGCGGTATGTTGGAGAAAAACCAGGAACTGCTCATCACCCGCCAATACAATCCCAACAGTGAAACATGGTGGGTGGCAGATCATGCTTGGGGGTGTTTTTTGAGCTGCAGGAACATGACGATGGTTGCAATTGAAGGAAAAAATGAATTTCGGCCAGGTAGGATATCCGGATGAAAACCTCTTCCAGAGTGTTTGGACCTCAGACTTGGCAGAAGGTTCACTTCCAACAATACAGTGACCCTAAGCACACGCTAAAATAATAAGGAGTCGCTTCAGAACAACTCTGTGATCATTCTTGACTGGCCCAGCCAAAACCCTGACCTAAACCCAATTGAGCATCTCTGGAGAGACCTTAAAATGGCCATTCACCAACGTTCACCATCCAACCTGAGGGAACTGGAGAGGATCTGCAAAGAAGAATGGCAGAGGATCCCCAAATCCAGGTGTGAAAAACTTGTTGCATCATTCTCAAGAAGACTCATGGCTGTAGTAGCTCAAAAGGGTGCTTCTACTCAATACTGAGCAAAGGGTCTGAATACTTATGACCATGTGATATTTGTTTTTCTTTTTTAATAAATTTGCAAAAATTTCTACATTTCTGTTTTTTTTCAGTCAAGATGGGGTACAGAGTGTACATTAATGAGAAAAAAAAAGAAGTTTTTTGAACTTGCCAAATGGCTGCAATGAAACAAAGAGTGAAAAATTTAAAGGGGTCTGAATACTTTCTGTACCCACTGTATATGCCAAAAATAAGAAAAGATTACTTTGTGCTTCCACCTTTAAATAATTGAATGTGTCAGAGTATTATAGTGGGGAAAAACATTTGATCTTATTATGCATTACCATTTAAAGAGTAACCGTGATGCTAAGTTTTATTTCTTAAATCAATACTGTTATGAATGTATTAGAGATGGTTTCTGAGCAGAGGCTCCCTCTGGTGGTTATAGACAGTACTGAACCTTTCAGCGAGGAGTGGCAATCAGGGTTCACTGACTGGTCTGATATAAGGGAGGTTCCCTCCCATGATGGTTGCCGGTGATCAATTGTTCTTGTCTCAATTGTCGTTCCTGGTTCATTTGGAAGTTTGCTGGAGTCTTGCCTGCATCTCCTGCTTTCAGATAAGATATTTTTTGCTTTTCTTTTTGTGCTTGCTTTTTGCATTGTTTTCTGCACTTTTTTGGAGGTCAGCCAGGTCCCCTCCTGGGGCCTGAGCTCCTCACAGTTTATCTGCAGCCACTGTTATTTGCTCATTTGCTTTTTCCTGTTTTTTCAGCGGCTGCGGCTTGGTTTTTGTTCACACTGAGATCTGATTTAGTGGGGGGTGAGATTGTGTGATCTCAGTATTTTTTTAATCAGAATTGTTGGATTTTTGTAGGGTTTTCTGGGTTGCAGAAAGTAATCTCTCCTGTCCTATCCTATTTAGTCAGCTTGTGGCCCCAGCGTTTGCTCAGTCTATTTTCTGCTTATGTTTGTGTTTTCATCTTGTCTAACTGCCATTATATGTTTGGGGCTTCCTATTTTCTTTGGGGATCTGCTCCGGGGCAGATAGCTTTAATCTTTTTGCTTTAGGTGTAGTTATCTCTCAGGCTGTGACGAGGCGTCTAGGATTAACGTAGGAACGCTCCACGGCTACCTCTACAGTCATGGACAAAAGTTTTGAGAATGACACAAATATTAATTTTTACAAAGTCTACTGCTTCACTTTTTCTAATGGCAATTTGCATATACTCCAGAATGTTATAAAGAGTGATCAGCTTAACAGCAATTACTTGCAAAGTCAATATTTGGCTAGAAAATGAACTTTATCCCCCAAAAACACATTTCAACATCATTGCAGCCCTGCCTTTAAAAGGACCAGCTAACCTCTTTTCAGTGATTGCTCCATTAACACAGGTGTGGGTGCTGATGAGGACATGGCTGGAGATCAATCTGTCATGATTAAGTAAGAATGACACCACTGGACACTTTAAAAGGAGGCTGGTGCTTGGCATCATTGTTTCTCTTCTGGTAACCATGGTTATCTCTAAAGAAACACATGCAGTCATCATTGCAATCCACAAAATGGCCTAACAGGGAAGAGTATCGCAGCTAGAAAGATTGCACCTCAGTCAACAATCTATCGCATCATCAAGAACTTCAAGGAGAGAGGTTCCATTGTTGTCAAAAAGGCTCCAGGGCGCCCAAGAAAGACCAGCAAGCGCCAGGACCGTCTCTTAAAAGTGTTTCAGCTGCGGGATCGGGCTACCAGCAGTGCAGAGCTTGCTCAGGAATGGCAGCAGGCAGGTGTGAGTGCATCTGCACGCACTGTGAGACGGAGACTCTTGGAGCAAGGCCTGGTCTCAAGGAGGGCAGCAAAGAATCCACTTCTCTCCAGAAAAAACATCATGGACAGACTGATATTCAGGCAGTACAGGCAGTGGACTGCTGAGGACTGGGGTAAAGTTATTTTCTCTGATGAATCCCTTTTCGATTGTTTGGGACATCAGGAAAACGCCTCATTCGGAGAAGACAAGGTGAGCGCTACCACCAGTCTTGTCTCATGCCAACTGTTAAGCATCCTGAAGCCATTCATGTGTGGGGTTGCTTCTCAGCCAAGGGAATCGGTTCTCTCACAGTCTTGCCTAAAAACACAGCCATGAATAAAGAATGGTACCAGAATGTCCTCCAAGAGCAACTTCTCCCAACCCTCCAAGAGCAGTTTGGCGATCAACAATGCCTTTTCCATCATGATGGAGCACCTTGCCATAAAGCAAAGGTGATAACTAAATGGCTCAGGGAACAAAACATAGAGATTTTGGGTCCATGGCCTGGAAACTCCCCAGATCTTAATCCCATTGAGAACTTGTGGTCAATCATCAAGAGACGGGTGGACAAACAAAAACCTAAAAATTCTGACAAAATGAAAGAATTGATTGTGCAAGAATGGACTGCTATCAGTCAGGATTTTGTCCAGAAGTTGATTGAGAGCATGCCAGGGAGAATTGCAGAGGTCCTGAAGAAGAAGGGTCAACACTGCAAATATTGACTTGCTGCATTAACTCATTCTAACTGTCAATATAAGCTTTTGTTACTCATATGTTTGCAATTATATTTCTGTCTGTGATAAAAACATCTGTCAAACACACATAAAAACCAGAGGGCAGCAGATCATGTGAAAATATAATATTTGTGTCATTCTCAAAACTTTTGGCCATGACTGTAGTTGTGTCATTAGTAGTGTTGAGCATTCCGATACCGCAAGTATCGGGTATCGGCCGATATTCGCGTTATCGGAATTCCGATACTTAATTCCGATACTTTTTCAATATCGTATACCGGAATCGGAAGTTCCCATAATTCTTTGAGAGGCAATGTGATTTTAGTCAGCCAATGAGGAATCCTACGAAGTGTGGGCACATCCTGTAATGCTGCGGTCATCTTAACTAATGGCATGGCTGTGATTGGCTGCTGAAATGATGTCAGAATGCACTATAAAAGGCGCCGCCGCCATTTTAGCGTCACTGTGCTGTGAATTCAGATAGGGACAGAACGCTGCTCTGCTGACTCTGAGGGACAGTTAGAGATTGCGATTTAGTGTACTGTGCTGTAGGCAGGCTATCACCAACCGCTGTGTAAAGCTTCCTTTTGCCTGCAGTGTTGTTTTAAACAGCTCTGCAAGGTGTGTGTGAGTGCAGGTGACGCTGCAGTTTGCTCTGCATCCAACGCTGTCTGTAGGCATCTGCACGTGTCACTCACAGACTCTTTTTTTTTTTCTTTAGTGTAATTCTAGCTGCTCCATTCAATAGAAATTATAGTGTGATGCGCTTCCATCCGTATCCAATACATTGGTTGCAAACACTATAGAAGTAGACAAAGGAGTAGCCTTTCCCAGATTGTGGACAGTTGTGTTTCAGTGTTCACTTCAGTCTGTGTTTTTTATTTTTTGAGTGCATATCACGCTCCAGTTACTTGTTCAAGCACTGCTGCTTGTACTCTGCTGAGCGTGTCTCAGTGCCTCATCCTTTTCATTTTTCTCCAATTGGTTCTGCTCCATTCCATTTAAAATCTAATCTATTAGTGTGACGCGCTTCCATCCGTATACAATACATTGGTTGCAAACACATATAGAAGTAGACAAAGGAGTAGCCTTTCCCAGATTGTGGACAGTTGTGTTTCAGTGTTCACTTCAGTCTGTGTTTTTTATTTTTTGAGTGCATATCACGCTCCAGTTACTTGTTCAAGCACTGCTGCTTGTACTCTGCTGAGCGTGTCTCAGTGCCTCATCCTTTTCATTTTTCTCCAATTGGTTCTGCTCCATTCCATTTAAAATCTAATCTATTAGTGTGACGCGCTTCCATCCGTATACAATACATTGGTTGCAAACACTATAGAAGTAGACAAAGGAGTAGCCTTTCCCAGATTGTGGACAGTTGTGTTTCAGTGTTCACTTCAGTCTGTGTTTTTTATTTTTTGAGTGCATATCACGCTCCAGTTACTTGTTCAAGCACTGCTGCTTGTACTCTGCTGAGCGTGTCTCAGTGCCTCATCCTTTTCATTTTTCTCCAATTGGTTCTGCTCCATTCCATTTAAAATCTAATCTATTAGTGTGACGCGCTTCCATCCGTATACAATACATTGGTTGCAAACACTATAGAAGTAGACAAAGGAGTAGCCTTTCCAGATTGTGGACAGTTGTGTTTCAGTGTTCACTGCAGTCTGTGTTTTTTTTTTTTTGAGTGCATATCACGCTCCAGTTACTTGTTCAAGCACTGCTGCTTGTACTCTGCTGAGCGTGTCTCAGTGCCTCATCCTTTTCATTTTTCTCCAATTGGTTCTGCTCCATTCCATTTAAAATCTAATCTATTAGTGTGACGCGCTTCCATCCGTATACAATACATTGGTTGCAAACACTATAGAAGTAGACAAAGGAGTAGCCTTTCCCAGATTGTGGACAGTTGTGTTTCAGTGTTCACTGCAGTCTGTGTTTTTTTTTTTTGAGTGCATATCACGCTCCAGTTACTTGTTCAAGCACTGCTGCTTGTACTCTGCTGAGCGTGTCTCAGTGGCTCATCCTTTTCATTTATCTCCAATTGGTTCTGCTCCATTCCATTTAAAATAAATATAATCTATTAGTGTGACGCGCTTCCATCCGTATACAATACATTGGTTGCAAACACTATAGAAGTAGACAAAGGAGTAGCCTTTCACAGATTGTGAATAGTTGTGTTTCAGTGTTCACTGCAGTCTGTGAGGTATTTTTTTTTTTTTTTAAATGCAGATCACGCTCCATTTACTTCTTCAACCACCGCTGCGTGTACTCTGCTGAGTGTCTGTCACTGGCTCATCCTTGTCATTTTTCTAAAATTGGTGCTGCTTTATTCTATTTAAAATAATTCAAATCTATTACAGTGACGTGCTTCCATCCGTATACAATACATTGGTTGCAAACAATATAGTAGTACACAAACGGGCCTTTCACAGCTACTGAACAGTTGTGTGCACTGTTTACTGTAGTCAGAGGTTTTCATTTTTGTAGTGCAGATCCCGCTCCAGTTACTTCTTCAACCACTGTTGCTTGTACTCTGCTGAGCGTGTCTCACTGCCTCATCCTTCACATTTTTCTCGAATTGGTGCTGCTTTATTCTATTTAAAATAATTCAAATCTATTACAGTGACGTGCTTCCATCCGTATACAATACATTGGTTGCAAACAATATAGAACTACACAAACGGGCCTTTCACAGCTACTGAACATGGGTTTTTAATTTTTAACTAAAATATGTATTTTTTCAAATGACACAAATATAAGTAATGTTGAAGAGGAATAGTCCTACATCCATTGTTTGCACAATATTACAGGTGTACATCATGTCCCTTAATCAACAATGTATTATTATATTTACTTGTATGCTTTTATTTAAAAGCCAAGAACACAGAAGGATAACCTTCGCACTGCAGCTGTTGTCAAAGTTCAACCCACATTATGCACTTCCAACATTGCAGCATTTGAGGCATGATGTGAGTTGGATTTGTCAAAGTTATGGAGTGAGAAGGTTCACCATCAGTACCCTATAGCATAAGTATGCTTTTGTGTTAGCATTTGTGTTAGACATGTGGATATCTGCCATAATATATCACAATTATTTAGTTACAGATTTGTTACCAACACTAATCATTGAATGGTTTTAAATTTGACGTTTCACTTGTTTACAGCTTAGAAATAAGGGTGTAGCCTGATATCTATGTGTAGCACTAGCCACTTTAACATGTCATGTTTTTTTCAACATGTGTAGCTAGGTAGCAGTAATTTTTGCCGGACACACAGCAGGGGAACAGCAGGCGTTACTGAACCCCACAAACACATCATCGATTGTTTTGATCTGTGCATCCAACACTTCTGAGCCCAGGGTCAAGGAGGGTGTAGCCTGAGGCCTAGTATGAGATGTTTGAACTTTAATTTGAACTTTAATTTGGAGTTAGCAGCATTAATTTTTGTCAGACACGCAGCAGGGGAACAGCAGGCGTTACTGAACCCCACTATCACTATAGCTTGTGTATTGGCTGTGGACACGACACTTCTGAGCAGCAACTGGCAGTGTTGTAGCCCAGGGAGTATAGCTCAGGTGGTAGAAAGATGAACATAACAGGAGACATGGAAAACGTTGCCAACCAGTTAGTTAATCTGAAACCGGACAGGCAAATTCAGGCGAGATCCATGCCTAGTTCATTTTCAGAAAAGTAAGCCGTTCTACATTATCGGAGGATAGTCGCATGCAACGGTCTGTTAGTACACCACCTGCAGCAGTAAAGACGCGCTCCGATAATACACTGGCAGCAGGGCAAGCCAGCACCTCCAATGCATACTGGCTAAGCTCTGGCCATGTATCCAGCTTAGAGACACAAAAGTTGAATGGGGAAGAGCCATCTGGGAGTACACTGAGAGGGCAAGACATGTAGTCTGTCACCATCTTACGGAAATGTTGCCTCCTGCTGACTGGAGCCGTCTCGGATGGTGTAGACATTGGTGGCGCTGCCACAAAACTTCGACACATTTGGAACATACTGTTCTTGCCCTGTGCAGAGGCGCTGCTTGTGCTCCTCTTGTTGCAGAGCTGTCTCCACTGCCTCGACGCACAGAGCTGCTTTGTAAAGCAGTAGCAGCAGCAGTGCTCTCGGCTGGAATGGAGAACATTATGGATTGCACCAGTGTGTCTTGGTACTTCCGCATTTTACGCTCCCGGTTCAACGGTGTGATGAAGCTTTGTAAGTTGTCCGGTAGCGAGGGTCTAGGAGGGTGTACACCCAATAATCAGACGTGGTGTGAATGTATTCGATGCGGCGGTCGTTTCTCAGCCACTGCAGCATGAAATCAACCATGTGCTGCAGACTCCCAACTGGCCAAGAAACGTTGTCCCCTGCAAGAGGCGTCATCTCTGCCTGCTGTGCATCACCCCACCCTTGGTCTACATACTGACTAGAGCATTGTCTACCTCCCTCTGGTGCGATGTCTTCCTCCTCCATTGACTCCTCCTCATCCTCCTCACAAAGTCCTTCAAATACATAAAAATTTACAAAATTTAAAACTCAAAATTTAAAAACTTTGTATCATAATTCTGTAACATCAGTTTATGGAAACACAATAGCATTACAAAAGGATAGACAAAAACTGTACATTATGTGCTTTGTAAATACATTAAAGTTTGTAATGGTTATGAAAATATAGACAGCGACTCTGGAGGTTCAATTGTTGATACAGCATGGTACTTTGAAAGTCCTCCAGCCCTTTGTGAGGAACCACGTTGCGCTGACTGTCCAGAAGGTGATGGAATTTGTGACTCCTCATCCTCCACCTCTTCCAAAACCTCATGCCTTAGTGCTTGCAGTGTTTTTTGAAGCAGGCAGATAAGGGGGACAGTCAGGCTGACTAGTGCATCATCTGCACTCGCCATCCGCGTTGACTCATCAAACGCACGCAAAACGTGGCAGATATCCTTCATAGAGTCCTTCGGCACTCATTACACTGGCAGTGGCTGCCCATTCATTATAGGATCCAATTCTAATTACTGGTTCTCACCAACAAAGCTCTCCACAGCGCAGCACCCCCTACATCTCCTCCCTTATTTATATTTATCGGCCTAACCGACTGCTGCACTCTGCAAACGACCTTCGACTAACCTCTGCACTAATCCGTACCTCCCACTCCCAACTCCAAGACTTCTCCCGCGCTGCGCCAATCCTCTGGAATGCTCTACCCCAAGAAATTCGGACTATCCGCAATTTGGATGGTTTCAGGCGCTCCCTCAAAACACATTTGTTCACAGTGGCCTATCACATTCACTAATCAAAGTCATTCTATGTGTAATTCTGTGTGTGTAGCCCATTCACTATCTCCATGCATACCTCACTCCCTTAAAATGGCTGGACCATCATTGTAAAAACACCATTGTATATAAACACTGTACTTTGTATCTCCCCCACCTCATTGTAGATTGTAAGCTTTCACCAGCAGGGGCGGCTGATTTTGCTTTAATTATTGTATTGTTAACGTTGTTACTTATGACTTGTGTTTTGAAACTGTTAAACTGTAAAGCACTGCGGAATATTATGGCGCTATATAAATAAATAATATTATTATTATTCTTATTATAGAGGCCCACTCAGTAGTGGTGAAGTGTGAACGGCGCAAATTGCGAGTTGACTGCGCCTGATGCAGCTGATCCTCCATTACTGTTGGCTGCTGCTCACACAACCGCTCCAACATATGTAACGAGGAATTCCACCTGGTGGGTACGTCACATATGATGCGATGTTCATGAAGGTGAAATCTGCGTTGCAGAGCTGCAATCAGCGATCTGGCCATGCTGGAACGTCGCAAGTGAGCGCACTCTAGGCGGACCTTGTGCAGCAGTGCATCAAGATCCGGATAGTCCCTCCAAAAACTCTGCACGACCAAGTTGAGCACATATGACAGACATGGTATGTGAGTGAGGTTGCCAAGGCCCAGAGCTGACACCAGATTTCGGCCATTGTCACACACTACCAAGCCTGCCTGTAGATTCTCTTCCAAAAACCACACGTCGCTCTCCTGCTTTATGGCATTACAGAGCTCCTGCGCTGTGTGGCTAAGATTCCCCATGGAAATTAATTTCAGGACGGCCTGTTGACATTTGGACACGGCTGTGCTCATATCGGTCGCAACAGGTAAACGTTCACGGGTCCATGTGGAGGTAGACCGTGACGGCTCCTGCAGCGATGATTCTGAGGAACTGGAGTAGGAGGAGGAATCAATGTGTACAGACTTGATTCCTGCAATCCTTGGAGTTGGCAGAACACGTACAGCGCCACTCGCAAGATCAGTACCCGGCTGCACAACATTGACCCAATGGGCAGTGAGGGAAAGGTATTGTCCCTGGCCATGGGTGTTAGAACCCTCTGTTAGGTTTTGTTTCAGTTTGCTGGTCACATGACCTTTTTTCCCTATTTAGTCTGGCTCCGCCCTTCTGGCTTTGCTTGACTTCATTGTATTATCTACTGTTAAGCTAGCCGGGTGCTTAGGTGCCTTAATCTGTCAGTTTTGCTTGATGTTAGGATCACAAAGTATTTATTTTTCTGTTTAATTATCCATGCTACAATTTATGTTAGGAGGTGTCCACCTTTTCTCCCAGTCCCTAGATCTTGTAGGGATTACTCCCTCGCAACTATAGGTCTTCGTTCACACTAGATGAGGACTTTAGCGGGTCTGGTCGCAGGATCAGGTTCCCCGTTACATCGTAGGGATTCAGCTTAGTTGTATTGTAGGGACAGAATTCCCTTCTTTCCTTACTGGTTGTAGCAGATCATAACAATGGGTACTGCTCCACGCATCGGTGGTCAGGTGGACCTTGCTACTGAGGGCTTTTAGTAGCGCATGTTTAATTTTTCCCTCAACATGCTTTTGCAGACCAGGGACGGCTTGCCTGCTGAAATGAAATTGGCTTGGCACATTGTATTGTGGGACTGACAATGATATTCAGTTACGGAAACTGTCTGTCTCCACCAGCCTGAATCACAGCATTTCAAGGGACAGGAGTTTTGCAATGCCAGCATTCAGAGCCTGTGCTCGTGCATGGTTTGTGGAGTATGGCCGTCTTTTATCCCATGCCTGTGCTACCGATGGCTGTTTTGTGGCCTGGGAGTGTGAGGATGACAGGGAACTTGCTGCTGTGTGTGGAATAACAGTTTGTCTCTGGACAACAGTGGCCGTGGTTCTTCCATGGCGATCCTGTGAGGAAGCAGAACCAGCTGTGTGTGAGCTCGATGAAGAGGCTTCAACACAACCTGAAGATGTAGGTGCTGCTGTAGGTTGGCCTACATCTCCAGTGTGTCTTTGTAACTCAACTACGTGCTTTGTCCGCACATGTTTCCACATATTTGTGGTATTGAGGTGACTGACACTTTTAGCTATTTTTAATTTTTGATTACACAGCTTGCATTTCACATAGCAAATATCATGTGCAAGTGTGTGAAAAAAGGACCACGCAGTGCAAGTCCTGGGAGCGCACGTTTTGACTTTTGGAAGACAACTGCTCCGAACAGGTGCCAAACTGGAGGCTACAGGCAACCGAGTCTGCAGCCTAACTCTCCCTCCTGTTTGTACCGTTGGGGCAATGTCTTCCTCTATCTTCCTTCTATCACTAACCATTTCTCTAGGCCTCTCCCAGCTTTCAACCAAAGTACTGGTTCTCAGCCACAAAGCTATCCACAGTGCAGCACCCCTCCTACATCTCCTCCCTCATTTCTATCTATCGGCCTAACCGACTGCTGCGCTCTGCAAACGACTTTCGACTAACCTCTGCACTAATACGTACCTCCCACTCCCGACTCCAAGACTTCTCCCGCTCTACGCCAATCCTCTGGAATGCTGTACCCCAAGAAATTAGGACTATCCACAATTTGCATGGTTTCAGGCGCTCCCTCAAAACACATTTGTTCAGAGCGGCCTATCACATTCACTAATCAAAGTCATTCTATGTATTCTGTGTAAGTGTGTGTGTGTCTCTAGCCCATTCACTATCTCCATCCCTCAGTCCCTTAAGATGGCTGGAACATCATTGTAAATGCACCATTGTATATAAACACCTATACTTTGTATCTCCCCCATCTCATTGTACATTGTAAGCTGTCACGAGCAGGGGCGACTTATTTAGCTTAAATTATTGTATTGTTAACGTTGTTACTTATGACTTGTGTTCTGAAACTGCTAAACTGTAAAGCGCTGCGGAATATGATGGCGCTATATAAATAAATATTATTATTATTCCTCTGAGCTGCTCCCACCACCTTCCTGTTCCTCATGCCATGTTGGGTCTTGGACCTCATCATCTCCACTACCCTCTTCCAACACCTGCTGTTGGGTGGTCTGCCCAGCACCATGCTCAACAGAAACTGGCACCTGGGTCTCATCATCATCAGATGCGTTCTGCGGTGTGCTGACCATCGGCACTGTCTCACCCGCCTCTTCAGATTCAGAGAGACACAGCTGTTGCGCATCACTGCATACTCCCTCTTCACATTACAGAATGCTGCTTGGCTGGGCCCCTGTTTGCAAGCCAATAGATTCTGAGAACAGAAGCAGACACTCAGCTGGCTCCTGTACAGAACTCTCTGACTGCCTGGGCAATTTGCCAGGCGGTGAAGAGACAGATGGTTGCCCAACAGTGCTGTGGTCCTGAGAGGAGGTGGAAGCAATTGAAGTCGATGCATTGGCTGACATCCCAACAACAACGGCTTCAATTTGTTCTTCCCGCAGCAGGGGGGTACTCCGAGCTCCTACAAAAGTGCGCATAAAGGAACGCTCACGGGGAAAACTGGTGGATGCTGTGTCACTGGGGGCCGCAGCAGCCACAGAATCCCCACGTCCTCTCCCTGAAGAAACTCCACGACCACGTGCCTTACTCCCTGCCTTCTTCATCTTGGTAGATTGATAAAGAAAGTCTGAAAAGTTATAAGGTCTAAGTGTGGTTATTCCGCAGAGACTGCAGTGAACACTGCACACAACTGTTCACTACCCAACGCGTCTCAGCAGGAAGGCAGTCTGTGCGTCAAAACAAAGGCACAAGCATACATCCATGTACCCTGTTTATAAAGCTATATAAAAAAAATTATGTAGTAGTGACGCACACTTTATTGAGGTACAGTATTACATCGCCATTCACCATCTGTGGCTATGCAGTCTCATCTATATATACCTTATCTATCTGTTGTCATGCTTCCAAGTCGACAGTCAGCCATAAATAGCAATTTTCACTATGCACTATGCACTTTTTAAAGGTTATGTTTGTTAATAAAAATGATTATTGCCACATATTATGAGTATTACATGATGGAAATTGTATAATTTTGTATAAACTATTTAGTGACATTATTCAGCAAATGGAACATTTTAGTAATATCACAGATAACTTGTAATGCTGATGATGTTTTGAAGTCAGACATTCATTGTCTATACAATAAAAATGGTGTACATACTGTTACTTATCCATCATTAATGGATTCAGATATGTACTTGTATGCTTTTATGTACAACCGTATAGCAGATTCCTTAACTAATTTATTTTGTGGTTTGCATTGCTGTTCAACATGTTAATGTATGTGTTTATGTTTGTCAATTCTTTATTTATCTAGATATTAGTTTTAAATGAAATCATCATCTTATGCTAGTAAAGGTTATCTTTCTCTTCTTTGGAGTATAGACATTTAAAATTGACAGGTAACAAGGAAATTACTTGATCTAGTATTTAAACATCCTCCTTGACCCTGGGCTCCAACACCGCCAGTTGTTGCTCGGAAGTGCTGTTAGCACAGTCAACACTTGCTCCTGTGTTACTGGGGTTCAGTAACGTCAGCTGGTCCTCGGTTGTGCCATTGGCTCTTTTCCTTCTGCTGCCCCTCCGGGTTCCAGTACCGTCAGCTGGTTCTCCGCAGTGCCTTTGGCCTAGGTGCCTCCATCTCGGTATCCGAGTTCCAGCAACGTCTGCTGGTCCTTGGTAGTGCTTTGGAGCACAGATACCTCCTGCTTAGTAACCGTGTCCCAGTAACGTCAGCTGGTCCTCGGTTGTGCCATTGGCTCTTTTCCTTCTGCTGCCCCTCCGGGTTCCAGTACCGTCAGCTGGTTCTCTGCAGTGCCTTTGGCCTAGGTGCCTCCATCTCGGTATCCGAGTTCCAGCAACGTCTGCTGGTCCTTGGTAGTGCTTTGGAGCACAGATACCTCCTGCTTAGTAACCGTGTCCCAGTAACGTCAGCTGGTCCTCGGTTGTGCCATTGGCTCTTTTCCTTCTGCTGCCCCTCCGGGTTCCAGTACCGTCAGCTGGTTCTCCGCAGTGCCTTTGGCCTAGGTGCCTCCATCTCGGTATCCGAGTTCCAGCAACGTCTGCTGGTCCTTGGTAGTGCTTTGGAGCACAGATACCTCCTGCTTAGTAACCGTGTCCCAGTAACGTCAGCTGGTCCTCGGTTGTGCCATTGGCTCTTTTCCTTCTGCTGCCCCTCCGGGTTCCAGTACCGTCAGCTGGTTCTCCGCAGTGCCTTTGGCCTAGGTGCCTCCATCTCGGTATCCGAGTTCCAGCAACGTCTGCTGGTCCTTGGTAGTGCTTTGGAGCACAGGTACCTCCTGCTTAGTAACCGTGTCCCAGTAACATCAGCTGGTACAAGATTGTGCTACAAATACAAGATACAGAACAAGAGACACAAGAACAATAAGCAGAAGATCTAAAAGCAGAAGAACATGAAGTATAAGACCAAAATGAAGAGCAAAATATATGCTCTAAATTCTAAGCAGAAGAAGACTAAGCAGTGTATGGGGGTGAGTCCGTTCCTCCTCGTGGTGCCCCTGGAAAATGCCTGCTGCTGCAGGCTAAACTGAACACGGACAAATACTGTTGTAATTTAAATCTTTTGTGACAGCAAGAACGGAAGGATGAAAAATTCATACTTTGACAGATTACAAGTACAGGATTCTCTGTCACAAATAAGAATATGATGAAGAAGATGAAGCAGAATATGAATAAGAATAATAGTTTAATAAGAAGAATATGAGTAATGTTAACAAAGATGAATAGCAAGAAGTTTAAGAAGAAGATAAAGAAGGTGAAGATGAAGAATAATTTGATGAAAAAGATGATGCTGCAGAAGATTATGAAGGAGAAAGTGTGTGAAAAGTTAAAAAGGTGAAGATGAAGAGCATGGAAGTTGTGTAATATACATATTTGCCAAAATAGAAAAAACGTTAACAACATTGTCAATTTCTTCGTCAATCCGAACATCTTTAAAAAAAAAAATATTTATGCTATTCCATTTGATTGGGTTAAACATCTATGCCTTTAATGTCTCCTCATCCTCAACCTTCCCCAATACATTCTACATTACTCTTTCTTGTTTTCCTTCATGTACAATTAACCAACAAGGCAAGAATGGGGTTTTTTTAATTTCGATATTTTGTTCCCATAGACTTACATGGGACTTCCGGTATCGGTATCGGGTATCGCCGATATTTTTTGGGTATCGGCGATACCATTCCGATTCCGATACTTTTGGATATCGGAAAGTATCGCTCAACTCTAGTCATTAGTTTAGGAATCTGCAACCCATCAGTTACCAACATCTCAGGTGTTCGGCTGCCCTGCTGTTGTTCCTGTCCTCCTCAGCTACTGAAACATAACAAATACTACACATGAAAATAATAAACTTTGTAATATATCTTATCAGAGAAATTGCTTCTTTCTCTACCAGAATTGATCAGTCATTATCAATAATCTCAATTCTGTGGTAAAATCTGAAGACTTTCCCATTACGCAAATAGGAGACGGCGGCTGCTACTGATCAGATTCTATGTAGGAGGGAGGAGCTAGAGACAGAGCTCCTCCTTCTTCCCATCTACATAGAATCTGATCAGTAGAAGCCGCCATATCCTTTCTCCGTAATGGGAAAGTCTTCACTGAATACAGATTTTACTGCAGAATTGAGACTTTTAATAATGAATGTTCAATTTTGGCAAGGAGAGAAGCAGATTTCTTTGATAAGATATATTACAAAGTTTATTATTTCATGTGTACTATTGATTTACAAAATAAAAATTAAAATGACGGCTATTAAAGAGCTATTCTGGCTTCTATTCTAGTAACAAGACAGCGCATGATATCTGCCAATTGTGCATGCAATCCAGCAGGCATCTGCAGCCATGATGTCAGTGGCCCAATGTGGAGGTGATCTTAGCTGGAATACCCCTGTAAATAAATAGTCTTTTTCAAGGCTCTGACGAAATTAAATTTCTCTAATTTTTCAGATAGACCACTGCTCCTTTCAGAAATCTTAGTCTTGCGTGTCAGTTAGAATCCAAGTGGATGGCAGCTCAGTTATAAGTCATGTATAACCTATTCTACATTGCCAGCAAAAAGTCAGGATATGGCATCTCAGGTCAGCAGAACCATGATGATGTTGGCCTGAACTGTCAGTCAAAGAAGAATGCCCACCCCCAGCAAACAGTGTCCAGGAGCACACAGCTCCCCAGTGTCCTGACTTATAGATGTTGAGATAAACCCTTTAAGATATTGATGATGTATCCAGTATTGATATGATGTCAAAGGAGCAGAGTGGCACAGCTCTGTTCACTGCTGCTTGTTCCTGGGAACTGCAGCTCAGCTCCTATTGAAGTACTTGGGAAAAAAGTTGCAGTACATGAAAAAAGCCACTACAAGATGAACAGAGCTGACTCCATTCACTAAAAACAGCTGATAAGATGGGGGTGCCGAGTACAGATAGGTATCAATATAGTAAGCCTGGAAACCCCCTTTAAGATACCTAAGTGGGCAAAACACATTATATAGTGTACTGTAGTGAGGTACAATTTCGACTACACAGTCTCTCTCTTAGGCCGGGGTCAGACATGCGAGAAACTTGCACGAGTCTCGCATGTCAATACCCGGAACTGCCGGCCGGCACTCGGATCAGAGCGTGCGGCTGCATAGAAATACATGCAGCCGAATGCTCCGGTCCGAGTGCCGGCGGCAGTGCCGGGTATTGGCATGAGAGACTCGTTCGAGTTTCTCTCATGTGTTATCCCGACCTTACTACTAGACGTTTTGGGAGAACCCCGAGAACACCACAGGGTTGCATTATAAAAATGTTGCACTCAGTTGGTACATGTCCATTGGGCACAGTTCCTCCATGGTAGCATTGGCCTTATTTTTTTGATCTTTGAAGACCCTTTAATTATTTTTCTATCAGTAAAGGTGAACAGTTTGGAAAAGCAGCAGCTTTGAGTCCAGCAGGTTATAATGACACCTTAGTGCAGGACCAGCCGGTGTGTCGGAAGTGTGTGATTTCCCAGCTGTTTATCTTAGTGTTTCTGCTTGCATGCAAGGAGCTATGAATGACAGAAAGCTGTTTTTCAGGGTGTAGCAAGATCATGTTTTCCTAAACCTTGCTCCACCCTTTTCTGGTTGCAGATTCTCTGATATCCAGACTCGCACGCTATGCTTGTCACACTCACACACACATACATACACATGTAGATGAGATGTCGGAGGTCACACGCGTTCTACATAGTAGTATCAGCATCACGCTAAGGGTGTGAAGTGCACAAATCAGTCAGGTTCAAAGTATTAACTCTTTTATGTGATCTAATGTGTCATTAGCAGATAGAGAGCTGATTTGCAGAACAGAAGCAGCAGTCTGTCATTTATTTACAGGTCACCTGTGGCTCTTATATAGAGCATTTCATTTGTTCAAGAAATCCAACGGGAGCTGCATAACATATCTGCACCCCAATAATTCAATATGGCCACAATTACACTGCATTTACACAGTAATATTTCAGTGTAAGAAAGCTGCTAGGCAGAACCCTCGTTCAATGGGAGAAATGATCTTTTGTGTAATGCAATGATCACAGTTTTCGGTGTTGTATAGTTCTGTGTAAACAGGACCTACCGAGAACAGTGGAAGCCTATTTGCTCTGTGTGATATTTTAGATCTTTCAGATCACTCACTGTGCATCAGTTACACTGGTCTGCCTGTGTAAACATGTCATTTATAGCTGCCGGTCGCGGTCGGCTGTCTTAACGGATACTTTTTATCTGCCACTACAGATCTAATATACTGTTACATTCTTTACTTGTCACTGTAAATCACTACTAATCTAAATTCCCTGACCATAGTCTTATACTTACCAGCCGCCGTCTTCAACTGTACCCTGTGCCGCTCTGGTCCTAATCAACAACCTTGTAACTAACTGCAACTTCTGACTAACCGGACAGTCGCAAACTCTCAGGGTAAGTCTCAGGGCCTTGTTCTGTCTCTCATAGACTTACATTGAGTTATGACTTCCAGCTCACCCAGAACACACTGACGCTGTTAGGGTCTGCGAAACGCACCTAATAGATATTGTAGAGAGGTGCGTTCGCAGCCCGGGGTCCACCGTGCAGGCGAAGCCCGCTGCTAGTAAGATGGCGAAAGTAGCGAACTCTGTTATCCCGCAGAGTCGCTAAAATAAATGCCGTAGCACGCTGTGGCAGTAAGTGCGAACTCTGTTAATCCCCAGAGCCGCTAACGGGAATGCCACAGCGCTGTATGGCAATAAGTGCGAACTCACTTAGCTTCAGTGAGCCGCAAAGTAACACGCTAGGGCGCTGAACCAGCGTTATAAAGCGAACCCTGTTGCGTCACAGAGCCGCTGAGAAAAAGACTGTGTCCTGTTAGACTCACAGGGATACACAGATAACGGCTGTGCGGATAGCAGTCCGTGATCACGCAGACAGCAACGCAATCAAGCAATCTCCTCACCGGAGAAGCCAGTATTCTAGGGGCTTATTTCAGCCGAGCCCTAACCACATACGTACATGATCACACTGGCGCATAGCACATAATGCAATTGATAGCGCATGGTGGCCCAGCCATGCCACCCTTTTATAGTAACAGCTACAGGACCTGCCAGAAACAAGGACCAATGAAACTGTTCCAGAACACCAGTAGTCACAGGACCTTCCTGACGGACCAATAGGAGCTGCTGCAGTACCTGAGCATGTGACCCCTGATCTCCAATGAGAGATCTCACCCTGGGCATGCTCAGAAGGGGAAAACAAGGACTTTGTCCTAAAGACGTCTGCTCGCCGCTAACCAGTACTGGCCACAATAGCAGAACCTGGAGAGGCAGCAGTAATCCTCTGCACACTGCCAGACTGGGCGAGATGCTGGGACCGACGTCTAAGCTGAGCAGGATCCACTGCGGACGGAGATGGATGGGGGACCGCAGCGGGAATGGTTCGAGACTCCCCTTGTGCAGCAGCGGGAACACGAACCCTAACATTACCCCCCCTTCTCTGGGCCTCGCTGCGCTCAAAGGCAGCGATGAGCTGCAGAGCATGAACATGCTCGGCAGGCTCCCAAGACCTATCCTCAGGCCCATAGCCCCTCCAGTCCACCAAATAAAACTTTTTGCCCCGTACCACCTTACACCCTACGATGGCGTTCACCTCATGGTCATCCGTAGATGAACCAGATGTCCCGGCAGATGACTCGGAAAACCGGGACACGAGCACGGGTTTCAGGAGGGATACGTGAAAGGTGTCGGAGATACCCAGGCGTGGTGGAAGAGCCAAACGGTATACCACAGGGTTAACCTGCTCGAGGACCTTGAAAGGACCCAGGTAGCGGGGTGCCAACTTAGTGGACTCAACTCGCAGCCTAATGTTACGGGCGGAGAGCCACACCAAGTCCCCAGGAGCAAATGTTGGAGCGGGGCGCCGATGTGCGTCGGCGGAGGACCTCATCCTCTCCTTGGACGGCTGAATGGCATCCTGGGTACGGTCCCAAATGTCCCGTGCCTCCACAGCCCAGTCTGCCACCCTGGAGTCGGCGGAAGACACGGGCATGGGCACCGGAACCCGCGGATGCTGACCGTAGTTTAGGAGGAATGGAGTCTGTCCGGTGGAGTCAGCCACAGCATTGTTTAGTGCAAACTCAGCCCACGGTAGCAAGGATGCCCAGTAATCCTGCCTGGCTGAGACAATGTCGTAGATAGGTGACCAAGGTCTGGTTGGCTCTCTCTACCAACCCATTTGTCTCAGGATGGTACGCTGAAGAGAGATTTAACTCAATACTGAGTAGACGACAAAGCTCTCTCCAGAACCGAGACGCAAACTGGGGACCTCGGTCACTGACAATTTTGTCCGGCATGCCGTGTAGACGGAAGATGTGCCTAACGAACAATGCTGCCAGAGCCCGTGCAGAAGGTAACCGTGGTAGCGGCACCAGATGCACCATTTTGGAAAAATGGTCGGTGATTACCCAAATGATGGTGCAACCCCGAGACTTGGGCAAGCCCACCACAAAGTTCATCCCAACCATCTCCCAGGGCCTGTCTGCCACCAGTAAAGGTTAAAGTAACCCAGCTGGCCTTTGTCGTGGAGACTTATTCTTGGCGCAGGAGACACACGCCCGAACATAGTCCCCAACGTCACGGACCATATGCGACCACCAGTATGTCCTCGCCAGCAATTCAGATGTCCTCTTTGCCCCAAAGTGTCCACCCACCCTGGACGAATGTGCCCAAGAGAGTACCCCGGTCACAAATTGGTAGGCACAAAAGTCTTGCCTGGAGGCACAGACTCTAGCGAAACCGGGGCCACTGTTCTCAGGCTCTCTGTGGGGACAATAAGCCGAGGCTCCTCCACCTCCTCCTCAGAGGACACCACAGAGCGAGAGAGAGTGTCAGCAAGAATGTTCTTCTCTCCCGAGAGGAAATGGAGTGTGAAATGAAACCGGGAGAAGAACAAGGACCATCTGGCCTGGCGAGAATTAAGCCACTGGGCTGTCTGAAGATATACCAAATTCTTGTGGTCGGTGAAGACTTGGAAGGGAAAGCGAGCCCCCTCCAACAGATGTCTCCACTCAGAGAAAGCCAATTTCATTGCTAGCAACTCCCTGTCCCCGATGGAATAATTCCTCTCTGCTGGTGTGAAGGTCTTGGAGAAGAAGAAGCAAGGATGCTTTCGACCTTGAGCATCCTTTTGAAAGAGGACTGCTCCAGCACCAATGGATGAGGCATCCACCTCCAATATGAATGGCTTATCAACATCAGGGCGGCGTAGAATGGGAGCGCTAGCAAACTGAGACTTAATTGAGATGAAAGCCTTGGAGACTTCCTCAGACCACAATTTGGGATTTGCTCCCTTCTTGGTGAGGGCTACCAAGCGAGCTACCAAAGTTGAGAAATGGGGAATGAACTGGCGATAATAATTAATGAACCCCATAAAGCGCTGCACCGCTTTAAGGGAATGGGGTTCTTGCCAGTCCATCACAGCTTGTAATTTGGCAGAATCCATAGCCAATCCCTGGGCGGAGATGATATAGCCCAGGAATGGTAAAGACTCCTGCTCAAACACGCATTTCTCCAACTTTGCATAAAGGGAATTTGCCCGCAAGAGGTCGAAGACTCTGCAGACATCTTTCAGGTGGGAGTCAATATCTGGAGAGAAGATGAGAATATCATCCAGATCAGTGGTTCTCAACCTTTCTAATGCCGTGACCCCGCAATACAGTTCCTCATGTTGCTGTGACCCCCAAACCAAAAAATAAGTACAGTCCTCCATACAATATTATGGGCACCACATAGTCCCCCATACAGTATTATGGGCCAAATATAATGCTCCATAAAGAATATTGGACCCCAAATAATGCTCCATACAAAATATGGAGCTCTCCATTGCACTGTGCTGCATTCTGCACTGTTACAGCTCAGGAAAGGGCACTGTGGAAAGGCTCCCCATTATCATCATCATTGCCTCCCCATCATCATCATCGCCTCCCCATCATCATTGCCTCCCCATCATCATCATCATTGTATCCCTATCATCATCATCATTGTCTGCCCATCAACATTGGCTCCCCATCATCATCATTGCCTGCCCATCATCATTGGCTCCCAATCATCATCATTGCCTCCCCATCATCACCATCATTGCCTGCCCATCATCATTGGCTCCCCATCATCATTGCCTGCCCATCATCATTGGCTCCCCATCATTATCATTGCCTGCCCATCATCATTGGCTCCCCATCATTATCATTGCCTGCCCATCATCATTGGCCCCCCATCATCATCATCATCATTGCCTGTCCATCATTATTGGCTCACCATCATCATCATTGCCTGCCCATCATCATTGGCTCCCCATCATCATCATCATTGCGTGCCCATCATCATTGGCTCTCCATCATCATCGCCTCCCCATCATTATTATCATCATTGCCTGCTTATCATCATTGCCTCCCCATCATCAACATCATCATTGCCTGCCCAGCATCATCATCATTAGCTCCCCATCATCATCGAGGCCTCCCGCCACCACCATCACACATACAGCACCACACACAGACAGCACCGCAGCACTCTCTCACATACACACACGCAGGCAGACACACACACACACACAGATACACACAGACACATACACCTCACATCTCACCTGTCCAGCGCCTGCGCTTACTCTCTGCCACAGCCGGCCGCTGAATGATGACGTCATCCAGCGGCGCTGCTGTGACAGGAAGCGCGGGCGCCCTGCAGGCACCCCCTGGAGCCCGAGTTTCGGAGGCACGCGGAGAGGTAAGTATTGTGCCGCCTGCTCAGGCCGGGTCCCCCCTCTCCCCGCACAGTGGACTCACCGACCCGCCGCTCAGCTCCGGAGGGTCCCGGGCCGCTGCACTGTGCCTCCGCGCTTCTCCCACAGAGGAGAAGGAATTACTGCTGCTGCCACGCCGCCCCCACATACTTGCCGCCTGGGGCGGACCGCCCCTCCGCCCGCCCACGCTACGATCGCTACGCCCGCTACGCCCACACGAGCGCTATGCCCGCCCACGCTACGATCACTACGCCCGCCCACGCTACGAGCGCTACGCCTGCCCACGCTATGCCACTGGGCTAAAGCCATCGGAAATATGTATTTTTCGATGGCTTTAAGCGACCCCTGTGTTTTGGTCGATCGACCCCCGCCGGGTCGCGACCCACAGGTTGAGAACCGCTGATCCAGATAGACCACGACCGAGGTGGAAAGCATATCCCGGAAGATGTCATTGACAAAGTCTTGGAAAACGGCTGGGGCATTACAGAGCCCGAAGGGCATCACCAGATATTCATAGTGCCCATCCCTGGTATTAAAAGCCATCTTCCACTCGTCCCCCTCGCGGATGCGAATCAGGTTGTAAGCATCCGCAGGTCTAATTTGGTAAATACCCTTGCTCCCCGGAGCCTATCAAAGAGCTCAGAAATTAAAGGCAGCGGGTATTTATTTTTAACGGTAATGGCGTTAAGACCCTTGTAATCTATTCAGGGACGTAATTCTCCGTTCTTCTTTTGCACAAAGAAGAACCCTGCCCCAGCAGGTGACACTGACTTTCTAATGAACCCTCTTGCCAGATTTTCCTGAATGTATTGGGACATAGCCTCCGTCTCCGGGAGAGAGAGAGGATAGACCCTTCCCCGAGGAGGTTCTGCTCCAGGCAAGAGGTCAATAGGACAGTCATAGGGGCGGTGAGGCGGAAGCATCTCTGCAGCCTTTTTGGAGAACATGTCTACATAGGACCAATAGCACATGGGCAGGGAAGTGAGATCTACGGGTATCCATGTAGTAGCAACCTGAACACACTCCCTCACACATCTACCTCTACAAGACTCACTCCAACCCCGTATCTTCCCAGAGGACCACTCAATATGTGGGGAGTGAAGACGAAGCCAGGGTACTCCCAGCAGAGCCTCATCTATACCCTCAGGAAGGACAAGGAAAGAAATAATCTCCTGATGGGAAGGAGACATAGCTAATGTGAGAGGGATTGTCTGATGTGCGATCTGTGAGGGCAGTATGGAGCCATTCACTACTCGAACAGTCACCGGTTTGGCGAGCATCACCTGAGGTATTGTGTGACGGAGAGCAAAAGCAGAGGACATAAAGTTCCCCTCTGCTCCAGAATCCACACAAAGCTCAACTGTTAGAGTGGATGGACCAAAAGAGATTGTCCCTTTAAAGGACAGCTTTGAGGCAAATGCTGCTGACTCTAGTGAACCTCCTCCCATGGTCACTAGACACGAACGTGTTCCCGATCGCTGGGGACATCTATTGGCATAATGTCCTAACTGCTGACAATTGTTACAAACCACGGGCCGAGTCTTAGGTCCCGTTCGAACAACCTCCATGACCTCCGGGGAGTCGGGCGCCTGAATGGGAGATTCTAGAGGTTTGGCAAAGGTAGGAGCTAGCCGAAACCTCCGTCTACACTGGGCCCGCTCCAACCTCCGCTCGTGAAAACGAAGGTCGATGCGGGTAGATATGGAGATAAGCTTCTCCAGAGAGGTAGGAATCTCCCTGGTGGCCAAGGCGTCCTTCACATGGTCAGCCAGACCTCTCCAGTATACCAGTATAAGGAACTTATCCGGCCACTCTAACTCGGAGGCCAGAGTTTGAAATTGGACTGAAAACTGACTGACCAAGCTCGAACCCTGTGACATTGCCAGTAGTCAGAGCGCTGGATCGTGGGTGACCTGAGGGCCTAAAAAGACCTTTTTAAGAGCCTCCAGAAACCGAGGAGCACTCCGCACCACGCGATCGTCACGCTCCCACAGCGGCGTTGCCTATTCAAAAGCTCTGCCCGACAGAAGTGACACTATGAAAACCACTTGTGACCGCTCTGTGGGAAAACGTGCAGCCAGAAGCTCGAGTTGTATAGAGCACTGACTCACGAATCCCCGACAATGTTTGCCGTCGCCAGAAAACTTGTCTTGAAGCGGAAGATGGGACAAGGTCGGAGCAGAGGTGTTGGAGGACAAACTGGCTGCCGCTGTGCTAGCAGCCTGAACAGCGACTGCGGTCACATCCACAGCTGAGGTTGTGCCTCGAGCTGCTGGATGAACTGCCATAGGCGCTGGTCGTCCGCCATTTTACTAGCCAGACCCTGGCGCTAATATTATGTTAGGGTCTGCAGAACGCACCTAATAGATATTGTTGAGAGGTGCGTTCGCAGCCCGGGGTCCACCGTGCAGGCGAAGCCCGCTGCTTGTAAGATGGTGAAAGTAGCGAACTCTGTTATCCCGCAGAGTCGCTAAAATAATCGCCGTAGCGCGCTGTGGCAGTAAGTTCGAACTCTGTTAATCCCCAGAGCTGCTAACGGGAATGCCACAGCGCTATATGGCGATAAGTGCGAACTCACTTAGCTTCAGTGAGCCGCAAAGTAAAACCTAGGGCGCTGAACCAGCGTTATAAAGCAAACCCTGTTGCGTCACAGAGCCGCTGAGAGAAAGACTGTGTCCTGTTAGACTCACAGGGATACACAGATAACGGCTGTGCGGATAGCAGTCCGTGATCATGTAGACAGCAACGCAATCAAGCAATCTCCTCACCGGAGAAGCCGGTATTCTAGGGGCTTATTTCAGCCAAGCCCTAACCACTTGCACCCAAATCTCCTCACTGGAGGTGCCGGTATTCTAGGGGCTTATTTCAGCCGAGCCCTAACCACATACGTACATGATCACACTGGCGCATAGCACATAATGCAATTGATATTAGCGCATGGCGGCCCAGCCATGCCACCCTTTTATAGTAACAGCTACAGGACCTGCCAGAAACAAGGACCAATGAAACTGTTCCAGAACACCAGTAGTCACAGGACCTTCCTGGCGAACCAATAAGAGCTGCTGCAGTACCTGAGCATGTGACCCCTGATCTCCAATGAGAGATCTCACCCTGGGCATGCTCAGAAGGGGAAAACAAGGACTTTGTCCTAAAGACGTCTGCTCGCCGCTAACCAGTACTGGCCACAATAGCAGAGCCTGGAGAGGCAGCAGTAATCCTCTGCACACTGTTAGACTGGACGAGGCGCTGGGACCGTCGTCTAAGCTGAGCAGGATCCACTGCAGACGGAGATGGATGGGGGACCGCAGCGGGAATGGTTCGAGACTCCCCTTGTGCAGCAGCGGGAACTCAAGCCCTAACAGATGCTATCACAGGTCACAGCCTACAGAAGACGACCAGAGCGGTGCTGATAACTGCTAAAGACAGCAGCTGGTAAGTGTTAGACTAGGGACGGTGAACTTAGATTAGTGACACCACTCAAGCAGTAAAATAAATAACTAAATAAATAAATAAAAAATTGCTGGACTGGCGCTTTGTACAATTCCTGCAGCTGTATATAACCCTACAAATTTGTAACTGTCACCTCAACTGTGCGACATGGAAGTATGTTAGGTTCATGAGAAGATTAGGGTAAATCTACCAAAAAAATGCTAGCAAGTTTCTACAAAGCAAGAAGCAGCCACCCTCCCAGGGCCAGACTGGCCATCTGGCAATTCTGGCAAATGCCAGAAGGGCCTGTCTGGTCGTGGGCTGCCTTGTCTGCTACGTTCTTAACAGAATCAGTGTTCTCAAGACACCCATTCCGTTAACAGTTGTGACAGCGCGCAAAGTCGCTGACTCCGTCACTTACCCCAGCAGGCCACGGGTATCATTAGAAATATTGGTCTTGTAGTAAATCTTGATTTCCTCCATCCAGGGTAATAATAGTAATATATCCCCATATGGTGCTTGGAAATAGAGACAACATGGGCCTGTGTGATTGCAAATGCCAGGGCTGAATTTCAGTCCCAGTCTGTACCAGCACCCTTTCCCCTATCATGAACTGGCCATTTAAAGGGAGTCAATTTAAAGGGAACCTGTCACATGACAAAACACTATTAACCTGTAGATATGGGGATGGGGTTAAGCTGTAGGTTAATAGTGTTCTAAACCTTCCCAGGGTCCACACTTACAGCCTCCTGGCAGCGTTCATCGTTCATTCATGGGGGTGGTGCCAGTACAGGTTCAGTCAGCTCTCTGTGTATAGTGAGTGCAGCTGTACCCACACCCCTTGCACCAACTGACAGCAGGATCAGCATTAGGTCTGGCTGTCAGCTGTTTAAGCTTTTTTTTCTACATATCCTTCCAAACAGTATAATGGTCACTACACAGTATAATGGCCCACTACATAGCCATCCAAAAAGTATAATGGCTCCACATGGCCCTCAAAATAGTATAAGGCCCCTAATATCTGCTGCTATTAGCGGTATAGCTAACAATACACACCTAAGTATATCCCCTTATATGGCCATGAGGTAGATACATAAAACACCAAAAGCAAAAACGTCATAACAAGCCGAGTATGAAAAAGCACATAATCTTTATTAAAGCGAAGTACAAACAACAATTAAAATTGGCAATACCACAAGTACAGGAAACAAGTGGGACTCAACCGGCAACTTCCAAATAGACAATGTAAACCAGAATATCATCATCTCTATGTAGTCATAGTTAAGCACCAAAACATGTAACTTAATGGCTCCAAAATTATTGGGCCTATAGCTGTGTCATATTATTGGTTCAGCACAACTCACATAAGTACAAAAGATATAAAAGTTTTAAAATACACACATATCATCAAGCTATTGTAAGTGCTAACATATTACAAATAATGCTGGTGCATATTAAACATGGTACATAATCTATAAGCAAAGTAAAGGCATAGTTACCAAAATAGGAAGGAGACCGGGAGACCCACCACACACCCGACGCGCGTTTCATTCTGAAATGCTTCGTCCAGGGGTGGTTGGGTACTGGCCAGATAGGGTATATATATGGCTCATAGCCAATGAGAGACTTGTGACCGCCATTGATTCAAATATCGCACTGTGCAGTGATTGGACCCATACATTGTAATTAAGTACTTAATTAGTTACAAAAACCTTACATATCCGCCAAATGCAACGTGTGTGTGTTGGCTCCGTAAGAACGCCGACGCATGCGCATCCCAAAGGTCAGAAATAGACATCACAGCGGCGAGATGTCGCAAAAAACGTCACTTCCGGTTTCGGAGAGACAGCGTAACGTCACTTCCGGTTGACGTTTATCCATAGTAACTAGTGGGAAAAATAAAAACAATTAATAAAAAACAATTAAGACGATAATAAAAAAGCCAGATAAAACCAACAGAAGACAGCAATTGAAATAATATAACACAACTACAAAAAAATCAAAAAAATCATCAAAAAAATCTAAATTGGCAAAAAAGGAACAAAACTATTGTGGTCGTTCAAGCCTAGGGGTGTCAATGTGTCCAATCTATAGATCCACTTGGCCTCCTTTTGTGCCAATAATCTTTTCCAATTTCCACCTCTAAGGCCAATGAAAACCCTATCAATACCCTTTACTGTCAATCCTTTAGGGTCGCATCCATGTACAGCTCTGAAATGTCGAGGAATGGGTTTCAAATTTTGCACATCAACCTCAGTAGTGGCATTCTCGATGTCTAAAACATGCTCACGGACTCTACGTCGGAGTTCATCAATTAAGTCACAAGGTTGTGACCTGGTGGAGGTACATTGATGACGTCCTTATGATTTGGCAAGGGACCCAGGGAGAATTGGACCAATTTTTTCGTGTATTGAATGATAATTCCAAGAATATAAAACTCACATATAAAAGTGATGCTAAAAGAATTGAATTCTTGGACATCACCATTTATGAGCCATATATATACCCTATCTGGCCAGTACCCAACCACCCCTGGACGAAGCATTTCAGAGCGAAACGCGCGTCGGGTGTGTGGTGGGTCTCCCGGTCTCCTTCCTATTTTGGTAACTATGCCTTTACTTTGCTTATAGATTATGTACCATGTTTAATATGCACCAGTATTATTTGTAATATGTTAGCACTTACAATAGCTTGATGATATGTATGTATTTTAAAACTTTCATATCTTTTGTACTTATGTGAGTTGTGCTGAACCAATAATATGACACAGCTATAGGCCCAATAATTTTGGAGCCATTAAGTTACATGTTTTGGTGCTTAACTATGACTAAATAGAGATGATGTTATTCTGGTTTACATTGTCTATTTGGAAGTTGCCCGGTTGAGTCCCACTTGTTTCCTGTACTTGTGGTATTGCCAATTTTAATTGTTGTTTGTACTTCGCTTTAATAAAGATTATGTGCTTTTTCATACTCGGCTTGTTATGGGTTTTTGCTTTTGGTGTTTTTTTTGTTTTTTTATAGCGGTATAGCTACTCACACTAATCCTAAACACAGTATTATGGCCCCAAATTGTATGATGCCTCCACAGTCCCCCTACAAGTACTACTAAAATACAGTACTACTAAAATAAACAGCATATTCTAACCCAAGCCTCGATCCTGATGAGTCAACCGGCAGAAAGCATCAAAGAGCGGATGGACCAACATGATGATGTCATTGCGTCGGGGTCATGCACAGGATGTCAGAGTCCTAGTGAAATTGAGTCGCCCTCCCAGAAAAGTGGGGTACTCGGATCCGAGCCTATTGTCTTCTATGGGGGATGTCACGGCAGCACAGCTCGGTCCGTGCCCTGGGCGCTTACCATAAAAGGGGGATATTTACAGGGGAATAAATGTTCGTGTAGTTAGTCGTGACGCCACCTGTAGTATTGGTCAGGGGGACCAGCGCTGCTGTGCAGATCCTCTGGAAGGGATGGTGTTGTGCAGCTATAGGTGTTAGGCCTCCTACAGGTGAGGCTGTATCCTTCCAGGGCAGGTAGATGTGTAGGGATGCAGGACTGAGGGAAACCCGGCAGGGTAGGGACAAGAAGGTGGACACACACACACAAGTCTCTTTGGTACCTTTACTGAAGATGTTGCAGGTACAACCCGGAGCTCGATAGGGTGAAGGGTGCACATCCAGATTCTCCCACTAAGTAGGTTTAAGGCCTCCTTGTTCCTTGCCTCTCTGCAATGAAGTCCTGGCCTGCATGTAGCTGGGCCTAACTTAGTCTCTGTCCTGCACCTGGCTGACCTTGTGGTTGGACCTTTTCTTGAAGTACATAGTCCCTGCTTGCAGCGTCCTGCTTGCCGGACTCCGTCCTCTTGGCCCAGTTACGTATCTGCTCTGTGGTGCTCCTGGAACCTGTAGTCCTCCAGGAACTCCGGTGGTCTCCTACTGGGTCGTGGAGATCCCCGTAGGCTCGGACCTGGCGTCCGGTATATACTTGCTGGGTTAAGCTGATTAGGCTCCTCTGCCCCTTTACTACTCTCCTCTTGCCTTCGGCCTTCTCGGGCCCTCACAGGATTATACACACTGGCAGTTGGTGGGCTGTCTCTTCTGCCGCTCTCAGAGTGTCGGCACGCTCATAGCTCTTTAACTGAGCTATTGAGTCTCTCACTGCAAACTCCACTCTGCTCTGCAGACTCGACTCTGTCTGACTGCTCTGTCTGCAGACTACTCACTACTCACTTGTCTCAGCTAGACTGAACTCTGAGCTCTGCTCTGCTCTGACTGAACTTCCTACCTTCACCCTCCTTTTATAGTCCTATTAGAGCTCCCTCTGGTGGTCTTATGGGACGGGTGAAGGTGTGTGTATGTATAATGAGACCTCTAGTGGTTTATTCCTTTTGTGCACCCTTCTGGGATATGTGAATCCGAGCGCAGCTGGGCTCCACATTCCCCCCTAGTACAACTCAGCACTCCGGGGCTGAGATACATTTTTACAAAAAAGCATAACAATAAACATTATACAAACTATATCTTCCCTTTACGGGAGGTGAGGTACTTAAACTGTTGCATAAACAGGTAATTAACTATATATATATATATGTACAGGACAAAAACAATTAGAGAATGACCAACCGAAAAGTCCGAGTCTCTTTTGGAAAGATTGCTCAAAGTGTAATAGAAAAATAAGTAAACAATGTCCATTTCACTTGAATTGGCATGAAAAGCAAAAGACAAATTAGTAAACAACTGGTCTAGACATAATAGAAATAACAATATATTACAATTATGTACAATGCCTCTGGGCAGCTATCTATATTTGGTGCCTATTCTTTATACCTTGCAGGGAGTTGTCCTTTTGTACTACGGGTCGATTTACGTAGTATGGGGGTAGGCATGGTGTCAGTGTCCCTGTCTGTTCTAAGTGCGAGTGAATTGTAGAATTGCCTTAACCTCTCCACTGGGCTGGCAAGTATACTATGAGCTGGGTTAACCGACTCTGTCTCTGCAGGGGATCCTTCTTCCTGTGATTCTGCTTCTTGAGATTCTGTTTCTTGAGGTTCTGCTTTTTGGGATTCTGCTGGGGCAGGTTCCTCTGGAACAGACTCTGCTGCGGCAACCGGCTCAACTTGATGTAGAAGTTCTCCTTGTTGTAGATAAAATTGGAGTACAGGGATGATAACGGCTTCTCCAATTCGGGGCCAATCCGCTGGGAAATCTCCTAATTCTGTATGTATGACTGCTTCGCCATGTTCCTCCTTATTGATGACAGGTTCTTCCTCTTGGAGTTTTAACAGATCCGGACACAACTTTAGGTGATCTCTGGATACAGCTGTAGTCATTCTTCCTCCACCTTTACTGATTAGACACGTTTTCCTGTTATCAAACCTTGAATTCAATACTATGTAGGGCTCTCTTTCCCACTGATCATCAAGTTTGTGCATCCTCCTCTATCTTTTCAGCACGACTTCTCCAGGTGTGAAGGGTTCTGCTGGCGCACACTTGTTGTAGTGAGTCTCTTGCTTGTCTCTCACCGATTGAGACTATCTTCAACACAGGCCTGTACTTTTCTGTACTGTTCATGTCTGGTCGTATCCCAGTCCTCGGTGGTCACATCTGCTTCGGGCTCTACAACACCAAGCTCCAGATCCATGGGCAGCTTTCCTGGTCTTGCATACATGAGATAAGCTGGGGTGCAATTGGTGGAACTCACAGGTATGTGATTGTACAGGTCTACCAGGTCAGGTAGTAGGTCTGGCCACTGATTTCTCTCCTCAAGTGGTAAAGTCTTCAGCAGGTCAATGACGATGTGATTCATCTTTTCACAGAGACCATTGGTTTGTGGGTGGTACGGTGTGGTTCTTATCTT
>JARQOD010000004.1:360516235-360606148 GCA_033576555.1 Oophaga sylvatica
TCAAGGATTTTACCACTGGCATTGGTGGGCTGCCTCTTCTGCCGCTTAGGCATCGGCACGCCCCTAGTCTTTAAGGCTATTGAGTCTTTCACGAAAACCCCCTCTGCTCTGCAGACTCGACCTGTTGCTGCTTGTTGAGACTACTCATACCATTGTTCAGCTAGATGAACTCGAGCTCTGCTCTGCCCTGACTGAATTTCCCTACCTTCCCCCCTTTTATAGTCCTATTAGGCCCCCCTTGGTGGTTTTATGGGAGGGGTGAAGGTGGTGTATGTAAAGGGAAACCTCTAGGGGTTGATTCCTTTTGTGCACCCTTTGGGGTGAATCCGAGGAGGGGTCCCAAAATGACTCATTGCCCCCCCGAGATCTTTTGTTTCCTGTGATTTTTTGGTGAGGTAAGGAATGGGGTAGGAAGGGGGTGGGGAAAAGGGGGAAATGTTTGGGGCTTTGGGGAAAAGTATAGAAGTGAAAAGAAAAGTTAGGGTTGTGGTATAAGTAGGGGAGGGGGAGCCCCCTCTACCAAAAATATTATAATCTTATTTGGTAACTATTCTCCAGGGGTGACAGTGCTTTTGTAAAAAAAAACCCTGATTTCATAAGGGCCCTGTTACACTCATGCTACAGCACCCCAACAAAATAACCTGGTAAGAATTTGGTACGCGAAAATGGCCCTATTAAGTTGTCAAACAGGTAGATCTACTCAATGCGCAGAAAGATACGGCGCCCGTATAACGGCCTCTCATTCGTTGGGCCCTTTTGTCACAGCCGATTTGACAACGAAAAGCAAAATCACCTGCGCGCTGAGTTCTGAGCGCCAACGGGGGTGCTCTCGTTTTTTTGGCGTCAAACACAGTGATGCATGCTGGCCAGCGGGACACCGACGATCAAAAAATGGTCTAGGACATTCCAGCACGATCAACGATATCGCAGCGGGGTGCCGGTCGCCGCTAAGTGTAACACGTAGCGAGATCACTGGCAAGGTCGCTATTGCGTCACAAAACCTGTGATGGTTCAGCGATCTCGCTAACGATTTTGCTATGTGTGAAGTACCCTTAAATCACTGCTCCTAATCTCTAACTGCACTGTTTTTTTTGTTATTGCTCTTGTCTGGGTCAAGATTGGTGAGATCAGCTTTCAGCCTCCCATTCCTTACAGCTATCTGCCATATTCTGGTCAGTGAGTTAGGGTAGGTCCTCTGTCAATAGAAACTAACAAAAAAAAACCTGACTGCTCTCATTGCTCTACCTAACGTCTCCTGCAGTAGCCGACCCACAGACGGCCCTTGCCTATCAGGTTGGGCAGATTAGGTCAGATCAGGTTGGGCCTGGAGTACAACACTCGATCTCAAATTGTATAGGAGCTAAACTGCAGTTCTTGGCAATGGCCACTAACCAGTGAATGGAAGGTGACGTTACGCTCTCTATAAGGTGTACATACAGCAGGCATCGAAGCTGAAAATAGCTGATAATTTCAGGTACTGTTTTTTTTTACCCCCACTGATCTGACATTGAAGATAGTACCATAAGACCAAGCAACCACTTGTTTTTTTTATGAAACACATGTAGAAATGTAATGTACACCCTCATAGCCGTCATAATAACTAGATTTCAACCGAAGACCCATATAATCATTCTAATAATAGCATTTACAGTTTTAAAATAATTCTGCTTGAGTCCTTTATTCGAATATCCTGTATTTAGTAGGTGAAGGTTTGCCATGTTTACAATCCACTCACCACCCCAACTCCGCACGCTATCCTCCTGAAATTCCCTAATCAAGTTGTCTATCTGCAAGGACACTCCGTAGTTCATTAACTTATTAACTGAACATGCTTTCTGTCCCAGAGTGTACGCACGCACACGACAAAAGGGGGAAACATTTAACAACACATAATTTAGGAGAACGATATTATTTAAAGCAAACACTGAAGACAAATCTACTAAGACTGCCATTTTTAATGCCGGTCTTAATAAGAATAAGCAGACAGAGTAAAAAATTCACTAAGAGGCTAACTTCTGTAGTCTGTGCGCCCCCAAAAAATCAAATCTTCAAATCTATATGATCATTTATTCCAATCCCCTTGCGATGAGCTCGTCCACATAAGAAAAAAATAAAAAAACTGGTGTGAGCAGCAGAAAAAAGAAATAATTATGGAGCAAACATGACATGAACCAATAAACTGGCTTATGGGAAAAGATAAATTTCTACCTATTTATCATGACAAAAGTCAGTTTTAACTGGAGTCTCTGTTTCAATTATTTGCATATGATGTTTGATAAATTTACTGAAATATGAAATATAACACCACTATCTAGATATGTTTTTTCCAGTTTGTCACCCCACTATTTGAGTGAAAATTCTCAAATCTATTTGCATAGCCATCTTCTCACCAATTTTGTAATAGTGTCTTCCTTTTTTTTTGTTTTCAAACATGTAATTTTTTAAGCCCATAAAACTAGTGTATAAACATTGATAAATCCCCCATGTAATATTTTACTTCTTTGACTAGATTTGTCCTTTTACTGAACTACATTTTTTTAAATTCTTTATTTTTATTATTCCATTTATATTCAAATTCTATTTTCTATTTCATATGTAAATTGTATGATCCATACTGCAATATGAACTTTTGCAAAGAACTGGATTCAGCATTTTCTCTTAATATTTGTTATTATTTGCTAGTGTGGCACCCCAGGAGTTCGGTTGCCACAGTGATTTGCCTCCCTCCAGGGGGGGAATGATGTCATGCCTGAAAGCAAGGAAGGATCCCCTTAACAGGTAACACAGCATACAACACCTTTCCTACTCCAGACCAGAAGGGGGAGCTCTAACACCTGATTTCAGGGGAGCTTTCACTGGAACATTCTGGCTGGGGGAGGAGTTGAGTGAGTCTGTCTGGAGGGACGAGAGAGGAAAGACGTGCAGAGACAAGCTGGGGGAAACAGGAGCTATAGCAGAGCTCACCCCCAGGTCTGAGCGCTAGAAACCGGACCCTGGAGTCCAAGGCTGAGTGGGTAACTAATCTCCCAGCAGCAGAATCCGGAGGTCAGAAGACAGCAGGTCCTCTGTCCCAACTAAGACTCTACTACACAGCAGCACATGTGAGCCGGAGACTCCATAGATGAGTGATTCCTGGAGCAGGCTACAGCTACTTAGATAAGAGACAGAGAAAGGAACTTGAACAGAGCTTATAGCAGCAAGTGCCTCAGAGAATAGCGCTAGAAAGGAGACCTCATATCCCACCTGAAATAAGGAGATTCCAAATTGCTTTCAGGCCGACCGACTCCAGCACCATCTGTACTCAGTGCCCTGGATACTTTGCCTGCAAAACTGTGAGTAAAGCTTTGGAAACTGCATATGACTGTGTCCTCTCAAGTTCTTCCTGCAGCACACACTCACTCAGCACTGCTACATCTCCCAGCACGATTACTCTCTACAACACCTCTCTGCCCTGGGACAAGCTTCACCTGTGGGAAGCTATTCCTTCTCTGCTGCATCACACCATCTGTCCCAGAGGATCTGCACTGCAGCGCTGGTCACCTCTGACCAGAATCCACAGGTGGCGTCACAAACATTATACTACAAACTCTATCATCCCCTGTAAATATTCCCTTTTATTGGACGCCCAGGGCCACGGACCGGGTCACTGCTGCCATGACACATCCCTTTAAGACACTGGCCCGGTACCGAGTATCCCACTGCCCTGGCGGGTGATCCACTAGCTTTTTATGTATGGCAGTATAAATTAATTTATTTGGTTGAATAGTGAAAAATGGAATTTAGCCACAGTATATTTGGATTATTGTACGACTCTACATGACAGTTGGGTATTCGAGATTCCTATGAGCTACCCCACCCTAACAGAGCCACACCTCCAATTTACCCACCAACTTCTAATCCCCAATGCAAAATAATGAATCAACACATTCTTTTTGGATAAATTGGCCCTGCAGCCTATTATTAACATTTAACCTTTGTCAGGCTGCATAATTTTACAACGTTAACAGGCTGCAGAGGTACAATTGTACCTTCATATATACCTCCACTGTGGGAAGACTTTCTCCCTTACTTGGTTTCAGAAACTAAAGTTCATTCAGCTACAAATGTTATGCTGATATCTATTGGCCAGTGTTGTTACTGCTCACTTATGTTGCTGTCAATTAAGTTGATTCAAACTGGGAGTGGCTTCTACTTCTCTTCCTGCCTCCCTCCTCTCAGTAGCCATTTTGCTGTTCATCTCATTGCTGTGAGCAAACACATTTCTAGGCTTGTGAAGTCTTCAATTTCTTGGATACGAAGGTAGGAAAGTCTCACAGCATCTAACAGCCAGTTATACCTTCATTCGCCTTATGTGGGGATAGAACAGTCAGAAATTGTCTTTGAGCCTGGACTTGGCTTACATATATTTTGTATGAAACTTATCACTATAGGTATGATTTTTATACGAAAAATGGATAATAATTAGTATCTACATATTGTTTTACTTTATTAGCACAAAATAAAGATGGTGGCTCTGTTACAATTTTCCTATTGGTCGAAAAAACAGTCGAAGATGGAATGAAAATTCTGAAACCGTTTACATAATATATAAATGACATTTATAAATAACTATCACTAGAAATAATTTACTTTTTAATCTGCACTTTAGAATCGAGTTTCTTTCTACTTGCCACGTGTTACTGAACTAAATTACGAAGCCAAAATTCATCTACAAAGTCATCATGAGTGATAGTGATGCTGGATCTAGTTTCCGCCATAATCCAAGAAAACGTGTTTGCAGGTTAGTATCATTTTGTGAAAAGCCAATAATGTAGTATTGTGTAATATTTCAGAAAATTATTTATTTTTCATGTTTTCATATTTACAGATTTACGTCTGACGAAATAATGCGAATGCTAGAAGAATCTGATTCTGAGCATGAGGAAGAACCATATGCTGCATCTGATGATGAAAACTATGTACCACAATTGGATGTTACTGAAGAAGATTCAGACACTGAACAAGAAATGGTCATAGAGCAGGAAAAAGAATACGACTCAGACTAAAGTGTTGAGGATGAGTCTGTGCCTCAAAGTGCAGGCGACATTTGGACTGCTAAGGATAAAACTCAATGGTGTAGTGATCCACTGCCAAATGCACAAGCAAAATCTCGTAATGTCCTACGACAAAAAGGTGGCTCTGCAGCAATCAGCAACCTGTATACAGCAAAAGAGCTATTCAAGTCAATCATGACTCCCGAGATGTGTGACATCATATTACGAGAAACGAATCGAAAGGCCAAGAGAGTTTGTGATGCTTACAACAGCGAACTGGTACAATGTTTTCCTGATTCTTCTGAACGGCCACCACAAAAAACATTCAAGCAATTTACTGAAACTGAACTCCATGCATTTTTGGGCATACTGATTGCTGCTGGTGTGCACAGAGACAACAAAGAGAATCTGGAGGAAATGTGGAATGTTGCTGCTCTGCCTCTTATACGTGCAGCCATGTCTCGTGACCGCTTCAAGATGATACTCAGATTTATCAGATTTGACAACGAAAATACACGTGCAGAACGTGTGCAAACAGATAAAGCTGCACCAATACGGGACATCTGGACAATGCTGAACAGAAATCTGGAGAGAGCCTACAAGCCATATAATTGTATCACCGTCGACGAGCAATTATTTCCATTTAGAGGCCATACTAAATTTACCCAGTATATACCTTCAAAACCAGCTAAATATGGCATAAAGATTTTCTGGGCTTGTGACTCGTTAAACGCCTACCCATTACAAGGTCAGCTCTACACTGGGAAACCAACTGATGGTCCTCGACAAGTAAACATTGGTGAACGAACAGTATTGGACCTAGTGAGCTTGTATAAAGGCTCTGGAAGAAATGTCACCACCGATAACTTCTTTACAACCATGGAACTAGCTAAGGTATTGAACTCCTGGAACATGACACTAGTTGGTACAGTGAGAAAAAACAAAAGGTTCCTACCTAGCAACATGCAGCCTGCCAAAGAAAGGCCTGTAAACTCGACAAATTTTGCCTACAATCATGATGCAACAGTCTGTTCATATGTACCAAAGAAGAACAAATCAGTCGTGATTCTATCATCTATGCACATGACGGGAGAAGTTGAAGAGATACTAGCAGCCAAGCCAGAGATAATAAAATACTACAACAAAACAAAAGGTGGAGTTGATGTTATGGATAAAATGTTGGGAGAGTACACTGTGAAACGACGAACATTACGTTGGCCTCTGGCATTTTTCTACAATATGATTGACGTCACTGGGTTAGCATCCTACATCATCTACAGAGAACACAATCCAAGCTTCAGGACAAAGGATCAACGAAGAAAGTTCGTGAAAGATCTCCCAAATCAGCTGTGTATGCCTGCAATTGAAGATCGTAGTACAAACCGAATGATGATGAGAAACCATTTTCTTCGAGGTGCAGTAGAAATGGTGCTTGGACGATGCATTCTGGTAGCATCGCAAGCAGCAGCTGGCCCTCAAATACCTCATGGTAGTCGTGGACCCTCCCCTGTTGTTGGTAGTTGCTATGTCTGCCGAGACCTGAGGCGAAAACAACGTAAGACTAGAAAGTCTTGTGTGGTTTGTGTGAAACCCATTTGCGATGAACACTCGGTAGCAAAGACAACATGCATTACTTGCGAAGAAAATCAATAAAAAAAGTTTCTTACATTTTCTTTTATAATGTAAATGAACAGTTTTTTTACTTGTTTATAATAATAAAATAGCATTATCATTAAAAAAAAATATTATTCTTTTTTCCTTGCATTATCTTCATTCAAAATATATGAGGGTACATTTGTACCTATGCAGCTTGTTATGGATGCAAAAATATCTTGACCCCTTATCTCGGAAGGGGGTGGAGATATTTTATTGAAATTTGGCCAATATATTCTGGACCAAAACTGCAGAGATGTCATGAAATTTCAGCCCTCTACTGCTTTTCGAAAAAAAGTTATTGCAATTTTAAAACGGAATAGTTACAATTGTACCTACTCAGCCGGACGAAGGTTAACATAACAATTTAAACATTTTTTAACCATGGGGGGACGGTCTTCGAAGCCTCAAAAATTAAGACAGCCTCATGTTAATCACCCAAATCTGGCCCCATGTCGAGTCCTGTCTCCAGCCACTAAACACCAGCTCGAAATCATGGAAAGACTCTACTGGCCAGTATCCACCACTGATCACCTGTAACAGGGCAGTTGAAGGAATACAGGGGACGAGGAACCTGGGCCCATGAACTGCCCCTAAAGCTAAGGGGGGACCTGTCTTTCCTTATCTTGGGGGTACGCTTAAAGGTAGCGAGGCCCAAGCCACCGACCTGTCCCTGTCTCCTGTTTAGCCCTGAGCTAAACCCACCAAAACAACCAAACAACCAAAGGGAAGATAGACACCTAAGGGTTAAATCAACTTAAACAATAAACACTTAGCTCTCTCTGCTGTAAGGCTCCGCACAGCAGAGTAATAAGGCACCAGATGAGGGAAGCAATTGCAGTACAACTGCTCTCAGCAGCTCCTGACTCCAGCTTGGTTGGTTTCCAGAGGAAGCAATATTACAAACACCAGCTGACAACTCAGGAGACCTTTTAAAGGAAGTGGGAGTGGTCACCACCTCCCTCTGACAAGTCATCAGGCATGCAATTCCATCAGCGGCCACCGTGGGCAAAGACTGAGATTAACCCCCGCTGGCCAGACAGGAAAAAGATTTCAACATGCAGAGAGAGATCTGCCACAGATCCAAATGTGGATCGTGACAGTACCCCCCCTTTAATGAGGGGCCTCGGGACCTTCAACACCGCACCTCATATACCACCTACGGTGAGGATGCCTCGATCCACCAGGGTTCACCCCAGCAGTCGCCTGACTCTCAGGTCTATGGCAAACGTGGACAGATGGAAGTGGCCATAACGTATGCTCCAGAGGTACCACAAATCTCCAGAGCGCCGACCTGGGGAACGAGTTATGTACAGGCATAACTGGGGTAACTCCGGCTGGTAAGTCCCCGGGTCAAGAATGGCCGACACCTGATATGGCCTGATCACCCGAGAACTCCAGACTCCAGCAGCACACTTCCACCGGATGTTTTTGGTGGACACCCATACATACTCGTTCACACACAGGTCCGGACCTGAACGTTCATTGCCACAAACGCGTTTGCCACAAGATGGTGAACTCTTTGAGGAACTGACAACAGAGGCGTCCCCCTCTGTCACCACACTCACACATTACTCAGAGGAAACCACCACTCTCCCCTTGCCCTCCTCCCAAGAGTGCTCCGACTCACAGGGTTGGCTAGTGGTGAGGGTTCGGACTTGCCCCCACTCCTTGGCAGCACCTCTGCTGCTCCCACTGGAGAAGAAGGGGAAGGTTGCAGAAAGATGGCAGAGACAGTAGCCCCCAGGCAGCAGCCCTCACACGACTGACCCCAGCTGACTACCTCCCTGGAACACCAATCTATGACCGGGTTGTGTTTTGTCAGCCAAGGGAGGCCTTAAACGATGGGTATTGGCATACCCTCAAAGATGTAGCATGACAGGTACTCCTCATGACGAGTGTCATGTCGCCGTTGGATTCAGTGGCTGGTGTTCCTGCCTCGGCCGCTGGGAGGCGCCGGACTCCTTCGGCTGGTGGTGCCGGTGATAGGAGAGCAGTATCCTCATATGGTTCCGCTCCTCTGTCGCTGTGCATCGCCATGTTTCTCCTGTGGGTAATGTTGGTGACAGAGAAGGGGTCTGGTGGGCGTAGGCTTCGCTCTTCTGTCAGAGGTGAAGTGGTTGGTGTCAGTCATGCATCACCGTCTGGCCTGGTTCTGGAGGCGGTCCAGATGAAGTCATCAGACTGTGAGCCTGTGAGAGGTAGCCATGCCCTTCAAATGCCTTGGAGCCTGGCTTGCAGGCCGCCAGATATAGTCTTGGTTTCCCCAGTGTGCTAGTTTGTTTTTGCTATTGTATCTCTGACTTTTGCCTGGATTTCTGACTGTTCTACTGCCTGCCGATTTTGTACCTTTGCTGCCCGCCTGATTTTGACTTTAACTTTAGCCTGGATTTCTGACCCTTCTATTGCCTGCTGATTTTGTACCTTTGCTGCCCTCCTGGTTTTGACCTTTGGACTTCTGACTACGCATTTGGTCTCGCTTTTTATTCCCTTCCTAGCGTCCTTCCTACTCCGGTCCACTGTTCTCATAGGCAGCTACCCCCTGGGATTCGTTGTAATTCCAGATCCCTGTATAGGGGTCAAGGGTCTCGGGTTTCTCGGGGTGCTGTCTTACCTGCAGTTCAGACCTGCAGTGGGCGGACGTCACATTATATCTGGCCTTAAAAAAACGTTTTTTATATATTCTGGATATATAAAAGCATTTCCTAACCTTTTCTCTGAATTTTTTTTTTCCTTCCTCTCCTTTTCTGAGCTGATTCTGTTGCTAAAGCATCTGTGTCCGGCTTCATTGCTCAGTCCTGTGGAGGATCACTCCCATCATCTCCTACTAACATGCTGCACAAGCCACAGTCTGGAGACCTCTGGGAGAATACTGGACGTCAGAAGCCTTCACTCCCTGGACGTCAGCACCTGGGTAGCTCTGGCCATGCCTGCCCACGTGCCCAGGTATTGCCCGCTGATGCGGCCAAAGTCCTTTTACCTACTTCTTTGTCTTACCTGAAGAAATCTGTGTGTTGTGAATACTTTGGAGGCGACTTCTGAGCTGGGGCTCCCTCCGGTGGTTGCTGAGGGTAATGAACTAATTACTGAATGGCCGTCAGCTGGCTCTGAATGGTATGATATAAGTGACCTGAGTTCCCATCAGCCTTGCCAGTAATCAATTGTTCCTCCTGGTCTTGCTTGGAGCACAGCTTGCTTTCCTGCTCTCTTTCAGATAAGTGTTTTGTTGTTTTTTATTCCTCTGTTGGATTTTCACTGCTGGTTAGCTGCTTGCAGTGGACTACAGCCTGGTCCCCTTTTGGGGTCTGGCGCTGCAATTGTGCTCATTTTGTGTTTGCACTTTTGCTTTGTTCCTTTTTATTTGCTGAATTGTTGTGAGTTACACCAGAGATCTGATTTAGGTGGACACTACAAAAATCCCAATCAGGAATAAATATTACATAACTCTGTGTAAGCAAATAGACCACAAATTTAACCACCAAGTGCCAAGAAAAGAGCTTGCTCTTTTCTTGGCACTTGGTGGTTAAATTTGTAGTCTATCTGATTTAGGTGGTAGAGATCGTGTGATCTCAGGTTTTTTGTTAATCAGAAGTGTTGGTATTTTTGTCAGGGTTTTTTGGGTTGCAGTCAGAATTCTTTCCTATACTTTTCTATCTAGACAGATTGGGCCCCAGCGTTTGCTCATTCTATTTTCTGTCTGTGTCCGTGTTTTCTTCTTGTCTAACCACCATTACATGTTTGGGGGCTTCCTATTTCTTTGGGGATTCTGCTCTGGGGCAGATAGCTTTCATCTTTCTGCCTTTAGGTGTAGTTATCTCTCCGGCTGTGACGAGGCGTCTAGGATCACCGTAGGTACGCTCCACGGCTGCTTCTAGTGTGGCGGTTAGTTTAGTGTACTGCAATCCAATAGTTTCCAGCCTCTCTGGTGTATTACTACTTTGGCTATTTTTTGCAATTTCTCCTCAGCTACCGAAACATAACATCTGTGTGTGTGGAGGATTATGTGGATAGTGGCTCAGAAGGGAATTTCATAGATCTCCTGGTAGCGAGAAATCTTGGCGTACCACTGCTAAGGCTTAATGCTCCCATTAAAACCACTGCTATTAATGGCACTCCTATCGCCCAGAATGGAGTGGAGTTTGTCACTGAGGAAGTATCAATGTCAGTGGGATCGTTACATGCTGAACATGTGTCATTTTTTGTTATCCATAATTTATCATCCGCTGTTATTCTGGGTATGCCATGGTTACGCAAACATAATCCAGTCATTGACTGGCACTTGGGTGATATCGTGCGCTGGAGCACAGAGTGTCAGGATAATTGTATATCGCTATCAGTGAACCAAGTTAAAGTCACACCTCCCTTTGTACCCTATGCATTTAGAGATTATGAGGATGTATTTTCTTTATTGGAATGAGAGAAATTACCCCCTCATAGAAAGTACGATTGCCCCATAGACTTAGTGCCGGATTCTCGCCTCCCTAAGGGGAGAATATTTAACCTCTCTGGTCCAGAACGTCAGGCCATGAAAGACTACATAGCAGACAGTTTGCGAAAAGGGTTTATTAGACCATCCACCTCACCAGTGGGGGCCGGGTTCTTTTTTGTGGAAAAGAAAGATGGTGGCCTCAGACCTTGCATTGATTACCGTGAGTTAAACGCAATCACTGTGAAAAACCAGTATCTGCTTCCACTCATTCCTGATCTTTATAATCAGCTGTTGGGAGCCCGTTGGTTTACTAAACTTGACCTCCGAGGAGCATATAATCTTGTCCGTATAAGAAAGGGAGATGAGTGGAAGACAGCGTTTAACACACCCCTCGGCCACTTTGAGTATCTCGTAATGCCGATCGGGCTCAGTAATGCACCTGCAGTGTTTCAGAATTTTGTGAACGAGATTTTCAGGGACATTAGTGGTGTTTATGTGGTCGTTTATTTGGACGACATCCTGATTTACTCTTCTGACCTTAGGACGCACGTCCGACACGTCTGCTCTGTCCTCCAGAGACTCAGAGAGCATTCTTTATTCGCCAAACTAGAGAAATGTGTCTTCATGATGGAGGAGATACAGTTTCTGGGGTATATTTTATCGGCTAAAGGGTTTCGCATGGATCCTTCTAAAATTCAACCCATTAAGGAATGGGTACAACCCAAGTCTCTAAAGGCACTGCAGCGATTTTTGGGTTTGGCTAACTACTATCGTAAATTTATTAAAGGTTTTTCCGAGATAGCCAAACCACTCACTGATTTGACTCGGAAAGGGGCGGATGTGGTTAGCTGGAAGCCTGAAGCACTTCATGCATTTTCTGCCTTAAAGAAATATTTTTCCTCTAACCCGATATTGGTTCAGCCTGATCTGGACCGCCCCTTTATTGTAGAGGTAGATGCCTCTGAAGTTGGAGTCGGAGCAGTGCTATCGCAAGGCACTGCATCCCTCACTCAACTTCATCCGTGTGCCTTCTTTTCCCGAAAATTTTCTTCCACCGAGAGGAATTATGATATAGGTAATCGGGAATTGTTGGCAATCAAATGGGCCTTTGAGGAATGGCGCCACTTCCTCGAAGGTGCCAAACATAAGATCACTGTAATTACTGACCACAAGAACCTGACCTACTTGGAGTCAGCAAAAAGACTGAATCCTAGACAGGCAAGGTGGGCCTTTGTAACGGGTCTGGGAGGCGGAACCTCTGAGCTTTATTATACAAGGAGGCTTTCCTTGTAAAGGAGCGGGTGGCGCCCGGGGAGACGGACAGGAAGTCACGGCAAGTGACAGGGACAGTCTCTGGATAGACGGGCAGGTAGTCACGGCAAGTGACCGGGGCAGTCTCTGGAAGGACAGGCAGGTAGTCACGGCAAGTGACCGGGGCAGTCTCTGGAAGGACAGGCAGGTAGTCACGGCACGTGACCGGGGCAGTCTCTGGAAGGACAGGCAGGTAGTCACGGCAAGTGACCGGGGCAGTCTCTGGAAGGACAGGCAGGTAGTCACGGCAAGTGACCGGGGCAGTCTCTGGAAGGACAGGCAGGTAGTCACGGCAAGTGACCGGGGCAGTCTCTGGATGGACAGGTATATACGACCTGAGATGGTGGAGCCTCCCGGTAGGCTAGCAGGCAGATGACAGATGAACGCCCCCAAGTGAGCAGGCGAGAGTCTCTGGAATAGACGATGGTCACCGCATGTGACGTCCGACTCCGGGTAGGTCTGCAGGCAGATGGCAGATGAACGCCCCAAGTGAGCAGGCGAGAGTCTCTGGAATAGACGATGGTCACCGCATGTGACGTCCGAACCTCTGGGTAGGTCTGCAGGCAGATGGCAGATGAGCGCCCCCAAGTGAGCAGGCGAGATTCTCTGGAATAGCCGATGGACACCACCAGTGACGGTCGAACCTTCAGGTAGGCTTGCGGACAGGTAGCAGACAGCAAACTGGCAGGAGACAGGCAGGTAACTGGTAACGGAACCTGAGGGCTGAAGCAGAGTAAACAGTGCAACAACATTGCTCGGGCACCTCCATTAAGGAGGAAGTACTTTATATAGGGTGGAGTCCTCCGGCATTGGCCGGGGACCTTTTTTGAAAGATGCGCGCGGCCCCTTTAAGAGCGGGGGGAGCGCGCGGGCGCGCGCCCTAAGTCCAGCAGCAGGGAAGGAGCGCGCGACCCCAGCAGGGCGGAAGGAGGACGCCGAGCGTGGGTAAGGGGGGCGACGTCCCTGCCTGGCAGAGGACGCTGGCGCAGGGGAACAGCGTCCCTGCCTGGCAGAGGGCAGGGACGCCGGCGCTACAGTACCCCCCCCTTTAGGCCCCCCTTTTTTAGGCCAGAAAGAAATTTAGCTAGGATGAGAGGGGCATGGATGTTCTCCCGAGGCTCCCACGTTCTCTCCTCAGGACCAAACCCCTTCCAATCCACCAGAAAATAGGTCTTTCTTCCTACCCTTTTGGTGGCCAAAATGTTCTCTACCTCAAATTCGTTCTCAGCAGACAGTGGAGCAGGAGGTGTACCTGTAGGCTTGACAAAAGAGTTAAGTACCACCGGTTTGAGGAGAGATACATGGAAGGAGTTAGGAATCCGCAAATTGGCCGGGAGTTTCAATTTATAGGACACTGGGTTGATCTGACTGATGATCTCCAGAGGACCGATGAACCGAGGACCTAACTTGTAGGAAGGAATCTTGAGCCGAACATACTTGGACGAGAGCCAGACCTTATCCCCAGGACGGAATTGAGGGGGATCCAGACGTTTCTTGTCAGCATGTCTCTTCATGCGCTCGGATGACAGAATGAGTGCGGACCGGGTACTCTCCCATATGGAGGAGAATTCGTTAACCAGGGATTCCGCAGCTGGATTGTCCACAGAGATGGAAATAGGTACAGGGATCCGAGGATGTTGACCGAAGACTACAAGAATCGGAGATTTGGAGGAAGATTCGCTCTCGTGATTGTTGTACGAAAATTCGGCCCAAGGCAGGAGATCCACCCAGTCAGAATGGTGGGCATTAACGAAGTGCCGGAGATAACTGGTCAGAATCTGATTGATTCGCTCGACTTGACCATTGGACTGTGGGTGGTAAGCGGAGGAGAAATCCAGGGTGACGTCTAGCAACTTACAAGTGGCTCTCCAGAAACGTGAGGTGAACTGCACCCCACGATCCGACACAATGTGACGAGGCAGACCATGAAGACGGAAGATGTGGCGGATAAAGTCTTTAGCCAACTCGGGTGCAGACGGAAGCCCTGGCAGGGGAATGAAGTGAGCCATCTTGGAAAATCGGTCAACGACCACCCAAATGACCGTACAACCAGCAGAGACGGGAAGATCCGTTATGAAGTCCATGGCTATATGCTGCCAGGGGGCAGCGGGTACAGGAAGCGGGAGAAGACGGCCGGCAGGCAGGTGTCTCGGAACTTTGTTGCGGGCACAGGAGGCACAGGCAGAAACAAAGTCTATTACATCCTTGTGCAGGGTAGGCCACCAGTAATGCCAGGTAATGAGCTGGAGGGTCTTTCTCTGACCAGCGTGGCCAGCTAGTTTAGACGAATGACCCCAGTGGAGGATCCTCTCCCGATCAGGTACCGATACGAACGTCTTACCAGGAGGGAGACGATTTAGACTCACGGGAGCCACCTGCATCACTCTGGCGGGATCGATGATATGTTTAGGTTCCTCCTCGAGATCCGACACCAGGAAAGACCGGGACAAGGCATCCGCCTTGATGTTCTTGTCGGCTGGGCGAAAGTGTAAAAGAAAGTCGAAGCGGGCAAAAAACAAGGACCACCGGGCTTGGCGAGGGTTAAGTCTCTGGGCATGCTGGAGGTAAGCCAGATTCTTGTGGTCAGTGTAAATGATTACCGGATGAAGAGCCCCCTCGAGTAGGTAACGCCACTCCTCCAATGCCAGCTTGATGGCCAATAACTCTCGGTCTCCTATGGAATAATTGCGCTCAGAAGAGGAGAAGAGTTTTGAGAAGAAGCCGCAAGATACCATTCTCCTGGAAGAAGACTTTTGAGTCAGTACCGCTCCGGCTCCAAAAGAGGAAGCGTCCACCTCCAGGAAGAACTGCTTGTTGCCGTCCGGGCGATGCAGCACTGGAGCGGAAGAGAAGGCCTGTTTTAAGGAAAGAAAGGCCTCCTCTGCTTCGGGCGTCCACTGTTTGGGGTTAGCATTCTTGCGGGTGAGCGCGGAGATTGGAGCAGTCCGGGAAGAGAAGTGCGGTATGAAGAGGCGGTAATAATTGGCGAATCCCAGGAACCGCTGAATGGCCTTCAATCCCTCCGGTCGGGGCCATTTCTCGATGGCAGATAGCTTCTCCGGATCCATTCTTAGGCCTGTCTGAGAAATGATGTAACCCAAAAACGGAAGCGAGGTCTGCTCAAAGAGACACTTCTCATATTTGGCAAAAAGGTGATTCTGCCTAAGCCTGAGCAGAACCTGACGAACATCCCTCCGGTGAGACTGGAGATCCGGAGAGAAGACCAAGATGTCGTCTAGGTACACCACAACGCAGGAGTAGAGCAGGTCCCGGAAGATGTCATTGACCAACTCCTGAAAGACTGCAGGAGCATTACAGAGACTAAAGGGCATCACCAAATACTCATAGTGGCCGTCCCGGGTGTTGAATGCCGTCTTCCATTCATCTCCCCGACGGATACGGACCAGGTTATATGCTCCACGAAGATCCAGTTTGGTGAAGATTCTAGCCCCCCTCAGACGGTCAAACAATTCGGGAATGAGCGGAAGAGGGTACTTATTCTTCACCGTGATCAGGTTTAGGCCTCTGTAGTCAATACAGGGACGGAGAGAGCCGTATTTCTTTTTTACGAAGAAGAAACCTGCTCCCGCTGGGGAGGTAGATTTCCGGATGAATCCCTTGGCCAAATTCTCCTCGATATATTCGGACATCGACCTGGTCTCAGCAGCCGACAATGGGTAAATACGCCCACGGGGAGGCGTAGTACCGGGTAGCAGGTCGATCGGGCAATCATAAGGTCTGTGAGGGGGTAATGTCTCTGCCTCCTTTTTATTAAAGACATCAGTGAACGACCAATATGGAATCGGGAGCCCTGGTAGATTAGTTGGTGTAGGAGAAGGACGGACGGGATGAACAGGAACCAAACATGTTTTATGACAGTCCTGTCCTCAGCGAAGGATCTCTCCAGTCTGCCAGTCGAGCACGGGTGCATGCTTTTGGAGCCAAGGTAGACCTAATAAGAAAGCATGAGAGAGTCCAGGCAGGACATGAAACGAGATGCTCTCAGAATGCAACATTCCCACCTGCAGGGTTATGGCTTCAGTGATAAGTTGGATGGGACGTGGTAGGAGACCCCCGTCCACAGCAGCAACAGATACTGGTTCAACCAGATGTTTGGTAGGAATGCGATATTTCTCTACTAGAGCCTGTGAAACAAGATTCCCGGCTGCTCCAGAATCAAGTTGGGCTTGTTCGAAATAACGGTTCTCACCGAGGAGAATTGAGACTGACAGCAGCAGAGATGAAGAGGATTTATTCTTGTCTAGGTTGACCTCTCCGAGCGAACCTAGACACAGGCGTTTCCCGACCTCTCCGGACAGGTACGGATCCGGTGCTCCTTACTGCCACAGTAGAAGCAACTCCCCTCGGCACGGCGTAATTCCTGACGGGCTTTGACCATCTTGGTCTGGTCGACCTGCATAGGCTCAGAAGTGTGTACCTGGGGAGAAGCAGAAGGAGTTACAGGTCTCTGAAAAGAAGGAGCTAGACGAGGAAACCTTCTCTCACGGGTGACCTCTTTGGCGCGTTCCTGGAACCGTAGATCAATTCGATTAGCCAGAGTTATTAGGTCATCGAGAGAGGTTGGAATGTCTCGACCGGCAAGTTCATCTTTAATACGGCCGGACAGACCCTCCCAGAAGACAGATATCAGAGCATCATTATCCCAGGCCAGCTCCGAGGCAAGGGTACGGAACCGTATGGCATATTGCCCCACGGTGAGACTTCCCTGACGGAGACGCAACAGAGATGATGCAGAGGAGGTCTTCCGTCCGGGTTCGTCGAATACCTTCCGGAAGGCAGAGAGAAAAGCAGGCAGGTCAGACACCAGAGGATCTTCTCTCTCCCAGAGAGGATTGAGCCAGGCCAGAGCCTCTCCGGTGAGATGGGACATAATGAAGGCAATTTTGGCCCGGTCGGAGTTAAACTGGTGAGCCAGGAGTTCGAAATGCAGGGTACACTGGTTAATGAAACCCCGACCAGAGTAGGATCACCTCCAAACCATGGAGGAGCAGAAAGTCGAGGTCCAGGAACGGAAACCACGGAATTGGTAAGCAACGGAACTGCCGGATTGCGAGTCATGGCGCCAGTGGTGGTTGCTGGTGAAGTAGTCAGGGTGTCCAGGCGGGAATTAACATTCCGCAGATGACCCAGGATGGACTCCTGTTGAGACCTCTGACGAGACAGTTCATGACACAGGTCAGAGAGTGAAGGGGTTTGGGTGCCACCGGGTTCCATGGCCCGAGCAAACTGTAACGGGTCTGGGAGGCGGAACCTCTGAGCTTTATTATACAAGGAGGCTTTCCTTGTAAAGGAGCGGGTGGCGCCCGGGGAGACGGACAGGAAGTCACGGCAAGTGACAGGGACAGTCTCTGGATAGACGGGCAGGTAGTCACGGCAAGTGACCGGGGCAGTCTCTGGAAGGACAGGCAGGTAGTCACGGCAAGTGACCGGGGCAGTCTCTGGAAGGACAGGCAGGTAGTCACGGCACGTGACCGGGGCAGTCTCTGGAAGGACAGGCAGGTAGTCACGGCAAGTGACCGGGGCAGTCTCTGGAAGGACAGGCAGGTAGTCACGGCAAGTGACCGGGGCAGTCTCTGGATGGACACGACCTGAGATGGACACGACTCTGGATACGACCTGAGATGGTGGAGCCTCCCGGTAGGCTAGCAGGCAGATGACAGATGAACGCCCCCAAGTGAGCAGGCGAGAGTCTCTGGAATAGACGATGGTCACCGCATGTGACGTCCGAACCTCCGGGTAGGTCTGCAGGCAGATGGCAGATGAACGCCCCCAAGTGAGCAGGCGAGAGTCTCTGGAATAGACGATGGTCACCGCATGTGACGTCCGAACCTCTGGGTAGGTCTGCAGGCAGATGGCAGATGAGCGCCCCCAAGTGAGCAGGCGAGATTCTCTGGAATAGCCGATGGACACCACCGGTGACGGTCGAACCTTCAGGTAGGCTTGCGGACAGGTAGCAGACAGCAAACTGGCAGGAGACAGGCAGGTAACTGGTAACGGAACCTGAGGGCTGAAGCAGAGTAAACAGTGCAACAACATTGCTCGGGCACCTCCATTAAGGAGGAAATACTTTATATAGGGTGGAGTCCTCCGGCATTGGCCGGGGACCTTTTTTGAAAGATGCGCGCGGCCCCTTTAAGAGCGGGGGAGCGCGCGGGCGCGCGCCCTAAGTCCAGCAGCAGGGAAGGAGCGCGCGACCCCAGCAGGGCGGAAGGAGGACGCCGAGCGTGGGTAAGGGGGGCGACGTCCCTGCCTGGCAGAGGACGCTGGCGCAGGGGAACAGCGTCCCTGCCTGGCAGAGGGCAGGGACGCCGGCGCTACAACCTTGTTCTTTTCTAGGTTTGATTTTGTGATTACTTTTCCACCAGGTACTAAAAATGTAAGGGCTGATGCCCTTTCTCGAAGTTTTTGCCCCTCACAGGTCGAGGACTCTGAACCGACTCCAATACTAGCCAAGGGAATTGTTATTTCAGCTGTATCCTTGGATCTTCTGGAAGAAATCCGTAGATCCCCAGAACAGACACCTGATACTACTCCTCCCCAAAAACTATTTGTCCCGGCCACATTCCGCCTTCAAGTTCTGAAGGAATCACATGATTCCATCCTTGCAGGGCATCCAGGCATCAAAAACACCATCAGACTTGTAGCTAGGAATTTTTGGTGGCCAACTGTAGTAAAAGACTGTAAGGACTATGTACTGGCCTGTGAAACCTGTGCTCGCACTAAGTCTCCCCATAATCTCCCTGCCGGGTGGCTCCAGTCCTTGCATGCCCCTGAGAGTCCTTGGACCCATATCTCCATGGACTTTATTACTGATCTGCCACTCTCAGAAGGGAAGACGTGTAATTGGGTGGTGGTGGATAGATTCAGCAAGCAGTGTCATTTTGTTCCTCTGTCCGGATTACCTAATTCCGAGACCCTGAGCAAACTATTCATTACTCATGTTGTGCGATTGCATGGTATTCCTGTGAATATCGTGTCCGATAGGGGCACCCAGTTTGTTTCGAAATTTTGGAGGGCATTCTGTAAACGAATTGGAATGGAATTGTCCTTTTCCTCTGCCTATCACCCTGAAACCAATGGTCAAACCGAACGCACCAACCAAGCGCTTAAGCAGAATCTACGTTGTTATGTCTCTGAGCATCAGTCCGATGCCGGTGGTGGTGGTGCCGGTGATAGGAGAGCAGTATCCTCATATGGTTACTCTCCTATGTCGCTGCACATCGCCATGTTTCTCCTGTGGGTAATGTTGGTGACAGAGAAGGGGTCTGGTGGGCGTAGGCTTCGCCCTTCTGTCAAAGGTGAAGTGGTTGGTGTCAGTCATGCATCACCGTCTGGCCTGGTTCTGGGGGCGGTCCAGATGAGGTCATCAGACTGTGAGCCTGTGAGAGGTAGCCATGCCCTTCAAATGCCTTGGAGCCTGGCTTGCAGGCCACCAGATATAGTCTTGGTTTCCCCAGTGTGCTAGTTTGTTTTTGCTATTGTATCTCTGACCTTTGCCTGGATTTCTGACTCTTCTACTGCCTGCCGATTTTGTACCTTTGCTGCCCGCCTGATTTTGACTTTAACTTTAGCCTGGATTTCTGACCCTTCTACTGCCTGGCAATTTTGTACCTTTGCTGCCCTCCTGATTTTGACCTTTGGACTTCTGACTACGCATTTAGTCTCGCTTTTTATTCCCTTCCTAGCGTCCTTCCTACTCCGGTTCACTGCTCTCATAGGCAGCTACCCCCTGGGCTTCGCTGTAATTCCAGATCCCTGTATGGGGTAAAGGGTCTCGGGGTTTTTTCGGGGTGCTGTCTTACCTGCAGTTCACAACGAGTCCCTATACGCAGGCAATATCATGCACGACCTGGGTCACACTCCCCTGGCTGAGTGGGACAGAGTCAATGGTCTGGACGCCTAATGGTTTAGCTAGCGTCGTACACATCAGGCCATTGGTCCGGACAAAGTGAGCATCCACCAAATTGACTCCTGCTCCACTGTCCACAAACACCGGTATTTCCTTAGATAACCCGCAAATCACCACTCTCACAGTCTGGTTACACTGAGGGGAAGAAGTGGAGGAAATATACACTCCCTGGTCGCCTCCCTCCACACGACCAGGGGATGCGGCTTCTTAGATGGCGCAGATGTTTTGGCACGAGCTGGGCAGACCCCAATAAAATGACCAGTCTGCCCACAGAAAAAACATGCCCCCACACCACGTCGAACCGCAAGCAACCCCGTTTGGGAACCAACTGCTCCCACCTGCATAGGTTCGTCTGACTGCTCAACTGTGTCCTCCTCCCTAACCAGGAGAACAGGGGGCAGTTTTGGTGTATGCCTCTCCCTGAGGCGTCTATCCACCCGGATGGCAAGGGACATGGCGGCCTCCAATGACTTGGGGGCGGCGTACTGCACCAGAGTATCCTGCAACCTTGGGGACAGACCCTGCACAAAATGACTCCTAAGGGCAGGATCATTCCACTGTGTGTCAGTGGCCCATCTCCTGAACTCCGAGCAGTACTCCTCAACCGGCCGGTCCCCCTGCTTGATTTTACGGAGTCGGGATTCCGCCAGAGAGACGCCATCAGGATCTCCATACACCAGCGCCTGAGCCACAGAAAACCCATCCACCAACTGTAAAGATTATGAATCGACGGGCATGAGAAGGCCCAGGATTGGGGATCACCCCTAAGAAGGGAGACAATAATCCCCACACGCTGTTCCTCACTCCCTGATGAATGAAGGCGGAGCCTGAAATACAATTTACAGGCCTCTTGAAAAACCAGAAATTTATCTCTCCCTCCAGAAAACCTGTCAGGGAGAGATATCTTAGGTTCTTGTTGAACCTGCATCTGAGCCGAGGCACAGAACCCCATCAACTGCTGTAACTGCTGCACCACCTCACCCCGCAGCACCTTAAACTCATCTGTGAGGGTCTGAAGCAGCTGGACAAAGGCCTGCATTTTGGCCATGGCTCACAAGAAAGGGAAAGGATAAAAAAAAAACTGTAGTGGTTGGTAATAATGTCACGGGGCAGTAGAAGGAATACAGGGGACGAGGAACCTGGGCCCATGAACTGACCCTAAAGCTAAGGGGGACCTGTCTTTCCTTATCTTGGGGGCACGCTTAAAAGGTAGCGAGGCCCAAGCCACTGACCTGTCCCTGTCTCCTGTTTAGCCCTGAGCTAAACCCACCAATCCCCTCCCCAGGAGGTGAAACAGGGAATAATGTGAATAACACAAAACAACCAAAGGGAAGACAGACACCTAAGGATTAAATCAACTTAAACAATAAACACTTAGCTCTCTCTGCTGTAAGGCTCCGCACAGCAGAGTAATAAGCCACCAGATGAGGGTAGCAACTGCAGTACATCTGCTCTCAGCAGCTCCTGACTCCAGCTTGGTTGGTTTCCAGAGGAAGAAATATTACCAACACCAGCTGACAACTTAGAAGACCTTTTAAAGGAAGTGGGAGTGGTCGCCACCTTTCTCTGAAAGTCATCAGGCATGCAATTCCACCAGCGGCAAGCGGGGGCAAAGACTGAGATTAACCCCCACCGGCCAGACAGGAAAAAGATTTCAACATGCAGAGAGAGATCTGCCACAGATCCCAATGTGGATCGTGAATCACCCCAGGTTCCCTTTTTCTTTCCTTGTGACCATAATGTTCCCGTCCACTTAGTCCACCCGAGAGGGAGTCCAGGACCTCTTAAGATCCCCCTTCGAGCCGCCATTTATTGGCACCACCAACTTCGAGGACCTCCCCCCCACGCCAAGCTGCCACGACAAAATACATTAATACTAAATAAAAATTTGCCCACACTAATAAACTAAACCTAAACACTCTCCATATCTGGATAACCTACACCTAAAAAGACCACAATGCCATCTAAAATAAGGGAAATGTGCGTGGGAGCTTTTTTAACTGTGTTGGGGCACCTAAAATGGTTGCCCCATATGATGGCCACCCCCTTTTATAATGTCCCCCCCTCCTAGACTCCACCTTTTGACCCCTGCTACTCCTCGCACCTTCATCCCCAGCCTTGTTATTATTCAAATCCCTTAACCCACAATATGCCTCCCATTCTTAAGTATAGCTCCTTATAGGTCCCTTCAACCCAGTCATGTCGGCCTCCCTTTGAAGGCGTGCGGCCCAGTACAACCTTACTTTTCTTACGAAAATTTAAACAAGTAACCTGAAATAGAAGTAAAAAACCTATACTCGCTAATTCATGTATTGGTTGCAAAAGTCCTACATAGACTTACAATTAGGCCGTGGTCACACTTGCGAGTGTGATGCGAGAAACTTGCACTAGTCTCTCGCATCAATACCCGCCACTGCCGCCGGCACTCAGGACTGGTGTGTGCGGCTGCAAGTATTTCTATGCTGTCACACACTCCGGTCCGAGTGATGGCGGTCCGAGTTTCTCGCATCACATTCGCAAGTGTGACCCCAGTCTTAAAGGGGTTGTCTGGTGTTGCTCTCATTTACAGTGGGAGCTGAGCAGTGCTTGTGTCATGGCCAAGATGCGTTCCTGTCTTATGTACCTGTCCTGTTCAATAGAGTATGTGTACATTTTTTCAACACATTCTGGTGTGCGTTATGGTAAATCTGTCAGTTTGAGGATGTTATGCCTCCTGACAAGTCAGGCCAACATTTTATATTACTTTTTAAATGTGATAATGGAAGCAAAACAATGCAAAAAGTTGCAAATTTTTCCACAAAAGTGACAAAATTTGTGCGTAGTAAATTCCTCTCATTGGGAAAATCATGGGTATTCCAACCACTCATAGATATTTCATATGAAAGTGCTTTCCAAGATATGGCTGCTTAGCCCTAAAGGAGGTCTATGATTGCTTCGATTTGAAACAATTCTGGCAATCTGAAAACAGGTCAGTACGCGGATCCATATTTCTGAGATCAATAGTATGGGACAAAGCGTGCTAAACAAATATAGTCACAGCTTTCTAACAAGGAAAAGCACAAGTTTGTGCATCTGTCGGGAGTCTGTCCTGAGGATATAAGAAATTTCACAGACGGATCAAACCTCCCTGCACGCAAACCTCCGAGGAGAAGAGCTCCGGGCCAAGTCAAAGAGAGTTGTGCCTGTCCTTTCTTTGTACCATTCCTCTTCCTCTGTGCATGTAATTGAACTGTAAATCACTAGAGCCGCCTCAGGGTCACACAATTTATATTACGGACAGCTATCTGCACGCACAGTATAATATCCCAGGTAGAAACACCTCCACAATAGTGAGGGCTTGCATGATTTAGACAGCTTCCCAAAAGATAGGGAGGGGCAAGACTCAAGTTTAAGCAACCTTGGAAGGTGTTCAGATTTATTACAAGAAGTAGATTGTGCCATGTGACAAATTTTATAAACTTATCATACTAAACCGTATTGCATGTCAGCTTGACAAGTGCTTGAAGTGAAGATTTAGGCCATTTACCCACATAGTGTAACTGCTGCATTTTTCTCCTCTGCGTTTTTGTAACAAGGATCTGTCTGTGGTGACCTAGCAGCTCAAGATAAAATCCAGTGATAGGCTTGTGTGGAGTCCAGCTGCGACTGGATCCATATCTCCCAGAAGGGTGCACTGAAGGAATACACCACTAGAGGCCAATATATACATTCACTCATGTTCACTCATTTCTAAAGACCACCAGAGGGAGCTGTTTAGTCATATAAAAGGAGAGTGAACATAGAAATAACAAGCCATTCAAGGCAGTCACCTCAGAGAGTGCAGAAAAGAGGGCTCAGTCAGTCTGCAGTAAGGTGAAGTGCAGAGCTGAGATTAGAGAGGCTGCAGAGCCATTCAGTTCAAGAGAGAGTGGAGGCTAGTAAAAGTGCAACAGAAACCACTCCAGCCTAGTCAGAGCTGAATCTAGTGAGTGTAGCTCAGTGAGAAAGCGTGCCGACGCTTAGAGAGCGGTGAAGAGGCAGCCCACCAACTGCCAGTGTGTGATCGTGTGAGGGCCCGGGTAGGCCGAAGGCGACTGGAAAGTTAATGAGACAGAGGAGCCTTCATAGCTCACCTCAGCAAGTATTGATCGGACACCGGGGTCCGAGCCTATAGGGATCTCCACGACCCATTAGGAGAACACCGGAGTTCCTGGAGGACTACAAGTCCCAGGAGTACCACAGAGCTGATACGTAGCAGGATCAGGAGGACGGAGTCTGGCATCTGGCAGGATCCGCCATAAAAGACCCTGTCCTTTCAGAGAGAAGGTCCAACCACAAGGTCAGCCAGGTACAAGACGGAGACCAAGCTAGGCCCAGCTACACGCAGGCCAAGACTTCATTACAAAAAGGCAGAGAACAGGAGGCCACACACCTACTCAGTGGGAGAATCTGGATGTGCACCCTTCACCCTACAGTGCTCCGGGGAGTGCCTGCAACATCTTCAGTAAAGGTACCAAAGTGACTTATGTGTGTGTCTCCCTTATTACCCCTAACTGCCGGGTCCCCGTCTGTCCTGCATCCCTACACATCTATCTGCCCTGGAGGACTCAGCCTTACCTGTGGAAGGCTTAACATCTAGCTGCACAATATTAACCCTTCAGTGGATCTGCACAGCAGCGCTGGTCACCCTGACCAGGTACCACAGGTGGCGTCACGAATTCCCCATTCCAATATTCATTTCACCTGTAAATATCCCACATTAAAAGGATGAGCACCAGAGCCACGGACTGAGCTGTGTCGCTGTGACATCCCCCCATTGTAGTCTAAAGGCTCAGATCCGAGTTCCCATTGCTCTGGAGGGCGACTCATCTCTTTCTGGCGTCACGAACAGGATTGCGTGCCCTGCAGCAAGAGACTCGTGCCCGTTGCCACCGGGTACTGTGTGCCTCACTAAAAGACTGTCGCATATAATGGTGAAGGTTTCCCGCCATTTGCCCGCCATTGCCCGCCATTTACAGCGCAAAAAACTAGTGGGAGTACCTGCAAAAGCGCGCTGAGTCCTGGACACGCCCCCAACGCTGACGCGGCGGCAGGTCCTGTGGAGAGCTTCAGTGAACGCTCTGAGTCAGAGCGCCGGCGACGCAGGTCCTTCTCACAACTGTAACCAGAGGAAGCTGCGGCCTACAAGAGAAGGTAGGCCACGCTTAACTAGGGGGGTACAGAGATGTCGCAGCAGCAAGCTGACAGCGCGGCCTGGAGCAAAGTGACTCCCTCAGTACAGCGGTAAGCCAGACACCCTGTCAGGGTTCAAGCGAAAAATATGCAGTATAATGGACATGTACCCTATGTCAGAAAAGCAAAGAGTTGCAGTGGTAGTGGGACAATTGACTGGTGCTGCAGAGAGAGAAGTAGAGACATGGTCAGCTGCAGACCAGGAGTCAGTGCTTGCAATTTTCTTAAAGCTACAGACTATCTTTAAGGATCGCACCGAAACAGACCTCCGGATGAGGTTCTACCAATGCTCCCAGAAACCAGATGATAGCATTAGGGACTACGCCTGCCGACTACAAAGGGCCCTGCGAGCTCTCAAACAGGTTAACCCCATAAGTGTCACCAATGAAAATAAAATGTTAAAAGAACAATTTGTACGGGGACTGAGGTCTCAAGCTGAAAGCAGATCTGTGCATTGGTGGTCCTTGGATCATCTTGATGCTACCTTTGATGCCCTTAAGGATATGGCTATAAAAGGACTGCGACCGCTGGAAACACCCGAGATGGCAACCCAGTGTCACCCGAGTGAAGCCACTCTAAAGCCAGCAGCATCCACCTTTTCCCCGCTGGTTGCGGAAGCCAAAACGCAGGTGGCGCCCCCTACTGAGCTGGACTGTCTGCGCTCAGAAGTGCGCCAGCTGACCAAAAACCTGGCCACTGTAATGAGTGCCCTGCAATTGCCGACGGAGGAAGAAGGAAAGATCCTGCTAGCTGATTTCCCAGAGGATGTCCCCTGGATGAACCGGAGGAGAAGGAGGACGTCACCCCACCGGAGGAGGTCAACGCCACCCCCTGGAAGGACCCGCGACCAGCATCATCCTCGCCGAGAGATCATCTGCTACCGCTGCCACAGAGAAGGTCACCCAGCACGTCGGTGTCCTTTAAACGAGCAAATCCTGGGTCCGAGGGCCAACACCCAAGAATAGACTCATCAGGCCCCTCAGACTGGAATCGCAGGTTTGTGGGAGGAAGACCATACCTGTCCATCATATTGGACGGGATCGCAATCCCTGCCCTGCTGGACACTGGATCTCAGGTAACCGTCATACCTGATGTTCTTTACAACAGATACTGGTCCATTGACAGTCTCCAACCACCAAACCCTGACTTTGCCGTATACGCCTCTAACGGCCTCCCTTTTGACTTACTGGGGGCTAAAAACATAGACGTAAAAGTGGGGAGAGTGGAGCTAAAGGATCAGGGACTTCTTGTAGTGAAGACTGTTGATGAGGAAAATGGGTTGAATGTGGTTTTAGGCACTAACATTATTAGTAACTGTTTGGAGGAGGTTGTGTTTTTACTCAACAGCTCGCCGATGTTGCCAGACCAAGGCAAAAGGGAGTGATCCGAAAGGAGATCCGGACCCTGATGTGCCAGCAGCAAGTGAAACTGACCGGTGGTGAGATTGGTAATGTATGGGTAACAGACCCGAACCCCATTGTGATACCCCAGTGAGTGAAATGCTTATTTGGTGTAGAGCAGCAATAGGTCTGAGAGGACAGAACTACCAAGCAGTAGTAGAGCCCCATTGTTCAGAGCACAGACCTACACTCTTGACTGCCAGAGGGGTAGTGGAGGTACATAATGGGAGGGTGCCAGTGCGTCTTCTCAACTGGGGAGAGGATGAAGTCAAATTACCACGTTATGCCACTGTTGCTAAGTTACATGCTGTGGATAATAACTCCATTCACACCACGGAGCCCTTAACCTCCCCACAACCAGTGGAGGATAACGGTCCGACCACCAAGGTGGAGGATTGGTGTCAACAGCTCCATGTCGGGACGGACACCACTCCAGCCCACCAGAAACAAGGAGTATATCGAGTAGTTCAGGAGTACGCACAGGTATTCAGCAAACACCCACTCGACTTTGGGAAAATTAAAGGGGTCCAACATCAGATCCCCACAGGCAATCATCCTCCCATTAAAGAACGGTACAGGCCTATACCACCAGCACACTACCAGAAAGCCAAGGAGATGTTGCGTGATATGAAGGAAGCAGGAGTGATAAGGGATAGTTGTAGTCCCTGGGCAGCACCCTAGTCCTAGTCAGGAAAAAGGATGGAAGCATGAGAATGTGTGTAGATTACAGACAAGTAAATCGCATTACACATAAAGATGCATACCCTTTACCACGCATTGAGGAATCCTTAGCTGCCTTAAAGACTGCTAATTACTTTTCCACCCTTGACCTCACTAGTGGATACTGGCAAGTAGCTGTGGCTGAGGAGGATCGGGAGAAGACGGCTTTCACCACCCCGATGGGACTCTGCGAGTTTGACAGAATGCCGTTTGGACTCAGCAGTGCCCCTGGAACGTTCCAGAGAGTGATGGAGAGCTGCCTGGGACATCTCAACTTCGAAACTGTGTTACTGTACCTGGACGACGTAATTGTGTACTCCAAGACGTATGAAGATCACTTGAAGCACCTGGCGGAGGTATTCGAGTCACTGTCCAAGTATGGGATGAAACTGAAGCCTTCAAAGTGCTATCTGCTTAAACACAAGGTACAGTATCTGGGACATATTGTCAGCTCAGAAGGAGTAGCGCCAGACCCCGAGAAGGTCACCGCCATCCAGAAATGGCCGGAGCCGAAGAACCTCAAAGAGGTGCGACAGTTCCTGGGACTGACAGGATACTACCGGAGGTTTGTAAAAGACTACACTAAGAAAGCAGCGCCTCTGCAAGACCTCCTGGTGGGACAGTCCCTCAAGAGCAGAAATTCTCCATTCCACTGGGGTAAAGAACAAGCGGAGGCATTCAAGGAAATGAAGGAGATCCTGACAGGTGACGAGATCCTAGCCTACCCTGCTGTATACTGATGCCAGCAACGAAGGATTGGGAGCTGTCCTCAGTCAGAAGCAAAATGGCCTGGAGAAAGTCATCGCCTATGCAAGCAGGAAGCTCCGCCCGACCGAGAGGAACCCAGAGAACTACAGCAGCTTCAAGTTGGAGTTCCTGACACTGGTCTGGGCCATTACTGAAAGATTCAAGCACTACCTAGCCTCCAGCAAGTTCACTGCCTACACTGATAATAACCCCTTGACGCATCTTGAAACAGCTAAGCTGGGAGCCATGGAACAGCGCTGGATGGCTCGGCTGTCAAACTACCAATTCACCATCAAGTACCGAGCGGGCTGCAAGAATGCCAACGCTGATGCCCTATCCAGGATGCCTCATGAATCGGACACAGAAGAAGAAGTGGATGATCTGGAAGAGATTGAACTACCTGCCTTTCACAGGAATGGGATGATCCACGAGCAACAAGCCTGCAGGAGGCAGCGTGATAAGACGTTAAATCCTTTACCTCACCACAGCTGGAAGAAGACTCAGGACAGCAATCCAGTTGTCAGCCGTATCAAGGAGCTGATAACACAGGAAGGTTCCTCCTTGGAGAAGGATGCATCTCTGCAAGCAAAGCAGCTGTGGAATGAGAGAAGCCGGCTGTTTATCTATCGAGAGAAGCTGTGCCGGAGGTACGTCAATCCAAAAACCCACGAGATGGTTTGGCAGATAGTAGTCCCCAGAACGGACATCCAGATGGTATTGGAAGCCTACCAAGATCAAGCGGGCACTTTGGCTGGAAGAAGCTGGAGACCCTGTTGAAGTGTCGTTTCTACTGGGTGGGAATGCGCAGCTCCATTGAGAGGTGGTGCCAGAACTGTGGACCCTGTTGCCTCAGAAGAAAAGACTACAGCGTTCAGAAGGCACCCCTGCAACCCATCAAGATGGCTCATCCCTTGGAGATCGTGGCCCTGGACCATGTCAAGTTGTCACCCAGCCGGTCAGGATACTCCTATGCTCTGACCATGGTGGATCACTACTCCAGGTTCCTGGTGGTCGCCCCTGTCAAAGATCTGACGGCAGAGACAGCAGCAAAGACATTCCAAGCGTATTTCTGCAGACCACACGGATACCCTGAGCAGGTCCTAACTGACCAAGGCCCAGCCTTCGAGGCCGAATTGTTCAAAGAGTTCTGTTACTTGTACGGATGTAAGAAGATAAGAACCACTCCGTACCACCCCCATACTAATGGTCTCTGTGAAAAGATGAATCACATCGTCATTGACCTGTTGAAGACTGTACCACTCGAAGAGAGAAATCGGTGGCCAGACTTACTACCTGACCTGGTAGATCTGTACAATCACATACCTGTGAGTTCCACCAATTGCACCCCAGCCTATCTCATGCGGGCAAGACCAGGAAAGCTGTCCATGGATCTGGAGCTTGGTGTTGTAGAACCAGAAGCAGATGTGACTACTGAGGACTGGGACACAAACAGACAGGAACAGTACCGAAAAGTACAGGCCTGCGTTGAAGATAGTCTCAATCGAGTAAGGGACAAACAAGAAGATCACTACAACAAAAGTGCGCCAGCTGAACCTTTCGCACCTGGTGAAGTCGTACTGAAGAGAAAGAGGAGGATACACAAACTCGACGATCAATGGGAAAGAGAGCCCTACATTGTACAGAATTCGAGGTTTGACAACAAGAAAATGTGTATAATTAGCAAAGATGGAGGAAGAACAACTACCACTGTATCCAGAGATCACCTAAAGTTGTGTCCGGATCCGTTAAAGCTTCAGGAAGAAGAACCTGTTGTCAATCAGAAAGAGCGTGATGAAGCAGTCATACATAAAGACTTAGGAGATTTACCAGCGGATTGGCCTCGCATTGGAGAAGCTGTAATTATTCCTGTACTCCAATTCTATCAACAACAAGGAGAACCTCTACATCCAGTTGCACCAGTTGTTGCAGTAGAGTCAGTTCCAGAGGAACCTGCTCCAGCAGAACCCCAAGAAGCAGAACCCCATGAAGCGGAATCCCAAGAAGCTGAATCTCAGGAAGAAGGATCCCCTGCAGAAGTCGAGCCAGTCCACCCAGCTCACAGTGTACTTGCCAGTCCTGTAGCGAGGTTAAGGCAATTCTATAATTCACTTTCACGCAGAACAAACAGGGAAACTGCTACCTCACAGGTCACTGCACCACGCAGGTCAGAACGTAGCACAAAAGGACACATCCCTGCTAGGTTTAGAGATTAATTCAACCTTTGGCAGATGTATATAGTTAATCTAAGTCATTGTACATAAATGTATATATTGTTGCTTATATTATGCCTTAATATACCATTATTTATTAATCTGTTTCCCTTTTTGATATCGAAACAAGTGGAATGGACATTATTTTTACTTGTTCCCTTTACCCTTTGAGAATCCTTTTTCCAAAAGAGACTGGGACTTTTATGGTTGCTCATTTCCTCATTGTGGTGCTAATGTATATAGTTATTCATTCATCTGTTATGCAACAGTTTAAGATCCTCACCTCCCGTAAGGGAAGAGTTAAGTTATACAATGTTTTATTGTTCTCTGTATTTGTATTTCAGCCCCGGAGTGCTGAGTTCTACTAGGGGGGAATGTGGAGCCCAGCTGCGACTGGATCCATATCTCCCAGAAGGGTGCACTGAAGGAATACACCACTAGAGGCCAATATATACATTCACACACATTCACTCATACCTAAAGACCACCAGAGGGAGCTGTTTAGTCATATAAAAGGAGAGTGAACACAGAAACAACAAGCCATTCAAGGCAGTCACCTCAGAGAGTGCAGAAAAGAGGGCTCAGTCAGTCTGCAGTAAGGTGAAGTGCAGAGCTGAGATTAGAGAGGCTGCAGAGCCATTCAGTTCAATAGAGAGTGGAGGCTAGTAAAAGTGCAACAGAAACCACTCCAGCCTAGTCAGAGCTGAATCTAGTGAGTGCAGCTCAGTGAGAAAGCGTGCAGACGCTTAGAGAGCGGTGAAGAGGCAGCCCACCAACTGCCAGTGTGTGATCGTGTGAGGGCCGGGTAGGCCGAAGGCGAGTGGAAAGTTAATGAGACAGAGGAGCCTTCATAGCTCACCTCAGCAAGTATTGACCGGACACCGGGGTCCGAGCCTATAGGGATCTCCACGACCCATTAGGAGAACACCGGAGTTCCTGGAGGACTACAAGTCCCAGGAGTACCACAGAGCTGATACGTAGCAGGATTAGGAGGACGGAGTCTGGCAGGATCCGCAATAAAAGACCCTGTCCTTTCAGAGAGAAGGTCCAACCACAGCCAGGTACAAGACGGAGACCAAGCTAGGCCCAGCTACACGCAGGCCAAGACTTCATTACAAAAAGGCAGAGAACAGGAGGCCACACACCTACTCAGTGGGAGAATCTGGATGTGCACCCTTCACCCTACAGTGCTCCGGGGAGTGCCTGCAACATCTTCAGTAAAGGTACCAAAGTGACTTATGTGTGTGTCTCCCTTATTACCCCTAACTGCCGGGTCCCCGTCTGTCCTGCATCCCTACACATCTATCTGCCCTGGAGGACTCAGCCTTACCTGTGGAAGGCTTAACATCTAGCTGCACAATATTAACCCTTCAGTGGATCTGCACAGCAGCGCTGGTCACCCTGACCAGGTACCACAGGTGGCGTCACGAATTCCCCATTCCAATATTCATTTCACCTGTAAATATCCCACATTAAAAGGATGAGCACCAGAGCCACGGACTGAGCTGTGTCGCCGTGACATCCCCCATTGTAGTCTAAAGGCTCAGATCCGAGTTCTCATTGCTCTGGAGGGCGACTCACTTGGACTGGCTACTTTGACTACCAGGTCCCAGGAAAGCCCTGGCATTCACCCTATAACCCCTATACAGGGATGAGGGCTTACACAGGGGCCCTGGATCGAGTCCTCACAGTAGTTACTCCCCGAGTGAGCTCACATGAATCTTCAAGTTGCTGGGTCAAAACCAGTAGAGAAGACGGGAGAAAATCGTATGATGAAAGAATTATCAGAAAATAGGCAGAGGCCAGAATCAAAACAGACTAAACAGCAGCAGAATAACTGAAAGGGAACCTGTCAGGGGGTACATACAGCCCAAACCGTGGGCAGCATGTGTCAGCCACTGGCTGTACGATCACAGCTAGGTATTTTAGTCTCTTTAAGTGCAGCAGCGTTTTTTTTTTTAAACATACTTTTAATAGCTGCCGGGGACTGAGGTGCACAGGTGACTAGTCCTACAGGCGGGTCCACGGAGGCTTCGCCTTACCCACTGACAGTGACGAACAAGCCTCTGCCTCCATGCCCTTATAGGCAGAGGCTTGACACTCATTGTCAACAGGCAGAGAGAAGCCACCATGGACCCTTCTGTACGACTAGTGCACAGCGCGACTCAGTCCCTGGTGACAGAAGGAGATGTCGTGGGTCTAGGTGGAGATGTAACAGTTTTTTCTTGAGCAGAGAACTTGCTGTTTATCAATTCAAGCAAAGTGGATGTGATTTGATGAAAACTCATGCCCACAGTGTGTTTTTTTTAAAGACTCTGTAGAACTGTGTGTTGTTGTTGGAAGATGGCCTAAGTCTCCCTTCCCACTTTAGAATCTCTAGAACAAACCCCGCCTAATGTGTTCAGGTGTTTTAGACAGACGCATTCATTAGGGCATGTGTAAACCATATAAAAAATCCAACTATTTTTTTAGAGCGTTCCTCTATTTTGTTTTTAAATGTTTACGTGCATAGGGCATTTTTTGCTTCTATAGATTTAGTGGTCAAATTTGCAGTGTTTTTCAAACAGATATGCCTCAGAATTGATGCATTGCTTCTTTTTCTTTGTGGAAGAAAATCAACTCCTTGTGCACTGTAGGCAGGTTTCCCCATTGAAATAAATAGGAAGTTTATTCAAAAGGAATTTAAAGCTGGTTTTCAAGTGGATTTTGGAGCAGAATCTTCTCCAAAATACACATTAAAAGGGTTGTCCTGTCCAATCGATAAGTCTGCAGTCACTCTGTGTGACCACAAACGTATGAATCCCCCAGTCACTGTGCACTGTGGGGTTTTGCCAGAATCTGATCCCGGACTGGAGGGTATGTATTAGTACGGCCGGAGTCACACAGTCGTAATACGCAGAAATGTTCCCTGAACAGTGATCCGTATGTCATCCGATTGTAATGCGAGGCTGCAGTTTTTGTGCATGTAAGCATCCGTATGACATCCGTATAGCGTTTTTTTCTCGCAACCTTGCAAAATTGACATTTAACTGTTTTGAGGCCTGAAAATAATTGAAATCATCATCAGCAACCCTATTTATTGTCTTTACAACAGGTGGCAGCCTCCAATATGGCCATTTTGGTTCCGTGCTTGTGTTGGTGTAGTTGTGGTTTGTGTGAAAAATGTCAGACTTAGTTTCACCCCAACTGAGCGCATGCTATACAACTGTGTTTTGTCACGCCGCTTTGGCCAGCCATACCCAGTGATTGTGGATCCGAGGAGGAGGAGACAACTATGGGTCCATCCGCTTTTAGGGCAATGAATCACTAAAAGCCATTTCCACCATCTCTATGTGTGTGGCCCAGCTGCGCTTGGTACACATGTCTCCAGGAGGATGCACAGGAAGGTAATTGTAAAACCTGATATTCATTCACCACACTTCCCAACACGACCACCAGAGGCATCTTAGACTATTTAAGTTAGTGTGACGTAGCAGTAGCCATTCTAGTCTAGTTCCTGACAGGAGTTCAGATCAGTTCCTGTTAGTCAGTCAGTGTGTCAGAGCTCAAGTTCTGGTCTTGGAGGGAGAGGAGAGAAGACTGATTCCTGACAGAGCTTATGTAGCTCATCTTGAACTGAAGTGGAGGCTAGTACGAGTAGAAAGGAAATTACTCTAGCTTAGTCAGAGCTATAACTGAATCTGTTATCTCAGAACAAGCTGCCTGTGTTCTCTAGAACGTGGAAAGTGACTCTCGGAGCTACAACATGTATACAGTCTGACGGAACATCCTGTGAGCTGCTCTGGACAGAGTTTTGAAGGGAAAGAAGGAAAGGGGACTACAGCTAGCAGAACATCGAGTTAACTCAGAACAGGTCAGTGAGCTTGGAAGAAAAGCTGACTACTACACTTACTGCTACCCGTGCTTATGTTAAGGGTGAGAGCAGGGCGACAGGCGAGTGGAGAAAGAAGGAAGAGTGTTTTCGGTGACAGATCACCTTCACTCAATTTAACCGGACACCGGGTCCGAAGCATTGCTAGTACTTCACGGCTAGTAAGAGAAACACCGGAATCCTTGCTGGACTTCAAGTCACAGAAGGTAGCCCTAAGCGTTGATACGTAACTGGAGTCAGGGAGAACAAGGACTTTTAGCAAGTGCACTACATATGAGGACTTCGTTCTTGCCAACATCTGAGTTTCAGAGACAGAAAAGGCTCTACCACAATGTCGACCGGGCGTAGCTGTTGCATCTGGAGTTAAACTTGACTTTATGCAAGTTAGGACTCACATACATTTCAAAGGTAAAGGAGGCCTCAAACCTGCTCAGCAATTACCTGAATGTGCATTCTCCACCCTAACCAGCTTCCCGGGACATACCTGCCACCATCTACAGTAAAGGTATGGAAAGAGAGCAACTTGTGTGTGACTGACTTATTATCTGCACCACCATAGACTTCGAGGGAAAAGTCTCACCTGTGGGAGACTTAACATCCAGCTGCCCCATAACATCCCCTCAGAAGATTCATATTGCAGCGCTGGTCAAATTGATCAGAAACCACAGGTGGCGTCACAAACTATTCCCAAAATCCTCTGTAAATAACCCCCTTTGTATGAGCGCCCAGGGCAACGGACCAAGCTCTGCTGCCAGTGACATTCCCCATAGACTTCCATGGGCTCGGTGCCGAGTACCCCATAAGCCCTGGAACCCCTGTATTTGGTGCGACTCATCTTTGGCGTCACGAACAGGATACGAAGCCTACTGGATGTGAGTCCTGTGTGCCTATTGGACTGTTTTTGTGAAAAAGACTGTTTGCTATTTTTGTGATTGTTGGCGCCATTTTCCGCCATTTTGCCGCCATATTCGTGCCCTGAGGCGCTGGTGAAGAAGGTGGGCGTGCATTCGTGGGCGTGCCCCCCCTGTGGCGCGAAAGTGATGGGCGCCTTATCCAAATGTTATTATAATACCAGAGCCTGCCCTACAGCAAGGGAGATCCGCCTCCTCTTCATCCTCTATGCCAAGAAGAGGAAGCGCAAATCCCGCCTCCACGGAAGAGACCAGACTGTTCCAGATGGAAAACACAGTCTGGCCTGGAGTGAGATGGCGGAAGGACAGGAGGTGCTGTGTGGAGGAGCGGCGGCGCGCAGGCCCCTTTCCCCAGAAGAGCTGCCGCCTGTGCCTGAGCCGTCCCCAGGTCGGGACACCGACCAAATTATGCTGGAATTGGAGGAGGTGAATGCGGTGCTCAGGGACATGGTCCAGCGCCGTGAAGAGATGGACGAGACGGAGAGAAGCTGGCGTGCCCGGAAACAGCGGCTGCTGTGGGACGCAATGCTCTCTCCCCCAGAAACGAAGCCATTACCTGTGCTCCCTGTGCCACCACAGCCACGGCTGATGAGAAACCGGAGGCCGGCCCCGAAAGAGCTGATCCCGACTCCACCGATGATCCGGTCGGAGGGACGGAGGCTGAGGAGGCTCTGCTCGTTCTGGAATGCCAGCCAGGCCAGGAGGCCGCAGCGGAATGCCGATCCCCGGTAGGGACACCGGAGGGGAGCCAGCCGTCCATGATGGGGGTCGACTGGGACGATATGGAGTACCTGGACGACGTAGAATACGCCGCCCAGATGGAGAATGAGTGGCGTCGCCAGGAGCAGGAACAGCGACGACAGCAGGAAGAGAGAGAGGCGCAGCAGTCCCGTCAGCGGTACCATGAGGAGTTCCTCGCCAACAAGGAGAATGTCCGGAGGGATAAAGGTACGCTCCGGGAGCCACGGCGTCAGGGGTGCATTAGCGACTTTAAACTCCGCAAAGGCTGGGGCTTCATCCATGAGCCAGGCCTGTACCAAGGGGTATTCGTCAGTCGCAGAGATGTGGAGTCGCATCTGCCCATGGGACACCCGGGAAGGGATCTTATGAACGGGGACATCGTTAGCTATACGCGGCACTGGGGACTTAAAGGTGGTATGCCTTAAACGTCACCCGTGTCAGCGACCCCGTCCCCGACGCCGGTAATGTACGTCATGCCTCAGTGTCCCAAGCCTCAGCAGCGTCAGCACCCGGCCGTGCACCAGCATCGCAACCTGCATCCCATTCTGAAGTGCAACAGGGTTGTGCGTCCTATTCTGCAACGCAACCGGATGGTGCGTCCTCAGTTAGATCACAGCACAAACCTGCGTCCTCAATGGAAGATCTGTACTTGAACAAGGCACCCGTTGGGCCCCAAGTGGATTGTACAAGGACTGTAGCCACACAAACGCAGATCGCAGGCCATGACCTTCTGGTAATGAGCTCCAGAGAACATAGTACACTTCCAGCCCCAGGAGTGGAAGATGTCACTACCATTTGCAAGAAAGAAGAAAACCAGTAGGACCCAGACAGGGTTTACTGCACCTGTATAAAGTTAGAGAACTTGCACTTTATTGTCTTTTATTCATATGTGATTTTCTTGTGAAATGTTTCATATGCAAAGACTGCGTGGCTGAGGACTGTGCCAGCCCAAAAACTTTCAATGTAAATAGTTCGCACTTCGGTGCCCCATCTTGGTTTTACATAAAGCCTAACTACCTCTGAAGAAAAACCCGTATGGTGTGGCCTTGAGTGAGGTCTGCAGCAATGAAGTCCTGCAGCCCACCCAGGACCTACGTGGGAGGTTTTTGGTGCGGGTCCTCCACAAGAATCTTATAGTGTATTTATTGAGAAAAATGTTTTGATATTTTTCTACTTGCCATTGTACAAATTGTAACGTTAAAGAGTCCTTACCTCCCATAAGGGATAATTTATGTTGATGTTATATTATAAAAATATTTTTCTTTTCTATTTCAGCCCGGGAGTGCTGTGTTTAACCAGGGGGGGATGTGTGGCCCACCTGCGCTTGGTACACATGTCTCCAGGAGGATGCACAGGAAGGTAATTGTAAAACCTGATATTCATTCACACACACTTCCCAACACGACCACCAGAGGCATCTTAGACTATTTAAGTTAGTGTGACGTAGCAGTAGCCATTCTAGTCTAGTTCCTGACAGGAGTTCAGATCAGTTCCTGTTAGTCAGTCAGTGTGTCAGAGCTCAAGTTCTGGTCTTGGAGGGAGAGGAGAGAAGACTGATTCCTGACAGAGCTTATGTAGCTCATCTTGAACTGAAGTGGAGGCTAGTACGAGTAGAAAGGAAATTACTCTAGCCTAGTCAGAGCTATAACTGAATCTGTTATCTCAGAACAAGCTGCCTGTGTTCTCTAGAACGTGGAAAGTGACTCTCGGAGCTACAGCATGTATACAGTCTGACGGAACGTCCTGTGAGCTGCTCTGGACAGAGTTTTGAAGGGAAAGAAGGAAAGGGGACTACAGCTAGCAGAACATCGAGTTAACTGAGAACAGGTCAGTGAGCTTGGAAGAAAAGCTGACTACTACACTTACTGCTACCCGTGCTTATGTTAAGGGTGAGAGCAGGGCGACAGGCGAGTGGAGAAAGAAGGAAGAGTGTTTTCGGTGACAGATCACCTTCACTCAATTTAACCGGACACCGGGTCCGAAGCATTGCTAGTACTTCACGGCTAGTAAGAGAAACACCGGAATCCTTGCTGGACTTCAAGTCACAGAAGGTAGCCCTAAGCGTTGATACGTAACTGGAGTCAGGGAGAACAAGGACTTTTAGCAAGTGCACTACATATGAGGACTTCGTTCTTGCCAACATCTGAGTTTCAGAGACAGAAAAGGCTCTACCACAATGTCGACCGGGCGTAGCTGTTGCATCTGGAGTTAAACTTGACTTTATGCAAGTTAGGACTCACATACATTTCAAAGGTAAAGGAGGCCTCAAACCTGCTCAGCGATTACCTGAATGTGCATTCTCCACCCTAACCAGCTTCCCGGGACATACCTGCCACCATCTACAGTAAAGGTATGGAAAGAGAGCAACTTGTGTGTGACTGACTTATTATCTGCACCACCATAGACTTCGAGGGAAAAGTCTCACCTGTGGGAGACTTAACATCCAGCTGCCCCATAACATCCCCTCAGAAGATTCATATTGCAGCGCTGGTCAAATTGATCAGAAACCACAGGTGGCGTCACAAACTATTCCCAAAATCCCCTGTAAATAACCCCCTTTGTATGAGCGCCCAGGGCAACGGACCGAGCTCTGCTGCCAGTGACATTCCCCATAGACTTCCATGGGCTCTGTGCCGAGTACCCCATAAGCCCTGGAACCCCTGTATTTGGTGCGACTCATATGCATCACTGCGGCCCATCCTGACAAGTTTTACCAATATTGTTGCATGAGCCATGCCACCTTTGATATTTTGTTGGAGACAGTGCGCCCTGGGATCACCTTTCAGGACACCAGTTATGTTGGTATTGCATGGCTTGTTATTTAGACACTGTAAGGCCGGAGTCACACTACCGTTTAATACGGACGAGCGTGAGGCGATAAAAAATCGCATTGCGCTCGTCCCCCTGTTAATCTATGGGTCAGCTCGCATCATGCGTTTTTTTCTCGCACGTGTTGTACGTGCGAGTGAAATCGCAGCATGCTGCGATTGTACTTGTATGTCGGCCGAGAATCACCAATGCAAGTCTATGGGAGCGCAAAAAAACGGATTGCACACGGACCATGCGTGTGAATTGCGATAAATACGCATGCTTTGGGCAGGTGACAGGAAATTGCCTCAGACATCAAATCATGAAGGTTTCACAAGCTAATTAGCCTGTGAAGGTCTTAAACCAGGAAGTAGCATGCCTCCACGGAGTCCTGCAAGATGGCTAGACAAATTAATGTGGAGCTCCTCATTGTTCTTGTTCAGGAGACCCCAGAACTGTGGGATGTACGTGATGCACATTACGCAGACCGTTTGCGGAAAGATGCGTCCTGGAAGCGTATATGCCGCCAAATTTTTCCCAACTATGCGGAAAGTTCACCAGAGGTACAGCAGGAAATGAGTAAGTGATAACCTTACTGCACCATTTTTGCTAACACTATCCTATGTCATAATCTGCTTGGTAGGCTGCATGTTTGGCACTTGTGAAATAGCCTGCATTGCAAAAATAGATGCCACAATGCTTAAACTGTGATCCTAATGTGAAACATTTGTTGCATTGCTTTGCAGTGGGTGATGTCACTAGACGCTGGCGGAGCTGCCGTGACCAGTTCCGCAGAGAGCGGCAGAATCGTGCCAGGAGTGGGTCAGAGAGAACACAAAAGCGCAAATACATTTATTATGATCGCTTGAACTTTCTGGCACCAATTATGGATCTGCGTCCGTAAGTTCATGCTTCAACTCTGCAGACCTTTGCCTACTTGCCTTAAGGTATGATTTTAATGTTTTTTTTTCCATGATAAATAGAACAGAATCCAATATAACCGAGCGTGAGACCGGCTCAGACTCAGAGGTCCATGTGGAGCCAGTTGCTGATGCGGAAGAAGAGGCTGGTCCATCTTCCCAAACAGTTTCCAGCCAACAACCACCCCCAACAGCACGGTCTTCTGCAGCACAGGAGGCACAGGCAGAGGACGACCGTGCCCAGAGTAGTAGCCCAACCCTCCGCCTTGATACCTCACCACAGGCTGCAGTAGTGTCCCGACGGGGACGCTGCCGAAGGGAGCTCAACACCACTGGGACCAAAAGCCAAGTGGATACAGGGGTATTAAACTATCTGTCCCGCACGGCAAATGATGATGGGGAAGAGGCCTATGCAAGGAGTCTGGCTCGCTATCTACGCACTATCCCCCGAGAAGTAAGGCTGCGCGCCAGAGGTGCCATTCAAATAGTGATAGATGCTTGCACCCCACCCAATAACCCAACACAGATCTTTGCTCATCTGGAAAGATGGCAACTGTCACGGGCAAACCGTCTACAAATGCCTGTGCCACCTGAAGAGAATCCAAGACCTGAAAGTGAACCCCCTTCCACACGTAGTCCATCCCCACAACAACCTGAAGGTGTTAGTCAACACCGTCCACAACATGGTCAGATATATCCGCCAGCAGTACATCACCAGTATGCCCACTTGACCATACCCAGTGGAGGAGATTGGCCACTACATGGGTATGGTCGACATGGACATTCTGTGATGTATCCGCACATGGGCCCTGTCAATAGCCTTGATTATGTCCCTCATTACCAAAGTGGACAGTACCAACACGTTGCACCACAAGTACCTTCCATGGTCCTTCATGGCACCTCAGCCCCATATCAGCATCATGCCCAATTGGCACAACAAACAAACCAAGCCACTCAGCCTGATGCTCCTCCTTCTCCACCACATACATATGAGAATTTGTGAATACTTTTTTTGTTTATATTACGTTTTTATAATGTTTTTTGCCATGTTGTTATGCTATTTTTTTTTATTGAATGTGGGTTTGTGGCTGCCAATAAAGGCCATCATTGCCATATGATGCAAATATGGTATGTTATGGCCACAAAGTGTTTGTAATAAAAACCACAAACTCAAGTTGGGATTGGTCACATTTTTTTTCATCTAACTGTTGCTTTCAATGTCTTATTTCACACATTATATTGCATTGTTTTAAAAGGGTACATGTACAATTAGTTTCAGGTTATCACTCACACATACATTAAATCATAACATAGACAATGCATTATCTTGCCAAGGAGTATATCCCTCTGGGGAAACAAAATAATTGGTAAAGACGTCCCGCACTTTAAGTCCAGATGGTGGGCGACGTGGTTGATGTCCATGTGGATTTGGGAGCACATTATTTGCATCTAACAAATCATAAGCCTCATTTGCAAGACAGTCATATTTTCGTGTAAAATTGTGTAGTACCACACATGCTTTTATTACTTGATTCACATTTTGTTCACTTAGTTGTATTGCAGACTGCAGAACCCGCCATTTGGTTGTGAGTATACCAAAGGCACACTCGACAAGGCGTCGGGCACGGGATAGGCGGAAATTAAAAATGCGCCGCCGGTTGTCCAGGGTTCGCCGTGGATAGGGCCTCATCAGGTTCCTAGTTAGCTGAAATGCCTCATCACCAACCATCACATAAGGCACTGGTTCCAGATGAGACCCTGGAAGCTGACGTGGGGGTGGAAGGTCCAACTGATTGCTCCGCATACGCCGACCCATTATTGAGGTATTAAACACTCTGGAGTCTCCTGTTCGCCCATAGGCCCCAATATCTACTAAAGTAAACATGTAAGCACTGTCTACCAGGGCCAACAGAACAACTGAAAAATACTCTTTATAATTATAGTATTGTGAGCCAGAGTTGGGGGGCTTACGTACACGAATGTGCTTCCCATCTAGTGCCCCTATACAGTTGGGAAACTGGCACGTCTCCTCAAATCCACGGGCTATACGCACCCAATCTGCTTGTTTGGCTCAGGCATCACCGAGTTATGTAGTCTTGACCAAATTTCAAGGCAGGTACACCGGACAATACCACAATAGTGGATTTGCCGAGTAAAAACTCAAGGTGTAGGGCCGTATATGACAGGCCAGTGGACAGAAACCTAGAGGCAAAAAGGAAACTAAATATTAAGGGCTAAACACATAAAATTTTTTCTATTACACCCACCATTAAGGTATATGACATACCGTAAAGTCAGTAGAAGACGCTCCTCCGCGGAAATCGACTTGCGCATCACCGTATCCTTATACGTGATCCCAGGGCGGACCGTCTCGAGAAGAATGTCAAAAGTTTCCAGGCTTATACGACAATATTGATAGAATTTGTCGCAATGGCTGCGTAGTGAAGCATAAAGACGGTGAAAATGTCCTTTTGTCACCCGGCGTCTCACAAGTGGATGAACCCACATTCTTCTACGCCTCCTCGGATCAACAATGACAGGGTAAGGCTCTCCGAAACGCTGAGCCAAAACCCAGTGAAAAAGAACCTGCTCTGTGGTGTTAAAGGTGAGCCTGTATGACATGATGCACACAAGTCAGCTAAACACACAGAACATGAAAGGAGTAGGAAGAGGAGAATTGCTTCTCAGCCAATAAATAGCCTTCAACATTATTTCCTAATTACTTTCAGCTCCCAAAATCATAGTATGCTCATTTTGCATTACTGCGATAAAATAACGCCATACGGACGCCATACGGATGTCACACAGATCCTGACATGCGAGGAAATCGCATCATCGCATTGAAAACGGATTATATACGGATCAACATACGGAGGACTGTTGTGTGATTATCGCATTACAAAATTGGACCGTTTTTTTTAACGTTCTGTGTGACTCCAGCCTAACTGCGATTATTGTGATTTGGTTTTAACTAATTTTACTTTCTATTTTATTTTCTTGTAGTTTCCTCACAACTGCTCTGTCATATGCAGCACTGCATCATGAATTTTAGATCGGAAAATCAACAATATCAGCCATTGTCCGGTCTACCTGTTCGGAAATCTAGTCACGGCTTCATCAAGTAGTCATGCCTGAGCCAAAGATGGAAGACTGTTTGCAGATTTCCAGGGGATTTGAGTAGCACTGCCAGTTTCCGAATTGTTTTGGAGCCCTGGATGGGAAGCACATCCATGTGCGTAAGCCACCCAACTCAGAGTCCCAATTCTATAATTATAAACAATATTTTTCAGTAGTGCTGTTGGCCCTGGTCAACAGTCACTACCGGTTTATAATTGTAGATATTGGGGCCTATGGAACAACTGGAAACTCTAGAGTCTTCAATTCTTCCATTATGGGTCGGCGGCTGCGCAATAATCAGTTGGACCTACCACCACGACGTCAGCTTCCAGGCTCTAATATTGAACCTGTGCCTTATGTCCTTGTTGCAGATGAGGCCTTGCAATTTACCCGTCATGTAATGAGGCCTATCCCCGTAGAAACCTGGACAACCGGCACAGAATCTTTAACTTGAGCCTATCACGCGCACGACGACTGGTGGAGTGCGCCTTTGGCATTCTTTGTGTCAAATGGCGGGTCATCCAGTCAGCCATTCAGTTGAGTGAAGCTAACGTAAATGAGGTGATAAAAGCATGTGTAATCCTACATAATTTCACCCGAATACATGATTGCTCCTCATCTGATGGTGCTGAAGTTGTGTATGCCAATGTGGGTATGCCTATTCCACATGTGATCACTCCCCGTCGTCCGCTCTCTGGACTCAAAGTACGTGATGTGTTCACTAATTATTTTGTAACACCTTATGGTGCTACTCCCTGGCAAGAAAATGCTATTTCTATGTTGTAATTAGATATTTTTTGCTTTATTTAAAACCTTTTTTGTTCTTGAAGTTTGAGTGTGTTTTCATTTTCATAGTGGCAAATGTTAAAATATTTTGTTGCCCAAGTTATGAATTAAATAACACACAAAACGCAAACAATTGTAACTTTTATAAAGGCAAAATATAACTTAGGATAAAAAAATAAAATACACTTATATGGCTTTTGTGGCCATACAAATTTGGCCAAACTTTTTGTAGCATATTTCCTAAAACAAAAATAAAAACTGAAACCTGCGTTATCAACATAACACACAACCACAAATTATAAATTCTCGTAGGTAGGTGGTGGGGATGGTGGGAGTCCAGCTTCACTTTGTTGCTGGACTTGACGCCCAACTTGGACCTCACCCTGTGTGGGAACATATTCTGGGCCAGGATGGGTGATGTGGCTAGGATCTGGTGGTGACTATAGAAGTGGCCAGACGGATATTGGAGATGATACTCCTGTGGATTTTGGTAGCCACTTGATTCATACCCCCCAATATGGCCATGTCGATCAAAGCCAGGTTGGGACCAGCCTCCAACACTGGGTCTGATCAAATGGCCATATTGGGCAGGTGGATTATAGGCAGCCATTTGGCCCTGTGGAGGCCAATGTTGGGTTGGGGGTGGATTGCCATGTGGTGTAGGCACCCACGGAGGACGTGGCTCAGATCCTGATTGAGCCTGCACTTTTGTGTTTGAGGAAATTCTGAGCTGGTTATGGGCTGACAGCTGCCACCGCTCCAAAAACTCAAAAACCTCATATGGGTTATTGGGGGTGTGCAGGCATCAATCAGGATCTGAATAGATTCTCGCACACGCAGTCTGACCTCCCGGAGTAGTGGACGGAGGTACCGGGCCAGGCTGCGGGCATAGGCCTCCTCACCATCATCCTGGGCAGCCCTGGACAGATAATTTAACACCCCCGTATCCACATGCCTCCTTGTGTCAGAAGCATGGATGTCTCTTCTTCTTAGTCGGCCACGGCGGCGTATGACAGCAGACTGGGGTGATGTCTCAAGAGGCACAGTAGGTCTGCTGCTATTGCCCTGGTCCTCCTGTTGCGCAACATCCAGGCTGCATGTTGCCACTGGTGGTGCTGGGTCTGGTGCTGGGTCTGGTGCTGGTGGAGGTTATGAGATGCAGCTGGAAGGTTCAGAAGATGGGCCAGCCACCTCTTCACCTCCCCCGACAGGATCAATAATGGCCTCCGAATCAGACCCTGTCTCCCTCTCAGTGAGGTTGGACTGAGTTCTGTTTTTAAATGTGAAAGAAAAAAAAATTGTAGATATGACCCTAAACAGCATATGTGAAATGTTGAGTGATGTATGTACTTATGGTCTGAGATCGAGAATGGGAGCCAGAAAGGACAGCCGGTCAAAATAAATATATTTCCTCTTGGTCGGTGGTTGCTGCACCAGCGTCTCATGACATCTTCCACTGCAATGTGACACAATAATTTATTAGGAGATTGGCCAATTTTCAGAACACTGTAACATATATTTTACAGTGTCATGTGGCCTAGTAAGGTGTCATTTAAACATCAGATATATTACGCAGAATGGCCAAAACCTACACATACTATTATTTTACAGTCTAATGGGAAAACATGTTATTTTGCACATTAATATGATTTTTAAAAAAAGGATACAGCTAACTAATTTGTTGCTGGCTCTCAAGTGGCCTCTCCTCATAATCTGGAAACATTTGTACCCAGATCCTCCTCCATGCCGCCTCTTTTCGGGCCCGGTCTGAATAATGTACGTCCCTCTGGTCCCACAGTTCTGGCCTCTCTTGGACCAGAATGATAAGCATTTCCACGTTCATGTATGTGGACATGATGGTGGACTCCGTGGAAGCGTTGTTCCGGGATGTCTGGCGCGCTTTAAAAGCTAATTAGCTATTTAGCATGTCAAAGCTTCCTGATAATGGCTAAGTCCATTTGATGTTACCTGGAGAAATCTTGCGTATTTCTCGCAAGTCACACGTCTGGTCCGTGTGTAATCCGTATTTTTCTCGCCCCCATAGACTTGCATTGGCGTATTACGGTCGTAATACGCTGACATTCGCAGCATGCTGCGATTTTCTCAGCCCATATAATATGACCGAGAAAAAATTTGGTGATGGGAGCTGCCCCATAGATTAACATTGGTCCGAGTGTAATGCAATTTTTTTCTCGCATAGCACTCGTCCGTATTTCTCGCTAGTGTGACTCCGGCCTCATACGTACTCCCGGCCAGGACCTGTCTAGTGGGTGTGGCCTAGCCCAATATTCTAGTTTTCCGCGAGGTCACTCCCCATCTAGTGACTCGGCCGATTAGAGCACGTAGACTCACTCAACATGTTTCAGGACAAATTCTACTGATATAAATTCCCTAGTTTCTGGGGCATAAGCAATGAAAGCACCCAATGAATGAAAAGCTTAGTTATTAATCAGATATGTAATATTTATAAGATTGTGGTGAATGCATTCTAAGAATTGGTAAACTACAAAGGAATGTGCTAAAATTGTCAAGATATAATTAGAAAAAACACCACCAGTATGCATGTTGTAAAAAGGTAAATAATAAATGTTCTAAGCTAAAGATAGCAGATATTTGTTATGTGAGTAGATTGGTATGATCAACAATTATTATCGTGTCACAACCAATGACGTTTGGCTGTGTTCGACGAATATTGTAATTGTAAAAACTCTAGTGCTCAGTTGCAAAACTGCACAGCACAGCTATGTCGGCGGTATAGTGGCCGTGACCGGGTACTGCAGATCCAACCCCTATTCAAATCTTTGAATTAATAGGAGGTGCATGTATAGTACTCAGCCACAACCACTATACCATTGACAGAGCTATGCATCTTCATAGTTGAGCACATCTGTCCCGCACTAGCACCCTAGCTTTGAGAACAGCTGATCAGCGTGAGTGCCAAGTGTCACACTCCCATTGATCAGATATTGATGAGTCATCTTAAGAATGGGCCATCAATGTAAAAGTCTCAGACAAGCCCTTTAAGTGATTATGTGGGGAAACACTGGAAAAATAGCAGTGACACAGTGACTGCTGCGTGTGAATGCAGTCTAAGTGACCTGATCAATTAGTCTAGTACTCAAAAGCAAAAGAAATGAGATCTAGGAAGATCGCCAAGTACACAGTCTCTCTCTCTCTCTATAATATATATATACACTGCTAAAAAAAATAAAGGGAACACTAAAATCCCAGATCGTAGTGTAAGGCGGCGGTGTTCACACCGTGCAGTAACTGAGGCAGTGACCCAAGCAAGTCCAAATTAAACAGCTTTTATTCAGCAACTCACGGGTTAAACAGAAAAGTCCTCCGGTACGCAGCCGGGTAACATCAGTCCATAAACAATGGTTGCCGGGGACAACGGCCGCGCCGGGCCGAACAGAGCCTGACAGGTGCAGAGCCGTCCCAGGCGTGGGTTCAGCTACACACAATCCTGTGGAGCTTTCCTGCTATGCTCCTAGCAGGGTCCAAACATAGAACAACACTAATCCTTAGTGCAGGAGTTTTAAAGACCTGTGGCAAAAGCCACTGGAAAACCCGGGTTGGAGGGAGGAGGCCGCCCCACTGCCTCCTGTGACCTCCTCCAAGAAATGAAGGCCCTGCCGGATTTTACTTAATCTGCCTTAGCCAGGTAGTCTGACTAGGTCATTGCTCACCTTCATTCCTGCATTGCAGCCGCAGCTGTGTGTGTGACTGCAATGCACTCCAATGGCTTTAATAGGTGTCTGTACACATTCTGGGGGAAATATAACGTCCCTCGTAAACGATCCCGGTCACTGCCTCACATATTCCCCCCCTCTGTTCAAACTTGTGGGGTTGAACATTTGCCACCATACAGGGTGCCCGGGACAGGGCATCCGCGTTTGCTTGCAACTTCCCAGGGCGATGTTCTACAGAGAAACTGAAATTTTGCAGTGACAGGAACCACCTGGTGACTCGCGCATTCCTCTCCTTGGCATTCCTCATCCATACCAAGGGTGAGTGGTCCGTCACCAAGCGGAACTGACGCCCGAGTAAATAATAACGTAGTGATTCCAAGGCCCACTTAATAGCCAAACACTCCTTCTCTACCACGCTATAGTTTTTCTCTGCCGGGACAAGTTTTCTACTCAAGTAGGTGACCGGGTGCTCTTCACCATTCACTTTTTGTGACAACACCGCCCCTAGTCCTACCTCCGAGGCATCTGACTGTACAATGAAGGTTTCATTGAAGTTGGGGCTGATGAGGACCGGCTGTCCACACAGGGCCAACTTCATGGACTGAAAGGCTTCTTCTGCCTGAGGGTTCCACCGAACCATTACCGTTTTTTTTCCTTTCAAGAGATCGGTCAGGGCCGCCGTTCGCCCGGCAAAATTAGGTATAAACCGGCGGTAATACCCAAGGATGCCAAGGAACGCCCTCACCTGTTTTGTACTCGATGGTTTAGGCCAGTTTTTTATGGCCTCAACTTTATTGATTTGGGGCTTGATAGCTCCTCGGCCTATCACATACCCCAAATATCGAGCTTCCTCCAGCCCTATCGCACATTTTTTTGGGTTTGCCGTTAACCCCGCGGCTCTGAGAGAATCCAGCACCGCTTGTACGTGTGTTAGGTGCGTTTGCCAGTCGGTGCTAAATATGATGATATCATCTAGATACGCGGACGCATATTCCTGATGAGGCTTGAGCACTATGTCCATCAATCTCTGAAATGTAGCCGGGGCCCCATGTAACCCAAAAGGTAAGACCACATAGTGAAATAGACCCTCCGGAGTTACGAAGGCGGTCTTTTCCTTCGCCGAATCTGTGAGAGGTACCTGCCAGTAACCCTTGGTGAGATCGAGCGTGGTAAAGTACTGGGCCTGCCCCAGTCTCTCAATCAGCTCGTCCACCCGGGGCATTGGATAAAGGTCGAACTTTGACACTTCATTCAATTTCCGGAAATCATTACAGAAGCGTAATGATCCGTCTGGCTTTGGAATCAGTACAATGGGGCTAGCCCACTCACTCCGTGATTCCTCTATGACGCCTAACTGAAGCATTTGTTTTACCTCAGCCGTGATGGCTTGCCTCCGGGCTTCGGGCACCCGGTACGGTCTTATTCGCACCCTTACCCCAGGTTCGGTGACAATGTCATGTTGGATAACCGTAGTCCTACCTGGTAGCTCTGAGAACACGTCGGTATTGTTTTGCACCAGGGAGCGAGCCTCCCGTCGCTGCTGTTTAGTGAGGGCATCACTTATCCTGACCTCCCCCTTGGATGCTTCCCTGGCTGAAGGTAGAGAACTCTCTGGTGATATGCCCGGGGTGATGTCTGTAACTAAACACTCTCGATCTTTCCAAGGCTTTAGCAGGTTTACATGGTAAATCTGCTCAGGTTTCCTCCTTCCGGGCTGATACACCCGGTAATTTACCTCCCCCACCTTTTCTCGAATCTCATATGGCCCTTGCCACTTGGCCATGAGCTTACTCTCGGCTGTGGGTACCAGTACTAATACCCGATCGCCCTTGTTAAAAGACCTGACTCTGGTCTCTTTATTATATGTGCGCCTCTGGGTTGCCCGGGCATCTAACAGATGTTCTTTCATGATGGGCATGACCGCCGCGATCCGGTCCTGCATACTAGCCACGTGTTCAATTATACTCTTATGTGGAGTCGGCTCTTGTTCCCATGTCTCTTTGGCTACGTCCAACAGACCCCTAGGGTGTCTGCCGTACAATAACTCAAACGGAGAGAACCCTGTGGAAGCCTGGGGTACCTCACTGACAGCGAACATCAAATAGGGTAGCAACATGTCCCAATCCCTTCCATCCTTAGAAATCACCTTTTTTAACATGGACTTGAGGGTTCCATTGAACCGTTCTACTAACCCGTCGGTTTGAGGGTGGTACACCGAGGTGCGCAATTGTTTAATTTTTAGCAGTTTGCACAGTTCTCTTGTCACCTTGGACATAAATGGGGTCCCCTGATCCGTCAGGATCTCCTTAGGTAGTCCCAGGCGACAGAACATGGCAAACAGTTCTCGAGCAATAAGTTTTGCCGAGGTGTGGCGTAGTGGTATAGCCTCCGGGTACCGGGTGGCATAGTCGACGACCACCAGTATGTGTTGGTGGCCACGGGCGGATTTTACAATGGGCCCTACCAAATCCATTGCAATCCGTTCAAAAGGTACCTCTATTACTGGCAGGGGTACCAATGGACTACGGAAACTTGCAGTGGGTGAGGTCAACTGACATTTGGGGCAGGATTTGCAGTACCTTTTGACCTCCGCGTAAACTCCAGGCCAAAAGAACCGCTGCAAGATACGTTCTAGAGTTTTTTTTTCCCCTAAGTGGCCACCCAGCAAGTGTGAGTGTGCCAAATCTAGAATCACCTGACGATACGACTGAGGTGCTACCAACTGTTCCACAACCTCGTCCCTGATTTTATCTATCCTATAAAGCAACTCACCACTGACTACCATGCGTGGAAATACCGTATCTGCATTGGGCTGTTGGGCTACGCCGTTTACCTCTAGCACCCTTTCCCGCGCCTGAGTCAGGGTGGGATCTTGTAGCTGAGCTGTCCCAAACGTGGCCCTGGACACTTCCAGCTCGGGAATCGATGCGGTCTCCTTCACCTCTCCTGCCAGCACCTCTAAGGGAAACCTATCGGGGTCACACTCTATCCCTATGTGGGACACCCCTACGGCAGGTTCGTCGGGTACAGCATCTGTAATACATTTTACCAGGGGAGAATGGATTTTGTTTTTCCACAGAGTCCAGAACAGGGGCAAGTCTCTTCCCAACACAGACCCATAGGGAAGATTTTTTACCACTCCCACCACATGTTTTATGTCTCCACATGGCATGGACAAAACTACCTCCGTAGTTGGATACTCTCGGAGGTCCCCATGGATACATACAACCCCGACCTGCCGTCCGCTGGGGTTGTCTCCTGCCACCAGTGACCCATGTACCAGAGTCACGAGGCTCCCTGAGTCCAGGAGAGCCTCCGTAGGGTACCCATTAACCAGTACCTGGCATAGTTGGAGTTCACTGTCCTGGGGGTCGAGGATTGCTGTGCAGACGGTCTGGGCATACATTGAGACCCGGCGGCTATATCCGCAGTCCATGGGTTCCGTAGTCAGGGGACAATTAGCCATCACATGTCCCGGCCCCTGACACCGCCAGCACCTAAGGGTGGAGGTACTGTTAGGTCTTATGACAGTTTGGGAGGGAACCGGTCTCCTGCCACTCTCACTCCGGGGTTCCCCTTCAGCACGGGTACGGTGCTGACTGTCCCCAGCAGAGGGATGCGACCCCTTTCCCGATTCCTGGGTTGGCAGGGATCGGCGTGACAGCCGAGAGGGGGCGGAGTCTCGAATAAAGTCTTGAGTGGCCGAGTAGCGCTCGATCAAACTGACTACCTGGTCGAGTGTGCCGGGGTCGCCTTGCCCCACCCAACGTTGGATAGCAGCCGGCAGAGTCCTTACCAGCCGGTCAACCACCACCCTCTCCACCATCTGGGCTGGAGACAAAGTCTCTGGCTGGAGCCACTTCTTTACCAGCTGCAGGAGGTCATAAGCCTGAGACCGCGCGGGTCGTGTCTCCACATAGGCCCATGAAAATACACGCTGAGCCCTCACGTATGTATTAACCCCCAGTCGGGCAAGGATCTCACCTTTGAGCCTCTGGTAGTCCTGGGCGTCCTCCCGACTGAGATCGAAGTAGGCCTTTTGTGCATCGCTGAACAGAAACGGAGCTACTACTTCTGCCCACTGGCCGGCGGGTAGGTTTTCCCGCTCCGCTGTGCGCTCATAAACTGTCAGGAAAGCTTCCACGTCGTCCTCCTGTCCCATCTTCCTCAACGCTGAGCGAACCCTGTCTCGGGCCTCGCGTCGTTCAGGGGCTGGTGCCGTCGAGGTCTCCCGCAGTGCAGAAATCTGTTGCAGCAACAATTCGTTTGTTTTTTGCTGCTGCTGGTACAATAGCTGCTGTTGCTCATTGTGCTGCTGCTCCCGATCCTGCTGTTGCCGCTGGAGACTCAGGTACTGCTCTTGCTGTTGTCGCTGAGACTGCAGCTGCTGCTGTTGTGTAATTACCAGCTGCTTTACCAGCTCCTCCATTTTGTCCACGGGGTGAGGCTGAAAAGTGGCCGGCCGGATTGGGGTCATGAAGCTGCCGGTGGGGGTATACCTCAGTCACAATGCCCGCATTCTCCACCAAGTTGTAAGGCGGCGGTGTTCACACCGTGCAGTAACTGAGGCAGTGACCCAAGCAAGTCCAAATTAAACAGCTTTTATTCAGCAACTCACGGGTTAAACAGAAAAGTTCTCCGGTACGCAGCCGGGTAACATCAGTCCATAAACAATGGTTGCCGGGGACAACGGCTGCGCCGGGCCGAACAGAGCCTGACAGGTGCAGAGCCATCCCAGGTGTGGGTTCAGCTACACACAATCCTGTGGAGCTTTCCTGCTATGCTCCTAGCAGGGTCCAAACATAGAACAACACTAATCCTTAGTGCAGGAGTTTTAAAGACCTGTGGCAAAAGCCACTGGAAAACCCGGGTTGGAGGGAGGAGGCCGCCCCACTGCCTCCTGTGACCTCCTCCAAGAAATGAAGGCCCTGCCGGATTTTACTTAATCTGCCTTAGCCAGGTAGTCTGACTAGGTCATTGCTCACCTTCATTCCTGCATTGCAGCCGCAGCTGTGTGTGTGACTGCAATGCACTCCAATGGCTTTAATAGGTCTCTGTACACATTCTGGGGGAAATATAACGTCCCTCGTAAACGATCCCGGTCACTGCCTCACAGTAGGTATCACTGAATTAAATATTCCAGTTGCAAATCTTTATTCATTACATAGTGGAATGTGGTGGGAACAATAAAACATAAAAATTGATCAATTTAAATCAAAATTAATATCACATGGAGGTCTGGATTTGGAATGATACTCAAAATCAAAGTGGAAAATCAAATTACAGGCTGATCCAACTTCAGTGGAAATGCCTCAAGACAAGGAAATGATGCTCTGCAGTGTGTGTGGCCTCTACGGAAGTGTATGACCTCCCTATAACGCCTAGGCAATTTTCCTGATGAAGCGGCGGATGTTCTTCTGAGGGGTCTCTTCCCAGACCTGAATTAAAGTATCAGTCAACTCCTGTACAGTCTGTGGTGCAATTTTGCGCTGGTGGATGGAACAAGACATGATGTCCCAGATGTGTTCGATTGGATTCAGGTCTGGGGAACAGGCAGTCCAAAGCATCATTGCTTTCATCATGCAGGAACTGCTGACAAACTTCAGCCACATGAGGCCTAGCATTGTCATGCAGCAGAAGGAACCGAAGTCCCACTCCACCTGCATATGGTCTCACTACGGGTTTGAGAATCTCATCTCGGTACCTAATGGCAGTCAAGGTACCTCTGGCTAGCAGATGGAGGGCTGTGCGGCCTTCCAAAGAGATGTTTCCCCACATCATTAATGACCCACTGCTTACCCCATCATGCTGGAGGATCTTGCAGGCAGCAGAACGTTGTCAACAGCATCTCCAGACTCTGTCACGTCTCTCACATGTACTCAGTGTATATATACAGTACAGACCAAAAGTTTGGACACACCTTCTCATTCAACAATTTTTCTGTATTTTCATGACTGTGAAAATTGTAAAATCACGCTGAAGGCATCAAAACTATGAATTAACACATGTAGAATTATACATTACACTTTACAAAAAAGTGTGAAACAACTGAAAATATGTCTTATATTCTAGATTCTTCAAAGTAGCCACCTTTTGCTTTGATTACTGCTTTGCACGCAGTTAAAAGGGGAATGGATGGACTCTACATGCCTGGTTCCCACCGTGAAGCATGGAGGAGGTGGTGTGATGGTGTGGGGGTGCTTTGCTGGTGACACTGTTGGGGATTTATTCATAATTGAAAGCATACTGAAGCAGCATGGCTTCCACAGCATCTTGCAGCAGCATGCTATTCCATCCGGTTTGCGTTTAGTTGAACCATCATTTATTTTTCAACAGGACAATGACCCCAAACACACCTCCAGGCTGTGTAAGGGCTATTTGACCAAGAAGGAGAGTGTTGGGGTGCTATGCCAGATGACCTGCCTCCACAGTCACCATACCTGAACCCAATCGAGATGGTTTGGGGTGAGCTGGACCGCTCACCGCTTCAATTTTGAATAATCCCCAACAGTGTCACCAGCAAAGCACCCCCACACCATCACACCACCTCCTCAATGCTTCACGGTGGGAACCAGGCATGTGGAGTTCATCCGTTCACCTTTTCTGCGTGCAAAGCAGTATTCAAAGCAAAAGGTGGCTACTTTGAAGATCCTAGAATATAAGACATATTTTCAGTTGTTTCACACTTTTTTGTAAAGTGTAATGTATAATTCCACATGTGTTAATTCATAGTTTTGATGCCTTCAGTGTGATTCTACAATTTTCATAGTCATGAAAATACAGAAAAATCTTTGAATGAGAAGGTGTGTCCAAACTTTTGGTCTGTACTGTATTTTATATATATATATATATATATATATATATATATATATAATATAGTAGGGATCTTACTCACTCAGGTGTGTCAGGAAGATAACAGGAAACACGTACCATTCAAAAGTTCATGTGAGTTAATTGGCTCCATAAACCCAGAAGCAGCAACAAAAGAAAAGCAGCCTTTAGAGCAGGAAAACAAACACAAAGCATCAGTGTCCATAGCACAGTCCTTTAGCTCTTCCGAGAGCTATGAGGGAGTTCCTGCTCTCCCAAGACACCAGCCACTGCTAACTCACATGGACAGGTATTTTCCCTCCATGTGATGGTCACATGACCCTGACCTCACACAGGTCCTGGCAGAATTCTGCTCCCTCAGGCCTGTGGACACACAGGCTGGGGTAATGTCCAGCACTCAGGCTCGGTCTGGAGCCACATACACAGGACGCTTTCTTCCTCCCACATAACAGACCGTGTGCCAAACAACAGGCTCCATTGTAACCACACCCACATGTGAGATATGTGAGTAGCCAGACCCACCCATCTCTCATAACTACTTGCAACCCAGACTCATGTGACACTAAACGATATCTTAGTTCTTACGTGCACTAAAGCAAAATACTCCCGGCTGCATCGCAGGGAGCAGCCATCTCTGGGACACATACCTCCCTGTTATGTTTTGGTAGCTGAGGAGGCAGGAGCGGATAACCGCATAGGGAGCTAAACACCAGAGAGGTTTGAAACTAATAGGTTGCAGACCCCTAAACTAACCGCACAACTAGAAGCAGCTGTGGGAAGTTCCTACGGTGCCCTAGACGCCTCATCACAGCCAGAAAGATTAGCTATCCCTGAAGATGGAAAGAGGAAAGCTAACTGCCCCAGAAGGAGAGCCCCAAAAGAATAGGAAGCCCCCAAACATATAATGGCGGTTAGACAAGATGAAAACACAAACACAGACAGAAAATAGATTGAGCAAACGCTGGGGCCCTAAACTGTCTAGATAGGACAGCACAGGAGAAAATACTGTCTGCAACCCAGAAAACCCTAGGAAAAACTCCAACACTTCTGAATCCAAAAATACTGAGACCACACGGTCTCGACCACCTATATCAGATCTCTGGTGTGGACACGTAGCTACCCAGCAGTAAAATATCACAAGAACTGAGCAAATGAACAAATACAAAAAGCGAATGGAGACCTGCCCAAGCCCCCCAAAGGGGACCCGGCTGAGGTCAAAAAGCAATGCAGCAAAAAAGCAAGGAAAATCAAACAACAGTAAAAAAACTTAAAGTGACTTATCTGAATGCAAGCAGGAGACAGCAGAAAAGCAAGCTGAATTCCAACCTAGACCAGGAAGAACAATTGATCACCGGCAAGAACCATGGGAGGTCAGCTCACTTATATCAGGCCAGTCCGTACCACCTGATAACCAATCATCAGTTACAGGTGGTGGATTTTTGCTGTTCAACATAGGTTCAATACCCTCAGCAACCACCAGAGGGAGCTTCAGCTCCGAAGTCGTCTCCAACATGTTCACAACACGTCCCATTGACTACACGGCCATTAGCCTCCTTACAATATTTTTTTTTTCCGCAAACATACAAAATTTGCTTAAGGGGGTAATAAAATAAATACTTACCTATTAAATCCTCCAGCCATTCAGGCATAGCTGCTGAGGTCCTCTCTACTGTTTACTTGCATGCAGTGATGGCATGCACTTTACCACAGGTGACCAATGCAGTCATTTATTGGCTCAGTTGCATTCCACTATGATTAAGCAGAGAAGCAGTGCTGGAACAGCAGGAGGATTTACCAGCAATTTTATCCTATTTACCCCTATGAAAAAATGAGGCCATATGCACAAATACCCTTTTAAAGAAGTTGTAATAAAATTGTAAATTAACATCTATGCACAGAATAAGTGATAACTTGCTGATTGCTGAGGGTTTCTTGGATGGAATCCTTATCAATGATAAGAAGAATGGTCCATATTCCACCTTTTAAATGGAGTGTAAGTCAAGTATACACATTGCAGGTCTATTCAATGTCTATGGGACAGAGAAAGCTAAGTGCATGCTTAACCACCACTTTATTGAAATGGGAGTCTTCGATTCTTGTGATTGCTGGGGATCTCAGCAGTTGGACCCAAGCGATCCCCAATTTATCATATCACTTATCCTCCTGTACATCAGTAAATTTATGTATAGGTTTTATAGATGAACAGCTCCCTTAAGCTTAAGATCACCAAATTCAATTAACAAGCAATGGCTAAAGTAATATGAAGCACACCACTACTTGACTCATTCCATTTCCACACGTCTGTGAAACCTAAACTTGTCCATCAGATATACCGTATATACTTGAGTATAAGCCGACCCGAGTATAAGCCGACCCCCCTAATTTTGCCACAAAAAACTGGGAAAACTTATCAACTCGAGTATAAGCCTAGGGTGGAAAATGAGGCAGCTACTGGTAAATTTTAAAATTAAAAATAGATACCAATAACAGTAAAATTAAAGTAGGTTAAATGTTTTTGAATAGCCATATTCAATCAGGAGCCCCATATGCTGCCCCATATATTATGCCCCCATATGCTGCCCCATATATTATGTCCCATATGCTGCCCCATATATTATGCCCCATATGCTACCCCATATATTATGCCCCATATGCTGCCCCATATATTATACCCCATATGCTGCCCCATGTATTATGCCTCACAAGATGCTCCATAGATTATGCCCCATATGCTGCCCATGTATTATGCCCCACAAGATGCTCCATAGATTGTGCCCCATATGCTGCCCCATGTATTATGCCCCATATGCTGCCCATTTATTATGCCCCACAAGATGCTCCATAGATTGTGCCCCATATGCTGCCCCATGTATTATGCCCCATATGCTGCCCCATGTATTATGCCCCACAAGATGCTCCATAGATTGTGCTCCATATGCTGCCCCATGTATTAATCCCCACAAGATGCTCCATAGATTGTGCCCCATATGCTGCCCCATGTATTATGCCCCACAAGATGCTCCATAGATTGTGCCCCATATGCTGCCCCATGTATTATGCCCCACAAGATGCTCCATAGATTGTGCCCCATATGCTGCCCCATGTATTATGCCCCATATGCTGCCCCATGTATTATGCCCCACAAGATGCTCCATAGATTGTGCTCCATATGCTGCCCCATGTATTAATCCCCACAAGATGCTCCATAGATTGTGCCCCATATGCTGCCCCATGTATTATGCCCCACAAGATGCTCCATAGATTGTGCCCCATATGCTGCCCCATGTATTATGCCCCACAAGATGCTCCATAGATTGGCCCCATATGCTGCTCCATGTATTATGCCCCATATGCTGCCTATTTATTATGCCCCACAAGATGTTCCATAGATTGTGCCCCATATGCTGCCCCATGTATTATGCCCCACAAGATGCTCCATAGATTGTGCCCCATATGCTGCCCCATGTATTTTGCCCCATGTGCTGCCCATGTATTATGCCCCACAAGATGCTCCATAGATTATGCCCCCATATGATAGTATAGGTCACTTATGCTGCCGCTGCAAATGAAAAAAAAAATGACATACTCACCTCTCGTCGCTGGGGGCCAGGTGCATGTGTCCTAAACAGGCGGGGACACCGGCGCACTATTGGGGACAGGTGCCGGTGTCACCACTGGCTCAGGCCCCGGCACCTGCAATATTCACCTGTCCCCGGTCCACCGCTGCGCGCCGCTGTCTTCCGGGTCCTCCGGCAGTGAATGATCAGGCAGAGGGCGAGGCGCGCACTAACCATGTCATCGCGCCCTCTGACATGAACATTCACAGCTAGAGGACGCGAGGACAGAGCGGTGTGCAGCGGTGGAACGGGGACAGGTGAATATCGCTTACACTCACCCCCTCCTGGCGCGGTCTCTGCAGCCCCTGCTCTTCTCCCACGGTCTCCGGCAGCTATGAATAACTTCAGCGGTCACGTGGTACCGCTCATTAAAGTCATGAATATGTGCATATTCATGACTTTAATGATCGGTACCTCAAGACCGCTGAACACAGGCGCCAGAGACCGTGGGAGAAGAGCAGGGGCTGCAGAGACCGCGCCAGGAGGGGTGAGTATATAGGACTGCTGCGCTCCCCCTCCCCCGCTGACCCCCTGGTATATGACTCGAGTATAAGCCGAGAGGGGGACTTTCAGCCCTAAAAAATGGGCTGAAAATCTCGGCTTTTACTCGAGTATATACGGTAATTCAACACTACCGAGAACAGGTGGCTTCTCTCAATGCTTTTTATGGTCTACTGCTTCGCGGCTGAACTGCTGTTACCCAAGACACTTTCAATTAACCAAGGAAGATTCATCAAATCATAAGATTGATAAACTGACTTGTGGAAAAATCGACATTCTGTGACGTTCTCAACATTCTGTGACACTGTTGTGAGGGTCATAGCCAGGGCCATAGTTATGGCTGAGGCTAGTGGCTCTGGCGTGTCCTGGCCCCATCAAATGAAAATAATGTCCCATTATCAGCATATCTTCTGCTTCACCTTCTGCACCGTCGGGGGTCCCATCGGGCTTGCTGAAGTACTGCCACTGGCATTGTTGGTCACAAAGAGACAGAGTCCATTTGCAACTGGAAACGAAGAACTTTACTTTTTTCTTGTCACAGCACATCCTTATCAGATACTGTTATGGAAATTTAATTAGGATAAATCTATCCCCATGTTTACTTCTGCTGTTCCCAAATTAAATGAGTATTTTCAGAGCTCTCTGGAAATCAACACTGTCCACTCAGATGTGCCAGCATAACATTCCATCAATACTGATGGCTTTATTATCATCACATAGTCTTATACATTTACAAAAGGGGTGGTTAGTCAATTAACATACAATTAGAAGCTTCAAGGCTATTGGATGCTTGCATATATGTGTGTATGCATTTTTCTTTAACTCTATCTTAACAAAGGTTGATTCTATGATTCATGACCATTATCCAGCTTTCCTGTGATCTCAGCAAAAAGCAGCTATCATTTGGACCATCTGTAACTTAGTTCCTCTTTCCGCTGTCTGGTGGCTGGGAAAGTACCTTGTAGCTGTCTGGCTTTTTTCACCAGCCTGACTTATGTGGGTCAGGGGTTATGTCTTAAGCAACTGATTATAGCTAGCAATTAAATAAATCCCAATACAACCTGAGCACACAAAATGTGTTGACAGAGGAATATCCCAAGTAGAAAGAGAAACCTCAAATGCCCAGGAATATGGAAAACGCTATATTGTATACTCCTGAAATATATGAACACAACAAAAAAAGGAGTTCCATACAAAAATATATAAAAAAGTATAAATTTTATTATATGCACCTCAGCATCATATTAATTCAATACATACAAAAATTCCTATTAGTTTTAAAACATTACTGTTGATATATATAACGGCCCGGGCATAAGGGAACAGCACTAAATAAAACAATCAAATCCTCATAATGTGAAAATTTATAATGAAAACAATATGTATAAATATAAATAAAAGTGGTGACAATCCAAAAATTATAAATACATATACACATATAGTAATCCTGTGCTTTTCCCGAGGAAGCAGAGCGAAACGCGCGTCGGGGCAGTGGGACGTCCGAGGGCAGACACCAGCCACAGTGGTATGTATCATAGATTTTTTGCTGTTTGAATTCCTTCATATGAGTATGTTTAGAGGGGTTTGTATGGCCGTTTGGTCACTTTAATTGTTCACCTTACTGGTGACACATATGTTGCAATGCTGTTATTATTCCCCATTAGTCTGCCATTACATATGGATACCATCAGCATACTTTAATCACTATATGGCTGTGTTAGTCTGTCACTATGGAGTAAATACGTTCCCTTTTTACATGTGTGATCTTGCATCTCTTTATGTACGATTTTAAATATTTTTCAATAAAAGAGATTTTGTATTTGTCTATACCACTGTTTGGAACCATTCTTTCAATGGGTGGGTTTCTAGTTGTATTATGATATTAGTCTGTGGTATATAATTTCCTTTAAGGAAGTATATTCAAGTGGGCAATTTTTGTGTTTATATTTACCCTATTATTTAGAGCAAATTCAGCCAAGGGCAAAAAAGAGACCCAGTCATCTTGATCAGCAGACGCAAAACATCTCAAATAAGTTTCCTAAGTCTGGTTTGTTCTCTCAGTCTGCCCATTGGTCTGAGGGTGAAATGCAGAGGAGAAAGACAACTGAACTCCCAGTCTAGAACAAAAGGCTCTCCAAAATCTGGAAACAAACTGAACTCCTCTGTCAGACACAATGTTCTCCGGAATGCCGTGCAAACGAACCACCTGCTGAGAAAACAAGGGCACCAACTCGGAAGAGGATGGCAACTTCGGCAGTGGCACAAGATGAAGCATCTTGGAAAATCTATCACAAATCACCCAGATAACAGTCATTCTCTGAGAGACAGGGAGGTCGGAAATAAAATCTATAGAGATATGGGTCCATGGCCTCTTGGGCACAGGCAGTGGCATTAACAATCCACTAGAGCGAGAGCAGGGTTTGGACCGAGAACAAGTCCCACAGGACTGCACAAAATATCTGACATCACGAGATAGAGTAGGCCACCAAAAGGACCGACTCACCAAATCTCTGGTACCAAAAATACCGGGATGACCAGCCAATGCAGAGCAATGAATCTCAGACATTACTTTCTTCCTCCATTGGTCTGGGACAAACAATTTCCCAACAGGGCAACATTCAGGTTTATCCCCCTGAAATTTCTCCAGAGCCAGTGCCCAGGAGAAAGGAGACCACAAAATTAAAACGCGTGAAAAACTAGGCCCACCTGGCCAGTCTAGGATTTAGTCGCTTGGCTGATTCGAGATAGATCAGGTTCTTGTGGTCAGTGAAGACCACAACTTGATGTTTGGCTCCCTCCAACCAATGTCTCCACTCTTCAAAAGCCCACTTCATAGCCAATAATTCCCGATTCCCCACATCATAATTACGTTCAGCTAGGGAAAATTTTCGAGAGAAGAAGGCACAAGGGTTACTCTAAGAGGTTACAGGATCTCTTTGGGACAAAACAACTCCTGCACCAATCTCAGAAGCGTCTATCTCCCCTGAAATGGTAGAGAGACATCAGGTTGCCGTAGAACAGGAGCAGAAGTGAATTTCCGCTTAAGCTCCTGAAACGCCGAAACTGCCTCTGGAGACCAATTCACTACATCGGAACCCTTTTTGGTCAAATCAGTCAGTGGTTTCATAATACCAGAGAAATTACTTATAAATTTACGGTAAAAATTAGCAAAACCAAAAAATCTCTGAAGAGCATTCAAGGAAGTGGGCTGAACCCAATCACAAATGGCCTGAACCTTGACCGGGTCCATTTCAATAGCAGACGGAGACAAAATGAATCCCAAAAACGAAACCTTCTGTACATCAAAGAGACATTTTACTTCCTTAACATACAAAGCATTTTCTCTCAAAATCCGGAAAACCATCCGAACATGTTCCACATGAGAATCACAGTCATTGGAAAAAAATCAAAATATCTTCCAAATAAACGATCAGAAACTTATCCACAAAATCCTGGAAAATATCGTTCATGAACGATTGGAAGACGGAAGGGGCATTAGTGAGCCCAAAAGGCATCACTAGGTACTCAAAATGACCCTCAGGGTATTAAATGCCGTCTTCCATTCATCACCGTGCTTAATGCGAATAAGATTATACGCCCCCCCTAAGGTCAAGCTTGGTAAACCAACTAGCACCTTTCACTCTAGAGAATAAATCAGAAAACAGGGGTAATGGATACTGATATTTAACAGTGATCTTATTAAGGAGACGATAGTCAATACATGGCCTCAATGAACCATCCTTTTTGGCCACAAAGAAAAAGCCGGCAACCAAAGGTGAAGAGGACGGTCTAATATGGCCCTTCTCAAAAGACTCTTTGATATAAGATCGCATAGCATCATGCTCAGGTACAGACAAATTGAAGAGCCGACCCTTGGGAAATTTAGAACCGGGCACTAACTCAATCGCGCAATCATAACTCCTGTGGGGAGGCAAGGACGCAGACTTACTCTCACTAAACACATTTGAAAAATCAGCCAAATAGTCGAGGGTCTCCTGAGACTGGGGAGAGGTAGAAAACACAGGAGTGTCACCACAAACACATTGACAACTCCAACTGGCCACAGACATAGACTTCCAATCCAAAACAGGATTATGGGTCTGCAACCAAGGAAAACCCAGTACAATAATGTCATGTAAATTATGCAACCCCCAAAATTTACAGTTCTCTTGGTGGTCCGGGGCTACCCGCATTATCACCTGGGTCCAAAACTGGGGTTTATTCTCCGCCAAAGGGGAAGAATCAATGCCCAGCAAAGGAACAGGAGTCCGTAGGGATACCCTGGGAAAACGACAACGTTTGGGAAAGTCAAAATCCATCAGGTTCAGGGCTGCTCCTGAATCGACAAAAGCCTGAGCAGAAAATGTGGATAAGGAGCAGATCAAGGTAACAGTCAAGAGAAATTATACTGTACATTGCCCAAAACAAATGAGCATGAAAAACGTCTTCCTCGCTTAGGGCAGACGGAAATAGTATGAAAAGCGTCCCCACAATAGAAGCACAACTTATTACACTTTCGAAATTCTCGACGCTGAGCCCCAGAAACAACCCCATCACAGTGCATGGGCTCAGAGGTTTGTTCGCAAAGTATCACCACTAGAGTTGAGCGATACTTTCCGATATCCAAAGTATCGGAATCGGAATGGTATCGCCGATACCCCAAAAATATCGGCGATACCCGATACCGATACCGGAAATCCAATGTAAGTCTATGGGAACAAAATATCGGAATTAAAAAAAGCCCATTCTTGCCTTGTTGGTTAATTGTACATGAAGGAAAACAACAAAGAGTAATGTAGAATGTATTGGGGAGGTTGAGGAGACATTAAAGGCATAGATGTTTAACCCAATCAAATGGAATAGTATTAATATTTTTTTTTTTAAAGATGTTTGGATTGACGAAGAAATTGACAATGTTGTTAACCTTTTTTCTATTTTGGCAAATATGTATGTTTCACAACTTCCATGCTCTTCACCTTTTTAACTTTTGCCACACTTTCTCCTTCATAATCTTCAGCAGCATCATCTTTTTCATCAAATTATTCTTCATCTTCACCTTCTTTATCTTCTTTTTAAACTTATTCCTATTCATCTTTTTGTTAACATTACTCATATTGTTCTTATTAAACTATTATTCTTCTTCATCTTCTTCCTCTTCATCTTCTTCATCATATTCTTATTTGTGACAGAGATTCCTGTACTTGTAATCTTTAAAAGTATGAATATTTCAAATATTTCATCCTTGCGTTCTTGCTGTCACAAAAGATTTAAATTACAACAGTATTTGTCCGTGTTCACTTTAGCCTGCAGCAGCAGGCATTTTCCAGGTGCACCACGAGGAGGAACGGACTCACCCCCATACACTGCTTAGTCTTCTTCTGCTTATAATTTAGAGCATATATTTAGCTCTTCATTTTGGTCTTATACTTCATGTTCTGCTTTTTGATCTTCTGCTTATTGTTCTTCTGTCTCTTGTTCTGTATCTTGTAGTTTGTCTTAACCTTCTTTGTCCTGTTGGTGATCTTCTGGGTAATCTTTTATTTCTTCTTTGTGATGGTGTTCAGGCTGGTTGGCTTGATGCTCGTCGTCCTTGTGGTCGTCATCTTCTTCGGGGTGGTCATCAGGGTCGTCGTCTTCATTGTTGGAGATCCCGAGTGATTACCCAAAAAAACATTCAAAAATCTTCAATTTGTAAATGTAGCTGAAGGTACAAGAAGGCTGACTAACTTCCGCGAACCAGCTGACGTTACTGGAACGCGGACAGGTATCAGATGGTACAAGAGACAATGGAAGTAACGAGGACCAGCTGACTGTGCTGGAACCCGGAGGGGCAGCAGAAGTAAAAGAGCCAATGGCACAACCGAGGACCAGCTGACGTTACTGGGACACGGTTACTAAGCAGGAGGTACCTGTGCTCCAAAGCACTACCAAGGACCAGCAGACGTTGCTGGAACTCGGATACCGAGATGGAGGCACCTAGGCCAAAGGCACTGCGGAGAACCAGTTGACGGTACTGGAACCCGGACGGGTAGCAGAAGGTACAAGAGCCAATGCAAGTAACGAGGACCAGCTGACTGTGCTGGAACCCGGAGGGGCAGCAGAAGGAAAAGAGCCAATGGCACAACCGAGGACCAGCTGACGTTACTGGGACACGGTTACTAAGCAGGAGGTACCTGTGCTCCAAAGCACTACCAAGGACCAGCAGACGTTGCTGGAACTCGGATACCGAGATGGAGGCACCTAGGCCAAAGGCACTGCGGAGAACCAGTTGACGGTACTGGAACCCGGACGGGTAGCAGAAGGTACAAGAGCCAATGCAAGTAACGAGGACCAGCTGACTGTGCTGGAACCCGGAGGGGAGCAGAAGGAAAAGAGCCAATGGCACAACCGAGGACCAGCTGACGTTATTGGAACCCGGACGGGTACCAGAAGGCACCCATGAAAATGTAAGTTGACAGGCCGCAAGCCGTCCGCAGTTACCGAATCACACAGTCCTACAGTGGGTGCTTGTCCTATTGTCACAACGGAAACAACCTTTATTTACATATCCCACAGCACACATAGGAATGACCTAAACTGCAGGCACCATAGAGTCGGCTAACCAGAATGCAACACGACAGGACAACTTATTGGAGGCTTATTGACGTTGACACTGCCAGGAAACTAATGTCGTGCGGTAACCAGGCTGGGCAGGAGTCAGTACCCGTGCCAAGTACTTCCGAGCAACAACTGGCGGTGTTGTAGCCCAGGGATGAGAAGAGAACAGGGTGGAGGCAGCAGGACTTTTTGCCATACACACAGCAGGGGAACAGCTGACATTACTGAACCCCAGTAACACAAGACCAAGTGTTGACTGTGCTAACAGCACTTCCAGGCAACAACTGGCGGTGTTGGAGCCCAGGGTCAAGGAGGATGTTTAAATACTAGATCAAGTATTTTCCTTGTTACGTGTCAATTTTAAATGTCTATACTCCAAAGAAGAGAAAGATAACCTTTACTAGCATAAGATGATGATTTCATTTAAAAAAATATATAGATAAATAAAGAATTGACAAACATAAACGCATACATTAACATGTTGAACAGCAATGCAAACCACAAAATAAATTAGTTAAGGAATCTGCTATACGGTTGTACATAAAAGCATACAAGTACATATCTGAATCCATTAATGATGGATAAGTAACAGTATGTACACCATTTTTATTGTATAGACAATGAATGTCTGACTTCAAAACATCATCAGCATTACAAGTTATCAGTGACATTAATAAAATGTTACATTTGCTGAATAATGTCACTAAACAGTTTATAAAAATTAGACAATTACCATCAGGTAATACTCATAATATGTGCCAATAATCATTTTTCTTAACAAACATAACCTTTAAAAAGTGCATAGTGCATAGGGAAAATTGCTATTTATGCCTGACTGTGGACTTGCAAGCATGACAACGGATAGATAAGGTATATATAGATGAGACTGCATAGCCACAGATGGTGAATGGCGATGTAATACTGTACCACAATAAAGTGTGCGTCACTACTACCTAATTTTTTTTTTTACATAGCTTTATAAACAGGGTACGTGCATGTATGCTTGCGCCTTTGTTTGGGCGCACAGACTGCTTTCCTGCTGTGACGCGTTGGGTAGTGAACAGTTGTGTGCAGTGTTCACTGCAGTCTCTGCGGAATAAGCACACTTAGGCCTTATAACTTTTCAGACTTTCTTTATCAATCTACCAAGATGAAGAAGGCAGGGAGTAAGGCACGTGGTCGTGGACGTGGAGTTTCAGCAGGGAGAGGACGTGGGGATTCTGTGGCTGCTGCCGCCCCCAGTGACACAGCATCCACCAGTTTTCCCCGTGAACGTTCCTTTATGCGCACTTTTGTAGGAGGTCGGCGTAACCCCCTGCTGCGGGAAGAACAAATTGAAGCCGTTGTTGGTTGGATGTCAGCCAATTCATCGACTTCAATTGCTTCCACCTCCTCTCAGGACCACAGCACTGTTGAGCAACCATCTGTCTCTTCACCGCCTGCCAAATTGCCCAGGCAGTCAGACATTTCTGTACAGGAGCCAGCTGAGTCTCTGCTTCTGTTCTCAGAATCTGTTGGCTTGCAAACAGGGGCCCAGCCAAGCAGCATTCTGGAATGTGAAGAAGAGGGAGTATGCAGTGATGCGCAACAGCTGTGTCTCTCTGAATCTGAAGAGGCGGGTGAGACAGTGCCGATGGTCAGCACACCGCAGAATGCATCTGATGATGATGAGACTCAGGTGCCAGTTTATGTTGAGCATGGTGCTGGCCAGACCACCCAACAGCAGCAGGTGTTGGAAGAGAGTAGTGGAGATGATGAGGTCCAAGACCCAACATGGCGTGAGGAACAGGAAGGTGGTGGGAGCAGCTCAGAGGAATAATAATAATAATATTTATTTATATAGCGCCATCATATTCCGCAGCGCTTTACAGTTTAGCAGTTTCAGAACAGAAGTCATAAGTAACAACGTTAACAATACAATAATTAAAGCAAAATAAGTCGCCCCTGCTCGTGACAGCTTACAATCTACAATGAGGTGGGGGAGATACAAAGTATAGGTGTTTATATACAATGGTGCATTTACAATGATGGTCCAGCCATCTTAAGGGAGTGACGGATGGAGATAGTGAATGGGCTAGGGTGCTTCTAAGAGTCTCATTGTAGTGCTGAACAGCCAGATCAGGACAGGAAAAATAGGAGATTGGGGACAGTGATGAGTGTAGGGAATCTGAAAGTGTCTGAGGGTTAATGGCTTTTAGATATCTGAATGTGTGGTAGGTAGTAGTGCGCTGGGGTGGTGGAGGATTTGTGAGCGTGAAGGAGAGAATGTTGTGGTCAGACAGTGGAAGCGGTGAGTTATTTAGGTGGGAGATTGAACAGAGGCGGACAAAGACCAGGTCAAGGGTGTTAGCATCCTTGTGTGTCTCAGAGGTTGAAAGCTGTGAGAGGCCTAGAGAAGTGGTTAGTGATAGAAGGAAGATAGAGGAAGACATTGCCCCAACGGTACAAACAGGATGGAGAGTTAGGCTGCAGACTCGGTTGCCTGTAGCCTCCAGTTTGCCACCTGTTCGGAGCAGTTGTCTTCCAAAAGTCAAAACGTGCGCTCCCAGGACTTGCACTGCGTGGTCCTTTTTGGTCACACTTGTAGATGATATTTGCTATGTCAAATGCTAGCTGTGTAATCAAAAAGTAAAAAGAGGTAAAAGTGTCATTAACCTCAATACCACTAATATGTGGAAACATGTGCAGACAAAGCACGTAGTTGAGTTACAAAGACACACTGGAGATGTAGGCCAACCTACAGCAGCACCTACATCTTAAGGTCGTGTTGAAGCCTCTTCATCAAGCTCACACACAGCTGGTTCTGCTTCCTCACAGGATCGCCATGGAAGTACCTCGGTCACTGTTGTCCAGAGACAAAGTGTTATTTCACCCACAGCAGCAAGTTCCCTGTCATCCTCACACTCCAAGGCCACAAAACAGCCATCAGTAGCACAGGCATGGGATAAAAGACGGCCATACTCGGCAAACCATCCACGAGCACAGGCTCTGAATGCTGGCATTGCAAAACTCGTGTCCCTTGAAATGCTGTCATTCAGGCTGGTGGAGACTGACACTTTCCGTAACTTAATATCATTGTCAGTCCCACAATACAATGTGCCAAGCACATTTCATTTCAGCAGGCAAGCCATCCCTGGTCAGCAAAAGCATGTTGATGGAAAAATTAAACATGCGCTACTAAGCGCCGTCAGTAGCAAGGTCCACCTGACCACCGATGCGTGGAACAGTACCCATTATTATGATCTGCTACAAGCACTAAGGAAAGAAGGGAATTCTGTCCCTACAATAGAACTAAGCTGAATCCCTACGATGTAACGGGGAACCTGATCCTGCGACCAGACCCGCTAAAGTCCTCAGCTAGTCTGAACGAAGACCTATAGTTGCGAGGGAGGAATCCCTACAAGATCTAGGGACTGGGAGAAAAGGTGGACACCTCCTAACAGAAATTGTAGCAGTGATAATTAAACAGAAAACAAAATACTTAGAGATCCTAACATCAAGCAAAACTGACTGAGTAAGGCACCTAAGCACCCGGCTAGCTTAAGAGTAGATAATACAATGAAGTCCAGCAAAGCCAGAAGGGCGGATCCAGACTAAATAGGGAAAAAAGGTCATGTGACAAGCAAACTGAAACAAAACCTAACAAGAGGGTTCTAACACCCATGGCCAGGGACGATACCTTTCCCTCACTGCCCATTGGGTCAATGTTGGTGAGCCGGGTACTGATCTTGCTTTTGGCGCTGTACATGTTCTGCCAACTCCAAGGATTGCAAGAATCAAGTCTGTACATATTGACTCCTCCTCCTACTCCAGTTCCTCAGAATCATTGCTGCAGGACCCGTCACGGTCTACCTCCACATGGACCCGTGAACACTAACCTGTTGCGACCGATATGAGCACAGCCGTGGCCAAACGTCAACAGGCCGTCCTGAAATTAATTTCCATGGGGAATGGAAGCCACACAGCGCAGGAGCTCTGGAATGCCATCAAGCAGGAGAGCGACGTGTGGTTTTTGTCAGCGAATCTCCAGCCAGGCTTGGTAGTGTGTGACAATGGCCGAAATCTGGTGGCAGCTCTGGGCCTTGGCAACCTCACTCACATACCATGTCTGGCACATGTGCTCAACTTGGTCATGCAGAGTTTTTTGAGCGACTATCCGGATCTTGATGCACTGCTGCACAAGGTCCGCCTACAGTGCGCTCCCTTGCGACGTTCCAGCATGGCCAGATCGCTGATTGCAGCTCTGCAACGCTGATTTTGCCTTCCTGAACATCGCATCATATGTCATGTACCCACCAGCTGTAATTACACGTTACATATGTTGGAGCGGTTGTGTGAGCAGCAGCCAACAGTAATGGAGTATCAGCTGCATCAGGTGCAATCAACTCGCAATTTGCGCCGTTCACACTTCACCAGTACTGAGTGTGCCTCTATAATAATAATAATAATAATCTTTATTTATATAGCGCCAACATATTCCGCAGCGCTTTACAGTTTAGCAGTTTCAGAACACAAGTCATAAGTAACAACGTTAACAATACAATAATTAAAGCAATATAAGCCGCCCTGCTCGTGAGAGCTTACAATATACAATGAGGTGGGGGATATACAAAGTACAGGTGTTTATATACAATGGTGTATTTACAATGATGGTCCAGCCATTTTGAGTGAGTGATGGATGGATGGAGATAGTGAATGGGCTACACACACAGACTTACACATAGAATGACTTTGATTAGTGAATGTGATAGGCCGCTGTGAACAAATGTTTTTTGAGTGAGCGCCTGAAACCATGCTAATTGCGGATAGTCCTAATTTCTTGGGGTAGAGCATTCCAGAGGATTGGCGCAGCACGGGAGAAGTCTTGGAGTCGGGAGTGGGAGGTACGGATTAGTGCAGAGGTTAGTCGAAGGTCGTTTGCAGAGCGCAGCAGTCGGTTAGGCCGATAGATAGAAATGAGGGAGAAGATGTAGGGGGGTGCTGCACTGTGGAGAGCTTTGTGGGTGAGAACCAGTACTTTGAATCGGATACTATAATGAATGGGCAGACAGTGTAAGGACTGGCGAAGGACTCTATGAAGGACATCTGCCACGTTTTGCGTGCGTTTGATGAGTCAACGCGGATGGCGAGTGCAGATGATGCACTAGTCAGCCTGACTGTCCCCCTTATCTGCTTGCTTAAAAAAACACTGCAAGCACTAACGGATGAGGTTTGGGAAGAGGTGGAGGATGAGGAGTCACAAATTCCATCACCTTCTGGACAGTCAGCGCAATGTGGTTCCTCACAAAGGGCTGGGCAGGGCTAACTTTGTGAGGAGGAGTCAATGGAGGAGGAAGACATCGCTCCAGAGGGAGGTACACAACGCTGTAGTCAGTATGTATAGCGAGGGTGGGGTGATGCAGAGCAGGCAGAGATGACGCCTCTTGCAGGGGACAGCGTTTCTTGGCCAGTTGGGAGTCTGCAGCACATGGTTGATTTCATGCTGCAGTGCCTGAGAAACGACCGCCGCATCGCCCACATTCTCACCACGTCTGATTATTGGGTGTCCACCCTCCTAGACCCTCGCTACCGGTACAAGTTACAAAGCCTCATCACACCATTGAACCGTGAGCGTAAAATGCGGGAGTACCAACACACACTGGTGCAATACATAATGTTCTCCATTCCAGCCGAGAGCACTGCTGCTGCTACTGCTTTACAAAGCAGCTCTGTGCGTCGAGGCAGTGGAGACAGCTCTGCAACAAGAGGGAGCACAAGCAGCGCCTCTGCACAGGGCAAGATGTTATGATTTGGTAGCTGAGGAGAGCAGGCAAAAAAGGCAATACACCAGAGAGGTTGGAATCTATGGGATTGCAGTACCCTGAATAACCACCACAACTAAAGGCAGCCGTGGAGCGTACCTACGTTGGTCCTAGACGCCTCGTCACAGCCTGAGAAGCTAACTACACCTAAAGATAGAAAGAGGAAAGCTATCTGGCCCGGAGCAGATCCCCAAAGAACACAGAAAGCCCCCAAACATGTAATGGCGGTTTGACAAGAAGAAATACTGACACAGACACAAAATAGTATGATCAAACGTTGGTGCCCAAACTTCCTAAATAGAAAAGGATAGGAAGGGCACTTACTGCAATCGAAAAAAACACTGAAAAGTAACAACTTGTCACGCTGTATAGCAGATATATATATGTGATGTCAGTAATCTATATCAAAAGGGCAACATACTATATAACATGCGCATAGATATATGATAACATAGATTTTACCTGACAGAATGTCCAGAGGGTCAAAACGGAATCCGTTATACGCTGTCTCCGGCTAGAGGGTGACCGGGGTCTAAGCTGACCCTAAACTGGGGTCCTAACTAATCCCTCAACCTGGAGGTACTGTTAAAGGTACAGAGGTCCAGGCCACCAGCGTAAACCCTGTCTCCTATCAATCCCTGCCAACGGTATTCTAGTCCTAAGAAGGACCCTGAATACCACCAAAGGGAATGAACAGGTAACGGTTAATGAACAGAAAGACAAACAACAAAGACAAGAAATAAAGTAAATAAAGTCTTACATACAACACTCACACACAGTAGGAACACCTAAGGTCTCAGAGAAAAACTATAAGCTGTAAGAGTAAAAACAACTAAGGAGCTCTTAGCTTAAATATTCTCAGAACCGATCCAGTCTGCTAAACTACATGAATGCTTTCACCGGCGTCTAACACCCAGACTGCAGAAATATAAAGGAAACTAATTAGAACATAATCAAAAGCAGCCGGGCGAGGCTGCACCTAGCCTTAGCAAAGAGCTAGGAAAAATTAACTCTCTCATTACCAAAAAACAAAGAAACAGCAGCTCAGCTGTGAGAAGTCAGAATGTGCAATCGCGACGATCTTCATGGCGATGCACCCATGACAGTACCCCCCCTTCTACGAGGGGCCTCCGGACCCTCATGACCAGGTCTGTCCGGGTGAGTTGTGTGAAAGGTCCGAACCAATCGATCTGCGTTAACATCAGACGCAGGGACCCACGTCCCCTCCTCAGGACAATACCCCCTCCACTGAACTAAGTACTGAAGGGATCGGCGACTGAGACGTGAGTCAATGATTTTCGACCCATGAATTTCCACGTTATCATTGACCACCACTGAAGGAGGTAGAGGTGACGGTATGACTGGTGCCACATACTTTTTAAGTAATGACTTGTGAAACACATTATGATTTTTAAATGTAGGAGGGAGGTCCAGACGAAATGCCACAGGATTAATTATGGAACTGATCCTGTACGGCCCGATGAATCTGGGACCCAACCTCCAGGAGGAAACTTTACGTTTTATATTCCTGGTAGACAACCAAACCAGATCGTTCACCTTCAGATCTAGACCAGAAACTCTCCTCCTATCAGCCATCCGTTTGTAACGGTTCCCCGTAACCTTCAGTCTTAAGCGATCTGGAACTATCAGTCTCCCTGGAAGTCCCACAGGGGCGTCCCCCTGAGCCCCCAATACCTCCCCCTCAAGCTCAGAGCATACAGCTGACACTACAACTCCCTCCTGAGGAATAGGAACCGATCATCCGTCTTCCCGGCCCTTGGGAAAGTACGAGATAAGGCATCAGGAAGCAACTTTATTGAGCAGTCATATGCGCGATAAGGAGGAAACTCTTTACACCCCTCCTCTGAGAACATCTCCCCAAAGTCCTCCAGAAAAGGAGACAAAGTCCTAGGCACAACCGCACCGATGACCGTGCTCATGCAGTTATTCTTGCAAAATTCACCCCACTGGCTTATCTTTCTGGATTGCCAATCAATCACTGGGTTATGTTTAGCCAACCAAGGAAGTCCCAACACAATAGGAGTAGGTAGACCCTCCAACACATAACAAGACAATTGCTCTTTATGTATTGCCCCTACTCGAAGATCTATGTTATGAACAGCTTGTACCAAGCTACCTTGACCAAGAGGTCTAGAATCAATAGAGAGTATAGGGACCGGTTTGGCCAATACACTCAGTTGCATACCATGCACCTGGGCAAACCGAGCGTCCACCAAATTAGCCCCGGACCCACTATCAAGAAAAACAGAAATCCTCTCAGTTCTAGTACCAATCACCACCTCCGCAGGCACGAGAAACTGAGAGGGATTTGGGGACGAAATACACACTCCCAGGTTAACTCCTTGGCTCAAAGAGGTCCGGGATGGACACCCCCCAACAAAATGTCCCTCTCTCCCGCAAAAGAAACACCTTCTAGTCTTGCGGCGCACCGCTGATTCCCTCCTACAAAATGATGTCCCTCCCAACTGCATGGGTTCCTCAGAACAGACCAGGGAACCTCAGTATAAGGGACTTTAGTAGTAGGTGGAGTCATCATGGGGGGCGGAGTTACCTCGCGTCTTCCCCGAAGTCGTCTATCAATGCGAATAGCGAGGGCCATAGCAGCCTCCAGTGATGGAGGAGAATCATACTGAGCCAACACATCTTTTAATTTGTCAGACAACCCTTGACAAAACTGGCTCCTAAGAGCTGGGTCATTCCACTGAGTATCTGTTGCCCATCTACGGAACTCAGAAGAATATTCCTCCGCTGGACGATTTCCTTGCCGTATTTTACGTAACCTTGTTTCAGCAAGGGAGACTCGATCCGGATCATCATATACCAGACCCAGGGCAGTAAAAAATCGATCCACTGACTGGAGATCTGGGGAGCCTGGAGGAATAGAGAACGCCCAAGATTGAGGGTCCCCTTGTAAGAGCGAGATAACAATTCCCACCCTCTGCTCTTCACTCCCAGATGACCGAGGCCGCAGCCGAAAGTACAATTTACATGCCTCCCGAAAAGTAAAAAATTTGTCCCGCCCACCAGTGAACCTGTCCGGGAGAGCAACCTTAGGTTCAGATCTGGTTTGCTTCGGGAGGGACAAAACCTTGGACTTAATGTCTGCAAATTCCATGGACAACCCCTGCAACTGCCGGGCCAGCTGGGCTACTGGATCCATGACAGCTGGGGAGAATCTTTAGTTGGGCCGGTGAAAATGTCACGCTGTATAGCAGATATATATATGTGATGTCAGTAATCTATATCAAAAGGGCAACATACTATATAACATGCGCATAGATATATGATAACATAGATTTTACCTGACAGAATGTCCAGAGGGTCAAAACGGAATCCGTTATACGCTGTCTCCGGCTAGAGGGTGACCGGGGTCTAAGCTGACCCTAAACTGGGGTCCTAACTAATCCCTCAACCTGGAGGTACTGTTAAAGGTACAGAGGTCCAGGCCACCAGCGTAAACCCTGTCTCCTATCAATCCCTGCCAACGGTATTCTAGTCCTAAGAAGGACCCTGAATACCACCAAAGGGAATGAACAGGTAACGGTTAATGAACAGAAAGACAAACAACAAAGACAAGAAATAAAGTAAATAAAGTCTTACATACAACACTCACACACAGTAGGAACACCTAAGGTCTCAGAGAAAAACTATAAGCTGTAAGAGTAAAAACAACTAAGGAGCTCTTAGCTTAAATATTCTCAGAACCGATCCAGTCTGCTAAACTACATGAATGCTTTCACCGGCGTCTAACACCCAGACTGCAGAAATATAAAGGAAACTAATTAGAACATAATCAAAAGCAGCCGGGCGAGGCTGCACCTAGCCTTAGCAAAGAGCTAGGAAAAATTAACTCTCTCATTACCAAAAAACAAAGAAACAGCAGCTCAGCTGTGAGAAGTCAGAATGTGCAATCGCGACGATCTTCATGGCGATGCACCCATGACACAACTATACTAATTACAAAAACAGCTGAGATCACACGACCTCTACCACCTAAATTAGTTCTCTGGTGTAACCAAAAATATACAGCAGCCACTGAAAAACTGGAAAAGGCAAATGAACAAACAACAGTGGCTGAACTAAACTGAGAGGAGCACGAGCCCCCCAAGGGGACCGGCAGACCCCCACAGAAGTGCATTACAAAATGCAAAAAACAAGCACAAAAAAATAAAATAAGACAATGTCTTATCTGTTAGCAAAACATGCAGGCACGAAACAGCAAGCTTGTAAGGTTCTTTGTCTCTGTTGACATGTTCCTTGAAACTCAGTTTTCCGTCGGCCATTTTGCTTTCTGTCTTTCTGCAGCTCTTGCCCTCAGTTAATATGGAGTTTCCAGTTTTCATGTTCCCGCCCTGATTCTTCCCTCTGCTTCTTAAGCAGCCTCAGCTGAACAATCAGTGCTCCTGAACCAAACCTCAGTCAGTCTGTGACCTGACTCCTGGAAACCTTGGACTTGTACTCCAGCTATTCCCTACTGAGGAACCTTGGAACACTTTTGGACTCTGGAAACCTGCTGTTTGGTAAATCCATGTTTGCAGAGGAATTACGATACAGAGAAGAGATCCTGAACCTGCTTTGGAGATTTATTGTAGTGCTTGAAGTTACTCTGGCCTGCTGTGTCTCCTGTCGCTGTTCCTGCAAACTGTGTGAACTTTTCAGCATGCTTGTATGAAGTAATACAAGTAATTTCATTTCAACCTATGTCTCCTGTGTTTTCCTCGCACCCAAGCACAAGACGCTATAGGAACTGTACACTATACATGACAAGATTCAGGAGCCAATGTTTAGTGTCTGCTGGGTCTGGGAAAGCCGTGTCTGCTGTGACTGTGGATATCAGATGTCCGTTTAATACCTTATGTGATGACAGTGGTTGTGACTTCTCACAACCATTCCAGGTGAGCGCATTCCCTTAAAATTTTACTCTGGAGTGTTACCACAGGTAAACACTATTGTTTTTTTTTTTTTTTTTCCTTTCCTCTTCCAGCACTTCTGCCTTAAAAGATCTGGAAGATGGAGGCCCGCATAAAGGAACTTTGCGGAGTGACTGATACAATCCTTTCAGATGTACAGACTTTAAAAACCCGTTTTGCAAGCCTACAGGACCTCACTAATCATAATTTGCAAGTGTTTGGACAGACTACCCAGGAATTGCGAGACAGGATTGAGCTCTAGAGGAACGAGCCCAGGCTCCTGCCATAACCCCGAGTTCTGGATCCCCAAATTACCTCCTTTTCGTTTTGGCGGTGAACGTGAGAAATTCAGGGATTTATTAATCAATGCAATTTATTTTTCTCTGCACATGCTTCACAATTTCCCACTGAACGATCCAAAGTGCTTACTATAATCATGTTGCTTACCAATAAGGCTTTGATGTGGGCAAACCCTCTGATTGAGACTGAGGATGATTGTTTGAATCACCTTGATGCTTTTATTTCAGCCATGGGGCAGGTGTTTGATGACCCCAATCGAGGTGCAACAGCTGAAGCAGCCATGTTAACTTTGCGCCAAGGTAAGCGTTCAGTAGCCGAATATGCCCTGGATTTCAGGAGATGGGCTATTGATACCACTTGGGACACTTCCGCTAAAAAATCTATTTTTCGGAAAGGGTTGTCTCCACTGATTAAGGATGAACTTGCTCGTGCCGACCCTCCCACTGCGTTAGGTGACTTTATTAACTATTGTATCCGTATTGATGCTCGTCTGACTGAACGCAGACAAGAGAGATGGTTCGAAAATAATCGCACTAACCTTTTACTACCTCCCTCCTCAGCTAAGGAACCTTTGAGTAGGATCACAAGGGAACCAGAACCTGAACCCATGCAGGTGGACTCTTTACAAAGACGGGTTAGTGATGCACGCAAAGAACATCGTATAAAGGAAAATCTATGTTTCTACTGTGGTAAATCAGGTCACTTCATTATAAACTGCCCCAGCCGTTCTCGTAAGACTACTGCAGCAGTCATTCACTGTGAGTGTTGCGAGAGGAGCTCTGTCATGTCCGAGCCTCAGGCTCCAGAGAGATCTGCTGCAAGAGATCTTGATTTCTCGGACTTAAACTCTGTTAGTTCTGGGGACGATGACGGTATAAACGCTGCAATTTTTCAAGTTTCCTCAGCGGTGTCCCAGCTGAGTTGTAAAAGAAACAATTCTCATTGCTTCCTTTCCATCAAACTCTGGGTTGACTCAGTCTGGGTGTCTAGCTCTGCTATGATCGACTCAGGAGCAAGTGGAAATTTTATGGATATCTCCTTTGCTCTGAAACAGGGATACGTTCAGTGAAGAAGGCTACTCCAGTACAGATGGAGACTGTGGATGGCTCTCTACTGACTTCTGGACCAGTGGATCAAGAAACAGAGCCTTTGAGGGTCCTTATGGGTAAAGATCATCAGGAGAAAATGTCTTTTTTGCTTATCTCTTCTCCCCACTTTCCCATTATTCTAGGGCTACCATGGCTGCAGGCGCAGAATCCTACGATTAACTGGGAGACCAAGGAATTACACTTTCCGGAGAAACAGATGAGTCAAGGAGTTTCAGCTTGCTCTGTTCCTAAAGGAACCATGTCAGTCCCTGAACTACCAGCTGTATACCAGGACTATGTGGATTTATGTGACAAGAAGAACGCTGATCAGCTTCCTCCTCACCGTCCATATGATTGTCCAATTGAATTATTGCCTGGAGCCGAGATACCTTTTGGTAAGATCTACCCCCTAGCGGGGCCCGAGCTAAAAGCTTTGAAGGATTATATAGACGAAAATTTAGCCAAGGGCTTCATACGCCCCTCTTCATCTCCCGCAGGTGCACCCATCTTCTTTGTGAAGAAGAAAGATGGATCTCTGAGACCCTGCATAGACTATAGGGAACTCAATAAGGTTACTATTAGAAACCGTTATCCATTGCCTTTAATCCCTGAGTTGTTGGAGAGAGTGCGGCATGCCAAAATTTTCTCTAAACTGGATCTCCGTGGGGCCTATAACTAGGTCCGTATTAGACCTGGGGATGAATGGAAGACTGCTTTCAGGTCACGCTATGGACACTTTGAATATCTAGTTATGCCTTTTGGTCTGAGTACCGCCCCAGCCACTTTCCAACACTTCGTGAATGATATCTTCAGGGATCTCCTAGAATACATTTGTGGTGATTTATCTGGATGATATTCTAATTTTTTCTAACTCCACAGAGGAACATCATGGACATGTGAGAATGGTCTTAGAACGCCTAAGACAAAACCATCTCTACATCAAACTTGAAAAATGTGAATTCCATAGGACCGAAATTCAATTTCTGGGGTATGTACTATCTACGCAAGGGATTAGTATGGATGGAAGCAAGACCCAAGCCATCAAGGATTGGCCAATTCCTAGAAATGTGAAGGAGGTGCAGCGTTTCATCGGGTTTGCCAACTTCTATAGACGTTTCATTAAGAATTTTTCTGAGGTAGTGTCACCTATCACCCAACTTACCCGGAAACAGTCTAGGTTCTCCTGGACCCCGCAAGCTCAGGAAGCATTTTCCTGTTTAAAGGATAAATTTACCACCGCACCTATCTTAGTACATCCCAACCCCGAGCTTGCCTTCATAATAGAGGTGGATGCTTCAGACTGTGCCGTTGGAGCTATACTCTCTCAGAGAACAGGTGAGAAGAATGTCTTGCATCCCTGTGCCTTCTTTTCCCAGCAGTTGTCTTCGGCTGAGAGGAACTACGATGTGGGCAATAGAGAATTGTTGGCCATTATTGCCGCCTTCAAGGAATGGAGACACCTTCTTCAGGGAGCTGCACAGCAAATAGTCGTCCTGACAGACCATCGTAACCTTGAATTTATCAGGTCGGCTAAGTGCCTGACTCCTCGCCAGGCTCGCTGGAATCTTTTCCTAAACCAATTTAATTTTGTCATTTCTTATAGACCACGATCGCGCAATGGAAAGGCTGATGCACTCTCTAGGATTCATTCAGCAGAGACACGTCCACTTACTCCTCCTAAGACTATTCTTCCTGACTCTAGATTCCTGGGAGTGATTCATAATCAAGACCTACTTAAGGGCATCAAGGAAGCATACCATGCGGATTCTTTGTTGGCTCAACCCCCTAGGGACGTAAGTCTTGTCTTTAAGAATGGTGTGTGGATTCAGGGACAACGTCTGTATATACCTGAAACAGTCAGATTGAGAGTATTGCAACTCATCCACGATTCCAAGATAGCCGGGCATAGGGGAATTCTAAAGACACAAGAATTTCTTTCTCGTTTCTTTTGGTGGCTCACTTACAGGAAAGATGTCTTAAACTATGTCACTTCATGTGAAGTCTGTGCAAGATGCAAAACACCTCGCTCCTCACCAACTGGTCTGTTGCAACCTCTTCCCACCCCGTCCCGCCCGTGGGGATCCATTTCTATGGACTTCATTGTGGAGTTACCAACCTCTCAAGGGAAGAACACCATTCTAGTGGTGGTTGACCGTCTAACAAAGGCAGCTCATTTTATCCCTTGTGTCGGCTTACCCACTGCAAAACAGACATCAGACTTGATGATTAAGAATGTGTTTCGCTTACATGGAGTACCGGATGAGGTCATTTCGGATCGAGGGGTGCAATTCACTTCAAGGTTTTGGCAAAATTTCTGTGCAGCATTGGACATTAAAGTAAACCTTTCTTCTGCTTTTCATCCCCAGACTAATGGACAGACAGAACAAACCAATCAGACCCTGGAGCAGTATCTCCGCTGTTTTATCTGCCACCTACAGGATGATTGGGTGGATCTACTTCCACTGGCTGAGTTCTCTTATAACAACTCTCAGAGCGCCTCCACTAAGCAGTCTCCTTTTTACTCCAATCTAGGTTATCATCCTAACATTCTTCCTCGATTTCCCATAGATACGCCCTTGCCGGCAGTGGCTGAAAGAATCACTTCTTTACAAAAGAATATGGATCTTCTAAAGGAAAATCTAGAATTGGCTCAGGAAAGGTACAAGAAAGCAGCAGATAAATTTCGTAAACCTGCACCAGCTTTCAAGGTAGGAGATTTGGTCTGGCTGTCAACCAGAAATCTTAAATTAAAGATTCCATCGTCTAAATTGGGACATAAGTACATTGGACCTTATAAGATCAGTAAGATTATAAGTGCTGTTGCTTGTCGTCTTCAACTGCCCAGAACTATGAGAATCCACCCTGTCTTTCATGTATCCCTACTAAAGGCTGCAACACCCAATACGTTTCCTGGACGTTCTTCTCCTTGCCCTGACCCAGTGCTGGTCGATGGTCAGGAAGAATTTATGGTGGAAAGGATTCTAGATTCCAGGTTGTACAGAAATCAGTTGCAATATTTGATTAAATGGCAGGGCTACCCAGTGGAGGACAACTCATGGGAACCAGTCAATAATGTAAATGCTCCTCGCCTGCTCCGCCAGTTTCATCAGAGGTACCCTGACAAGCCTGGTCTGAGGTCATCCGGAGGTTGTCCCTAAGGGGGGAGTAATGTAAGGTTCTTTGTCTCTGTTGACATGTTCCTTGAAACTCAGTTTTCCGTCGGCCATTTTGCTTTCTGTCTTTCTGCAGCTCTTGCCCTCAGTTAATATGGAGTTTCCAGTTTTCATGTTCCCGCCCTGATTCTTCCCTCTTGCTTCTTAAGCAGCCTCAGCTGAACAATCAGTGCTCCTGAACCAAACCTCAGTCAGTCTGTGACCTGACTCCTGGAAACCTTGGACTTGTACTCCAGCTATTCCCTACTGAGGAACCTTGGAACACTTTTGGACTCTGGAAACCTGCTGTTTGGTAAATCCATGTTTGCAGAGGAATTACGATACAGAGAAGAGATCCTGAACCTGCTTTGGAGATTTATTGTAGTGCTTGAAGTTACTCTGGCCTGCTGTGTCTCCTGTCGCTGTTCCTGCAAACTGTGTGAACTTTTCAGCATGCTTGTATGAAGTAATACAAGTAATTTCATTTCAACCTATGTCTCCTGTGTTTTCCTCGCACCCAAGCACAAGACGCTATAGGAACTGTACACTATACATGACAAGATTCAGGAGCCAATGTTTAGTGTCTGCTGGGTCTGGGAAAGCCGTGTCTGCTGTGACTGTGGATATCAGATGTCCGTTTAATACCTTATGTGATGACAGTGGTTGTGACTTCTCACAACCATTCCAAGATGCTATAGGAACTGTACACTATACATGACAAAGCTACAAAGTGTACAGGAATCAAAGATGAGACCAGAACAATTGATCACCGGCAACCGTGATGGGAGGGAACCTCTCTTATATAAGACCAGTCACTAACAACGAATCTCCAATCTTCACAATCTTCATTGGATAGTTCTGTACTGTTTGTAACCACCAGAGGGAGATTGTTCTCAGAATTCATTTTTAGCACATTCACAACAGCAAGACCAGTATGTTACAAATGTGGCGAAGTTTTGTGGCAGCGCCACCAATGTCTACACCATCCGAGACGGCTCCAGTCAGCAGGAGGCAACGTTTCCGTAAGATGGTGACAGACTACATGTCTTGCCCTCTCAGTGTATTCCCAGATGGCTCTTCCCCATTCAAGTTTTTGGTCTGTAAGCTGGATACATGGCCATAGCTTAGCCAGTATGCATTGGAGGTGCTGGCTTGCCCTGCTGCCAGTGTATTATCGGAGCGCTTCTTTAGTGATGCAGGTGGTGTACTAACAGACCGTCGCATGCGACTATCCTCCGATAATGTAGACCGGATTCATTTTCTGAAAATGAACAAGTCATGGATCTGGCCTGAATTTGACTGGCTGGTTTCAGATTACATAACTGGTTGGCAACGTTATCCATGTCTCCTGTTATGTTCATCTTTCTACCACCTGAACTCTACTCCCTGGGCTACAACACTGCCAGTTGCTGCTCAGAAGTGTCGTGTCCACAGACCAATACACAAGCTATAGTGTTAGTGTGGTTCAGTAACGCCTGCTGTTCCCCTGCTGTGTGTCTGGCAAAAATTAATGCTGCTAACTCCAAATTAAACTTCAAACATCTCATACTAGGCCTCTGCCTACACCCTCCTTGAACCTGGGTTTCAACACCGCCAGTTGCTGGTCACAAGTGTTGGATGCACAGCTCAAAACAATCGCTGATGTGTTTGTGGGGTTCAGTAACGCCTGCTGTTTGTCCGGCAAAAATTAATGCTAGCTAGATACACATGTTGAATAAAACATTACATGTTAAAGTGGCTACTGCTACACATAGATAAGAGGCTACACCCTTAGTTCTAAGCTGTAAACAAGTGAAACGTCACCTTTAAAACCATAAAATTATTAGTCTTTGTCACAAATCTGTAACAAAATAATTGTGACCTATTACTGCAGATATCCACATGTTGAACACAAATACTAACACAAAAGCCTACCTATGCTATAGGTACTGATGGTGAACCTTCTCACTACATAACTTAGACAAATCAAACTCACAGCATGCCTCAAATGCTGCAATGTTGGAAGTGCATAATTTGGTTAGAACTTTGACAACACCTGCAGTGCGAAGATTAGCCTTGTTACACTTGGTCCCAGCGCTGGCTCTGCACTCCGTTCTGCTCACTCACCTGCCCCAGCTTCTCTTCGGCGTCCTGTGTCCTCCTCCACTTCCTGGCACGCTGCTGGCAGGCCTCCAGATAGTCTGCTAAGGACGCGAGGCCGCGCCCACCGTCTCTCTTAAAGGGGCAGCGTGCATTTTTTGAAATAGCTAATTAACCAATGGCTGCGCACTCAGTACTATATCTGGTCACTCCACCATTAGGGGAGTGCCGGAGCAACGTGTTCTATCATTGCTACATCCGGTTCTGTTCCTGATCTGTCTGCGCTGCGTCTGCAGTCTCTGTGCTTCGCTGATACTGTTTGTCTCCTCAGATCATTGCTAACCCGTATCTGGCTAACCTGGACAATCTCGGCTATTACTGGCGCAAGTGTCATCCTGTTCCGCCATCAGCCATCCGTACCCGTGGATCGTGACAAGGTCACTGGAGCCAGCCTACTACCATCCGTTCTGGACTAGGACCTTACCCTTCTCCGTCAAGAACCCTCCACGGACTCTGTAAATACCTGTTACCCTTTTGGTCCCTCTGGGACAGCTGCCACGTGTCCGGGGTCTAACTGGAGGTAGCACCTGTGTCCTCCGGGTATTCCATTCTGGTCCTGTTCGAGGGGCCTTACTACGGGTACCCGGGGCTCACTAGTTACGCCCCCTTCGGAGCCCCCCAGACCGCGGTCTCGAGGTTCCACATTAAAAAATAAAAACGAATGTGAACTTCACCACCTCTGCCTCCGCTTCCATTCGTTACAGATTGCTCCGGCCATGGAACCCGCTGGATCCCAGAGATCTCCGACCACGGATCTGTGCCAGGAGGTGACCCGTTTGGGAGTTCAACAGGACAAGATCACGACTTATCTACGCAGTTTTTCTACCCGCATGGATTCCTTAGGGTCCTCGTCTGCACCTGACTCTTCTATCAATAATCAGGTACCAGTTCCCATGGCAAGTCAAGGTCCCCGTCTGGCGGCTCCTACCCGTTTCCAGGGTGACCCTACTCTGTGTCGGGTTTCCTCAATCAGTGCACTCTACACTTCGAAATCTTGGGGCATATGTTTGCTTCTGACCGAGCCAAGGTGGGCTTCATCATGTCACACCTGGGAGGAGAGGCCCTCGCCTGGCTAAACCCGCTATGGGAGAGAGGGGATCCGCTGGTTAACGATATTCAATCTTTCCTAGAGGCTTTTTGCAGGACTTTCGATGAACCTGGTCGCACCACTTCGACTGCCTCAGCTCTGCTCCGCCTGCACCAAGGTACTCTCACGGTAGCTCAGTATGCTGTTAAATTCCGCACCCTCTCGTCTGAATTATCGTGGAACAATGAGGCCCTGGTTTCTAACTTCTGGGAAGGCCTATCCGGAAGAATCAAGGATGAGCTGGCGGGACGGGACAGACCTACCCTCTTGGAAGAGCTAATATCCTTGGCAACCCGAATTGACCTGCGTTTTCAGGAGCGCTCCATGGAGATCAAGCGGGACAAAAGGTCCTATCACCTGGACTCTAGTTTGTACAAAACAGGTACTTCGCCCTCCGCCTCCGAGGCCATGGAGGTGGACCATGTAAGTTTGGCCACCCGCCGCCGGGAGGCACGTCGCAAGGAGGGAAGTTGTTACTACTGCGGTAGTTCTGAACATTTGATCCATTTCTGTCCTAAAAAGTCGGGAAACTCCAGTGCCTAGGTCCGGTAGGAGGGGCCACCCTAGGTAGAGAACAGTCCTCTCCCTCTTTACACATCTCAGTCTCCGTGTCCTATGGAGCAATAAAATTCTCCGAACATTGTCTACTGGATTCTGGAGCTGCAGGGAACTTCATCCAGCAGGCGGTTGTGGATCATTACCGCTTACCAGTCCAGCGTCTTCCTGATCCGTTACAGGTGTCCGCCGTGGATGGCAAACCTCTGACCGAGCCCGTCCAGTTTCAAACCGAGTTGGTGGAACTCCGGGTAGGTCTAATGCATACTGAACGAATGCGATTTTATGTATATCCTGGTTTATCCCATCCCATGCTTTTAGGTTTACCTTGGCTCCAGATGCATGAACCAGTCCTTAATTGGAAAACTGGAGAAGTTCTGCGTTGGGGAGATACCTGCATGAATCGTTGCTTAACCCGGATTCAACCTGTTTCGCCTCCAGTCCAGCCTGATACCCTGCCAGGGTTGCCTTCCGTCTATTGGTCCTTCTCTGATGTCTTTGGGAAAAAGGAGGCTGAGAGACTACCTCCACACAGGTCGTATGACTGTCAGATAGAGCTTCTTCCAGGAGCATCTCCTCCTCGCGGGAGAGTTTATCCCCTTTCACAGGCAGAGACTCAGGCCATGTCGGACTACATCCAAGAGAATCTGGCTAGAGGATTTATCCGAAAGTCATCGTCACCGGCAGGAGCTGGATTCTTCTTTGTGAAGAAAAAGGATGGATCCTTGCGGCCCTGCAATGACTATCGGGGTCTAAATCAAATCACGGTAAAAAACAGGTATCCATTACCTCTTATTTCAGAGCTGTTTGATCGTCTCCGAGGGGCCAAGATCTTCACCAAATTGGACCTCAGAGGGCCTACTGTACAACCTGATCCGAGTCAGAGAGGGGACGAATGGAAAACAGCCTTCAACACCCGTGACGGCCACTATGAATACCTGGTAATGCCATTCGGCCTAAGCAATGCACCTGCGGTTTTTCAGGAATTTGTTAATGACATTTTCAGGGACTTGCTCTATACTTGTGTCGTGGTTTACCTGGACGATATTTTGATTTTTTCTGCTGACTTGACGTCACACCGGAGGCAAGTACGCCTGGTCTTACAAAGACTGAGAGAAAACAGGCTATATGCCAAATATGAGAAATGACTCTTTGAGCAGTCTTCTTTGCCTTTCCTTGGGTACATTGTATCTTCCACAGGATTAAAGATGGATCCGGAGAAGTTGTCTGCAGTTCTCAACTGGCCTCGTCCGTCTGGGCTAAAAGCCATACAAAGGTTCCTCGGGTTCGCCAATTACTACCGGCAATTTATTCCACACTTTTCCACCCGAGTGGCTCCAATCACAGCCTTAACCCGGAAAGGTGTAAACTCTAAGGAATGGTCCTCCGAGGCAGAAGAGGCCTTTGTTTCTCTCAAAAAAGCCTTCGCTTCCGCACCCGTTCTCCATCGTCCTAATTCAAGTGAGCAATTTTTTCTTGAAGTTGACGCTTCTTCCATAGGTGCAGGAGCAGTTCTGACCCAGAAGTCGTCTACCGGGCGGATGATCTCGTGTGTTTTTTTTTCCAAGGTTTTTTCTCCTGCAGAAAGGAACTACTCTGTCGGTGATCGCGAACTGTTGGCCATCAAATTGGCTCTGCAAGAATGGAGACATCTTCTTGAAGGAGCTCATCACCAGGTAATCATATTCACTGACCATAAAAACCTTGCCTATCTCCAATCTGCTTTAAGACTGAATCCCCGTCAGGCCCGTTGGGCATTATTTTTTGCCCGTTTCAATTTTGTACTTCATTTCCGTCCAGCTGACAAGAACATCAAGGCAGACGCACTCTCTAGAGCCTTCTTGCCTCCTGAACTGGAGGAGGAACCTCAGCACATTATTGAACCTTCTAAGTTAGTCTCTGTTGCCTCCACTGATCTGGCCCGGCTTCCTCCTGGGAAGACTTTCGTGTCCGCCTCTGATCGTAGTCGTGTTCTGCGCTGGGGTCATTCTTCTAAGTTGGCTGGCCATGCTGGTCAGAGAAAGACGCAGCAACTCATCTCCCGTTATTACTGGTGGCCTACCATGGGCAAGGATATCCAGGAGTTCGTCGCAGCCTGTCCTTCATGTGCCCGTAACAAAACTGTTAAACATCTACCAGCCGGCAGGCTTCTGCCTCTTCCGATTCCGTCCGCTCCCTGGCAGCACATTGCAATGGATTTCATCACGGATCTTCCCATTTCTTCTGGCTGCTCAGTGGTATGGGTTGTGGTGGACCGCTTCTCTAAAATGGCCCACTTCGTTCCGCTATCTGGCCTCCCGTCTGCTCCAGAACTGGCCACTCACTTCATTCAGCACATCTTCCGTCTACATGGATTTCCTCTCCACATGGTGTCCGACAGGGGCGTCCAGTTCACCTCTAAGTTCTGGAGGGGACTCTGTAAAATGGTAAAAATTGAACTAGATTTTTCTTCTGCATATCATCCCCAGTCTAATGGGCAAGTGGAGAGGATCAATCAAATCCTGGCTGGATACCTGCGTCACTTCGTCAACGCTCATCATAATGACTGGGTAGAATTACTGCCCTGGGCGGAATTCTCCTACAACAACCAAGTAAGTGAATCTTCTGGAAAGTCTCCCTTTCAGATTGTGTTTGGACTGCAACCCGGAATTCCTCTTCCTGTCTCGGGATTGTCTGATGTTCCGGCAGTCGATACCTTGTCTAAGAATTTCTCGGACATTTGGAGAGAGACCAGGTCGGCTTTGGAGAAAGCTTCTCAACGTATGAAAACGCATGCGGACAAAAGACTTTTGGAGGCTCCCATCTTTCGTTCAGGAGACAAGGTATGGCTTTCCTCCAAGTACATCCGTCTGAAGTTACCATCGTACAAATTGGGTCCCCGTTTCATTGGTCCCTTTGAAGTCTTGAGACAAATCAACCCGGTCTCTTATAAACTGAAATTGCCTAATTCTCTACGAGTACCTAACTCCTTTCATGTTTCCCTCCTCAAACCAGTAGTGTTGAGCTCCTTCTTTAAGGACTCGGGTACCACTCCTGATCCGGTCTCTGAGGATGATGTTTTTGAGGTAAAACATATCTTGGCCTCTAAGAGAGTAAGAGGTAGGATATATTACCTGGTGGACTGGAAGGGTTTTGGTCCTGAGGAGAGATCTTGGGAGCCTAAAGAGAACATCCAGGCTCCTTCTTCTTAAAAGATTTCACGCAGGTTTGAAAAAGAGGGGGAGTAAAGAGGGGGATACTGTTACACTCGGTCCCAGCGCTGGCTCTGCACTCCGTTCTGCTCACTCACCTGCCCCAGCTGCTCTTCGGCGTCCTGTGTCCTCCTCCACTTCCTGGCACGCTGCTGGCAGGCCTCCAGATAGTCTGCTTAGGACGCAAGGCCGCGCCCACCGTCTCTCTTAAAGGGGCAGCGTGCATTTTTTGAAATAGCTAATTAACCAATGGCTGCGCACTCAGTACTATATCTGGTCACTCCACCATTAGGGGAGTGCCGGAGCAACGTGTTCTATCATTGCTACATCCGGTTCTGTTCCTGATCTGTCTGCGCTGCGTCTGCAGTCTCTGTGCTTCGCTGATACTGTTTGTCTCCTCAGATCATTGCTAACCCGTATCTGGCTAACCTGGACAATCTCGGCTATTACTGGCGCAAGTGTCATCCTGTTCCGCCATCAGCCATCCGTACCCGTGGATCGTGACAAGGTCACTGGAGCCAGCCTACTACCATCCGTTCTGGACCAGGACCTTACCCTTCTCCGTCAAGAACCCTCCACGGACTCTGTAAATACCTGTTACCCTTTTGGTCCCTCTGGGACAGCTGCCACGTGTCCGGGGTCTAACTGGAGGTAGCACCTGTGTCCTCCGGGTATTCCATTCTGGTCCTGTTCGAGGGGCCTTACTACAGGTACCCGGGGCTCACTAGTTACGCCCCCTTCGGAGCCCCCCGGACCGCGGTCTCGAGGTTCCACATTAAAAAATAAAAACGAATGTGAACTTCACCACCTCTGCCTCCGCTTCCATTCGTTACAAGCCTTCAGTGTTCTTGGCTTTTACATAAAAGCATACAAGTAAATATAATAATCCATTGCTGATTAAGGGACGTGATGTACACCTGTAATATTGTGCAAACAATTGATGTAGGACTAGTCCTCTTCAACATTACTTATATTTGTGTCATTAGAAAAAATACATATTTAATTACAAATTTAACAACCCATATCATAAAGGTCCATCATGTAAACATGAGAATTGGTAACAAAAATCATGCATTACCTTGTTAAAGTCAATAGTGCGTAGTCACAATAGCAAAATATATACCTGAAAGTGGTGCTGAAACAACGACAACTGATAGAAAAGGTGAATGATATCTACTTATCAGACTGAATAGCGACACATGTACAATGTCGATATAATACTGTAGCTTAACAAAAAGGCTGTTTGCAACCAATGTATTGTATATGGATGGAAGCGCGTCACACTAATAGATTTTAGTTATTTGAAATAGAATGTAGCAGCACCAATTAGAGAACAATGTCAAGGATGAGGCAGTGAGACACGCTCAGCAGAGTACAAGCAGCAGTGGTTGAAGAACTAACTGGAGCGGGATCTGCACTCCAACTATGAAAACCTCAGACTACAGTGAAAACTGCACATAACTGTTCACTATCTCTGAAAGGCCCGTTTCTGTACTTCTATACTGTTTGCAACCAATGTATTGTATACGGATGTAAGCACGTCACACTAATAGATTTGATTATTTTGAAATATAATGTAGCAGCAACAATTAGAGAAAAATGTCAAGGATGAGACAGTGAGACACGCTCAGCAGAGTACAAGCAGCGGTGGTTGAAGAAATAACTGGAGCGGGATCTGCACTCCAATAATGAAAACCTCAGATTACAGTGAAAACTGCACACAACTGTTCAGTATCTGTGAAAGGCCCGTTTGTCTACTTCTATATTGTTTGCAACCAATGTATTGTATACGGATGGAAGCACGTCACACTAATAGATTTTTTTTTTTTTAAATATAATGTAGCAGCAATAATTAGAGAAAAATGTCAAGGATGAGACAGTGAGACATGCTCAGCAGAGTACAAGCAGCGGTGGTTGAAGAAATAACTGGAGCGGGATCTGCACTCCAATAATGAAAACCTCAGATTACAGTGAAAACTGCACACAACTGTTCAGTATCTGTGAAAGGCCCGTTTGTGTACTTCTATATTGTTTGCAACCAATGTATTGTATACGGATGGAAGCACGTCACACTAATAGATTTTTTTTTTTAAATATAATGTAGCAGCAATAATTAGAGAAAAATGTCAAGGATGAGACAGTGAGACACGCTCAGCAGAGTACAAGCAGCGGTGGTTGAAGAAATAACTGGAGCGGGATCTGCACTCCAATAATGAAAACCTCAGATTACAGTGAAAACTGCACACAACTGTTCAGTATCTGTGAAAGGCCCGTTTGTGTACTTCTATATTGTTTGCAACCAATGTATTGTATACGGATGGAAGCACGTCACACTAATAGATTTTTTTTTTTTTAAATATAATGTAGCAGCAATAATTAGAGAAAAATGTCAAGGATGAGACAGTGAGACACGCTCAGCAGAGTACAAGCAGCAGTGGTGGAAGACCTAACAGGAGCGTGATCTGCACTCAAAAAAAAAAAAAAACCTCACAGACTAGAGTGAACACTGCACACAACTGTTCACATCTGGCCCTCTTGTTGTCTCAGTCCGGCCCGCGGACCGAGACAGCCGTGGGGCTGAAAACCTGAGGTCCGCAGGCTGCACCGTGCCCGCCCACTCGCTGTCTCTC
>JARQOD010000004.1:360606248-360662374 GCA_033576555.1 Oophaga sylvatica
AAGCGTCAGCAGGCTGTTTTAAAGATGATGTCTTTGGGCGACAACAGACACACCGCGGAGGTACTGGCCAACTACTTGCAGCGAGAAACTGAGTCATGGCTGGGCAGTCTACATCTTGAGCCAGGCAAGGTAGTCAGTGATAACAGCCGTAATTTTGTGGCGGCCATAGCCCTGGCAAAACTCAGACACACACCTTGCCTGGCTCACACCTTGAACCTAGTGATGCAGTGCTTCATAAATAATTATCCGGAGTTACCAGCCCTGCTCCATAAGGTGCGAAGACTGTGGTCGCATATCCGTCGCTCGCCCGCAGACTCCAGTAGTATGCAGAGGCTGCAGCGATCGCTCCACCTCCCCAAGCAACGCCTAATCATAGACGTTGCAACAAGGTGGAACTCCACCATGCACATGGTTGAGAGGCTGTGCGAACAGAGGCAGGTTGTAATGCATTTGTGGGAGGATACACGGGCAGGCAGTTTGAGGGCAGATATCGAGTTGTCGGGTGTGAAGTGGTCAAAGCTGAAAGACCTCTGTAAAGTCCTTCAGTGTTTTGAAGAATGCACACGGCTGGTAAGCACAGACGATGCCATCATAAGCATGAGCATCCCACTTATGTGTCTGCTCATGCAAATTTTGACGCACATTAAGGATCAGGCGTCTGCAGCAGAGGAGGAAGAGGAGGAGGGAAGCCTTGATGACAGTCAGCCATTGTCTGCTCAGGGAACTGTCCTGGACGAGGTGGAGGAAGAAGAGGAAGAGGAGGAGGAGAAGGATGAGGGGATGATTATTTTGAGGAGGAGGATGCTTCTCAGGGGGCAAGAGAAAATGTTGGCTTGCCAAGGTCAGGTACAGGGTTTGTGCGTGACTGGAGGGATGTGGATTTGGCAGAAAGTGCTCCTCCACCCACCACTGGCAGTGCATCATTGACACCTGGAACATTGGCCCACATGTGTGATTATCTCTTGCGGATCCTAAAAAGGGACCCCCGCATTGCCAAAATTATGAAGGATGACGACTACTGGTTGGCCAGCATCCTCGATCCACGCTATAAAGGCAAATTACAGAACATCATGCCACAGGAGAACCTAGAGCTAATATTGGCGAACAAACAAGCAACTCTGGTAAACCGTTTGTTAGAGGCATTCCCAGCACACAGCAGCGGTGCAGGTTCTACTATGAGCCGTACTGGGCCAAATGGAAGAGGTGTTCGTGGTGCACACAGCCGAAGTGGCGTTGGAGACAGGGGCTTCATGACCATGTTGTGGACTGATTTCTCGAGGACCGCTCACACGACTGGTAATACTGAATCAATTGCAACAGACAGGAGACAGCAGTTGTCAACTATAGGTTGCCAGCAAAATGGCTCGCTTTGTCCTCCTCTTCCTCCGACTTCTCCAATTCCTCCATTTGCAGCTGCTGAACGTCCAGCCTACACCTCAACATATGCCAGTTTTTCCACCTCCCTAACTGGGCTGTACCCCCCCAGGGCCGGCGTCAGCACCTGGGCACCCGGGCAAGTGCCGGGGCCCTGAGCAGGTGGGGGGCCCATTCGCTGTTTGAGACACCGGCGTACTATGAGGGGCACTGTGCCAGTGCTGGCGCCCACGAGTGTGCCCCCTCTACTTGCTCAGGGCCCCAGCACTTGCAATACTTACCTCTCCCTGCTCCACCGCTGTGACGTCTTCCGCGTTTCCTGACAGTGACATTCAGGTCAAAGAGCGCGATGACGTCACGTCTGTGCGCCCTCTGCCTGAACAGTCACAGTGCAGAGAGCTGAAAGATGGTGATGCTGAGGAGTCCAGAGTAGAGCAGTGCCCAGCAAGGAGAGGTATTTTATTTTTTTTAATGTTTGGAGCAATATATGGGGAGCATTATACACTGCAGAATTATATATGGGGCCCATCATACTCTTGAGCATCATAGATAGGGCCCATTTTACACTGGAGCATTATATATGGGACCCATCATACACTGGAGCATTATAAATGGGGCTCATGATATACTGGAGCATCATATGGGGCCCATTTTATATATGGTGCATCATATGGGGCACATTACATATGGAGCATCACATGGAGCCCATTATATATGGAAAATTATATGGGGCTCATCATAGACTGGAGCATCATTATTTTTGGGGCATCATATAGGGCCCTTTATATATGGAGCATCATATGGACCACATATGGGGCCTATTCTGTATGGAGTATTATATGGAGCCCATTCTATATAGAGCAATATATGGGGCTCATTATTATGTAAGGCGCACTATGTGGTGGCCATAATACTGTATGGAGGACTATACTGTCCGGTTTTTGAGCTATTGTAGAAGTTACAATAGATATCACTCAAGTAATGTAAGAAGTGAAGTATTTGGCATTGCACTATACCTATATTTCTCTGCCGTATCGGAGCATCATGAATTGTGGTATGTGTTAAAGGGGCCCACTGAGACTCTTTGGCCGGGGCCCACAAAAACCTGGAGCCAGCCCTGCCCCCCCCCACAACTTTAGCCAAATAACCCCCAGTTTTCAATGCATCACTATTATTATAAAGTAAATTAAGATTGACATGTTTAAGTAATAAGAATTGATGTTGTTGGCATTGAAATGGGCACTGTAGGTGTGTTTACTGTCCTCCACTCACTGGCGACTTTTCTTCCCCATTGAATTGCATTGGGGTCGGGTTTCTGACGCCGACTCGACTGTTCCAGTTAGTCGGCCGACTTCGTAGCTCATGATCAGAAGCTGATCCATACCATCCGCTCCACCGAGGAGAAGCTGTGCTCTGCTCGGCAGGAGGACGCAGACCACATGTTTCAGCTGGAAATAACAGATATACAGGCCTAAGTAAAGCGTCTGAGAGAACAGAAAGCAGAGGAAAATGCGGTTTTGGAGTCTGGGAGCGAGAACAGTGAAACCCTAGAGGCGGTCAAAGGTGATAGATGGAACACCCCAGAGAAAGTGGAACCTGTTGATGAAGGAACAAGTAGAACTCTGAAGTGGCAGAGTGTGGGTTGGCAAGATGGCCCATCTGAAAATATAATTAAAGAAGTGATGTTGCAACACGTGCTTTCCAAAAGAGAACAGGATCACGACATAGAGCTGCTTAAAGAGACAGTGAAAGAGCATGTCGAACGAGAAAGGGTCCTGAGACAAGCAGCTGAGCGTAGAGTGGATGAGCTGCAGAAGGAAGTCTCTGAGCTCAGAGGTCATCTGTCAACGTGTAAAACCGTGAACAAGGCCATATGGGAAGATATGGAGGTGCTCAGAGAAGCATTAAGAGGACTTCTGCAAGAGAAGGAGTTGGTGGTCGCAGACTTACATTGGCAGTGCCAGAGTGGTAACGAGACTGAGCTGCAAATGCCCATCTTGGTGAGGCGTCTTGATGAGTGTAAAGCTCAGGGAGAGTTTGCACTAAGAGCTGAACCAGACAATCACCCGGTTGTGGCAGATAACTTGATGGAAATGTCCAAGGCAAAGAGGAGCTGTCCGTCCATGAAGAGAATGAGACTTTGCTCTTCAAGTGCGTGGTAGAGGTACCCGAGGACGTGCCGGAAGCTTGTGCCAGTGAGGCTGTGCATGGGACCTTTAGAAAGGCAGTAGAAGCGTGTAGTGTGTACTGTGCGCCAGAGATCCAGCAGTTGGTCATACTGTTAACTAGGGAAGTCACGGTGAAGAGGGTGGCGATCCTAAGTGACATGCACTTACAATGTCTCCGCATGAAACAGATGATCCTATTGAGGAATAAGGAAGCTGCTCGACGTCTGGAGCATGGAATGAAAGCTCAAAGTTGGCTTTGTGGAAGACATCATTCAAGTGCCCAGAAATCTAGTAAGGAAAGTCATCGGGAGACTTGGAAAAGTAATGCAGGAAATCGTGAATAGGTCCAGTGTGGCGAGAGTGAGGATTCCAGTTGATGGTGAATCCCAGGTAGCTGGTGAAGATGGGATAGTTCCATTCGTCACTGTCGGCTCAGTGGTAAGCCTCAGGAATATCCGAATGCTCCTGAAATATCGGGTGACATACCTAAGGGAGATAGAGCAGCAACGACTGGACAGACTGCAGATTAATAAAAAGCTGCAGGACATAAGATGGCGGCCGCCTTCAAACCGAGGTCTGGAGAGACGAAGGGGGTTCCCTAAAGAGTGGAAGAGTTGGAAGTAGTGACTCCTATGTTAGTTCAGTGCTGAGTGACCTAGGCGGGAGACCTTGTAGCATACTAGCCAGGTCAGACTCAGACCAGACAGTAGGCTCGACTGTAAGTGAGTCTCACGTCCGCACCAACCATTGGAGACGGTCAGGGAGAGAGAGGTCTGGTAAAGAGGTGCACTTGAAAAATGTGGTGACTGATGACACAGACAGACTGTGACTCAAGGGCCAAAGCTCAAGGCTTACATACTGACCGCTGGGGGAGGTTTAACAAAATGACAGTGATGGACTATGTCTCAGGAGCTGACGCTCAACAATGACTGAGAGGGCCCTCTCGACTGGTAGGACAAGGTGACATGGGTGCCCTGTCTCAAGGCCCTGGTGTATGGCAAGTGTTCAACCCCACAAGATTGAACAGAGGGGGGGACATGTGAGGAAGTGACCTATGTTACAGCTAGGGGGCGCTGTATGTTCTCAGAATATGCACGGAGGCATATTGAGGCCATGGGAGTGCATAACAGTCGCAGGCGTAACTGTGATGGTGAGACAGTGACCAGCTTCATTGTGAATGGCCGATATGTGTCGTAGAGATTGAGGATGTCCTCTGCGCTGTAAAACCGAAATGTTGTTCTTGGACCTGTAGTCCTATGAGCTTTATTTTTATTTATAAGGGGGATTTTACAGCCAGAGAGCTGGGCGGGACTGGCTATCCACACACACCTTCCACCTATGGGGGTGGCTACGGTTACATAATGTGACTGTCGACTGGTCACATGGTCTGTGTTATAAGGTCCTGCAAGACAGGACAGGTCTATGTATTGGAAGGTCCAGCGAGTTTATGGTCTTCCTGAGGAGCACATGGTGAGACCATGGACATGCAGAGTCTGTGACGGCACTGCATTGGGGAAGCTACCGACCTACTGGGAGTCTGGAACTGTGGGGAGTGCCCTGGCCACAAGAACGGTGATCCCAGTTGGCAGCTTTCCCAGAAGAGAGGACTGACAGGAGTCAGCATGTGGAGCAGGAGCTCCAGGAAGGTAACTCCAAACAAAGGGGGTTAAATTAACGTCAGTATCTGCCGTTGGAACTGACTGTTGGTGTCATGAATTACAAAAGTGATATATTTGTATATCCCACCACTGCCACCAATATGTCATGAATTGGGGGTGTTTGCTTGCCCCCAGTTCATCAGGGATTTATTATATCCCACTTTCCCAGTTCTGTTTTGGAACTTGCAGCTCTCTGGTGCCCCATTACCCTCTGGTCAGTCAGGGAACTACACTTAGGATAAGTAGTCGCCAGAAGGGCCACCTTGTACACATAATAACCTCCGTCCGTCACTACCAGAGTCTCTCCAAAAGCCCAGTACACTTCGCTGCCACCAGCCCCTAGTTCTATATGATTAAAATCAGTATCAAGTCAGGAGCCAACCTGCACAGTAGCGTTAATTTAGCACGGAGATGTGGCAGTAAGTTTATAGAGCAAGAAAATGGAACTCATTAAATTTTATAGATTTTACTCCAAAAGAATAGGCAGTGTTTACAAAGTACAAATATGTTACAAGAGAGCAGATACAGTATATAAGGCAATTACAAAATAAACATTGATTAAAAAGATGAACTTACATTTCTCAGTTAATGACACGCCATGTGGAGGAGGGGAGGGATTCCAAGGACAGGATTCAGTCCACAGCGGATGGTAATGCGGTCTCCAGGTTGAACAACAGCCTGAATGAGTCTTCTGATTTATACCTTTCTTGGGTGACTTTCACTGGTGGGGGATCTATGGAATGCACTCCCTTTTGAAATTACTAACAAACTTATGTTAGGAAAGATGTGTATTTCGTACCGTGTTAGCCAGTAGATAGAAAATATTTAGACTTGAGAGTCCTCAGTGGTTGATACTTTTATGGCTAACTGAAAGATGGTAACAAATTGCAAGCTTTCGAGACTACGCAGGTCTCTTCATCAGGCAAAGACTAAACAAAATGAAGAATCACATATTTTACACAAGAGGACACAGGAATATGCAATAGGTAAGACAGGTGACGTGAAGCAGAACTGTCATTATGGCAAAAGGGATGAACATAAATTGACTAGTTCATAGATAAGGATGAAAGTTTTATTACCCTTGATTGGGTCTGGTATTGTGTTGTGTGACCCTAAAGGTCAGGGAAGCAGATTCCTTAATTGTTGTAGAAAGACATAAAACTCTGGATATATTCATCCCAGCACTAAGATGGTCAAAGTCATCATAGTTTATATTCCAGACTTTTCTATCCTTCTCAGATTGAAGTTAGATTTATATAAGTAATTCCATATCCGTCATGCTATGACCGGGATCAAAAGTTTTGCCCAGGTAAATCCATTCTTCTTTCTCTTATTGTTGCGATGAGAATTCATCCTGTTCTCAGTTTTTGCCCGGTCTCCCCAATACAGACCCAGTTGGACATTTAGTACATATATTAGGTACACCAATTAGATGTGATGCAGCTGAAAGTACCTGGTATCTTGTAGTCCTGATGGGAGTGGGGATCTTTATCTGTCCGTGGTCATTATAGATGTACAGGTTTTGCATTTCTTTTGTTTGCAAGGAATGGTACTGCAGCTGTTTGGGAGGACAGGAGCTTCTGACAATGATCTTCTTAGATTTGGGGGTCCCTTTAAAACATAGTAGTGGGTGTCTGGAAATTGATTGTAGAATCGGGCATTTTTTTGTAGTAAGGTTGTAGTTTCGTGCAGCTCCAAATACAAGAGCCACCAGAATATCAAGGAATCACCTGTACATTACAAAGCTAAAGAAGAAAATAACGGGTGCCTCTAGTGGTCACCTACATCCAGTCTGGAGATGCTAAGGAGCTGCACGAAACTACACCTTTACTACAAAAGATGCCGATTTACAATCATTTTCCAACCCCCACTACTATGTTTTAGGCAGCCCCCAAATCTAGAAGCATCATTGTCAGAAGCTCCTGTCCTCCCAACAGCTGCAGGTACCTTTCCTTGCAAACAAAAGAATGCAACTGTACATTATAATGCCACGGACAGATAAAGATCCCAACTCCATCAGGACTACAGATACCAGGTACTTTCAGCTGCATCACATCTATGTGGTGTACCTAATTATATGTACTAAATGTCCAACTGGGGGTCTGTATGTGGGGGAGACCGAGCAAAAACTGAGAAAAAGATGAATTCTCATCGCCAACAATAAGAGAAAGGAGAATGGATTACCTGTGGAAAACACTTTTGTATGCCCGGTCATAGCATGAGGGATATGGAATTACTTAATTAAAATCTAACTTCAAATCTGAGAAGGATAGAAAAGTCTGGAATATAAACTTAGATGACCTTTGACACTCTTAGTGCTGGGATGAATATACCCAGAGTTTTATGTCTTTCTACAACAATTAAGGAATCTGTTTCCCTGACTTTTAGGTCATCACAACACAAACCAGACCCAATCAGAGGGTAATAAAACTTTCATCCTTATCTATGAACTAGTCATATTTATGTTCATCCTTCTGCCATAATGACAGTTCTGCTTCATGTCACCTGTCTTACCTATTGCATTATTCCTGTGTCCTCTTGTGTATAAATATGTGATTCTTCAGTTTTTGTTTTAGTCTTTGCCTGATGAAGAGACCTGCGTAGTCTCGAAAGCTTGCAATGTTACCATCTTTTCAGTTAGCCATTAAAAGGTATCAACCACTGAGGACTCTCAAGTCTAAATATTTTTCTAACAAACTTATAAGTTCCATAACTGGCTGCAAAGGCTCGTAGAGTGGCGGCAGGGCTATCATTTTTCTTATTATGAAATTAGCTTTCTATTGCTACCAAACACGAACTAGGCTAGGGAAGGCAGTAACCCTTTCCTCAGCTCCTGATTCACGCATAAGTCAGAAAACACCACTGTGGGTAGCTTTCAGGATGCAGATTCCAAAAATATATTTGCCCCACTTCCCTGCCTAATCTGCGTTATTAAATTTGATCTGAAATGAAACAAAGAGACATTGAATTGCCATGTGCTTGAGACAGACCGGATTTATCTGGTTAGGGCAATAAATGTGCCTAGCTGCTAGTCTACTATGGTCTCACGTTACATCAGCTTGGAAAAGCTAGTGGAAGGGGGCGAGTGGGAAGAGGGGCTAGAATCACACGCAGGCAGAGGACTGCAGCGACATGCCTGCACAAAGAAGTGTGCCTAGAGTATGAGCATATTCATATTATCGTGATGCCTATTGGTGCCTATTATGTTCCATGGATAGACTGTACTGTGTGAGGTTTATGGAGTGTAAATAAACCGAACTGACTATTTAAGGCTAGTTTCACACTAGCGTTGCAATGACCTGCATCGGTCAGCGCACGGCTGCCGCTAAGCTCTGCCCCCGGCCCCGCCGCCTCCCGATATCTCCGCCTATGGGCGCATGACGCTGCATGTGACCTGCGTACGCTATCTTTAGCATTGGGTACGCAGGCCATGCGCAGGTATGCGTTTCCGGCGCATGCGTCCTTTTGATGGTGCGCATTGGGCGCAGGTCGGAGCACCGTCAAAAGGACGCATGCACCGGCAAACGCATACCTGCGCATGACCTGCATATGGCCTGCGAACCCAATGCTACAGATAGGGTGCACAGGTCGCATGCAGCGTCATGCGCCCATGGCGGAGAGATCAGGAGGAGGCGCGGCCGGGGGCGGAGCTTAGCGGCGGCCGTGCGCTCACAGACGCAGGTCAGTGCAATGCTAATGTGAAACCAGCCTAAGTGAGAAATCGCTACTGTGTGCCTTAATCCTGTTGCCAAGCGAGTGTCCCCCAACACACACAGTGAGCGCTATCTTACAAAGCCTATACGATCTGGGGGCAGTATTGGCTCAGGTACAAGAAGGAAGAGAGCGGGTGATTGCATATGCCAGTAGGTTACTGAGAGACACTAAAAAGAATCCAGATAATTACAGTTCATTCAAACTGGAGTTGCTGGCGCTGGTATGGGCTATGACTGAGAAATTCGCAGAGTATTTGTCAGGGTCAAAAATACACGTGTGGACAGACAATCCCCTGACCCACCTAGAAAATGCGAACCTGGGTGCACTAGAACAGCGGTGGGTCACAAGGATGTCTTAATACCAATACAAGATCTTCTATCGATCTAAGTCCCAGAATACGCATGCAGACACCTTGTTTCAATCTCAAGACACTCAAGCCTGGCCAAAGACAGACATAGATGAAGAGCTTTAGGGTGATGAGATCCCGGATTTTAGGCAGTTCACCGCGGCTGTAGTAACCACTGCGGAGTCTAGAGAAGAGCCCAGACCCACCCAAATTTTTGGCTGTTCAAGGGACCAGTGGAAACACCTGCATCAGTCCAATCTGGAGCTTATGAGGCTGAGAAAGTGGGTTGCTCTGGGGCAAAGGCCTGATCATGAAGCTAAGGCTGCTTCATCCCCAAGTACCCTGCAGATCTTGGGCCAGTGGGAAAGGCTCTTCCTGAAAGCTGGCCTGCTGTGCTTAAGGATTTAACTTTCTTGAGAGTTCGATGTTACTTGGCAAGTAGTGGATCCGGAAGCGCTGACAGTGCAGCTGGCTAAAGAAGCTCATGAGAGAAGTGCCCACTTTAGTGTAGAGAAGAGCATTCAGTGGCTGCAATGACTGGTGTACTGGCCTCAACTGCCGCAGGTTGTTGAGGGAGTTTGTCAAAGATGTCACCAGTGTGAGCTGATCAAACCCCCAAAACAGAGGGCTGCTATTCAAGCTATCCGACCCCCTGAGCCTTAGTCCTGATGATCTACTATCTGATGATCAGAACTTCATACAATTGCTACGGGTATTGCTTGGTGATGACTGATCAGTTCACCAAGTTCGCAGTGGTGACTACCCCCCAGGATTAGACAGCCGAAGCTGCAGCCAGAGCCATCTGTCAGTACTTCATTCGCATATATGGATGCTCAAAGCAAATTCACTCAGACCAAGGGGCCTTCTTCCAGGAGTGAGTGATGGACGAACTATATCGTATCTATAGAATCGACAAATCCTGAACCATGCCATATCATCCAGAAGGGAATGGAGCCTGTGAGCGCTTCAACCGAACCCTGTTGCAAATGTTGTCGACAATGAAAAAGGACAAGAAGATGAAGTGGCCCGAATTTGTGTCCGAGCTAGTGTGGGTTTACAAGAATCGAGTCCATGCGACTACCGATTACACCCTTTACATGCTGCTGTTTGGGCGAAATGGCCAAGAGATCACTGAACTGGAGCTGGATTCTGAGAACTTCCGTCTAGGCAGTAGTCTAAGTGCTTGGATCCAAGAACACAGAAACCGAATGCAGACGGTAAGGAAACTGGTTAAGCAAAAGTTTCGGGAAGTGAAACATTCAAGTCGATCCTCGATGTCAAGTGGACAACTTTAGCCAGGGGACAATTTATTGGTGCGGGCCAAACGATACGGGAACAAGCGGGATCATCATTGCGAAGCGGTCCCTACTGGATGGTGAAGAAGATTCACCCGAATACCTTAGTCTACAAGGTTAGACCTGAGGAAGATGACACTGGCTCCTCAGGGGTTGAATAGAAATATGCTGCGACACTGCTCTTCTGAAGCAGAAGACCGTACCGAGGTAGGGCCCCCAACAGAAATGGCTGAGGTCCCACAAAGGGGAGTCTTAGAGGAAGAGGAAGAATGGCTTGCAGGGATGATGAGTTCACCGGAGATGCCGTTGCCGCTCTCGAGTTGGACAGAAAATAAATGTGGATAAAACTTACCATCTCCAGTGACTGAGTCTCCAAGTACCCCAGACGCGTCTCTGCAGGAAGAGCTCCGCAGGACTGAGTGGGTCAACTCCGGGATTCATTTTAACCGATATGCTCAGGATGAATTTGTCTGGTCCCAGAAACAGCAGAAGACCCAGGAGTGCGCTCAATTGTTGGTGAAATACAGCCTACTTGTGTGGAAACTTCAAACTTAAAAGAATTCCACTCGCCCAAGGACTGGCAAGCAAAAAGGGGGAAGGAATTTACAAGAAGCCATGAGACCTCTGGAGAACTCCTGCAGGATGTGCCATTCATGAGGAGAGACTGCCATCTGCTGGCCAGCCAAAATCAAGCAGACCAAAGTGTGCTGGAATATTTGCAGGGGGAGCGACCTCGTATGCTCGACTTTACCAGGTGACTCACAGGAAGGACTTCACTGATATAAACCACGGCCACAGGAGATTTGATGCCAGGGAAGAGAGCAGAGCAGATGTGGTTTAGAGACACTGCTGAGACCGACGTGAAAGGCCTCAGCCGGAAATCTGTGCCACCCAAGTGCCGGTCACCGCCTGGCAAGGTCCGGATTCCCCGCAAGATATCCCCAAGTACTGCTTACATTGGTCAGAGCCAAGATCTTCCCCTGTGCTGGAATAGCATCCAAGGCCCAACTATGCCTGTCAAAAGCTGAAGCCCTGTCCTTTCTGCCCCGAGAAGAGTTCCGAGAAGAGCCGTGCGGAGATTCCGACAGGAGAAACATGCCTGCGGTTGCAGGGGAAAGGTGCGAGTGAGCAAGGCTGTCACTATCAGCTATCACCTATGGTACGAGGGTCGGCTGGGACTATGATTACAGGTTGGGAGGAGGCCGGTTGGTGCGTGGGAGGCTCAACAGGCTTTAACAGACTACGTCAGGAAGAGACTTGCGGCCTAGCAGGAAAACCCAGTGACCCCCCTGCTAAGACCAGATCTTCAAGTGAGAACTCACGTGGGACTCCAAAGACTGGACACACCACCTTTATGAAAAGGACACTAACGTTAAGTAGTGAAAAACTTTCTTATTTATTCTAAACCTGTTATTCCTTCTACTGTTAAATTTCATAGATACTAAAACTAATTTTTGCAAAGTTACTGTTGTATATAAATAGCATTACATCAATCCCTGGCTGTTTCTGCCTTGTGATCTCTGCTCGTTACATCCAGACACCTGCATTACAGCATGATGGATAGGCACAGAAGTCGGCCAAGGAAACAGGTGAAACATAGAGTTAAAGAAAGAGATCACGACAGACAAATGGAAAAAAAATGGTGAAAGTGCTCACCTGAATAGGTTTTGCAGCACAACACTGGGCAAGGTAGGGCATGTAATCCACTGGCTGCTGGTCCACCACGCTGGACCTCGTCCAGACAGGGTGGGATTCAGCCAGTTCTCCCCAGTTCGATGGAACCGCTTGTTAAAAAAGCAGCCAGATCCCTGAACCGGGGAGATTCAGGGCCGCGATCCGGTACTGGCCCCACTGCCCCAGCACCTGCACAGGGCCGGCCGCACAGCAAATTGTGTGCGGAGGAGCCTGCTGTACTGTGACGCAGCCGGCAGCAGACACAGCCGCCCATGTCCCACTACATAGGGCCGGGAGCTGTGCACGGCCGTCATTTGACTGATACGCAGCTCCTTCTTCCTCGGTAAATGCTAGACTGTATGGGCTCCTTCCAGGTGTGACGTAGTTTTCGGGGGCGTGTCATACCAGGAGGGGGCGTGTTCTGCCAAAGCAGTCTGTTGCCGGCGTCTGTAGCTGCAGGAGGGAAATCAGAGGTCAGAGTCCTCAGTGACACAGAGGAGGATTTATTCATTACCGGGTTGGGGGCTGATACTGGGGGCTGTGTAGTGGGGTGTGAGGAAGTTATGCACGCTTGTGGGGTCTGGGTGTGCTCCTAGGGTGTTAATGCACACTTGTGGGGTCTGTGTGTGCTCCTAGGGGGTTAATGCACACTTGTGGGGTCTGTGTGTGCTCCTAGGGGGTTAATGCACTTCTTGTGGGGTTCTGTGTGTGCTCCTAGGGGGTTAATGCACACTTGTGGGGTCTGTGTGTGCTCCTAGGGGGTTATGCACACTTGTGGGGTCTGTGTGTGCTCCTAGGGGTTTATGCACGGTTGTGGGATCTGTGTGTGCTCCTAGGGCGTTATGCACGGTTGTGGGGTCTGTGTGTGCTCCTAGGGGTTTGTATATGTTTGAGGAAAAGGTGCGTGTAAATGGGTGTGGCTTAAAAATGGGTGTGGTTTAAAAAATGGGTGTGGTTTTCCTACACACAAACACAGAACCTGTTGTTAAAAATTTGAATCCCACCCCTGCGTCCAGAGATCCGAAATGTAATCCAGGGAAAAGAGAGAGTGGCTTGGTATAGCGCTGCCGGTAAGGATTATGATGCCACCAAATGTATCATAAAACTTGTTTTATATTTAAGGCTACGCGTTTCAGAGCAAGTATCCATCTCTCTTTTCCCTGGCAGCAGGTGAAAGATACATCATGTTTACTTTCCTTTGAAGGTGGAAGATGTCCTGCAGTTCAATCAGATCAGAGCTGGCCACAACTAGAGGGCCCCAGCTACAATAATGTACTGTTCCGAAAGGGCCCAAAGGGGAGGAGGGACGTCTGGCAGCAGCAGCCAGAGCCCAGCATTCACCTGCACTACAATACCTTCTATGCTTGTAACAGCTAATCTAGGTCTCGTACTTGTCCTACAGTATGATATTAACACTTCAATAGAGATACCTCTAACACTTTTTGCAAATTTGTTATTTAGTCTTTGATGGTATAGTAATACTCTATAAATGGAACCTATGTACCATATGTTGTTTACATTCTTTTTGTGATTTTGACCATGTACGTCTGCTATTGGTGACCTTTAGATACCAGTAAATTTTAAACTTTAATGCTGTGCTCTTTTGCATAGTGTTAGAGCCTTGCTGTAACGCCCACAGGGCGTGATGAGGTAAAGTGAACTCATCAGTGGTAGCTGTATACCCGATACTCAAGAGACAGGAGAATGAGTTTCATAAAACCAAAGACATTTATTAAAGAAAGTTTAACAAGAGGGAAAAAGTGCCTGTGAGGAGAACCCTCTGGATCATGACACTGTATCACGTAGTGGAGCACGGGGCAAGGTATACCCCTATACAGGGATTCCCCCGTCACAACACCAGGAGGCCTAAATGCCGCGAATCCCAGACCAGAGGAACCACCCATACAGACCGGATAGAAGAGACTGTGGAATACTGGCTCTGTCGGTGTAGGGAATCCTGGAAGCTCCATGTAATCCGGAAAGGCTAATCCAGCTGGTAGTGGTATCTGGATGGTTCCGTGAGGTGAGGCTTGGTCATCCTGAAGTGGGATCCGGAGTGTCCAGAGGAATCCAGGACAGGGAACTACCAGCAGAGAATTCTGTGGAGACAGAGGTATTAGTAAAAAGCAAAGCAGCAGCCTTCTAATCGCAGAGCACAACAGAATGTGGCCTGAGCTGGAGGCAACGATCCTACAGAATGACACATGTCAGGCACCTCCTTTAAGGGGATGATGCTTTTTATGCACAGAGCATCACAGCACAGACAGCCCTAATAGAGAACAGTTGCCCTGCTGCTTTAAGTATGTGCAGGAAGTGGGGCGCCTCCTAAGAGCATTTCCAGGAGACCTGCCAAGGGGATGCAGGTTCCTAGCAGAGAAAGGAGCAGCCAATCATCTAGAACCACGGACAGGGTGAGCAGTAACCAGTGGAGCTGCGTGATAGGCGCCGGTCTCCTGGCGCAGCAGGGACAGAGCAGGTGAAGCACATAGCGCCGTGTGATGCGCGCCGGTCTCCATTTCCATGAGAGACCGGACCCGCAGCTGAGGGCATGACATTTGCTCATTGATGTATGACTCGCTTACTATTGTTGTTTCTGTCACACTCTGAGGCATTTTGTTTATGTATCTACATTTTAATAATTTTTTCTAATAAAATATTGTTCTTAAATCTATTTGATTGTCATGTGTATCCCTACTATCACAAGACAAAAAACAAAGGCAGCACACCAGTTCAGGGTGAAAAAATGTGGCTATTTAATTGCCCAAAATTGCAACATTTCGTCTCAGGGTTGTGATCCACTTTCTTTCTTGAGAAAGGCTCACAAACCTGAGCCGAAACATTGCCATTTTGGGCAATTAAATAGCCACATTTTTTCACCCTGAACTGGTGTGCTGCCTTCGTTTTTTGTCTGTATATGGAGGTTTGGTCATTGCCTTGGAGGCACGGCACCAAGGAACGCTATCTGCCTGTGCTGCTTTTCGTTTTCTTTTCTTTACTATCACAAGAGTGATTTGCTGGTGGTGGTACTGTTGATTCTATGCGTTTTCCAGTGACATATGTTATTGTTTCAGTGGATCTATCTTTCATGATATCAATCTATTCATAAGATACAGAATAAGATGGACCCCAGCTTTGTCGCAGCGGCCAGATGTTCCTGCATAGTGGAGGGGATTTTATGAAATCCCGTCTCCACTATGCGTCCGATTACGCGGATGACAGACCCGCGAAACCGGACATGCGGCGCATCTTTTTAGACCGCAGCATGTCTATTTACCTTGTGGCGACGGAGCGTCACCGCAAGGTAAATAGCAGAGTCCTATGTAGCGCTGCGGCGATTCCGGATGTGTTCAATGAACACATCCGGATTCACCGCGCGATCAGAAGGTGGCGGGGCTTTGGGCGGAGCGGGGTTTCCACTCCGTCCAAAACGCCAGGTTTCCTGACCGTGGAAACATGCCCTAAAGGGAATGTCTTATAAAGGCAATCCATCTATCTACGGCCTTTGCAGATGAACAGATAAGTTAATTTGTTTCATTCGTCTTTAGGATTAATATCCTCAAATTGTCTATGAATCAGTTATTTACAATGCATTTATGTGTGTTTATAAGTATACAAATAATGTATATTTCTCATATTCAACAGTCTTTGCTCTCTGCAGTAGAAGAAAACTAAGCACATTAAATACATCCTGTTTAATTAGTATTTGGCTGGTGGGCTAACAACACGAATGTGCTGTAATTCTGGAATCTTTTCATCCCAGATGCACAAACTTCAAACACTTTCAGGACCAAAGACAGCAGCTTCATCAGACAGAAAGAGACCATGGAGCCAAGAGCCTGCAGCCTGTAATCCGTTTGGTTTTATTTAACATGCAACCCTCAGGCTGAAGCATTAAAAAATCCTCAGATCATCAATTTCTAGAAGGCAACCTTTTTATCTTCCAATGCATTGGCTTTCAGAAGTAGCTGTTCACTGCTAATCCCCTCCAGTGAGGGTTCCCTATTCTGTGCCTTCTTTGAGCAGTCATGTGACTCTAGTAGGGAATTTTAAAATCACATCCACATATTCATACATTTAACGAGATTGTTGGTGTGATCTATTTTAGGTCGCTAGTAGCTGCCAAACAGGAGATCTCATAAACGACACATCAGCGGTCAGCGATCTCTTTAACGACTTTGGCGGTCGTTAGGATCTGTCATTAGCATGTACTGAGCGCTTCTGATTCATAGGAATTTCCAGCATCGCTCCTGCTCTCTGCGTCCTGCTAGCCTGCTTTGCAACTTCTGCGATCCTCTCTGTGACGCAAAAGAAAACTTACAGATATTGCGATCCACTCCGTGACGCTAAAAACCCTAGTCCAGCCTGCGACGCTGTCATATGCGTCACAAACGAGGTCGCTCGTCGTTCGCAAAAGGTGCCAAACACAGCAATATAGGCTCACCAGCGGGACGCCAACGATCAAAAAACGGTCCAGAACGCTAGTGAACGATCAGCGACATCACAGCAGGGGCCACATTGTTGCTACATGCCACACACAACGAGGTCGCTAACGAGATCGCTAATAGTGACGTTTTAGCGATCTCGTTAGCGATCTCGTTAGCATACCCTTTAGGATCACCCCTCAAAATCAAATTGATAGGTGATAATCACACTTTTAAGGCCCCCATACACATTAGAGAAAACAAAATATATACAGTACAGCAAAACAAAAGGAGAGTATCAAACCAGTGTATAGTATGGTGACATATTCTTGCTAGGATATGAATCGCAGACTATTCGGAAATGAAAAAGAAACCCAAAAGATTCAGGTTAGTTGTAAATAGTAATTAGCATGGGGGCCCAGTTAGATAGTGTCAAAAGTGAAACCAGAAAGGTAAAATAAAGAAAAGCCATGAGGCATATTACCTTGGAGGTCCAGGTTACCAACTGTGGTGCACACCCTGACGCGTGTTTCGGATTGATCCTTCTAACCAGCATCTGCTGCGCACCAGCCGAGCCCTACTTTTCACAGCCTGTTATATAACTACTTTTGGATGAACTGCCTGTCATACACTATTTTGTTTACTAGTGACTTGGTATTGTATGCACTTAGTTTTCCAACCTCTTTTTTTTGGTCCATTCAGTACCTTTATTCTATTAATGACTTTATCTAAACCAATTTTCACAAAAGGGATTTTTTTTTCTGATTTCATTAGTAGGCTGGCTTGTGTAGGACTACATAATTTACTACTGTTTCTTTCTATAGCATTCAGGGCCATATTATATTTATGATTGCTGTTTTGATACCATATGTTCAGTGATATGCCGTACTAGGCATAACATCCTACATGTTTGGCTTTATCTATGTATACATGACTTGCTCCTGTGTGGTTTAGGATATTTTTACTAGTACTAGATATTTTTATTAGTGTAACCATTGTGAGACAGTGAAGGGATGTGTATTGGATGGGGTGTACATCTCGCATAGGTACTTAGCTGACTGGCATAAGGGAAATGTATGGCTTTGTAAACCTAGTGGTGGAGCAAGTTCACTACACCCTCCATTCAGTACAGGCTTGCAGCTCAAACCTGAGGCCGCTCAGGTTCTAATTAGGCAGCCAGAAGTAGGTGGTGGAGAACACAGACATTTAGCTCTCTCAGTCTGGATGTGACTCCAGACACTGCAGGAGTCTCCGGGAAACCACACGCTGGTAAATACTGAGTATATGTGTTGTGTTGGGCCAGGCTGGTAGAGTCTGGGCTCTGATAGTGAGGGAACTATCTGTGTTTAGTGAGTAGCCGGACAGGCTCAGGATTTTGGTTTATGAGTTGGTTTTGCTCATGTTTGTTTGCTGTGGACTTACAATAAAGCTGGTTGCGGCCAGTTTGTACCGAAATTGCTGTCTGTGATTGAACTGTTTTGATGCCACTCCATCTACCCGAGACGGCGATCCCAGAGCTATATCCCCTGAAAAGCTTACAATTGGTGCTCGAATGCGGGCAGCACAGTGGCTAAAGCAGCAGCAAAGGAAAAGTCTGTTAAAGCAGTCTTAAAGAGACAGTAGCCCTAATAGGGTCTGCAGAGAAAAAAAAAAAAGTGTCTGCACAGCAAAGCTGAACTTGCTGTGGTAAAGACTGTGGAGTGTGTATGTCTTGAGTAAAGACTGCCGTTGTTGAGACAGTGAAGTCTGACAGCATGGATGACAGCATGGAGGCGCTGCTTAAATATATGGCGCAAGTTAGTGTGCAACAGCAGGAGACTAACCGATTGTTAAGGGAGCAGGTTGCAGCACTACGCCAGGATCTCAGCGCTTCGTCCCAGAGTAATGTCGCAAGGGCAGCTGCGTTGTCTGCAGTAAAGAAGTGGCTGGAGCCTGACGTTGGCAGCCATGCCCAGATGGTCGAAGAGGTGATAGTGGATCGCTACACCCGAGCACTAAAAAAGTGGATGGAGCCTGACGTCGGCAACCCTGCCCAAAGGGTCGAAAAGGTGATAGTGGACCGCTACACCCGAGCACTTCCTCCTGAGGTACAGCACGGGTCCGGGTCGGACAAGGAGACCACCAAGACGCCAAGCAACTCGTCAGTCTGATAGAGAGGTACTTCGCCACGAAAGACTCCCTCCGTGACCAGCCGTCGGAGCGGTCGTCACTTCAGAGTTCCCGGACGCCGAACTCTCCCGGTAAGAGCGTTCCAGCTGTTGGGGACAGGGGGTATGCTGATAGACGGGGACAGGCCCGAGGGGACATATGGGAGGAAAAGTGTGATGTTTCCCTGTCGGGAGACCCCAGGCCTAGAAAGGTCTTCCCGTCTGAACTCCTGGACTCAGGAAGTCGAGTGACTCTCATACATGACAGTCTGATTGATGGGGACTTCATCCCCGATAAACACCTGAGTGTGGTGTGCATCCATGGAGACACCAAAGTCTACCCAGAGACTACCGTGGATTTGGTCCCCAATCTCTGGGGGAAAAATGATTCTACTGGACAGTGTGATGAAGCTCCTACTGAGGTTGCGCGGTCCATAGGGGCGGAACACAATGCTAATGTGTTGTTGAATTTATGTAATGATAATGATGATGACCATGATAATGATAATGATGATGACTGTGATAATGATAATGAGGATGACCATGATAATGATGATGACCATGATAATGATAATGATGATGACCGTGATAATGATAATGAGGATGACCATGATAATAATGAATTTCCTTTACAGGTGATGTTGGGAGACGAGGATAGTGGTTCTCAGGAACCGAATGTCCCTGACCTACCTGTGTCCCGTGACAATTTTGGGAGTCAGCAGTTGCGAGACCCCACTATTAAAATGGCCCAGGAAAATATAACTGTTCTAAATGAGGTTTCCCAAGAGCCTGGCTCTGAGGAGAGGTTTCCTCATGTTGCCATGAACGATAACCTACTGTGTGGGGTCACTGAAGTCCAGGGAGAGGTCGTGAGTCAGCTCCTGGTACCTAAGCCAGATAGAAGCATGGTGCTGGGGTTGTCACATAGCCACGTGCTTGGTGGGCACCTGGGGATGGACAAGACCCAGAGTGACAGAGAGTCATTGGTGGCTGCGGGGGAATTAGAGAAAGGTGTAAAACCCCCTATACCTCCTGGGATGGTTGGTGACACGTTGTCAGTGCACCAAAAACAGGAAGTACGAGAGTTTCTGAGGAAAAATCAGCAGAGGTGTTCTGACTTGCCTGGTCGTACTTCTCTGGTGAGGCACTATACCGAGACTGAGCCCGGCACTAAGGTCAAGCTGAAACCGTGCAGGATACCCGAAGCCCGCAGAGAGCATAGGCCTGGGAGGTTACAGGGTAGTGCGGATGCTTTGTCCGGAGTTCACTGTCTCTTTAGGATTGATGACCAGCCCTCCGGTCTGGAGAAGAGGGGGGGGATATGTGAGACAGTGAAGGGATGTGTATTGGATGGGGTGTACATCTCGCATAGGTACTTAGCTGACTGGCATAAGGGAAATGTATGGCTTTGTAAACCTAGTGGTGGAGCAAGTTCACTACACCCTCCATTCAGTACAGGCTTGCAGCTCAAACCTGAGCCCGCTCAGGTTCTAATTAGGCAGCCAGAAGTAGGTGTTGGGAACACAGACATAGAGCTCTCTCAGGCCTTTATCAAGTAAGGCCTGAAAATGGCCGAAACGTCGTATTTTATGGTGGCTGAATAAAGACTTGTTATACTTCACTGGATTGGATGCTGTTCCTATTTTTTCGTTGGACTGTTGTTCATTTGGATCCTTGAACGCCTGAACGTGCATCCGTGCTAACTCCCAGTGCTGTCAGTGCTTGAATACTTATAGAGCTCTCTCAGTCTGGATGTGACTCCAGACACTGCAGGAGTCTCCGGGAAACCACACGCTGGTAAATACTGAGTATATGTGTTGTGTTGGTTTTGCTCATGTTTGTTTGCTGTGGACTTACAATAAAGCTGGTTGCGGCCAGTTTGTACCGAAATTGCTGTCTGTGATTGAACTGTTTTGATGCCACTCCGTCTACCCGAGACAGCGATCCCAGACCTATATCCCCTGAAAAGGATATATGTTTTATGTAGTGTGGGCACCCGTTTTCTTTAGTGCCACCATGTAACCATTGCTTGCGAAAAACTAGATTACTTACCGGTAATTGTGTTTCATGGAGTCCACGACAGCACCCACTTGAGAGGGGACCCGCCCATAGGAACAGGAAACCTACAGGTAAAAATGGGCAGTCGCCCTCGCCTCCTCAGTTGGATTACAGAGCATGAGAGGAACCACCAAAAAAGATTTAGACAATCTCCAATAATAACTAATCAATATATAACCACCATCAGGAGGGAATCACATATACCCATATACACTGCTCAAAAACTAAAGGGAACACTTAAACAACAGAATATAACTCCAAGTAAATCAAACTTCTGTGAAATCAAACTGTCCACTTATTAAGCAACACTGATTGACAATCAATTTCACATGCTGTTGTGCAAATGGAATAGACAACAGATGGAAATTATTGGCAATTATCAAGACACACTCAATAAAGGAGTGGTTCTGCAGGTGAGGACCACAGACCACATCTCAGTTCTAATGCTTCCTGCTGATGTTTTGGTCACTTTTGAATGTTGGTTGTGCTTTCACACTTGTGGTAGCATGAGATGGACTCTAAAACCCACACAAGTGGCTCAGATAGTGCAGCTCATTAAGGATGGCACATCAATGCGAGCTGTGGCAAGAAGGTTTGCTATGTCTGTCAGCGTAGTGTCCAGAAGCTGGAGGCGCTACCAGGAGACAGGCCAGTACACCAGATGTGGAGAGGGCCGTAGGAGGGCAACAACTCAGCTACCTCCGCCTTTGTGCAAGGAGGAACAGGGGGAGCAAAGCCAGAGCCCTGCCAAATTACCTCCAGCAGGCCACAAATGTGCATGTGTCTGCACAAACGGTTAGAAACCGACTCCATGAGGATGGTCTGAGTGCCTGACGTCCACAGATGGGGGTTTTGCTCACAGCCCAACATTGTGCAGGACGCTTGGCATTTGCCACCGAACACCAGGATTGGCAAATTCGCCACTGGCGCCCTGTGCTCTTACAGATGAAAGCAGGTTCACACTGAGCACATGTGAGAGTCTGGAGACGCCATGGAGAGTGATCTGCTGCCTGCAACATCCTTCAGCATGACCGATTTGGCAGTGGGTCAGTAATGGTGTGGGGTGGCATTTCTTTGGAGGGCCGCACAGCCCTCCATGTGCTCGCCAGAGGTAGCCTGACTGCCATTAGGTACCGAGATGAGATCCTCAGACCCCTTGTGAGACCATATGCTGGTGCGGTTGGCCCTGGGTTCCTCCTAATACAGGACAATGCCAGACCTCATGTGGCTGGAGTGTGTCAGCAGTTCCTGCAAGATGAAGGCATTGAAGCTATGGACTGGCCGCCCGTTCCCCAGACCTGAATCTGATTAAGCACATCTGGGACATCATGTCTCGCTCCATCCACCAGTGTCACGTTGCACCATACACTGTCCAGGAGTTGGCGGATGCTTTAGTCCAGGTCTGGGAGGAGATCCCTCAGGAGACTATCCGCTGCCTCATCAGGAGCATGCCCAGGCATTGTAGGGAGGTCATACAGGCACGAGGAGGCCACACACACTACTGAGCATCATTTTGACTTGTTTTAAGGACATTGCATTCCACTTTAATTTTGTGTGTGACTCCAAATCCAGGCCTCCATTGGTTAATAAATTTGATTTCCATTGATGATTTTTGTGTGATTTTGTTGTCAGCACATTCAACTTTGTACAGAACAAAGTATTCAATGAGAATATTTCATTCATTCAGATCTAGGATGTGTTATTTGAATGTTCCCTTTATTTTTATGAGCAGTGTATAACTAAGGGAGGGAAGTGAGTGGGTGCTGCCGTGGACTCCAGAAAACATAATTACCGGTAAGTAATCTAGTTTTTTCTTCTCATCACAACAGCACCCACTTGAGAGAGACTTTCAGAGAACCATCACCTAGATGGGACCATGGTATCGAGGACAGATCTCCCGAAAAACAAGTCAGAGGATGATGATAAATCAAATCTATAGTGGTTGTAAAAGGTAGATTGTGAAGATCATGTTGCTTCCTTACATATCAGATCGATCGAGATGTCCACCTTCTCAGCCCAGGAGGATGCCATGGCCCGTGCTGAATGGGCCCTCACTCCATCGGGGTGTGTTTTCACCTTTCGCTGAGTAGGCCAGACAGATTGCATCTCTGAGGCTGGTTTCACATTTGCGGATGGAGGTGCTGCTTTGCACCTCCTCCGGTCAGCTCCGCCTATGTCTGCATGCGGCCTGCGCACTTATATTTAACACTAGATGGTGGCCCGATTCTAACGCATCAGGTATTCTAGAATATGTATGTAGTTTATTTATGAAGATTTAAGAATAATGCAATGAACACACAGGATTTTTCGGGTAAAATATATACATTATCATTAAATGTTATTGCTCATAGAACTTAATACAACTGAACAAAATTATGAAACAGATCATCAAAATATATAAACTATTACATGAATATCTAACTGTATTTAAATAAATCATCGGACAAAAGAAGTACATCGACTCTATAATATACAGTATTTAACAATATCAACCCAAAATATTTTTGTACACTACATTTTTTGTGAATACTTTTTGACTATCTCCGCATCGTGTTACTGCCTAGTGTTGCGGTGTCTCTCTTTCCCGACGTTGTCTGTGAGATTCGGCATCCTGGGCTTGTCTGGCGGCAGTGTGTTGTGGTGTCTCCTGTTCCCGACGTTTTCTGTGAGATTCCACATCCTGGGCTTGTCTAGCGGCAGTGTTTTGTGGTGTCTGTTGCTCTCGATGTTGTCTTTTTATTGTTGCTTCTGCTGCTTTTCTGTCATCGTCATCGTCAGTGGCGTATTTTTGCTTACGACCCATTGGAAGACAGGAAGCGTAAAGAAGTATCTGTTCAGCTCGCTGTGACTGGCAGAACGTGTTCAGTAAACGTGACAGAAGTACATCAGACGCTGTGAATCAAAAAACATGTTCAGTACATCATGGGCAGTTGGTGAGTCACATGACCACATGGGCGGAGTTAGCCCTGCTATCTCCCGACGGTGGCGTACTTATTTTAAATTCGACCCCAATTTGCTAGAGAGCGTGTTTAAATTTGGCGCCAAAATCGCCGCGACCAATCAGCAGAGCGGTGTTTAAATTTGGCGCCAATATCGTGTATTACCTCATGTCACTGTGTATTACCTCATGTCACTGTGTATTACCTCATGTTACCGTATATTACCTCATGTTACCTGTGTATTACCTCATATTACTGTGTATTACCTCATATTACTGTGTAGTATCTCATGTTACTGTATATTACCTCATTTTACTGTGTATTACCTTTTGTTACTTATGTATTACCTCATGTCACCTGTGTATTACCTCATGTCACTGTGTATTACCCGTGTTCAGTAAACGTGACAGAAGTACATCAGACACTGTGACTGACAAAACATGTTCAGTACATCATGAGCAGTTGGTGAGTCACATGACCACATGGGCGGAGTTAGCCCTGCGTCGCTGATGTTACTGTGTATTACCTCATGTCACTGTGTATTACCTCATATTACTGTGTATTACCTCATATAACAGTGTATTACTTCATGTTACTGTGTATTACCTCATATTACTGTGTATTACCTATATAACTGTGTATTACCTCATGTTACCGTATATTACCTCATATTACCTGATCTTACCTGTGTATTACCTCATGTTACTGTGTATTACCTCATATTACTGTGTATTACCTCATATCACTGTGTATTACCTCATGTTACCGTATATTACCTCATATTGCCTGATGTTACTTATGTATTACCTCATGTCACCTGTGTATTACCTCATGTCACTGTGTATTACCCGTGTTCAGTAAACGTGACAGAAGTACATCAGACACTGTAACTGACAAAACATGTTCAGTACATCATGGGCAGTTGGTGAGTCACATGACAACATGGCCAGAGTTAGCCCTGCGTCGCTGATTGGCCGCGGCCGGATCAATCAGCGACTCGGGATTTCCTGGACAGTCAGACAGACAGACAGGATAAGACGATTATATATACTAGATTAGGTACGCAGGCCGTGCAGATGTATGCGGATGCCGCCGCATGCGTCGTTTTGACGGTGCGGCAACCTGCACTGAACGCAACATGTTGCATTTTGTTGCGGTCGCCACACCGTAAAAAACGACGCATGCGGCAGCATCCGCATACATCTGCATGGCCTGCGTACCTAATGTTAACCCCTTCATGACCCAGCCTATTTTGACCTTAAAGACTGGCCATTTTTTCCAATTCTGACCAGTGTCCCTTTATGATGTAATAACTCAGGAACGCTTCAACGGATCCTAGCGATTCTGAGACTGTTTTTTCATGACATATTGGGCTTCATGTTAGTGGTAAATTTAGGTCGATCATTTTTGCGTTTATTTGTGAAAAAAATGGAAATTTGGCGAAAATTTAGAAAATTTCGCAATTTTCAAATTTTGAATTTTTATTCTGTTAAACCAGAGAATTATGTGACACAAAGTAGTTAATAAATAACATTTCCCACATGTCTACTTTACATCAGCACAATTTTGGAAACAAAATTTTTTTTTGTTAGGAAGTTATAAGGATTAAAAGTTGACCAGCGATTTCTCATTTTTACAACAAAATTTACAAAATCATTTTTTTTACGGACCACCTCACATTTGAAGCCACTTTGAGGGTTCTATATTGCAGAAAATACCCAAAAGTGACACCATTATAAAAACTGCACCCCTCAAGCTACTCAAAACTATATTCAAGAAGATTAACCCTTCAAGTGCTTCACAGGAACTAAAGCAACGTGGAAGGAAAAAATGGACATTTTAATTTTTCCAACAAAAATTTTCTTTTAGCATCAATTTTTTCATTTTTACATAGGCAACAGGATAAAATGTATCCTAAAATTTGTTGGGCAATTTCTCCTGAGTACACAGATACCTCATATGTGGTCATAAACCACTGTTTGGGCTCAGAAGGGAAGGAGCGCCATTTGACTTTTTGAATGGAAAATATGCTGGAATATTTAGCTGTTGCCATGTCGCATTTGGAGAGTCCCTGTGTGCCTAAACATTGGAGCTCCCCAACAAGTGACCCCATTTTGGAAACTAGACCCCCCCAAGGAACTTATCTAGATGCATAGTGAGCACTTTGAACCCCCAGGTGTTTCACAAATTCATCCGTAAAAAAAAGAAAGTACTTTTTTTTCCCAAAAATTTTCTTTTAGCCTTAATTTTTTCATTTTCACATGGATAACAGGATAAAATGGATCCTAAAATTTGTTGGGCAATTTCTCCTGAGTACACAGATACCTCATATGTGGTCATAAACCACTATTTGGGCGCACGGCAGGGCCCAGAAGGGAAGGAGCGCCATTTGACTTTTTGAATGGAAAATTAGCTCCAATCGTTAGCGGAAACCATGACGCGTTTGGAGAGCCCCTGTGTGCCTAAACAGTGAAAAACCCCCACATGTGACACCATTTTGGAAACTAGACCCCTTATGGAACTTATCAAGATGTGTTGTGAGCACTCTGAACCCCAAGTGCTTCACAGATGTTTATAACGCAGAGCAGTGAAAATAAAAAAATCATTTTTTTCCACAAAAATTATTTTTTAGCCCGCTATTTTTTTATTTTCACAAGGGTAACAGGGGAAATTGGACCACAAAAGTTGTTGTGCAATTTGTCCTGAGTACGCTGATACCCCATATGTAGGGGGGAACCACTGTTTTTGCGCAGAAGGGAAGGAGCGCCGTTTTGGAATGCAGACTTGATGGAATGTTCTGCGGGCGTCATGTTGCGTTTGCAGAGCCCCTGATGTGCCTAAACAGTAGAAACCCTCCACAAGTGACCCCATTTTGGAAACTAGACCCCCCAAGGAGCTTATCTAGATGTGTAGTAAGCACTTTGAACCCCCAAGTGCTTCACAGAAGTTTATAAACGCAGAGCAGTGAAAATAAAAAATCATTTTTGTTCCTCAAAAATCATTTTTTACCCTGCTATTTTTTATTTTCACAAGGGTAACAGGATAAAATGGACCCCAAAAGTTGTTGTCCAGTTTTTCCTGAGTACGCTGGTGCCCCATATGTGGGGGGAACCACTGTTTGGGCCCACGGCAGGGCTCAGAAGGAAGGAGCGCCATTTGACTTTTTTAATGGAAAATTAGCTCCAATCGTTAGCGGACACCATGTCGTGTTTGGAGAGCCCCTGTGTGCCTAAACTTTGGAGCTCCCCCACAAATGACCACATTTTGGAAACTAGACCCCCTAAGGAACTTATCTAGATGCACAGTGAGCACTTTGAACCCCCAGGTGCTTCACAGAAGTTTATAATGCAGAGCCGTGAAAACAAAAAATCATTTTTTTTTCTCAAAAAATGATTTTTTTTTAGCCCCCTCTTTTTATTTTCACAATGGTTACAGGAGAAATTGGACCCCAAAAGTTGTTGTACAGTTTTTCCTGAGTACACTGGTACCCCATATGTGGGGGGGAACCACTGTTCGGGCACACGTTTGGGCTCGGAAGGGAAGTAGTGACGTTTTGAAATGCCGACTTTGATGGAATGGTCTGTGGGCGTCATGTTACGTTTGCAGAGTCCCTGATGTGTATAAACAGTAGAAACTCCCCACAAGTGACCCCATTTTGGAAACTAGACCCCGCAAGGAACTTATCTAGATGTGTGGTGAGCACTTTGAACCCCAAGGGCTACACAGAAGTTTATAACACCCGGGCATGAAAATAAAAAAATCATATTTTTTCCACAAACATGATCTTTTAGTCCCAATTTTTTTATTTTTCCCAAGGGTAACAGGAGAAATTAGACCCCAAAAGCTGTTGTCCAATTTGTCCTGAGTACGCTGATATCCCATTTGTGGGAGAAAACTACTGTATGGGCACAAGTTGGGGCTCGGAAGGGAAGTAGTGACGTTTTGAAATGCCGACTTGATGGAATGGTCTGCGGGCGTCATGTTACGTTTGCAGAGCCCCTGATGTGCCTAAACTGTGGAAACCCCCCAAATGTCACGGGTGTGTCGCCTCGAAGATCTTCGCGATTACACAATCTGACTTCTCGCAGCTGAGTTTTTGGTGCTTGGTGTTTTTCGGCAGTGAGGGAGTTAATTCTCTCTCTCTCTGTGTTAGACGAGGCCCAGCCTCGCCCAGCTGCAGTTAATGCTGCAGTAATTAGATTCCTTCAAATACCTGCCAGTCTGCTAGGAATGTATCGGTGAAAGCATTCATGCAGACCAGCAGAGCAGATCGTGGTATTGTGAAGTCTGAAGTGAAGAGTACCTGGTGTGGTTTTTTCCCCTCCTCGCTTTATCATTTATTTCCATACCCGTTGGTGTTCCCTCTGTAGTTGTGGACTGAGTTTTGTATGCAAAGTGGATTTTAGTTTACCCCTTGTACTGTGTCGTTCGTCTATTACTGTGTTTAGGCATATATCTTCCAATCCCCTGTGGTTGTGATCAGGGTCCTTCTCAGGACTAGATTACTGAGGGTCAGGGATTTGCAGGAGATAGGGTTACGCTGGCGGCCTGGACCTCTGTACCATCAACAGTACCTCCAGGTAGAGGGATTAGTCAGGGCCCCTGCTTAGGGTCAGCATAGACCCCGGACCTCCTGTATGCAGTGATAGCGTGACACCAAATGACCCCATTTTGGAAACTAGACCACTCAAGGAACTTATCTAGATGTGTAGTGAGCACTTTGAACCCCCAAGTGCTTCACAAGTTTATAACCCAGAGCCATGAAAATAAAAAATAATTTTTTTTCCTCAAAAAATGATTTTTTAAGCCCACAATTTATTATTTTCACAAGGGTAACAGGAGAAATCGGACCACAAAAGTTGTTGTCCTGTTTGTCCTGAGTACGCTGGTTCCCCATATGTGGGGGGGAACCACAGTTTGGGCACACGTCGGGGCTCGGAAGGGAAGTAGTGATGTTTTGTAATGCCAACTTGATGGAATGGTCTGCGGGCGTCATGTTACGTTTGCAGAGCCCATCATGTGCCTAAACAGTAGAAACCCCCCCAAGTGACCCCATTTTGGAAACTAGATCACCCAAGGAACTCCTCTAGATGAGTGGTGAGCACTTTGAATCTCCAAGTTCTTCACAGAAGTTTATAACGCAGAGCCGTGAAAATAAAAAATCATTTATTTTTCTACAAACATGATCGTTTAGTCCCCAATTTTTTTCCCCCAAGGGTAACCGAAGAAATTAGACCCCCAAAGTTGTTGTGAATTTTTTTCTGAGTACGCTGATACCCAGGGCCGGCGTCAGCACCCGGCACACCCGTGCCAGTGCCGGGGCCCTGAGCAGGCGGGGGGGCCCACTCGCAGTCTGGCACCCCCGCGCGGAGAGCGGTGTCAGCACCGCCACTGGGCCCCCCCCCGCCTGCTCAGGGCCCCGGCAGCAGCTGGCAACAATACTTACCTCTCCCGTGCCTCCGCTGCCGCAGCTCCGGGCTCCAGGGGGCGCCGGCGCTTCCTCTCACAGCCGGCCACTGAATGACGTCATCATTCAGCGGCCGGCTGTGGCACAGAGCGCGGGGACGCTGAACAGGTAAGACGTCTCTGTGTGTGTGTCTCTGTGTGTGTATGTAGTGCGGTGCTTTGTGTGTGTATGTATGTGTGTGTGTGTATGTATGTATGTGAGAGAGTGCTTGTGTGCTGTCTGTGTGTGATGATGGGCAGGCATTGCTGATAATGGGGAGGCATTGATGATGGGGAGAAGATGATGATGGGCAGGCATTGCTGATAATGGGAGGCATTGATGATGGGCAGGCATTGCTGATAATGGGGAGGCATTGATGATGATGGGGAGAAGATGATGATAATGGGCAGGCATTGATGATGGGGAGAAGATGATGATGGGCAGACATTGATGATGATGGGGAGGAGATGATGATGGGCAGGCATTGATGATAATGGGCAGGCATTGATGATGGGGAGAAGATGATGATGATGGGCAGGCATTGATGATGATGGGAAGGCAATCATGATGATAATGGGGAGTCTTTCCACAGCGCCCTTTCCTGAGCTGTAACAGTGCAGAACGCAGTACAGAGCAGAGGAGAGCTCCATATTTTGTATGGAGCATTATATGGGGACCAGTATCCTGTATGGAGCATTATATGGGGACCAGTTTCCTGTATGGAGCATTATATGGGGACCAGTATCCTGTATGGAGCATTATATGGGGACCAGTATCCTGTATGGAGCATTATATTGGGTCCAGTATTCTGTATGGAGCATTATTTTGGGTCCAGTATTCTGTATGGAGCATTATATGGGGGGTGACATCCTGCATGGGGTATTATATGGGTGATGAGGGGGAGACTGTGGTGCCCATAATATTGTATGGAGGACTGTACTGTCCGGTCTGTACTGTGCGCTGTGAGGATTTGGCGGTTTTTGAGCTATTGTACAATTTACAATAAATATCACTCATGTAATGGAAGAAGTGAAGTGTTTGGCATTGTACTATACCCATAATTCTCTGCCGTATCTGTGCATCATGAATCGTGGTCTGTGTTAAAGGGGCCCACTGAGGCTCTTTCGCCCGGGGCCCATAAAAACCTGGAGCCGGCCCTGCTGATACCCCATATGTGGGGGTAAACCACTGTTTGGGCACACGTCGGGGCTCGGAATAAAGGGAGCACGGTTTGACTTTTTGAACGCAAAATTTGCAGGAATCAATGGTGGCGCCACGTAGCGTTTGGAGACCCCCTGATGTGCCTAAATAGTGGAAACCCCTCAATTCTAACTCCAACCCTAACCCCAACACACCCCTAACCACAACCCTAACCCCTACACACCCCTAACCCTAATCCAAACCCTAACCATAACCCTAACCCCAACACACCCCTAACCCTAATCCCATCCCTAACCATAACCCTAACCACAAGCCTAACGCTAATCCCAACCCTAACCCCAAAACACCCCTAACACTAATCCTAACCCTAATCCCAACCCTAACCCTAATTCCAACCCTAACCCAAATTCCAACCCTAACCCTAATTCCAACCCTAACCCTAATTCTAACTGTAACCCTAATTCTAACCCTAACCCTAATTCTAACCCTAATGCTAAGGCTAGGTTCACATTACTTTTTACCAGCCCGTTCAACACATAGCGTTGACGAGCTGGTAACGGTATAGCATAACGCGATCGCGTTATGCTATACCCACTAGCGCAGATGAATCAGCAGATAATTCATCTGTGCTAGCGGTGACGGAGCCCAGATGCTGCAGCCTGCGTCCGAGGCTCCGTCACTGAATGACGGCATGTCGCGAACGCATTTCGATTTATGGCATGCGTTGCGATGCGCCCTCAAATGGGGGTGAATGGCAGCGTTAACGGACTGTGTTACACCATGTTATACCGTTGTGTAACACAATCCGTCTAACGGACTGCCATAACGCAATATGAACCCTAACCCTAGTCCTAACCCTAACCCTAGTCCTAACCCTAACCCTAGTCCTAACCCTAACTGTAATTCTAAGCCTAATGGAAAAATAAAAATATTTTTATTTTATTATTGTTCCCTATCTATGGGGTGATGAAGGGGGGGTTATTTACTATTTTTTTTATTTTGATCACTGTGATAGGGTCTATCACAGTGATCAAAATGTACTTTCATTCATGTATTGAATCTGCCCGCCATTTTTGAAGATGGCAGCACCCATGGACCAGGCAGGAGAGAGGCCGGGAGGAAGACGGCAACTCCAGGGGTAACTGGGGGGGATCGGAAGCCTGGGGGGGTGTTGTGAATGTGCTAGAGATGGTTTATGAGCAGAGGCTCCCTCTGGTGGTTACAGACAGGGGTGATGAAGGGGGGGTTATTTACTATTTTTTTTATTTTGATCACTGTGATAGGGTCTATCACAGTGATCAAAATGTACTTTCATTCATGTATTGAATCTGCCCGCCATTTTTGAAGATGGCAGCACCCATGGACCAGGCAGGGAGAGGCCGGGAGGAAGACGGCAACTCCAGGGGTAACTGGGGGGGATCGGAAGCCTGGGGGGGTGTTGTGAATGAGCTAGAGATGGTTTATGAGCAGAGGCTCCCTCTGGTGGTTACAGACAGTACTGAACCTTTCAGCGAGGAATGGCAATCTGGGATCACTGACTGGTCTGATATAAGGAAGGTTCCCTCCCATGATGGTCGCTGGTGATCAATTGTTCTTGTCTCAATTGCGGTTCCTGGTTCATTTAGAAGTTGCTGGATTCTTGCCTGCACCTGCTGCTTTCACATAAGATATTTTCTGCTTTTCTTTTTGTGCTTGCTTTTTTCATAGTTTTCTGCACTTTTGTGGAGGTCAGTCCCGGGGCCTGTGCTCCTCTCAATTTATCTGTAGCCACTGTTATCTGTTCATTTGCTTTTTCCTGTTTTTTCAGTGGCTGCCAATGTGTTAATGCTGGCACTCCTGTTTTTTCTGCCTCTCCCCAGTCTCAGGATGTTCCTGACTTTTTGACTGATTTTTCTGATGTGTTTAGTGAAAGTAAATCTGCATCCTTGCCCCCTCACAGGAGCTACGATTGCGCTATTGAATTAGTGCCTGGTGGTAAATTTCCTAAAGGTCGCCTTTTTAACTTGTCTGTACCTGAACACGATGCTATGCGATCTTATATCAAGGAGTCATTGGAGAACGGTCATATCAGACCATCCTCTTCACCCTTGGGTGCCGGTTTTTTCTTTGTGACCAAAAAGGATGGTTCATTGAGGCCGTGTATTGATTATCGCCTCCTGAATAAGATCACTGGTGGCAGAGCTAGCCCTATTATTAAGAGCAAACTCATCCAAAGGCAAAAAAGAGACCCAGTCATCTTGATCAGCAGACACAAAACATCTCAAATAAGTCTCCAAGGTCTGGTTTGTTCTCTCGGTTTGTCCATTGGTCTGAGGATGAAAAGCAGAGGAGAAAGATAATTGAACACCAAGTTTAGAACAAAATGTCCTCCAAAATCTGGAAACAAACTGGACTCCTCTGTCAGACACAATGTTCTCCGGAATGCCATGTAACCGAACCACGTGCTGGTTACATGGGACAAACAATTTCCCAATAGGGCAGCGCTCAGGTTTATCCTCCTGACACCCTTCCAGAGCCAGTCTCAAATTGGGCGAGATGGCGGAAAGAACTACTCCCTCTTTCAAAATAACAGTAGGATCAGATAATTCAGAAGAGTCCGCAAAGAAACTCCTCGAGAAGGCATCCGCCTTAACATTCTTAGTGCCAGGAAAAAAGAAACCACAAAATTAAAACGTGTGAAAAACAAGGCCCACCTGGCCTGTCTAGCATTAAGTCGCTTGGCTGATTCGAGATAAACCAGATTCTTATGGTCCGTGAGGACCACCACCTGATGTTTGGCTCCTTCCAGCCAATGTCTCCACTCTTCAAAAGCCCACTTCATGGCCAATAACTCCCGATTACCCTCGTCATAATTACGTTCGGTTGGAGAAAATTTTTGAGAGAAAAAGGCACAAGGGTTACTCTTACAAAACGGCACCTGCCCCAATTTCAGAGGCATCAACCTCCACCTGAAACGGTAGAGAAACATCAGGCTGCCGTAGAACAGGAGCAGAAGTGAATCTCTGCTTAAGTTCCTGAAACGCAGAGACTGCCTCAGGAGGCCAATTCACCACATCAGAACCCTTTTTGGTCAAATCAGTCAATGGTTTTAGGCTATGTGCACACGTTGCGGAATTGCCATGGAAATTTCCGTGGCAATTCCGCACCTCCCTGCTGCGGGAAATACGCATATTATAGGTATGCGTATTCCCGCTAAAAACGCGTTTTGCAAGCGTAATTAGCTTGCAGAATGCTAGCGTTTTACAAGCGATCTGACAGGTTGGTCACACGAGTCAAACAAGTGTTTGACAAGTGTGACCAACTTTTTACTATTGATGCCGCCTATGTCGCATCAATAGTAAAAAGATCTAATGTTCAAAATAATTAAAAAATAATAAATAATGATATTCTCACCTTCCGACGGCCCCCGCAGCTTTCCCGCCTCTCAGCGACGCTCCCGGCCAATCCCGTTCCCAGGCGTCCTTTGCGACAATCACCCCGATGACGTAGCATCATGCGAGACCGCTACGTCATCTGGGGTGATTCTCGCAATGCATTACTGGGAACGGGATTGGCCGGGAGCGTCGCTGAGAGGCGAGAAAGCTGCGGTGGCCGCCGGAAGGTGAGAATATCACTATTTTTTATTTTAATTATTGTTTTTACACGGATATGGTACCCAGGGCCTGGAGCAGAGTCTCCTCTCCTCCAGACCCTGGGTACCATCCGCACATGAACCGCTTACTTTGCGCATGGTAGGCACAGCCACATGCGGAAAGTAATCGGTTCAATGCATTCCTATGGCGGCAGAATCGCCGCTGTTCTGCAAAAAAGAATGAGCATGCTGCGGATTCTTCCGCGATGCGATTCCGCCGCGGAAAAACCCGCAGCATGTGCACAGCATTGCAGAATCCCATAGGCCATAATGAGTTGTATTGTGTAAGCGGTTTTGCCGCGGTTTCGTGGCGTTTCTGCCGCGAAAAACCGCGGCAAGACCGCTAGGAATCCGCAACGTGTGCACAGGCCCTAATAATACCGGAGAAGTTACCAATAAATTTACGATAAAAATTGGCAAAACCCAAAATTCTCTGAAGAGCCTTTAATGAAGTAGGTTGGACCCAAACACAGATGGCCTAACCTTGACCGGGTCCATTTCAATAACAGACGGAGACAAAATGAATCCCAGAAATGAGACCTTCTGTACGCCAAAAAGACACTTTGATCCCTTCACATACAGTGCATTCTCTCTCAAAATCTGGAACACAGTCCAAACATGTTTCACACCAGAGTCCCAGTCATTGGAAAAAATCAAGATATCATCCAAATAAACAATCAGAAATTTATCCACAAAATCCCTGAAAATATCATTCATGAAGGATTGGAAGACGGAAGGAGCATTAGTGAGCCCAAAGGGCATCACTAGGTACTCAAAATGCCCCTCTGGGGTATTAAACGCCGTCTTCCATTCATCCCCATGCTTAATGCGAATAAGGTTATATGCCCCCCTGAGGTCAAGCTTGGCAAACCAACTAGCACTTTTCACCCTGGAAAACAGGTCAGAAATCAAGGGTAACGGATATTGATACTTCACAGTGATCTTATTCAAGAGACGATAATCAATACACGGCCTCAATGAACCATCCTTTTTGGCCACAAAGAAAAAACCAGCACCCAAGGGTGAAGAGGATGGTCTGATATGACCCTTCTCCAATGACTCCTTGATATAAGATCGCATAGCATCGTGTTCAGGTACAGACAAGTTAAAAAGGCGACCTTTAGGAAATTTACCACCAGGCACTAATTCAATAGCGCAATCATAGCTCCTGTGAGGGGGCAAGGATGCAGATTTACTTTCACTAAATACATCAGAAAAATCAGTCAAAAAGTCAGGAACATCCTGAGACTGGGGAGAGGCAGAAAAAACATGAGTGTCGGCATTAACACATTGGCAGCCCCAACTGGTCACAGACACAGATTTCCAATCCAAAACAGGATTATGAGACTGTAACCAAGGGAAACCTAGTGCAATAATGTCATGCAGATTATACAGCACCAGAAATTTTCAACTCTCCTGATGATCTGGTTCAACCCTCATTATCACCTGAGTAGAAAACTGGGGTTTATTCTCCGCCAAAGGGGTAGAATCAATGCCCAGTAGGGGAATAGACTTCCACAGGGGTATCATGGGAAACCCACAACGTTTGGCAAAGTCAAAATCCATCAGGTTAATAGCTGCTCCTGAATCAACAAAAGCCTGAGCAGAAAATGTGGACAGGGAGCAAATCAGGGTAACAGTCAACAGAAATTTAGTCTGAACACTACCCAAGACAACTGAGCATACAAAAAGTCTTACCCGCTTAGGGCAGACTGAAATAGCATGAGAGGCTTCACCACAGTAGAAATATAACCCATTGCGCTTTCGAAACTCATGACACTGTGCCCCAGAAGTCACTCTATCACACTGCATGGGCTCAGAAGCAGGCTCACAATGCAACACTATCTCACGCATACCTCTGCGCTCACGCAAACGTCTGTCAATTTGAATAGCCAATGACATAGAATAATTGAGACCAGAGGGAGCAGGGAATCCCACCATAACATCCTTTACATTCTCTGACAGCCCCTTCCGAAAAAGGGCTGCCAAAGCATCATCATTCCATTTGGTCAGGACTGCCCACTTTCGGAATTTCTGACAGTACAACTCAGCGTCTTCAAGACCCTAATTTAATGCCAACAAGGTTTTTTCAGCTTGATCAGTGACATTAGGTTCATCGTACAATAACCCCAGAGCCAGAAAAAATGCATCAATATCATTCAAAACAGGATCCCCAGGTGTCAGGGAAAAAGCCCAATCCTGAGGGTCACCGCGCAGGAGAGAGATGACAATTTGAACCTGCTGTGCTGTGTTCCCTGAGGACTTAGGCTTTAAGGCAAAAAACAACTTACAGTTATTTTTGAAATTCAGAAATTTAGCCCGATCCCCCAAAAACAAATCTGGCATGTGAATCCACAACCGGCAACCTAGCAAGATAGGTAGCAATACTCCGAACCTCAGTGGCAAGCTGATCCACACGGCCAGACAACTGTTCAAGCTCCATTGAGAGAAAAAAAATCCTCCTCAGCACCCAGAGAAAAAGAGGGAAAAAATGCAACAAAAAAAAAAAAAATCTGACAACTTTTTTTTTTTCTTTCCACACTATTTTTCCCTTCTGTGAGTACCATATAATTTTGAGTTTGGGCCGGTGATACTGTTGTGTTTTGGTAGCTGAGGAGAATAAGCAAAAACGGCAATACACCAGAGAGGCTGGAACCTATTGGATTGCAGTACCCTGAACTAACCACACAACTAGAGGTAGCCGTGGTGCATTCCTACGTTGATCCTAGACGCCTCGTCACAGCCTGAGAGATAACTACACCTAAAGGCAGAAAGATGAAAGCTATCTGCCCCGGAGCAGATCCCCAAAGAAAATAGGAAGCCCCCAAAGATGTAATGGTGGTTAGACAAGAAGAAGCACGGACACAGACAGAAAATAGAATGAGCAAACGCTGGGGCCCAATCTGTCTAGACAGAAAAGTACAGGAAAGGATACTCACTGCAATCCAAAAAAAACCCTAAAAAATACCAACTTTTCTGATTGCAAAAACACCTGAGATCACACGATCTCTACCACCTAAAATCAGATCTCTGGTGTAACAAAACTAAGCCGCAGCCACTGAAAAAACAGGAAAAAGCAAATGAACAAATAACAGTGGCTTCAGATAAACTGAGAAGAGCACAAGCCCCCGGAGGGGACCTGGCTGACCTCCACAGAAGTGCAGGGAACAATGCAAAAAGCAAGCACAAAAAGAAAAGCAGAAAATATCTTATCTGAAAGCAGCAGGTGCAGGCAAGACTCCAGCAACTTCCAAATGAACCAGGAACCACAATTGAGACAAGAACAATTGATCACCGGCGACCATCATGGGAGGGAACCTCCCTTATATCAGTCCAGTCAGCGATCCCAGATTGCCATTCCTCGCTGAAAGGCTCAGTACTGTCTGTAACCACCAGAGGGAGCCTCTGCTCAGAAACCATCTCTAGCACATTCATAACAGGGGAGGGCAATGATGGGAATGGTAGAGAGGGCAATGATGAGGGTGGTGGGGAGGGCAATGACGGAGATGGGGAGATGACAATGATGGGATGCAGGGGGGAGGAGGACAATGAGGGATGTGGGCGATTGGGATGGGAGGAAGGTGGATTTATAATGGACTTACAAACAGGACTAGGAGGACATTAGATATGAATGTAAAATGATTTGGGTGGTGGGTGAAGATGCTAAGCCCCTGATTGTGTCCTTCTCCATCTCACAATTCATTGTGATGCTAACAGAGGCTTAAAATGTATTGGGGAGTGGAAGAGGAGGTGATAAGGTGCATAGGACCCTTTATAATTAATTGAAAGGTGGGAGAAGACGCTGTCAGGGACTTGCAATGAATTGGGAGGTGGCAGAGGATGCTCAGTACCTGATAGCATCTTCTCCCACCCCCAAATTCATTATGATGCTATCAATGACTTATAATGAATGGGAGGACACAAGACAGGGACTAAGGCTATGTGCACACGTTCAGGATTTGCAGGAGAAAATTCTACTGCATATCCTAATGTGTTGGCAGGAAGAAAATTGCGTAAAATACATTTATTTTTTTTTCATATTTTTCCCATGCTTTACATATTTTCCCCCTTTAGTACGGGTGAAATATGCTGCTAGAATTGACATTATGCAGATTTTAATCTGCTGCAAATCTGAAAGGAAAAAATAAGCAATGTGTGTATGAGACTTCAGGGATCTCATTCACTTCGCTTGTACTGTAAAACCCTGCATATTTTCCATGTGCACATAGCCTTACAGGTAATTAGGGAGAGTCATAGACTGAATATATTGGGTGGCAGAAATTATAGTTAATGGGGGGCACAGTGCTGCTTATCACTTTATATTTTTAATGGTGTGTGGCTAACAGTATATTATTATTAGTGACCAGACGAGTCATGGCTGGGAGATGTCGACATGAAGACCAGATGGAGAAGAAACAGGAGAAAGCGGCTCTAATCAGACGAGACGTCAGCGGTAAGAGCCTGGATGTAAATATTATTTTGTATCTGCACTGTGTGACAGGGAGTAATAATATTATCTGTAAAATCCCTTATTCTACATTCTCACATTTGTGTGAAATGTACGTGTGCTTCCAGTTTTTTTATCGGATGGCACACAGGCTTGTAGAGTTTTATAGTTCCATTCACACATACATGAAAATCACAAGTCTGAGAATAAGATCCGTGAGGGTCATAAAATGTTCTGTTCTGATTTTTTCAGGATCAGAATAGGACATGCTCAATGCGTCTGTAAGAGCTTGCAGCACTCTGACACTGCACGCAGGAATGTAGACTTATTATGTATATCACAGTCCCTTAGTATATAGTGTACTCACTTATGTATAGCACTGTTCCTTAGTATATAGTGTACTCACTTATTATGTATAGCACAGTTCCTTAGTATATAATGTATTCACTTATATATAACACAGTCTCTTAGTATATACATTGTGTCCGTAAAGTCATGGTGCACTTTTGACCGGTCACTGGAAAGCAACAAAAGACGATAGAAATGTGAAATCTGCTCCAAATAAAAGAAAAACTCTCCCAGTTTCATACCTATTCAGTGCAGTTCGATGTGGGCTCCATTTGTTGCCCTACACACATCCAAATGATAGTGAAGTGCTTGCCACACATGGGTAAGGACGTCTGGTGTAACAGAGTGAATAACGTCTGTGATTCTCTGTTTTAAGTGATTATTGTCATTGATACGTTCAATGTACTGTACACAGGTTGCTTCCCATAACCCCAAAAGTAAAAGTTTAAGGGTGTCAGATCTGGGGATCGTGGTGGCCATGGCTTGACAGAACCTCTGCCTATCCACCGCCGGGGGAATGTTCTATCCAAAAACTCACGAACAATGATGGCATAGTATGGAGAAGTGCTGTACTGTTGAAAGATGACACCTTCTGGAAATTGTGGCACTGCATACAATTCCAACATGTCAAGATATGTGTTTGCCATCACAGACTGCTCCGCGAAAAAAAATGGGCCTATCACCTTATCATGCATCATGCCACACACCACACATTCACTTTAGGGGTGTTACGTTGGTACTCAACGTAGGCATGAGGATGTTCAGCAGCCCATATTCAAATGTTATGGTGAGGAACATGTCCACAGATATGGAAGGTCGCTTCATCGCTAAACACAGTCTTCTGCAAAAATCTTGCATCATTGTCGATCTCATGAAGCATATCTGTAGCAAACGCGCATCGTGTGGGTCTATCCGCCAGTTTGATAGCATGCAACAGCCGCAATTTGTACCCTGTAAAACAGAGACGTTTCTTTAACACCTTATGAACTGTAGTCTTGCTTAGGTGTAATTGTCGAGCACACGCACGCACAGATTTTTTAGGGCTCCTTAGGTAGCTATCCCATATGGCCTCTACAGACTCGTCACTGACTGATGGCCTACCAGAACGGGGTTTCTCCACCAAAATGCCGGTTTCCTTCAACTGCTTATCCCACCGAGCAATGTTATTCCTATGTGGTGGCGCTTCATTATAAATGTGCCGATATTCACTTAGCACTTTGGTCACGGATTCGAATTTAGCGAGCCACAGAACACACTGAATTTCCTCTGTACTGTCCACATCTTGACTGACATGGGCTGCTCCGCTGTATACATGGTGTTACGTCATCATCTGCGCTTGTGCACTTGCTGCCATATCATCCTACAGAAACTGGATGGTTTTCCTTTTATTTGGTGCAGATTTCACATTTCTATCATCTTTTGTTGCTTTCCTGTGACTGGTCAAAAGTGCACCATGACTTTTCGGACACACTGTAGTGTACTCACTTATTATGCACAGCAGTCCCTTAGTATATAGTGTACTTACTTATTATGTATAGTACAGTCTCTTAGTATATAGTGTACTCACTTATTATGTGTCACAGTGTGACTGCCACGGTGTGACATGACCCAACGGATGGTCGGTCAGCTAACGGCACAACACACAATGGGGATCGAATTGGGGGGGAGGAAGGCCCTACCAATAGGGAATGAGGGATGGTCACCACCTGAGCTCAAACCTGAACCTGTCCATGCACTCTCATATCGCCCTATGCGGGTCCTTCCCCCCCTCGCTGACATTTAACCCCCACTGGCCTGAAAGGAGAAAAGGTTTAACTCAATGGAACCAGATCTGCCACAAATACAAAAATGGATTGTGACATTATGTATAACACCATCCTTAGTTACATACTTTTCACTTTTATTATGTATAACACCATCCCTTATTATGTACCATCCTCTCTAGTTATATATGGTGCCATCCTTTATTATATAGCTTCCTCTGCTGTTATGTACAGTGCTGTCTCTTCCATAGTGTATTCTTTTTATTTTTGTTTATTAACAGCACCCTCTTTTATTACATAGTCCCCTCTCTTGTTAGATATAATGACTGCTGATGGAGCAGCCGGTGACTAGACGACCAATCCATCAGCTCCTCCATTAGAAAAGAAGCTTTCCCATGCTTCATCAGCTGTCATTACATTATATATCTAAAACACAGTACGGTATGTAATAAAGACAGGGGGCACTATAAATAATCCAACATGTAAGGAACAGTGCTCTACATACCAAGAGAGGGCACTGTGTAATAAGGGACGGCAATATACATAATAAAGGAGACTATGTAAGATATATGTCCTCTCTCATTCTCGGGTCCTCTACCAGAGGCCTGGGAGTTTGAGGGTTTTGTGAAGGATCTTAGTTGTTCCCAGCATTGTGCTTTTCTGGACAGAGAGTTCAGATGTTGCTCCTGGAATCTGTTGTAGCCATTTTCTCAACTTAGGGGTCATTGCTTCTATCACCACTGGAATCACCTTTGCCTTCACCTTCCACATCTTCTCCAGTACTCCTTTGAGGCCCTGGTATTTCTCCAGCTTCTCATATTCCTTCTTTCTGATGTTCCTGTCACTTGGCACTGCCACATCTATTTTCATTGTTGACTTCTGATCCTTGTCTACTAACACAATGTCTGGTTGGTTAGCCAACACCTGCTTATCCATCTGGATCTTGAAGTCAAACAGGATTTTAGCCCTTTCATTCTCCACCACTTTCTCTGGGGTCTCCCACCTGGACTTAGGGGGACTTAGTCCATATGCTGTGCAGATGTTCCTGTATACAATTCCCGTTATTTGGTTGTGCGTTCGGTATACATTGTTCCTACTTGCATTTTGCATCTTGTCACTATGTGGTAGACTGTTTCTGAGGTTTCTTTGCATAATCTGCACCTTGGGTCTTGTCTTGTGTGGTAGATTCCTGCTTCTATGGATCTGGTACTTAGTACTTGCTCTTGTGCCGCTATGATTAGGTCCTCTGTGCTGTCTCTGAGTCCAGCTTTCTCCAGCCATTTGTAGGATTTCTCCATGTCAGCCACCTCCATTATCATTACATATATATCTGTAGCTTTGTCGCCATAACAGGAAGTGGGACCAGACACATTTCTTGCACAGGGGACCCAAGCTGTCAGTGTCCACCTCTGCCTGGTTGCATCCTGCAAAGTTGAAAAATGAGGTATGACATTTTGGCCAATATATGAAAGCTCGCAATCCTAATTAACCCCTTAGTGACAGAGCCATTTTGCAGCTTAATGACCAGGCCAATTTTTACAATTCTGACCACTGTCACTTTATGAGGTTATAACTCTGGAACGCTTTAATGAATCCCGCTGATTATGAGATTGTTTTTTCGTGACATATTGTACTTCACGTTAGTGGTAAAATTTCTTTGATATGACTTGTGTTTATTTATGAAAAAAACGGAAATATGGCAAAAATTTTGAAAATTTAGCAATTTTCAAATTTAAAATTTTTATGCCCTTAAATCAGAGAGATATGTCACACAAATTTCTTAATAAATAACATTTCCCACATGTCTACTTTACATCAGCACAATTTTGGGAACAAAATTTTCTTTTGTTACGAAGTTATAAGGGTTAAAAGTTGACCAGCGATTTCTCATTTTTACAACACCACTTTTTTTTAGGGACCACATCACATTTGAAGTCACTTTGAGGGGTCTATCTGATAGAAAATACCCAAAAGTGACACCATTCTAAAAACTGCACCCCTCAAGGTGCTCAAAACCACATTCAAGAAGTTTATTAACCCTTCAGGTGCTTCACAGGAGCTGAAGCAATGTGGAAGGAAAAAATTGACATTTAACTTTTTTTGCAGAAGCTTTACTTCGGAACCAATTTTTTTTATTTTCACAAGTGTTAAAAGAAAAAATGAACCACAAAATTTGTTGTGCAATTTCTTCTGAATACGCCGATACCCCATATGTGGGGGTAAACCACTTTTTGGGCGCATGGCAGAGGTCGCAAGGGAAGGAGCACCGTTTGACTTTTTCAACGCAGAATTGGCTGAATGCTATGTCGCGTTTAGATAGCCCCTGATGTGCCTAAACAGTGGAAACCCCCAACAAGTGACCCCATTTTGGAAACTAGACCCCTTAAGGAACTTATCTAGATGTGTGGTGAGCACTTTGAACCTCCAAGTGATTCACACAAGTTTATAACGTAGAGCCGTGAAAATAAAAAATCATATTTTTTCCACAAAAATGATCTTTTCACCCCAATTTTTATTTTCCCAAGGGTAACAAGACCCCAAAAGTTTTTGTGCAATTTGTCCTGAGTATGCCGATACCCCATATGTTGGGGTAAACCACTTTTTGGGCGCACGGCAGAGGTCGCAAGGGAAGGAGCTCCGTTTGACTTTTTCAACGCGGAATTGGCTGGACGCCATGTCGCATTTGTAGAGGCCCTGATGTGTCTAAACAGTGGAAACCCCCCACAAGTGACCCCATTTTGGAAACTAGACCCCCTAAGGAACTTATCTAGATGTGTGGTGAGCACTTTGAACCCCCAAGTGCTTCACAGAAGTTTATAACGCCCGGGCGTGAAAATAAAAAATCATATTTTTTCCACAAACCTGATCGTTTAGTCCCCAATTTTTTATTTTCCCAAGGGTAACAGGAGAAATTAGACCACAAAAGTTGTTGTCCAATTTGTCCTGAGTATGCTGATACCCTTATATGGGGGGGGACCACTGTTTGGGCGCACGGCAGGGCTTGGAATGGAAGCAGCGCCGTTTGACTTTTTCAAACCAAAATTGGCTGGAATTGAGATTGGACACCATGTCGCGTTTGGAGAGCCCCTGATGCGCCTAAACAGTGGAAACCCCCCACAAGTAACACCATTTTGGAAACTAGACCCCCTATGGAACTTATCTAGATCTGTTGTGAGCACTTTGAACCCCCAAGTGTTTCACAAAAGTTTATAATGCCTGGGTGTGAAAAAAAACAAAAAACAATTTTCCACAAAAATGATTTTTTAGTCCCAAATTTTTTATTTTTCACAAGGAAATTGGACCCTAAAAGTTGTTGTCCAATTTGTCCTGAGTACGCTGATACCAAATATGTGGGGGGGGAAACTGTTTGGGCGCACGGCAGGGCTTGGAAAGGAAGTAATAAAGTTTTGGAATACAGACGTTGATGGGGGTCATGTTCCATTTGCAGTGCCCCAGATGAGCCTAAACAGTGGAAAACCCCCACAAGTGACCCCATTTTGGAAACTAGACCCCCTAAGTAACTTATCTAGATGTGTGGTGAACACTTTGAACCCCAAAGTGCTTCACAGAAATTTATAAACGCAGAGCCGTGAAAATAAAAAATTTTTCCTCAAAAATGATTTTTTTAGCCAGCTATTTTTTATTTTCCCAAGGGTAACAAGAGAAATTAGAACCCCAAAATTGGTGGGCAATTTGTCCTGAGTGCGCTGATACCCCATATGTTGGGGTAAACCACTGTTTGGGCGTACGGCAGGGCTCGGAAGGGAGGGAGCGCCATCTGACTTTTTGAACGCCACGTCATGTTTGGAGACCCCCTGATGTGCCTAAATAGTGGAAACCCCTCAATTCTAGCTCCAACCCTAACCCCAACACACCCCTAATCCCAACCCTAACCCTAATCCCAACCCTAATTCCAACCCTAATTGTAACCCTAACCCTAATTGTAACCCTAACCCTAATTGTAGCCCTAACCCTAAACCTAATTGTAACGCTAAGGCTAACCCTAACCCTAATTATAACCCTAACCCTAAGGCTGGGTTCATTTTGCGTTTTACCAGCTGTAAGCTTTTCAGGGGATATAGCTCTGGGATCGCCGTCCGGGTAGACGGAGTGGCACGGAAACAGTTCATTCACAGACAGCAGTTCTGGTAAAAACTGGCCGCAACCAGTTTTATTAAAGTCCACAGCAAACAGAACATAATCAAAACCAAATCATAAACATAAGCCCTGGGCTTGTCCAGCCACTTACTACACTTAGATAGATTTCCCTCTCTATCCGGGTCCAGACTCTAACAGCCTGTCCCCAAAACAACACATATGTTCAGTAGTTACCAGCATGGAGTTTCACAGAGTCTCCTCTTTGTGTCTAAAGGCATATCCAACGTCCAGACTTGAGAGAGCTCCCCTCCTATTCAGCAGCTATCCGCATGGATTCTCACAGAGACTACTCCTGTGTCCGGGGTACATCGAGCACCCAGACTGAGACAGCTCATACTCCTGGAGACTCCTTCTTGTGCCTGGACTCCTTGTCCAGACTAAGCGAGCTCCCTGTCTGTGTTCGCAGACACCTACTTCTGGTCTCCTAATTAACAGCTGAGTGGTTTCAGGCCTGATCTGCAAGTGTGTACTGAATGTAAGGTGTAGTGACCTTTCTCTACCACTAGGTTTACAAAGCCATACATTACCCTTATACCAGTCAGCAAAGTATCTAGGTGAAATGTACACCCCATTCAACACACATACTCTCACTGTCTCACATATCCCCCCCTCTTCTCCAGACCGGAGGGCTGGTCATCCAGACCGGAGGGCTGGTCAACAATCCAAAAGAGACAGTGAACTCTGGACCAGTCATGGTCCTCATCAGCTTCATCTTCACTACTGTCATCTGTATCTTCACCTGAGCCATAGCCAACATCAGCTTTCTCTTCATCTGAAGCATCCGCACTACCCTGTACCCTCCCAGGCCTATGCTCTCTGCGGGCCTCGGGTATCCTGCACGGTTTCATCTTGACCTTAGGGCCGGGCTCAGTTTCGATATAGTGCCTGGCCAGAGAAGTACGACCCGGCACATCAGAACACTTCTGCTGACTCTTCCTCAGAACCTCACGTACCTCCTGTCCTTGGTGCACTGACCATGTGTCACCAACTATCACAGAAGGTATAGGGGTTTTTCACTTTTCTCTAGTTCCCCTTGAACCCTCTTTAGCACATCTATTTTCTTGAATATCGGTTGACTCATAAAGTCTATTTCACAGACCTTAAGCTCCTCTGCCATGGTCTCTGACCATTTTAAGCTACACTGTTCAAATGATTGGCACTGTAGAAGGAGCTGATCGTTTTTCTTTTGCAGTACACATAATTCATCCGCTAAGTCTCCAGCTGAATTGTAATGTTCTACCGTGACAACAGCATTCTTATATAGAGCCTTAGACTTATTGAGCAGCATTTGCTCTTGCAACGAAGAGATTCCCTGTATCCTTCCTTTTACTTCATTGACCTTCTCACGAAGATGCTCATGGCTTTCATCACACTCCTTCATCACAGTTTGGAGTTTTTTCTGAGAAGTCATCAATTCATCTGGTACCTGTTGGACGTCTTTTATGTCTTCGGCCCCTTCTTCAGGCTCTTCTGGTAGAACATGCTCAGAAGCCCTACCGTCAGTCTTACATTCTACCTCTTCAGTCACATCATTATGGTCTCCAATATTTCCATTTATTCCGGCTTTCAAGTTCTCCTTGATAGCTGCATCTGTATACTCAGAACCCGCCGGATTCTTCTCTTCCACCACGTTCTGCATCCCATCTGAGCTCCCGTGTGTCTGCAGCGGCAACGGAGTGACACATCGCTTTTCCCATTTGTTGGGACGTGGCTCCGATGTAGACTCCATGAAAGTGCGCTTGAGCTCACCAACGCCAGCCTGATGTCTCAAAATCTCATCTTGTGACTTATCCAGATCCTTGGTGTCACTCGGGAACACCGCTGGGGCTCCGGGCGCCGAACTTCCAGCCTGAGCTTCACGAGTTGCAGCTACTGATCCGAACCGTAACCCGTCCACGCCGCTGTCTTCGGCAGAAACAGATTCCTGGACAGAGTCAGTCCCCATATCTTCAGTCTTGTTCCTCACAGCTTCACTTGAGACCTCAGCTTCTGATGAGGCATCTGGCTTGGTGACTACCACTTCTATGGCTTTTTCCACCTCTGCAGCATCTCCCTCAGAGTCCTTGGCACGATACAGATCCACACCATACCTTGGTAACTTCACATTTCCAACAGCATCTACTTGGGCTGTGTTCAGTTTCAGAGTCCTGCCTTTAAAGCTCAGCTCTCCTCCTTTCACCTTAGTCTTCGCCAGGGAACCGGCCAACTGTAAAACATCTTCAGATGCCATCTTCTGTCCGGCTGCAAGGTCAGCATCAGCCTTCCTCTCAGGACTCTCAACCTCCTCTGCTACCATGCCTTCCTCATTTGCACTGGTTGCTTGATTGTCATCAGATGATTCACTATCACTACCACTATCCCTGTCTGACCCCTTTTTCTCAGCCACATCTGGCTCACTTTCAGGGTTATACACTTCATTTTCATTCACATCCTGCTCACTGTCAGGGTTATACAATTCATTCTCATTCACATCTTGATCTGGAACCTTAGTTAACATGTCATCCACAACATTAACTTCACCATCTGGTCCCTGGTTTCCCTCAGGTGGTCCCTCAAGTATGTGACTATGTGACAACCCCAGCACTATACTTCCATATAGCTCAGGTACTAGGAGCTGGCTCACGACCTCTCCCTGGACTTCAGTGTCCCTATACAACAGGTGAGTGTTTATGGCAACATGAGGAAACCTCTCCTAAGAGCCAGGCTCTTGGGAAACCTCATTTAGAACATTTATATTTTCCTGGGCCGTTTTAAGAGTGGGGTCTCGCCACTGCTCACTCTCAAAATTGTCACAGGACACAGGTAAGTCAGGGACACTCGGTTCCCGAGAACCACCATCCTCGTCTCCCAACATCACCTGCAAAGGAATTTCATCACTATCACAGTCATCATTATTATCAATATCATTATCATGATTATGATCAGTATCATCATCACTATCATGATCATCATCACTATCATGATCATCATCATTATCATTATCATGGTCATCATCATTATCATGATCATCATCATCATTATCATCATCATCATCATCATTATCACATAAGTTTAACGGCCCACTAGCATTGTGTTCCGCCCCTCGGGACTGCGCACCCTCAATAGGAGCTTCATCACACTGTCCATCAGAAACATTTTTCCCCCAGAGATCCTTAGACCGGGGAAAGTCATTACCCAATATGACGGGGGGCACCAGGTTCTTCACTACCCCCACTTCACATGAAACCTCCCCGCGTTTGGGGATCAAGTCCACGACAGTCTCTGGGTAGACTTTGGTGTCTCCATGGACGCACACCACACTCAGGTGTTTATCAGGGATAAAGTCCCTATCAATCAGGCTGTCCCATACGGAAGTCACTGGACTCTCTGAGTCCAAGAGGGCCTGTGCTGGGCAGTCATTTACAACCACCGGGGACCCCTGTGGTCCAGTCTCTTCGGCTGAGGTGGACACACACACAGGCTCTGCTCCTGGAGACTCCTTCTTGTGCCTGGACTCCTTGTCCAGACTAAGCGAGCTCCCTGTCTGTGTTCGCAGACACCTACTTCTGGTCTCCTAATTAACAGCTGAGTGGTTTCAGGCCTGAGCTGCAAGTGTGTACTGAATGTAAGGTGTAGTGACCTTTCTCTACCACTAGGTTTACAAAGCCATACATTTCCCTTATACCAGTCAGCAAAGTATCTAGGTGAAATGTACACCCCATTCAACACACATACTCTCACTGTCTCACACAGCCCATTCAACACATAGCATTGACGGGCTGGTAACGGTATAGCATAACGCGATCGCGTTATGCTATACCCGCTAGCGCAGAGGAATCAGCAGATGATTCATCTGCGCTAGCGGTGACGGAGCCCAGATGCTGCAGCCCGCGTCCGAGGCTCCGTCACTGAATGATGGCACGTCACGAACGCATGCCGCTTTACGGCATTCGTCGTGATGCGTCCTCAAATGGGGGTGAATGGCAGCGTTAACGGACTGCGTTACACAGCGTTATACCGCGGTGTAACGCAGTCCATCTAACGGACTGCCATAACGCAGTATGAACCCAGCCTAACCCTAACCCTAATTATAACCCTAACCCTAATTATAACCCTAACCCTAATTATAACCCTAACCCTAACCCTAGCCTTAACCCTAACCCTAACAGAAAAATGAAAAAAAATATAATTTCTATATTTTATTATATGTCCCTAACTAAGGGGGTGATAAAGGGGGGGGTTATGTACTGTTTTTTTTATGCACTTTTGTGAGAATGAATGAAACTTTTTTTGAATCTGCCGCCAGCAATCGGCGAGCACATGCCGCATTTTTTTAAGAAGAAGACCGGACTGGGCTTGAGGGGGACGAGGGCACCGGAGTATGGGGGGCATCGGGACCTGGGGACCCTCATTCTCTCCCTTCTGATGTGCGGTCACATCAGAGGGGAGAGAAATCATTTTTTTTTTGCGGTCGCCGTTATACTTAGTATAACGGCGATCGCGACACCGGGGTCGGTAACTACCCTCGGCAGCCGAGACCCCAGAGAAAATTGCCCATCCCCCCCCGGCAGAACGCGGCGGGCGCACTGAGCATGCGCCCGCCATTCAAGATGGCGGCGCCCACCGGAGGAAGCAGGTTGGCCCGCGGGCCACAAGGGGCACATTGGGGGACACAAGGGGGGTCCCGGGGACCCTTTTTCTCTGTCCTCTGATGTCCGATGACATCAGAGGACAGAGAAATGAAATGGCACATCAGATTTTTTTTTTGTTGTTGCGATCGCCGTTATAGGCTTAATAACGGCGATCGCAACATCGGGTCGGTAAAAACCGACCCGATTCATGTTCTCTGGGGTCTCAGCTACCCCCGGTAGCCAGACCCCGGAGAAAATGCGCCTCTGGGGGGCGCTATTCACTTTTTCCACAGCGCCGTTACTGTGGTTTAAGTACCCTTAATGACCGCCGTTAAAAGGCGTATCGGCGGTCGTTAAGGGGTTAAGAGTCCTAATTGTTTTGCAAGTCCTTACACTAAAATTAAAAAAGGAAAAGGACATTTAGGCTGTGTGCCCATGATGACTTTTTGGTGAGTTTTGGTGCTGTTTATTCTAGCATTAAAAATACATATAGACAGGTTTAGTGCATAAAAAAGATTATTGGGAGTGCTCCTCGAGCCTACGTTCCCACGATGAGCCTTTGGTGCGTTTTTTACTCTACTGGAACTATAAGATGCTTCGTTTATGACACAGAAAAAAATATGTAAAGAGGATGAGATTTATAGAAATCTGATGCAGACTGTGCTTTTTTTCTCAGCATAAACTGATCGTGGTGCGTGTTTTGGATCCACAGCATGTCAATTTCTCCTGTGGTGCACCAAGTTTTATGTGTGGATTTTTCCCATAAAATTGCATGATACGTATGCATCTGATCTGCACTTGACTATATCAATAAAATTTTGTCAAAGCCAAATACCAGAGAGTATTAAAAGCAAAGCAACTTTGTTTAAAACATGACATACTGCAGGGATTCTCTCTGGTAGGCAATAGGAATTAGTTCTTAGGCAGAATTACACAGGCAATACAGTTTTGATTCAAATATTTACAGCTTTTATTGCTTTCCACAGGTTGCACAGCACCAACCCCTGCACGACCTTTGACGTATTTCTTGGTCGGCTAGTACTTACTGACCTGGGACGTACTGTGTACATCCAGGCGACTTTGCGCTCACGAGAGCTGTGCACGTGCAATCGCTGCCGGGTGTCAGCTGATTCTCACAGCTGATACTCGGCGCTCAGTGTAGCAGCAGTGCCCACACCACTCCCAGCACTTTAACCCCCTACATACTCTAACCCTTTTAACCCCTCTGCACTCCGATCATCATCGCTGGGTCCTAACCGTTGCCATGGTCACCAGATGTCATCATCCGGGCCACCAGGCTACGGCAAGCCTTTCAGACCATACGCAGAGAGCGGTCTAAGGGGCTTTTGTCAGTGCAGCACTGACAGTTACAAGTGCTTCTCACTGAATTAGAATGTCATCAAAAAGTTAATTTATTTCAGTTCTTCAAAACAAAAAGTGAAACTCATATTTTATATAGAGTCATTACAAACAGAGTGATCTATTTCAAATGTTTATTTCTGTTAATGTTGATAATCATGGCTTACAACCAATGAAAACCCAAACGTCATTATCTCAGTAAATTAGAATAATTAGCAAAAAAGACACCTGCAAAGGCTTCCTAAGCGTTCAAAAAGGTCCTTTAGTCTGTTTCTGTAGGCTCCTGTTATGAATGTGCTAGAGATGGTTTCTGAGCAGAGGCTCCCTCTGGTGGTTACAGACAGTACTGAACCTTTCAGCGAGGAGTGGCAATCAGGGATCACGGACTGGTCTAATATAAGGGAGGTTCCCTCCCATGATGGTTGCCGGTGATCAATTGTTCTTGTCTCAATTGTGGTTCCTGGTTCATTTGGAAGTTTGCTGGAGTCTTGCCTGCATCTCCTGCTTTCAGATAAGATATTTTTTGTTTTTCTTTTTGTGCTTGCTTTTTGCATTGTTTTCTGCACTTTTGTGGAGGTCAGCCAGGTCCCCTCCTGGGGCCTGAGCTCCTCACAGTTTATCTGCAGCCACTGTTATTTGCTCATTTGCTCTTTCCTGTTTTTTCAGCGGCTGCGGCTTCGTTTTTGTTCACACTGAGATCTGATTTAGTGGGTGGCGAGATCGTGTGATCTCAGTATTTTTGTAATCAGAATTGTTGGATTTTTGTAGGGTTTTCTGGGTTGCAGAAAGTAATCTATTCTGTCCTATCCTATTTAGTCAGCTTGTGGCACCAGCGTTTGCTCAGTCTATTTTCTGCCTATGTTTGTATTTTCATCTTCTCTAACCGCCATTATATGTTTGGGGGCTTCCTATTTTCTTTGGGGATCTGCTCCGGGGTAGATAGCTTTCATCTTTCTGCCTTTAGGTGAAGTTATCTCTCAGGCTGTGACGAGGCATCTAGGATCAATGTAGGAACGCTCCACGGCTACCTCTAGTTGTGTCGTTAGTTTAGGAATCTGCAACCCATCAGTTACCAACATCTCAGGTGTTCGGCTGCCCTGCTGTTGTCCTGTCCTCCTCAGCTACCGAAACATAACAGGCTCCACAATCATGGGGAAGACTGCTGACTTGATTAATGTCCAGAAGTCAGTCATTGACACACTCCACAAGGAGGGTAACCCACAAAACGTCAGTGCTAAAGAAGCTGGCTGTTCACAGAGTGCTGTACCCAAGCATATTAATGGAAAGTTGAGTGGAAGGAAAAAGTGTGGTAGAAAAAGGTGCACAAGCAGAGTCATTGCTTCAAGAGCCACCACACACAGACGTATCTAGGACATGTTATAAATTTCTGTGAAGCACCTGGGGGTTCAAGATGCTCACCACACATCTAGATAAGTTCCCTGAGGGCTCTAGTTTCCAAAACGGGGTCACTTGTGGGCGATTCCCACTGTTTAGGCACACCAGGGACATGGCTCTGCTTTTGATTCCCGCCAATTTTGCATTCAAAAAGTCAAACAGTGCTCCTTCCTTTCCGAGCCCTGCCGTGAGCCCAACCAGTACTTTCCCCCACATATGGGGAATTGCCATGCTCAGGAGAAATTGCAAATTTTCGGGTTCACTTTCTCCTGTTTCCCTTGTGAAAATAAAGAAATTTGGGTCTAAAGCAAAATTTTGTGAAAAAAAAGTTAAATGTTTATTTTTTCCTTTCACATTCCATTAATTCCTGTGCAGCACTTGAAGGGTTAATAAACTTCTTGAATGTGGTTTTGAACAACTTGAGGAGTGCAGTTTTTAGAATGGTGTTACATTTGGGTATTTTCTGTCATATAGACCACTCAAAGTCACTTCAAATGTAATGTGGTCCCTAAAAAATAGTTTTGTAAATTTTGTTGGAAAAATGAGAAATCGCTAGTCAACTTTTAACCCTTATCAGAAAATGATTATAAAGAGCAAGGTCTTAACTAGAAAAAAAAATCATAAACATAGACCTAAATCTAATATATAAAGCTGAATGTATGTATGTGTGTATGTATGTGGGTATGTTTGTCCGGGATTGGAATCCGCACCGTCGCACTTACGTTCATGAAATTTTGCACGCCCGCACGTCTCGACCCCGAAAGAGTCCTAGGCTATGTTTTGAATCGAAATTTTAACCCCGCGCGTTCCAAATCGCCAAACAATTTTGGCCCTATCTACATAATGGGGAGAAAGCTGAATGCTTGTGTGTATATCCGGCATAGGAATCTGCATTTACGGGCATGAAATTTTGCACACCCGCACGTCTCGACCCCGGGAGCGTCATAGGCTAGGTTTTGAGTCGAAATTTTAACCCCGCGCACTCCAAATCGGCAAATAATTTTGGCCCGGGATAGGAATCTGCACCGTTGTACTTACGGGCATGAAATTTTGCATGCCCGCACATCTCAACCCCAGGAGCATCATAGGCTATGTGTTGAATGGAAATTTTAACCCCCGCACGTTCCAAATCGCCAAACTATTTTGGCCCTATCTACATAATGGGGAGAAAGCTGAATACTTGTATATAGATATAATCATTACAATTTGTTATAACTAACCGTAGTTAGGTACTATGCCCGGGCAGCGCCGGGCTCTTCAGCTAGTTGTTAAAATATAATGTGAATTCAAATTTTAATAAACATTATATTTTAGCAATTTAGGTCTATATTTATGATTTTTTTCAACTTTTAACCGTTATAACTTCCTATAAAAAAATTATGTTTAAAAAATTGTGCTGATGTAAAGTAGATGTGTAGCCCAGCTGCGCTTGGTGCCACATGTTACCCTGGAGGATGCACGAAAGGTAAATCACAAATCACCCGCTATTCATTCACACTTCACATTTCCCTGGTGCCACCAGAGGGAGCCCTTGAAGAGTACTCAGGTATATAAGGGTGTGGAGAGATACAGCAGTCTAGTCTATCTGAGAGATGATTTTCAGACAGATGGTGAGAGACGGACAAGCTAGTTACCTCAGACGAGCTTAGAGGGAAAGACTAGCTAGAGAGAGACTTATTTGAAAGCCTGAAGACTTCAGCATACACTCAGCTTACATCGTGGAGTCCAGTAGTAGTGGGACGGATTGCCACTTAGTCTGGTCAAAGTTGAGTCTACTGAAATACCTTCAGTGAGCGTTTCAGTAAGTAAGCGTGCCGACGCTTGGAGAGCGGTGAAGACAAAGAAAGCTGACATCTACTGCTGGTTGTGCTTATGTTAAAGGTGTGAGTAGGACGACAGGCAAGTGGAAAAAGGGAAAGAGAGAGTGACAGAGGTCGACAGCATTGATAGCTTACCTCCACTCTGCACTACCGGACACCGGGTCCGAGCTTGCTAGCTTCTTCAGGACTAGTAAGAGAAAACCGGAGACCCTGCTGGATTCCAGATCGCAGGGGCCCAACAGTGCTGATACGTAACCGGGGTCAGGAAGAACAGGAGTCTAGCAGGGCCCTGCACATAGAGACTTAGTTCTGTCCAAAAGAAGGCTCCACCACAAGGTCAGCCGGGCGTAGCAAAGAAAACGGAGTTAGACTTAGTTTTATGCAAGTCAGAAACTCACACACATAAAGAAGTAAGGAGGCCCTACACCTACTCAGTGGATTACTGGACGTGCATCCTCCACCCTGACAGCTTCCCGGGACGTGCCTGCATCTACCATCAGTAAAGGTACAGAAAGAGACTCTTTGTGTGTGTCTGCCTTATTGGTTCTACACCGCCATATACCCTGAGGGATCAGTCTCGCCTGTGGGGGACTTAACACCTTGCTGCCCAAAACCCTCAGAGGATCTACCCTGCAGCGCTGGTCACCCTGACCAGGAACCACAGGTGGCGTCACGAACATTTCTACAACCTATAATCCCCTGTAAATACCCCTTTTTAGTGAGCGCCCAGGGCAACGGACCGAGTCTTGCTACTCGTGACATCCCCCAGTGAAGTGAACGGGCTCGGTGCCGAGTACTCCACAGCCCTGGCTATGTGCGACTCATAGACATGTGGGAAATTTTACTTACTAGTATTTTGTGTGACATAACTCTCTGATTTAAGGGAATAAAAATTAAGTTTAAGGCTAAGTGCACACGTTCAAGATTATTTGCGTTTTTTCACGGCAAAAAACGCGTAAAAAACGCATGAATTAAGCATCCTGTCATTTAGAATGAATTCTGCAATTTTTGTGCACATGGTGCGTTTTTTTTCGCGAAATAAACGCATCGCGGAAAAAGAAGCAACATGTTAATTAATTTTGCGGATTTCTAGTGTTTTTCCCGCTATATTATTGACCTAGAAAGTTCAGGAAAAAATTGCGGTAAAAACGCGCAAAATCCGTGCAACAACACACCAAAAACGTGCAAAATCCGTGCAAAAAATGTGCGTTTTTACAGAGAAAAAAATCTGCTTTTGCTCAGGAAAATTCTGCACACATTCCTGAACGTGTGCACTTAGCCTAAAAGTTGCAAAATTTTCTAAATTTGTCAAATTTGATTTTTTTTTTCACAAATAAATGCAAGTCATAGCAAATCAAACAAATTTTACCGCTATAATGAAGTACAATATGTCACAAAAATAATCTCAGAATTAGTGGGATCTGTTGAATCGTTTCAGAGTTATTATGTCATAAAGTGACACTGTTCAGAATTGTAAAATTTGGTCTGGTCTTGAAGGTGCAAACAGCCTTGGGGGTAAGGGGGTTAAACAGTACAAACCCTTGCTACTAATACAAGACTGAGCTAGCCGCAGCTAGGGCAAACAACAAAGCTATTATCCATAGCACCACTGATACTTGCGGTTCTCTGCACAAGACCTGTGCAAACTCTTCTCAAAGATGAATCCCTCAGGATACTGCCACACAATGAACCTACTTCCTGCTTCTTAGAAAAACAAGTGCTTCTAATCAAACATTGCAGAGGTGGAAATTAAGCCCAGCTATGCTACAATAAATACCAAATAGAGACCAAAAAATACAGCTCACTCAAAAACACAATGGAAAAATGCAAGTAATATAATTTCAATAATAGATGCAGAAAATCTGCAACATCAAAACCTCACCAGAAGCTCATAGTTAGAACGTAGCCTGTGTTACCACGATTTCTTTTTGGTGACTTTTAACGCTGCAAACATCGCAGCTTCTTACAGTTTCAGCAGAGTGGATGAGATTTATAGAAATATCATGCCCACTGTGCTTATTTTTTTAATTCAATGTAAACTGACCTGCAGAGTGTGTTTTAAATCCACAACATGACAATTTCTCTTGCGCGTATGTTGAGTTTTCTGTGTAGATTTTCCCCATAGAATTGCATTAGAAATGGAAAATCCATAGATAAAAAATGCTGATGCATTTTTAACCCCTCTCTGCCATCA
>JARQOD010000004.1:360662474-360692743 GCA_033576555.1 Oophaga sylvatica
GGCGCATCAGGGGCTCCCAAAACACGACATGGCGTCCAATTCAACTCCACCCAAATTTTTAGTTTGAAAAAGAAAAAACGGCGCTCCTTCCCTTACGAGCTCTGCCGTTGCCCAAAAGGGGTTTTTCCCCCCCCATATTGGGATTGGCATACTCAGGAAAAATTGCACAAAAATTTTACTGCCATTTACCCCTTTTTAAACCTTGGAAAAATAAAAAAAGTTTGTAAAAGATTTTTTTTGTGGAAAAAAGAAAAATTTTTTTTTTTTTTTCCTTCCACTTGCTTCAGCTCCTGTAAAACACCTGAGGGTTTTAACTTTTGAGGGGTTTTGAGTACCTTGAGGGGTGCATTTTTTAGAAGGGTGTCCTTTTTGGTATTTTCTGTTATAGACCCTCAAAGTGACTTCAAATGGATGTGGGTCCTAAAAAAATGGCTTTTAAATTTTGTTAAAAAAATGAGAAATCACGGAAAATTTTTAAACCCCTTATAATTTCCTAAAAAAAAAAAATTTTGGGTTTAAAAAATTGTGTGATGAAAAGTAACAGGGGGAAATGTTATTTTTAAAACTATTTTGTGTGCATTTTTTCTCTTTTTGGGGGAAAAAAAAAATTAAAAGTTTGAAAAATTGCAAAATTTTAAAATTTTTTTCGCCATATTTGTGTTTTTTCAAAAAAAAACGCAAGTTATAGGGAAAAAATTTATACTTTAACGTGAAGTCCAATTGTCCGAGAAAACAATCTCAGAATGCAAAGATCCGTTAAAGCTTCCGATTTATAACCCATAAGAGACGGTGGTCAGAATTAAAAAAAATTGGGCCCCGGTCATTAAGGCAAACCCCCCTTTGGGGGGTAAAGGGGTTAATGTGTTTTCTTCAACGTATATAGTACCAGCACCAGACGATGCAATTCAAGCCCCTTAAAGGGGTTTAATAAAGACACTAAAAATTAAAAAATTTTTTAAAAAAATTTTAAAACAATTTAATTTTAAAACAAAAAAATATCACTCATTAAAAAAGAAGATGAAAAAAATAAATTTGAATCACCCCCTTAAAATAAAGATAGAAAAAAAAACACGTGGTTTTTTAAAATCCACAAAATCCCCACTATCAAAATATAAAATTAACAAATGAAGGTTTAAATCTGTGAAGAGATAAAAAAAAAAAATTGGGGTTTTTTTTTGTTGCTGTAACACACAAAAAAAGCAGTAAAAAGTTATCAAAATGTCATTCATTCTATCCCAACATATATGCATAAAAATTTGTCTCGCCCCCAAAAAAAAAATAAGCCCCCCAAAAAGCACCATCGACTAAAAATGAAAACATTACGGAGCCCAAAAAAATGGTAAAAAATAAAAAAAAAATGTTTAAAACTTTTCCCAAATTTTTTTTTTTCCACCACAAAAATAATAATAAAATGACAAATTTGGTATTGCCTAATATATGTTTGGGGACAATCAGGTGCCGGGGAATTTTTTTTCTCACAATACAAACCCTTTGCCAAAAAAAGTCAGAGTTGGTGTTTTTTTTAAAATTTTCCCCACACTTATAAGCATTTATCGTGTATAAGCGGGTTTTTTCAGCACATTATTTTGTGCTGAAAACGCCCCCCTCGCTTATACAATCAAGTCAATTGTCCCAGAGGGCCGGCGGGGGAGGAGAGCAGCGAAGTAGCGGGTCACAGAGGCAGGAGCCAGCCGCTGTAACTGTGCCCGCTGCTAAAGAAAAATGAATATTCATTTCTCTTATAGCGCGCAAAGTTACTCCCGCAGCCACCGGCTTCCAGAAGACATCCTACTCTCCTTCCTGCGTGCACTCGATGCTGCATCCTGTTGGTTCTGGCACCAGCAGCACTTCCTGCCGAGCGAACATGTGGCCATAGGCGTGGAGTGAATATTCAATACCTTAATGAGAGGGGCCGCGTCATCGCTCGGCAGGAAGAGCTGCAGGCACCGGGAATGAGATGCTGCGAGGGTGTGCAAGGCAAGGTAACTAGGATGTTTGTTTTGTTTTTTTAATAGGAAACATGCATACAGGGATAGGGGATAAGGAGATATGCATACAGGGACAGGATGGGGGAGCCATGCATACAAGGACAGCGACAGGTGAGCCATGCAGGAGTCATGCATACAAGGACAGCAATGGGGAGCCATGCATGCAAGGATAGGGCATAAGAAGCCATGCATACAAGGACAGGGACTGGGAAACCATGCATACCAGGACAAGGATTAGGGGACAATGCATACCCGGCTTATACTCAAGTCAATGAGCTTGCCCAGTATTTCGTGGCTAAATTAGGTTCCTCGGCTTAAACTTTAGTCGGCTTAAATTCGAGCATATACGGTAATTATTTTTTTACATTTCCAGTACACTATGCTTTAAAAGATGTGGTGTTATTAAAAATTGCAACTTGTCCCACAAAAAACAAGCCCTCAAATGTGTAAGTGGATGAGAAAATAAAAAGCTATGATTCTTGGAAGAAGGGGAGGGAAAAAAAAAACAGAAATTGGTTTTGTCAGGAAGGGGTTACAGACCAGCATAAATGTCATCTTTGTCAAGCTCCATTAACTTGTAAGGCTACTTTCACACATCCAGTTTTTGCCATCAAGCGCGATCCGGCGTGGCGCCGGAGCGCCGGATCCAGCTTAAATTATGTAAAACGGATGAGATGGATCCGGTTTTCTGCCGGATCTGTCTAGCGGATCCGATCAAAAACCGTATCCGCTTTATCCGTTTTGTCCGTTTTTTTATCCGTTTTTTGATGGATTATGACTGATCCGGTTTTTAAAAACGCCCCTGGGGGCTCCCAAACGTGATTGGCTACTGAAAACCTATATATACAGTGTTCCTACAGCCCATCTTTGACAGGTTGTAGAGGAGCAAGTGCAGGTTGGAGAGAAGAGCAAGTGGCTGGCGAAGATGGACGTTGTGATAGCAAAGATTCTGAAGAATTTGGTGGATTTCACTGTTGAGGTGAATCGTTTGAAAGTGATTTTTCTAGAGAAGGAGAGAAAGAGACAGCAGCGCATCATGTGTCAGCCCCAACGACGACGTTTGTGGATCCACCCCATCACAGCCCAGAGAATGACGCGTGGGTGTATTCTACACTCTACATGGAGCTACGAGGAAACCCTGAGAAATTTTTCTCATATGTTCGGATGCAAATGGAGAACTTAGATTTATTGGTGGAACGCATTGGAGACCTCATAAGAAGATGTGATACCTATTGCCGCTTCTCCATTTCACCGGCGGAGCGTCTGATGGTGACTCTAAGGTAAGCCATATTTATTTTATGTGCTCGCTTGAGAGCACACTTGTACAGGAATGTTGTTGCTGGTAGTTTGTAATAAATCTTTTTATAGTATCTCCAACTGTTAAAGCTGACTTATAACTGTAATGTTATTGCATTTATTTTGAACTCATTTGTCTCCTTTTTTTATTCACAGATTCCTTGCAACTGGAGAAAACCCTTTCCTCACTCCATTTCCAGTACAGACTTGGGATCTCCACCATATCTGGAATTGTGAAACACACATGCAGTGCATTGTGGGACTCTTTAGTTGAGGAATTAATACCACAGCCCACAATGGAGAGTTGGCTTGAAATTGCTGACAAGTTCCAAAAATATGTCAGTTTCCTAATTGCTTGGGTCAGGGATGGCTCCAGGTTTTCGTGGGCCCCGGACGAAAGAGACTCAGTGGGCCCCTTTAACACATACCACAATTCATGATGCTCCGATACGGCAGAGAAATATAGGTATAGTACAATGCATTACATGAGTGATATCTATTGTAAATTCTACAATAGCTCAAAAAAAAGGACAGTATAGTCCTCCATACAGTATTATGGGCACCACATAGTGTGCCATACAGAATAATGAGCCCCATATATTGTTCTATACAGAATGGGCTCCATATAATGCTCCATACAGAATAGGCCCCATATGTGCTCCATATGATGCTCCATATATAAAGGGCCCTATATGATACCCCAATAAATGAGCCCCATATAATGCTCTAGTATATGATGGACCCCATATATGATGCTCCATATATAATGGGCTCCATGTGATGCTGCATATATAATGTGCCCCATATGATGCGCCATATATAATGGGCTCCATATGATGCTTCAGTATATGATGGGCCTCATGGATGATACTCCAGTGTATGATGGGCCTATATAATGCTCCATATATAATGGGCCCCATATGATGCTCCAGTATATAATGGGCCCCATATATGATGTTCCAGTGTATAATGGGCCTCATATATGATGCTCCAGTGTATAATGGGCCCCGTATATGATGCTCCAGTGTATGATGGGCCCCATTTATAATGCTCCAGTGTATGATGGGCCCCATATATAATTCTCCAGTGTATAATGCTGTCCATATATTGCTCCAAACATTAAAAAAAATGAAATACCTCTCCTCGCTGAGCACTGCTCTACTCTGGACTCCTCAGCGTCGCCATCTTCCAGCTCTCTGCACTGTGACTGTTCAGGCAGAGGGCGCACTGACGTGACGTCATCGCGTTCTCCTCTGACCTGAATGTCACTGTCAGGAAACGCAGAAGACGTCACAGCGGTGGAGCAGGGAGAGGTAAGTATTGCAAGTGCTGGGGCACTGAGCAAGCAGGGGGGGCCCACTCGTGGGCGCCGGCACTGGCACAGGGCCCCTCATAGTATGCCGGTGTCTCTGACGGCGAGTGGGCCCCCCACCTGCTCAGGGCCCCGGAACTTGCCAGGTGCTGACGCCGGCCCTGGCTTGGGTGCAGTGGATGGGAAACATATCCGCATTGTCAAACCTGCTGGATCTGGATCCGAATATTTTAATTACAATAAATATTTTTCCATTGTCCTCATGGCCATCACTGACGCCGAATACAAATTTGTAGCGGTCGATATTGGGGCCTATGGCCACTCAAATGACTCACAAGTCTTCAAATTGTCAGTAATGGGGCGTCATCTCTATGGAAACACCTTCCAATTCCCACCCCCTAGACCGCTGCCTGAAATATCAGGCCCACCAATGCCTTTTGTTTGTGTGTGGGGATGAAGCCTTCCAGCTGTCAGAACACCTTTTGAAACCGTACTCCAGCAGTGGATTGACACCAATAAAAAGAATTTTTAATTACCTCCTCACACGAGCACGAAGAATGGTGGAGTGCGCTTTTGGTTTTCTGATAGCCAAATGGCGTGTTCTATTGACCGCGATCAACCTCAAGAATGAAACTGTGGATGAGGTGATCAAAGCTTGTGTGGTCCTGCACAATTTTGTTATCTGCAAGGAACAGATTTCCATAGGGGACCACTCTGAAGAAACCACCTTGCATGATTACCAGAACATTAACTATAGAAGTTCTGTGGCAGTTTCCAGAATGAGGGACAAATTTGCAGAATACTTTAATTCACCTGAAGGAAGAATAGACTGGTAGAATGACAGAGTTTGAAAAATTGCTCTGTGACCTTTTTAACCAAAAGTCATATAACTTCTGTGCCCACAGTATACCTTTTAAAACCAAAGTTGTTTACCTTGTTGTATATTACCTACAGTATTTTACCTTTTACCCAAAGGTGTGTACATGGTTGTGTATTTTACCCCAAATATTTAACCTTTTAACCAAAGTTGTGTACCTTCTTGTGTATTACCTGCAGTATTTTACCTTTTACCCAAAGGTGTATACATGGTTGTGTATTTTACCACAATAATTTGACCTTTTAACCAAAGTTGTGTACCTGGTTGTGTATACCCAATCAATGTTACCTTCTTTAATCACAGTATTGTACCTTTGTTTAAAACATATTTAACCTTAGAAATAAATGACAGACATTTTGAACCAACAAATATTGAATTTATTGTCTGAATAATAATTTTTATTGTGAAAAAAAAAATTTCAAGCAAAAATATATTATTTTTTTAGACTAAAAAAAATCATAAATTGACATAGTGTGGGGTGGAGATACTACTGGAGGGGCTGCCAGTTTGGGACACTTCGACATTGGGAGTGTGGAGAGAGGACTGGGATAGTGGTGGGGAAGGATCAGTAGGGAAAAGAGGTGAAGGGGTGGAAAAAGTAATAGAACGGGTGGACATGTGGGAGGCAGAAGAGGTGGTGGGTGTTGGAGAGGAGCGTTGGGCAGGGACTGGAGGAGCAGATGATGTGGTTGGGAAGTGGTACGGGGAAAGATGTTGGTACGGGGCAGGTTGCTGGAACTGGGGAGGTTGCTGGTACTGGGGAGGTTGCTGGTACTGGGGAGGTTGCTGGTATTGAATAGGAGGGGGAGGAGGGACAGTGGCTGGAGGGGGGGTAGGTGTGGGAGGAACTACCGGGGTGGGTGGAGGAGCTTGGGAGGTTACCTGCACTAGAGCAGCGTGGCACGAATGCATTCTGCTGGTCAGGAGATAGCGTATCCATGCACTCGACTACAGACCTGAAAAAGGTGTGGTTTGGAGTTCTACTTGCATCTGAATGCTTGCTTTGCAGAAGTGTTTTGACCTCCAGAATGCTGATGTTGAGCATATTAAATCCTGGGGCCAGTTGCTCAGAAAACACTTTAAGACAGTTCTGGAAAGATGCATTCAGATGGAAGAACTCGGGCGCATAGCTCTTTTCCTGACCCCTCTGCCGCTGCCGCCCAGTAGCCACAGGCGTACTAGAGGTGGCAGCAGCAGAAAGGTGGGGTAAAGGGAAAGCTATATCCTCACCAGCAGACTCATGCAATGCAGTCAACCGCGATGCTCCAACGCTGGTGGATGGGGCAGAGGGATCAGATGTGAGGGAAGGCTGGGAAGGTGCAGATGGGCCGGGGCAGTCGAAGTGTCCATCGGTGGCGGACTCCTGATTGATCGCCCAGAAGGGTCCAACTGCGCAAGCTCCCGAGTGCTGGTCATGGTGCTGTGGAATAAAGAGAAAAAAAATACAATTAATATATTGATATTGCATGGCCCTGGCTGAAACAAAAAAATTTGTTAGACATGTTAACATTTTTTTTTTACATGGGGTGTGTAATATTTACCTTCTGGTGACCATTGTTGCCCGGAGGAATGACAGGACGTGCATGTACTTGTACTTGCTCCTGCGTCCTCCAGATCCACTCAGGGCCCACATTTCTTTGTTGATCTCCTTCTTGAAGCGATCCTTGATAGACCGCCACCCCTTCACAATTCTCTCCCTGAAAAGAGAAAGCACAAATTATTTAGGATACAACATCAGGGTTTCCTAAACTCCAGTCCTCATGGCCCCCACGGGTCATGTTTTCAGGATTTCCATAGTGTTGCATAGGTGAGAGAATTCCTGATGCCTTGATTATACTTCCACCATCTGCGCAATACAAAGGAAATCCTGAAAACATGACCCGTGGGGGCCACGAGGACTGGAGTTTGGGAAACACTGCTTTACATCCAGCAAACATAACTGAACTGTGTATACTTACGCATTTGAATCTGGTCCCGAGCATCGAGGTCCTTCCAGTGGTCCACAAGTTGTGCACAGATTTCCTCCCAGAGCCGACGGGTCACTATTAGATCGGCATGGCGGCTGTCCCCCATGTTCCACAGCGGCTCCCTTTCTCGAATCAGATCAATAAGGAGGTCTACATCCAGCCCTGCCTCCTCACCGTCCGAGTCAGGAGCACGCTGTGAAGCCTGTTAAAGAAAAAAAAAAAAAGCACACATTAGACTCAAAACAACCAAAAAAAGTAAAAAAAAAAAAATTAGATTAAAAAAAAATTGAAAAAAAAAAATTAAAGAAAATAAAAAAGAAAAAAGGAGATCACAAAAAAAATAAAGTTACTTACACGATGGAGACCACCGTGTCGCTGACGCTGTCGACCCTGGGAGGCACTTCGAGGACGTCTTGGCCGAGCACCAGATTCAGAAGACTATAATAAAAAAAAAAAAAATTATGTGCTTGGATGTAGGCATATGTTTTGTGTGCAGTGTGATATCTGTAATGATCTCTTTTTATGTGTTGTCTGCAGTGTGATGTCTGTACTAAATTGTTTTCTATGTGTTGTGTGTAGTGTGATGATGTGTTTCTGCGATGCATGCAAGAAACTTATGAATTGCGAGCCCACTCCGGGTATCTCTCCACCCCTTCGTTCTTCTTCTGGGAGCACCTCTTCAGCTTCAGATTCCTGTTATACAAAAAAATAATAGATTTAGATATATATACACATACACATTTACAGGGGGGCATAGAAGAGCACTTGTGACCATCAAAATAATACACAGGACATCATTACTTTCTAGGGGTAAAATCTGGTCACTGTTTTCTATGGAACTTGCACAGGGCATTAAGACCGGATATAACCTCAAGAGAAATGTGCTGTCTTCCAGGTGCAAAAATTAAAGATGTGTCTGACAGGATATCAGGACTCTTCAGACCTAAAGATGACTACCCATTCCTGCTAATACATGTGGGGACAAATGACACCGCTAGAAACGACCTGGAAGCCATCTGCAGTGACTTTGAAAACTTAGGTAAGAAAGTGAAAGAACTGGGAGCGCAGGTGGTCTTCTCTTCCATCCTCCCAGTGGATGGCCATGGAACAAGGAGGTGGAATAAGATTCTGCAGGTGAACAACTGGCTACGTCGATGGTGCCGTCAGCAAGGATTTGGATTTCTGGATCACGGAGTGAATTACCTATACGATGGACTACTTGCTAGAGATAGGGTGCACCTTACGAAGACTGGAAAACATGTATTTGGAAGTCGCCTTGCTACACTCATCAGGAGAGCTTTAAACTAGAACAATGTGGGAAGGGAAGCAAAGCGCCAGCAAAAGCCATACACCTGACAAATGCTATTGAGAACTCTGCTATTAGAAGTGAAGGGGAAGAACAAAGACAAAAAAATTTACATAATAAAAATATTGAAGGAAGAGAAACCAATCACAAACTAAAGTGTTTTCTATACGAATGCACAAAGCATGGGCAACAAACAAGGAGAACTGGAGCTACTAACGCAGGAGAAGAAATATGATGTCATTGGAATCACTGAGACTTGGTGGGACGATACACATGATTGGAATACAAGGCTAGAAGGATACAACTTATTTGCAAGAAACAGACTTGATAAACGAGGAGGAGGTGTTGCATTGTATGTTAGAAAAGCGTATATCTGCACAGAGATTGACGCTTCAGAGACTGGGAGTTCTGTGGAAACTGTTTGGGTAAGAATACAAGGACAGAACAATGGAAAGGACACCATTGTAGGCATTTACTACAGGCCGCCTGTGCAAGCTGAAGATATGGATGAACTCTTTATGCATCAAATGGCCAAGTTCTCCAAAAAATATGACATAGTGGTCATGGGAGATTTCAACTATCCAGACATTTGTTGGAATCTCTCTCAGGCAAAACTAACAGGTCAAGGAAATTCTTATCCTCTCTTGCTGACAACTTTATCTTCCAAAAGGTAATGGAGAAAACAAGGGGATCTGCTACCTTGGATCTAATCCTCATAAACAGGGAGGAAATGGTGGAGGAGGTAAGAGTGGCTGGGACTCTAGGAGGTAGTGACCATGCTATTTTAGAATTTTGGATAACAAGAGGAGGGAGACCTGTGAAGACTCAGACGTCAAGGTTAGATTTCAGAAAGGCAGATTTTAAGGAACTCAGAAAGAGAATTGGAGGGATCCAATGGCTGGATATCCTTAAGGACAAAAATGTCCAGGAAGGATGGAAAATCTTGAAAAATGAGATTCTCAAAGCACAATCGTTAACAATTCCAAAAAGAGGGAAGAATGGGAAGCATTTAAGGAAACCAGGATGGATGAACATAGAACTTAAACACATGCTAAAAAGGAAGAAAGAAATGTTTATCAAATGGAAAGAGGGAGGCATATCTAAAGAAGAATATAATGCCGTCTGCAGAACCTGCAGGGCACAAATCAGATTATCTAAAGCTGACAATGAATTAAGGCTTGCAAGTGACGTCAAAAGCAACAAAAAAGGATTTTGGGGATACGTCAAAAGTAAAAGAAAACTCAAAGATGCTATAGGATTTTTACAGGATGAAAATGATGAAATGGTAAGTCAGGATGTTGAGAAGGCTGAACTTTTAAATTCCTATTTTGCATCTGTTTTCTCTCAGAAAGGAAATGTAACATCAACTGATCTTCACTGTCCTATTAAAGGAATAGAAGAATCCAGGATATCTATAAACAGAAAGACAGTGAGGAAACACTTAGCTAACATAAATGAATTCAAGTCTCCAGGTCCAGATGAATTACACCCCAGGGTACTAAAGGAGATAGCAGAAGAAATTCTTGAACCACTGTCCATAATCTTTGAAAATTCTTGGAGAACAGGAGAAGTCCCAGAAGACTGGAGAAGAGCAAATGTTGTTCCTATCTTCAAAAAGGGGAAGAAGGTGGACCCAGGGAACTACAGGCCGGTGAGTCTGACTTCTATACCAGGAAAGATCTTTGAACAAATTATTAAAGAACATGTATGCAAGTACCTGGATAAGAATGAAGTGATTAAACAGAGTCAGCATGGGTTTGTAACTAATAAGTCATGTCAGACTAACTTAATTTCCTTCTATGACAGAATCACTGACTGGGTGGATCAGGGAAATGCTGTAGATATAGTATATCTTGACTTCAGCAAAGCATTTGACAAAGTATCTCACACAATCCTTATTGAAAAAATGACTAAGTATGGAATGGACAAGGCAACTGTTAGGTGGATTCATAACTGGCTTAGTGATCGGACCCAAAGAGTGGTTGTAAATGGCTGCACATCCAGTTGGAAGAATGTCTCAAGTGGGGTACCACAAGGCTCTGTTTTGGGCCCTGTATTGTTCAACATCTTTATCAATGATTTAGATGAAGGAATTGAGGGTAAACTGATCAAATTTGCTGATGACACAAAACTAGGAGGGGTAGCTAATACTAGAGAAGAGAGAGAGAGGATTCAAAAAGATATACATAAACTGGAGCAGTGGGCAGCAACTAACAGAATGGATTTTAACAGGGAAAAATGCAAAGTACTACATCTGGGCAATAAAAATGAAAAAAGCATATACAAAATGGGAGGAATAGGGCTAAGTAACAGCACATGTGAAAAAGACTTGGGTATACTAATTGATCACAGACTTAACATGAGTCAACAGTGTGATGCAGCAGCAAAAAAGGCAAATGCAATTCTAGGATGTATCAACAGAAGCATACAGTCTAGATCACGTGAGGTCATTATTGCCCTCTACTCCTCTTTGGTCAGACCTCATCTGGAATACTGTGTCCAGTTTTGGGCACCACATTTAAAAAAGACATCAACAAACTGGAGCAAGTTCAGAGAAGAGCCACCAGAATGGTGACCGGTCTGCAAACCATGTCCTATGAGGAACGGTTGCAGGATTTGGGAATGTTTAGCTTGCAAAAAAGAAGACTGAGAGGAGACTTAATAGCTGTCTACAAATATCCAAGGGGTGTCACATTGTAGAAGGATCATCTTTATTCTCATTTGCACAAGGAAAGACTAGAAGCAATGGGATGAAACTGAATGGGAGGAGACACAGATTAGATATTAGAAAAACTTTTTGACAGTTAGGGTGATCAATGAGTGGAACAGGCTGCCACGAGAGGTGGTGAGTTCTCCTTCAATGGAAGTCTTCAAACAGAGGCTGGACAGACATCTGTCTGGGATGATTTAGAGAATCCTGCTTTGAGCAGGGGGTTGGACCAGAAGGCCCAGGAGGTCCCTTCCAACTCTACCATTCTATGATTCTATGATTTTCTAGGGGGCCATTAACTTCTGGAGGGCACAAATATGGGTGAATCAAAATGAAGCACTGCTATTGTGCCAAATAGCAGATGCAGTAGGACAACATGCACAGAGATGGCATATCAGAGATGGATTGTGAAATACCAAAAAAAATTTTTTTACCTCTAAGCGCTGACGATGCGTGGGAGGGCTTCCAGAAGAAGAAGACATGTCTGCTGCTGCTGTTGTCTGCTGCTGCTGGCGGCGTCTGCTGCTGGCGGCGTCTGCTGCTGGGCTGCGTCTGCTGCTGGGCAGCGTCTGCTGCTGGGCTGCGTCTGCTGCTGCTGGCGGCGTCTGCTGCTGGGCGGCGTCTGCTGCTGCTGGCGGACTCCGCTGCTGATGGCAGACTCTGCTGCTGGGCGGCGTCTGCTGCTGGGCTGCGTCTGCTGCTGCTGCGGACTCTGCTGCTGGGCGGCGTCTGCTGCTGGGCTGCATCTGCTGTTACTGGCGTCGTCTGCTGCTGGGCGGCGTCTGCTGCTGCTGGCGGACTCTGTGCTGATGGCGGACTCTGCTGCTGGGCGGCGTCTGCTGCTGGGCTGCATCTGCTGCTGACGGACTCTGCTGCTGGGCGACGTCTGCTGCTGGGCTGCGTCTGCTGCTGCTGGCGTCGTCTGCTGCTGGGCAGCATCTGCTGCTGCTGGCGGACTCTGCTGCTGGCGGACTCTGCTGCTGCTGGCGGCGTCTGCTGCTGGGCTGCATCTGCTGCTGACGGACTCTGCTGCTGGGCGACGTCTGCTGCTGGGCTGCGTCTGCTGCTGTTGGCGTCGTCTGCTGCTGGGCAGCATCTGCTGCTGCTGGCGGACTCTGCTGCTGGCGGACTCTGCTGCTGCTGGCGGCGTCTGCTGCTGGTGGCGTCTGATGTTGGGCGGCAGCTGATGGTTGCTGCTGGGTGGATGGCTGATGCCTTCTCCTGCGGCTGGCTCCTCTTTTGCTGGCTGGCTGCATGGTAATGGCTGAGGGTCCCACTGGCATGGTTTATATATGTTTCCTGGGGGCTGGGCAACTTCTGAGCATGCTCAGACGTAAAAACCGGATCCGGCCACTAGATCCGGCGCATTGCGGCATCCATAGACTTCCATTGTAACAAAAAGCCAGAAGCGCTGGATCCGGCGTTTCCGGCTTTTTCGCCGGAGACAAAAAACAATACTGTTGCCGTTTTTCCAGACGCCGGAATGCCACATTTAGCCGGAGCCGGCAAAAAACATAAGAACTGCAAGGCCATGTGGCGCAATCCAGCGCTAATACAAGTCAATGGGAAAGAAACGGATCCGGCATTAGATTTCGCCGGCTCCGGTTTTACAAAAAATAGCCGGATCGCGTCTGAAGGCAAAAACCGGATGTGTGAAAGTAGCCTTAGCTAGTTAAATTGCTGCTAGACCTAAGCACAAACCTTCTTATATATTTAGGCAGAGCTAAGGGAAAATCACTTGTGCAGATTTTATCCAAGTACCATATTTTTCAAAGTGCCAGGTCTATCAAACATGGCAGTTGCACAGCGCAGAAGAATAGTAAGCCATGCAACACATTCACCCTATGTATTTTTATCATTAATATTATAGATGCGGCAGTCACCATATCTGCCACCCTTTCACATACTCTGGGCACCCATTCATATCAGCCCTATCTACCCGCTTCTATGTACAGCTCCCATGCTCTTTCCACAATCTTAAAGAGCACAGATCCATTCACCCACACCATACAACACAAGACATGCTCTCACAAATCACTTGACCATCTGCTTACTCTCTTATCCTTCAACAAATCACCGGAGAAATGTTTCCTAACTCAGGCCCTTCTTGTAATAGTAAGTTTAACGCCTTCCCTACTACACTCAGAAACCCTGCAAATCTCAATAATATTCTTTGCATGTCTCCTGTCTCCTTTAACTGTGCTCTCTGGAATTCAGCAAGCATGTAACAAACTCTCCTAGATCCATGACTTTATCCTTTCAAACTCCTTTGACCTTCTAGCTCTTTCAGAAACCTGGATCCAGCAGTAGGACACCATTGCTGCTGCTGCTTCCTCGTATGGACATTTTTCACATACAGCCAGACCTGACAACAGACCAGGTGGAGGCATTGGTCCTGTCCTTTTAACAAAATGTACTTTTCAGGTTATCCCCCAGTACACTCACTTATCTTCCCTTTTTTAAGGTCCACACTGTCAGACTTTTCTGGCCTTTCCCCCTGCATGTGGCGGTTGTGTATCGCCCTCCGGGCCCCTACCGTCAGTTCCTCGATCACTTTGCCACCTGGCTTCAACACTTTCTATCCTGTGACATCCCCACCATCATCATGGGGGATTTTAATATCCCTATCAATGATCCCATCTCCCCATTTGCCACTCATCTTTTATGTCTAACTTCCGCTCTCTGCCTTTCACAACTTACTCTGATGCCTTTTTTATTCTATGTTCATGTCATACATTTTGGTGCTCCTACTGTCTGCCATTTATATCTCCTATATAAATAGATTAACCCTAACTTATGTTGCATAGATATCCTTGTTGTGATCAAAGTGCGCGTGCATGCAGCTCCGTGCCTCCTTCCTTCTCTCAGCATCACTATATCATCTGCGCATGTCGGGGAGCCATGCTGATGCATCCACGCTAATAAACCTTATAGGTCAGCTCTCCAACATACTCCAGCAGGTGCACAGAACTCTGTCCCGATCCTTACATGGCAAGACAATGAATAGAAGAAAAAGTAGTTCCAGCTTCCATGTAAAAATTAAAAAAAATATTATTTGATATAAAAAATGCTAAAATAATATCCATGCTCCCAGACATGCACATTGGTGATTTGATGCTGGGTGACGCTGGGTTGGCATGCGTGGCGCGGTGCGCATGCACCAAGCAATCCGACCCATTGGATGTCTGCGAGTGAAACTATGGATTCAAAAGGTCATGCAAGATACCGTGAATGCACTGACCCACTTGAAAAAGCAACGTTATAAAACATTACTGAAACTCGCATTGAGGATCTTCTCTACTTTCCTGTGGTAACACCAAAGACTTATTTTAATACTATGGGTAAGAATGTCTCTTTGTATTTTTAGCTATTGACAGTGAATAATATATGTAATTGGGAATTGAGACCACTGTGTCATCTTTGAAAGACTCCTTGATAAACGAGGAGGAGGTGTCGCATTGTATGTTAGAAAAGCGTATATCTGCACAGAGATTGACGCTTCAGAGACTGGGAGTTTTGTGGAAACTGTTTGGGTAAGAATACAAGGACAGAATAATGGAAAGGACACCATTGTAGGCATTTACTACAGGCCACCTATGCAAGCTGAAGATATGGATGAACTCTTTATGCATCAAATGGCCAAGTTCTCCAAAAAATATGACATAGTGGTCATGGGAGATTTCAACTATCCAGACATTTGTTGGGAATCTCTCTCAGGCAAAACTAACAGGTCAAGGAAATTCTTATCCTCTCTTGCTGACAACTTTATCTTTCAAAAGGTAGGGGAGAAAACAAGGGGATCTGCTACCTTGGATCTAATCCTTATAAACAGGGAGGAAATGGTTGAGGAGGTAAGAGTGGCTGGGACCCTAGGAGGTAGTGACCATGCTATTTTAGAATTTTGGATAACAAGAGGAGGAAGACCTGTGAAGACTCAGACATCAAGGTTAGATTTCAGAAAGGCAGATTTTAAGGGACTCAGAAAGAGAATTGGAGGGATCCAATGGCAGGATATCCTTAAGGACAAAAATGTCCAGGAAGGATGGGACATCTTGAAAAATGAGATTCTCAAAGCACAATCATTAACAATTCCGAAAAGAGGGAAAAATGGGAAGCATTTAAGGAAACCAGGATGGATGAACACAGAACTTAAACACATGCTAAAAAGAAAGAAAGAAATGTTTATCAAATGGAAAGAAGGAGGCATATCTAAAGAAGAATATAATGCCATCTGCAGAACCTGAAGGGCAAAAATCAGATTATCTAAAGCTGACAATGAATTAAGGCTTGCAAGAGATGTCAAAAGCAACAAAAAAGGATTTTGGGGATACGTCAAAAGTAAAAGAAAAGTCAAAGATGCTATAGGATTTTTACAGGATGAAAATGATGAAATGGTAAGACAGGATGTTGAGAAGGCTGAACTGTTAAATTCCTATTTTGCATCTGTTTTCTCTCAGAAAGGAAATGTAACATCAACTGATCTTCACTGTCCTATTAAAGGAATAGAAGAATCCAGGATATCTATAAACAGAAAGACAGTGAGGAAACACTTAGCTAACCTAAATGAATTCAAGTCTCCAGGTCCAGATGAATTACACCCCAGAATACTGAAGGAGATAGCAGAAGAAATTCTTGAACCACCGTCCATAATCTTTGAAAATTCTTGGAAAACAGGAGAAGTCCCAGAAGACTGGAGAAGAGCAAATGTTGTTCCTATCTTCAAAAAGGGGAAGAAGGTGGACCCAGGGAACTACAGGCCGGTGAGTCTGACTTCTATACCAGGAAAGATCTTTGAACAAATTATTAAAGAACATGTATGTAAGTACCTGCATAAGAATGAAGTGATTAAACAGAGTCAGCATGGGTTTGTAACTAATAAGTCATGTCAGACTAACTTAATTTCCTTCTATGACAGAATCACTGACTGGGTGGATCAGGGAAATGCTGTAGATATAGTATATCTTGACTTCAGCAAAGCATTTGACAAAGTATCTCACACAATCCTTATTGAAAAAATGACTAAGTATGGAATGGACAAGGCAACTGTTAGGTGGATTCATAACTGGCTTAGTGATCGGAATCAAAGAGTGGTCGTAAATGGCTGCACATCCAGTTGGAAGAATGTCTCAAGTGGGGTACCACAAGGCTCTGTTTTGGGCCCTGTATTGTTCAACATCTTTATCAATGATTTAGATGAAGGAATTGAGGGTAAACTGATCAAATTTGCTGATGACACAAAGCTAGGAGGGGTAGCTAATACTAGAGAAGAGAGAGAGAGGATTCAAAAAGATATAAATAAACTGGAGCAGTGGGCAGCAACTAACAGAATGGTTTTTAACAGGGAAAAATGCAAAGTACTACATCTGGGCAATAAAAATGAAAAAAGCATATACAAAATGGGAGGAATAGGGCTAAGTAACAGCACATGTGAAAAAGACTTGGGTATACTAATTGATAACAGACTGAACATGAGTCAACAGTGTGATGCAGCAGCAAAAAAGGCAAATACAATTCTAGGATGTATCAACAGAAGCATACAGTCTAGATCACGTGAGGTCATTATTGCTCTCTACTCCTCTTTGGTCAGACCTCATCTGGAATACTGTGTCCAGTTTTGGGCACCACATTTTAAAAAAGACATCAACAAACTGGAGCAAGTTCAAAGAAGAGCCACCAGAATGGTGACCGGTCTGCAAACCATGTCCTATGAGGAACTGTTGCAGGATTTGGGAATGTTTAGCTTGCAAAAAAGAAGACTGAGAGGAGACATAATAGCTGTCTACAAATATCTCAAGGGCTGTCACATTGTAGAAGGATCATCTTTATTCTCATTTGCACAAGGAAAGACTAGAAGCAATGGGATGAAACTGAATGGGAGGCGACACAGATTAGATATTAGAAAAAACTTTTTGACAGTTAGGGTGATCAAGGAGTGGAACAGGCTGCCACGAGAGGTGGTGAGTTCTCCTTCAATGGAAGTCTTCAAACAGAGGCTGGACAGACATCTGTCTGGGATGATTTAGAGAATCCTGCTTTGAGCAGGGGGTTGGACCAGATGGCCCAGGAGGTCCCTTCCAACTCTACCATTCTATGATTCTATGAGACTGCATATATACCCATGAGTGTGTAAGGGGTGTACCGGGACCGTGTGATGCTCCACTCCCTCCCTCATGTAGATTTTTTCCTGTTTGTATAAATGCATATATATATTTTTACCTGCTGTTGTCATGTCTATGTATATATATATATATATACTGATGTATAGACTGTGTGTATTATTGCATATAGGAAAAGTGTAGTACTCCGAATTAGACACTAGATGGGGCACAATAGGGTATATAGTTATTTAGCAGGAACCAGCCATAGATAAGATAGAGGATTTTCCTGTTTGTTGTCAGTAAGGCCATAGAGCCCATAATGAGTGGACAGCTCCGTAACATTTAAGCCAGAGAACCCAGCTGTCCAGGGCCCAGTGGGCCAGAAGTTCAGCCAAGGCAGTAGTTGTGACAGCAGTGGTGGAGCAGAAGTAGCAGCATAGGTCTCAACAGTACAAGGATGCAGGTCACTCTAAAATGTGGCAGCTTACTGCATGGGCAGATGCCTTCATGTCCGGGGCGAGACGGACAAGGGAACTCCTAAGCATAGTGAGTCTGAACAGGGAGGACGCTGCAGTACCGTATGAGACGGTATGATCCGGGCACGAACTGGAGGACCCAGGAAAGAGTGCAGGGAAAGTGAAGAATGTGAACTGTATGGAACCCTATGCTGATGTTGTATCTGGAAACGATGTGCTGCGAAAAGAAAAAATTAAAGTTCTGCGTTTTAAGATGCAACTGGACTGTGTCTCTGTTTGTGCTTATATGACCGAAGGGAGTCTTCAACAACATGGAGAAACCCCTGAAGGTGCGGAGAGCGGAGACGTAGGTACACTGACAATGGGACATTCTTTGTATGTGAGGGGAGACCAGGGCATGCAAGAGCAGATATTTTCAGCCACGACTACGGCCCTGGCGCTCCCCCACAAGTGTATGTTTACATACCATATTTATGTTTACCTACATAAGGACAGACCGACTATGTCCACTACTACCGATAAGAGGGATCAATTCCAATTAAAGAATTTGGGGTTGCATATTCCCAGTAATTTCCAACCGCCACGGTTTCACCATCCAGTAGAGACTTACATTTCCTTAGTACAAAATGACGTATTGGCTCTATCCAAGAATATCCAGAAAGGTTCACTAAGGATCCAAAGGAATCTATCTCCTTTGGAGACCACAGCTATCCAATCCCTCCAAAATAATACCAGTATAGTCATCAAACCCGCGGATAAGGGTGGAGCCATCGTCATAATGGACAAAACCCATTACAGGAGAATTATCAGCGATCAGTTGAATGACCCCGAGACATACACTCCTATAGATAGAAATCCGACGAATACCATTAAAGATGAAATCCGGCACCTCATTGACAAATATACCGCCTTAGACATTATTGATACTAAATTAAGTGATTACTTAATTAATAAACATCCCATTATACCAGTCTTCTATATTTTGCCTAAAGTGCATAAAGATTTACAAAATCCACCTGGTCGCCCCATAGTGGCATCAATTGATTCAGTCCTCTCTCCCCTGTCTATTGTTTTAGATCGAATATTAACTCCATTAATGACACACATAGTGTCGTATTTGAAGGATACCACAGACTTTCTCTCTAAACTAAAAGTGATATGCCCGATACAACCCAATTGCATACTCGTGACACTAGATGTCAATAGCCTTTATACTAGTATAAACCATGAAAGGGGAATTGAGGCTTCCCATCAATTTTTAACTAAATACTCATCACTCTCCCTACAACAAATACAATTGTGTCTGGACCTGATGAGGTTGGTTTTATACAAAAATTTCTTCTTATACGCTGATCAATTCTATATCCAGCGCACGGGCACCGCCATGGGTTCCAACATGGCATGCCCGTACGCTAATATCTTTATGGCTATGGTAGAGGAAATACACATCTATGGTCATCACTTATGTCGCACACATGCGAGGTTTTGGAAACGATTCATCGATGATGTCTTCATAATATGGCAAGGAGATGAGCTATCTCTCAATGAGTTCGTTAATGACATCAACTCTGTGATACCCAATTTAACGTTCACCATGCAATGCAGTAGTACCCGTATAAATTTCCTTGACACTTCGGTCATGTTGAACACAGATGGAACCATAGACATAGACCTCTACACCAAACCTACTGACAAAAACAGTCTGCTACATTTTAGCAGCTGTCACCCTGCCCATGTGAAGAAGTCATTACCCCGATCCCAACACCACCGAGTAGCGAGAATAGTATCAAATCCGGACATCAAGCAACAAAGACACAATGAAATGACTGAGAAATTTGTCAAACGGGGCTATCCTCTGTCATTGGCTTCTCAAGTAGATTTGACTTCTGACCCACCAGTACGTGGCATCACACGAGATCCACACAGAATACCTTTTGTGACAACCTTTCATCCGTTTGTGCCGGCTTTCAGGGACTGCATAAATAGACACTGGAAATTGTTAAACCGAGCATACCCTAACATCACAGAATTTAAGGATTACCCGCTGATGAGCTATAAAAGACCTTTACGGAGTCTCTTGATAAGAGCCGACATCGGGTCTAATAGAACACCTTGCAGCCAAAGGACTTTGATCACTCCAAAAAAAGGCACTTTTCCATGCTTGCATTGTTTACAATGTTCAAACATAACAAAGGGCAGTTCCTTCACCCATCCCAGATCGGGTAGGGTTTACCAGATAAATCATTTTTTTACGTGTGATTCCACGTACGTCGTGTATTTAATTAAGTGCCCATGCGGTCTCGGATATGTGGGTGAGACCACCCAACATATCCGAGACCGCATATCGCAGCACAAGTCCACTATCAGATGTGGAAAATTAATGTTACCAGTGCCAGCACACTTTATTGCCATGGGTCATAACATCTCTCAATTAAAATATCAAGTCATCGATCATGTCCCGCTTCCACGTAGGGGGGGCGATAGGATCAAAATGCTGAAAACCAGAGAAGCCTTCTGGATTTTCACATTGCAAACATTGGAACCGTCAGGCCTTAATAGGGAGTACGAAGCCATCTTATGAGATCCCTTTGTTTAGAATAATCACTAAATAATCATCTTTTTTCTTTTTCTTTTTCTATGCATATATTTTATATAATACATTATAACCCCGTTCTTTGTTTTTTCATTTTAGGTAACTTAGAGAACCTTGACTTTGTGCATCTATATTAAATGATAGTAAACCCAGCTTCCACTCTATTCATCCTACGACAAAAGAATTATTTCCCCCTGTTAATGCGCAAGCGCATGACGTCAGCGGCCCTTTGCGACGAATGCAGGAAGTTCCACTTACGGTTTTGTACCACATGATATGACTCACCGCATGTATAAGAAGCGCACCGTTCACTGCCGGCACAGAGCGTCCCTGGAGTTCACTGCGCACCCGCTGCTACATCACCGCAGGTAAATACGTATCTTCATCGGTTCTCCTCATACATATATATATATATATATCACGATGTCAAGGGCTCCAATTGCTGGTCTTATCGCAAATGACCGTTTCCCTCCCGGTGCATATTCCATAGGCTTGAGCTCCCGCACCGATCCCTTACGGATCATTCATCTGGGTCATGGCACCATTATATCACGATATCATATCTTTACCCATCCATATATTTTCTTATTGTTTCAGCGTTTCTTCTTTTTTCCTTTCACCCTGATATATATTAGCATTTATATCAAATTTATGCGGCTCAGTACAATTTAATGCCCATGTTCACAAGTATATGGGAGTGTTCCATTAAATATGCCACACACCGTAAGGGTAATTCCCGGCTTTTCCTATCATGGTCATACTACCATAATATCAAAGGTTACATTCGAATATTTGATGTAATAATGACAAATTGAAAATATATTGTAAACATGATTGTTACACAACCATTGTTCAGTTCTGGACACAATGATTGAGGGTCCAGAATGACATATTATTGTTTGGTATATAATAATCTGTTCGTAATATGCAGATGTTTTCTGCAATATCATATACAGACACAGATGTATTTTGTGATTTATCGAACGTTTTGAATATGGTTTTTTTCTAATATGTTTTTTCAACATGTTATATTGTCATTCGTTAACGTTATTTAATTTATTTTATTTCACCTGTCCGAACAGAATGTACCCCCAGAAGAAGGCCTACTAGGTCGAAACGTTGGGGTTTTGAATTCTCTATTCACACCTTTTTTGCACTTGGAACTTTATTGGAATGCTCAAATAAAATTTCTACAAATGAACACCATATACGTCCTCCAATCATCATTTTTAGTGTGCTCGAGGTGTCCTTACCTATCGACATTTGCGGTTTCCTCAGTAGCACCTACACTCAAGTGTGCATAAGACCTCATCTATTACTACCTACATTACCTGTCACTTATGTCTGTTTGTCTTTTTCTACATATTTTAAACTTAATAGTACACTTATTTGTATAATGAATAAATATACCTCTTAACTTTAAAACTCTATTTTTTTCTCCGTTTTCATCTTCTAATATCATGCATTCTGTGACGCCAATTCCGGCGTCCCTGCATGGCCCCTCTTCCTCCTCCTGACAGAGACACCGACACACTCAAAAGCCCAGCTGTGTGGCTGTGTCCCCGTTCCCTGATGTGGCTTCCTGATTCTAAGGGCCTGCGCATGCAGCACAGATCTCCCAGCAGCACACCTAGTGCGCACGTGCGCTGCCCGATTCTAAGAAAGGCATGCATTTTGGAAATGCCCCCAGCGAATATCTGGGAGGCTTCAGGTATATAAGGCACCCTCCCAAGTAGGGAGGTGCCTGAGCAACCCCTGTAGTTTCCCTACTTAGTGTGTGTGCAACTAGTATGTTGCCAGGTCCCTGTCCTTGAGTGCCGTGAAAACCCATGTTGTCTGAACCAGAACCTATCACTGAAACGTGTGTTACTTGAAACAGAACCTGTTCTGAGTTCTTGTCTTAGACCAGTGTCCATCCTGTCAAGTGTTCAAGGTTCTGTACTGTCTGAACCTGGCTAGTGTTCCAGAATCCATACTGTTTGAACAGGTTCTAATACCTAGTCTTCATGTGATCCTGAATCCTGTCCTGCCAGCGACTCCAAGTCTGTGTCCATGACTGCGATTCTGACCATTGGGGTCAGCTGCTGTAGTACCGCGACTACCTAGGAGTGATACCTGGCGTCTACCTGCAGTACAAGCCTAACTGCACCTGTAAGGGTCAGCCAGGTCTGCAGTCATGGCCGAGGACATCTGGGCTTCTGTGTCCTAGCCTCCCCTCACAGGAAAACAATGATCACTAGTCAGCATACCTGTGTCTCCAGGTCCATCTCCTTCAGGATCTTCCCTATACTGAAGGGGACCCTCTCCAGGCAACTTTGCATTAACTGAGACACAGTCCATTTCAGCTTTAACAAGAACATCTATACTGGGTTCTTTATTCAGCACATCCATAGTCTTCACAGCATTAACAACAGGCTTCACACTGCATTGTTCCTTCTCTTTTCCTGCACTTTTGTCATGGTTACGCAGCACGTACCCAGGTCGGACCGTCCTAGACGAGTCCTCAGCATCCTCCCTGTTCAGTTCTACTATGGGTAGACATTAACCTGTCTGTTTCGCCCCAGACATAAGATCATCAGCTCCCAGAGTCAGTTGCCTCATGGCGAGTGACCTGCCCTCCTGTACTGTCCCCTGCGATGACACAGCATCCTCCTGGTTCAAACTCACTGCATCTTGAAGTTAACACAGCCGTTTCACCCCGGATCTGAGGGCATCAGCCCAAGTGATGAGTTGCCATATTCTGGAGCCACCTGTGTCCCCGCGTTGTCACTGATTCTGTCTCAAGTTTCTGTTCCTAGTCCATTGTGATCCTCTGCTATACTGGCCTGGTGCTATGGGATGGCCATACTTCTTCTCCTTCTTTAACGTTATGTGACTGCTGTGGCGCCCTGGGCCTATAGCCTGTGTGGACAGCACGGGCACTCAGCCCTCACTGAGCTAACTTAACATAATACACTTACTTACCACATAGCAGCCCCTCCTACTGTTAACCATATACTATACTGCACACTGACTAGGAACTATGTGCACTAAAATGCCCCTATCTAGTGGCCAATATATGCACTGCACTTTCCCTATCTTACAATGTTAAACATGTCATAACATATCACATCATCACGTAGACAATTAAATAATACAAAAACAGCATAAGCATTCATACATTATACATTTAGCAAAAATGGTAATACACATAGCTGTGTAGCAGTACCAATAAAACAACCAATGGTAATACACCTAGTAGTGTAGCAGTACCAGTATATATATATATATATATTATATATATATATATACTGTATATATATATCAAACATATTTTCTATCCCCTTACACATTATCAGGAGCTCTAGCAAAAAACAGGTAGCTGCCTAGCCATTCCTTTCCTGGGTAAGCCCGGCTCGTGGAACAGTGTGTCTACAATCCAGGTGCGTGACAGTTTGCTCAGGCCAAGGACCCCCCTGATCCCAATGCCCCTTCACACTCAAAGTTGCACCAAGAGATGTCCCGCCAGCTAGATCAGCAGGAAAATATTCTGTTCTCAGGACAGTGAATACTCATTTGGATGTCCTAACGTTGGCTACTTCATCCACTCTAGCCCAAGGTGCAGCAACTGTGACCATAACTACTCATCCTGCAACATATGCTCCTGGAGCTAATCCTCGACTGTTTGCTCCTCCACATTATTACAGGGATCCTAAGCAGTGCCATGGGTTCCTAAATCAGTGCATGCTGCCCTATAAACTATTGGCCCATCAGTTTATCTCTTATCGGGCTAAAGAGAGATTTACTAATGTCTCACCTAGCAGGAGAGGCCCTTGCGTGGTTCCACCCCCTGTGGGGGAGAGGGGACCCTGAGTCCTTGGATCTGCTGGCCTTCTGTAAGATCTTCCATTAGCCGAGGTTTATGTCTTCTGCTGCATTTTCCTTTTTCAGACTGCGCCCGGGAGGTCTGTCTGTAAACCAGCATGCCATACAGTTCCGTACCCTGTCTTCTGAACTTGCTTGGTATGACAGAGCTTTTTTAGCCGCCTTCTCTGATGGTTTGTTCTGAGGATTAAGTACAAATTGGTTTGTCAAGACATCCTTGCTACTCTAGATGAGCTGATTCCCTGGCAATACAGATTGACCTCAGGTTCCAGGAACGGAACAGAGAGTGACGCTGAGAGGAAACCATTGCATCTGGCTCCGTCCTTCCAGAGACCGCTAATTCTCCAGCCTTCTCTGAACTATGCAGTCGATCTGTTAAGGTATGCCACACTAAACAATATCGCTAACGGATCGCTAAAAAACGTCACATTAGCGATCCGTTAGCGATATTGTTCAGTGCGGCAGCTTCCAGCGACGAGCTTCCTGCTGTGATCTCGCTCGTCGCTGAATCGCTCCGGACCCTATTTCATCGCTGGCGCTCCCGCTGGGTAAGTATCTTATCGCTGTGTGCACCTTTCTTAGCGATTTAGCGGTACTTTGTACCGCTAAAATCGTTAAGAAGATCGCTAACGGCGATAGCGTCGTTAACTATATCGCTAAATGCGCAGCATTTAGTGATATAGAAACAATCCCGCTAGCGATCTCATTAGTATGCAACGCTAACGAGATCGCTAGCGGATTGCTTAGTGTGGCAGTACCTTTAGTCTGGCTGAGCAGCAGCCGGAACACAGCTGTGACAAAGGATTGTGCTACTGCTGTTGTAGGGAGGAACATTTAATTTGCTTTTGTCCTGAGAGATCTGAAAAACTTTAAAACCTAGGGCATGTAGGAGAAGCAGGCAAGAGTAATATCTCTTCACTGATAACTTTGACTTATAGAATCCTCTTATGGTGTTGTCAGTCAAGGGAAATACCCAATCTGAGGCCATTCAAGTGGTTTCTGTACAAGTATAATTCTGGATAGGAATGTTGCTCATGGAGAAGAGTGCCTTCTATGAGCTGTCTAGACTATTTCATCCACTTCTCTTGGCTCTTTCGTAGCCACGAACTCATGAGCCCATTCTGGACTGGAGATCTGGTGAGGTGCTTCGTTGAGGATAGTTGTGTCACAAGAAGTGTCTGGTCCCTGTATGCCCAGTTCGGGCGCTGGTTTTGCCATCTTCTCCGGCAGGTCTGCCATCCACCAACTGGTCATACCCTGACATCTCTGATAGGAGAGAGGCGGAGACATTATTTTCACACAGTTCAGGCAATTGTTCCATAGACCTGCTCCTGGGATCCTCACCGCCTTGAGGACGTATCTTCATGGACACCGGTTTGAAGATGGACCCAGAAAGAGTATCTTCAATTCTTAATTGGCCGGCTTATGAGCGCATTAAGGTGGAAGCGCTTTCCAGGTCTTTCCTATCCAATTTGTCTTCTATTCCTCCAAGATGGTGGCCAATCTTGCCGGACTGGGAGAGACTTTGCATCAGTAATATGTTACCCCTGTACTTTCCCTACTCAGTGTGTGCAACTAGTATGTTGCCAGGTCCCTATTTTTGGTCCTATGTTATCTGAACCAGAACCTGTTCCTGAAAACCCATGTTGTTTTTTGTGTTTTCTGAACCTGCAATTGTTCAGGGCCGGCTCCAGGTTTTTATGGGCGAAAGAGTCTCAGTGGGCCCTTTTAACACAGACTACGATTCATGATGCTCAGATACTGCAGAGAAATATAGGTGTAGTACAATGCCAAACACTTCACTTCTTACATTACATGAGTGATATCTATTGTAAATTGTACAATAGTGCACTGTGCTGCGTTCTGCACTGTTACAGTTCAGGAAAGGGCGCTGTGGAAAGACTCCCCATTATCATCATCATTGCTTCCCCTGTTATGTTTCGGTAGCTGAGGAGGACAGGAACAACAGCAGGGCAGCCGAACACCTGAGATGTTGGTAACTGATAGGTTGCAGATTCCTAAACTAACGACACAACTAGAGGTAGCCGTGAAGCGTTCCTACGTTGATCCTAGACGCCTCGTCACAGCCTGAGAGATAACTACACCTAAAGGCAGAAAGATGAAAGCTATCTGCCCCGGAGCAGATCCACAAAGAAAATAGGAAGCCCCCAAACATATAATGGCGGTTAGACAAGATGAAAATACAAACATAGGCAGAAAATAGACTGAGCAAACGCTGGGGCCACAAGCTGACTAAATAGGATAGGACAGGAGAGATTACTTTCTGCAACCCAGAAAACCCTACAAAAATCCAAAAACTCTGATTACAAAATACTTAGATCACACGATCTCGCCACACACTAAATCAGGTCTCAGTGTGAACAAAAACCAAGCCGCAGCCGCTGAAAAAACAGGAAAGAGCAAATGAGCAAACAGCAGTGGCTGCAGATAAACTGTGAGGAGCTCAGGCCCCAGGAGGGGACCTGGCTGACCTCCACAAAAGTGCAGAAAACTGTGTAGCCCTGGTATTTAAGGTACACCATACCAGGAGGATGAGTGGAGAGGTAACGGTTAAGGGCTCTACATGACATCACATACACTTAGACACACCCACAGGGAGTGTTGAGATTCAGTTAGGGATTCAGCAGTCTAGCCTGGACCTGTGAGGAGGAAGGAGCCGAGACTAGTTCGGGTGGCTCAGGACTGAGTCATCCCACCTGTGTGCAGTTCAGTAAGTGGAGGCCAGTAAAGGTGAGCCAGATCACCTCAGCCTGGTCAGAGCTGTGCCCCACTGGCAGACGGACTGAGACAGCTATTGAGAGTGTGAGCAAGTCGAAGGGGACAGTGGAAGGAATTGAGAAGTGCTTTAGGATTGGAGAAGTCCTGCACCTTGTCACCGGTCACTGGGGACCGACGTGTCACTATAGCTCCAGGCATAGTGATAAAAGAACCAGAGGCTTACTGGACCTTAGGTGGCAGCAAGTAGCCTTGGAGTGTCAGTACGTATCAGAGGTCAGTTGGAATAGGAACTTTGAGCCTGATCAGCAAAAGAAAGAACCTAGTTCCATCATTGGAAGGCTTCGACCACAAAAACTGACCGGGCAGTACAGCTTTGAAATAGCTGGAGTTTATAGAGGGAACTACGCTTTATGCTGGTTGGACTCATCACCATTTTGAAAGTAAAGGAGGCCCCTAACTTGCTCAGCCGTTGCCTCAAAACTCATCCTCCATCAACCCCATCAGCCTCCCTGGGACCTGCCTGAACAACTTGAAGTAAAAGGTATGGAAAGACGCTGATGTGTGAGACTGTGTTATTCAATTGCACCCCTGCACAACCCTATCATAATTATCGACCTGAGGGAAGAGTCCCACCTGTAGGGGACCTGACATCTAGCTGCCTCACCATCCCCTCAGAGATCTACAGCAGCGCTGGTCTTAGTGATCAGGAAACTACAGGTGGCGTCACGAACTGTATATAAATCTATCCCCTGTAAATATACCCCCCAACATACGCCTGACCGCCAGGGCCACAGACCGAGCCATCGCTACCTGTGACAACCCCATAGACTTCCATGGGCTCGGCTCTGAGTACCCCATTGCCCTGGTAACCCACAATTGTGGTGCGTGGTCACGACAAACTTGGCGTCACGAACAGGATGCGAAACTCGCAAAATTGCGAGCCCTGTGTGCCTATGGAGTTGTTTTTGTGAAAAAGGACTGTTTGCACTTTTGGCGCCAAAAATCGCCATCTTTGTCGCCATATTCGCGCCCTCAGGCGCTGGAGAAGAAGGTGGGCGTGCCTTCGTGGGCGTGTACCCCCCTGTGGCGCGAAGAGAATGCCTGCCCTCTCAAAGTGCTATTACAATATGCGATCCTGCCCTACAGCAAAGGAGGTCCGCCTCCTCTTCACCTTCCCTGCGAAGAGGAGGAGACGCAAACCCCGCCTCCACGGAAGAGACGGGACTGTTCTGAAAGAAGATGAGAGAGTCTTCTGGAACATCATGGAAGCAGGACGTGTGCAGCCGAGCAGGGAAGCGGAGGAAGGCAGGCCCCGTTCCCCAGCCAAGCTGCCACCAGCACCGGAACCATCCGTGGTCCTGCACCTGCAGCAAGCATTGCTGGAGATTAAAGAGGAGAATGCCAGATTGAAAAAGATGATTTCGCAACAACCTGGCGAAGAAGAGATAGAGAGACGCCGGCGTACCCTGATGCAGCGGCGGCTGTGGGACGCGGTGATCTCTCCCTTCGACGACCCCCCACGACTGGAGTTACCAAAACTTCTGCTGCCCAAGACTAAGGAGCAACCGGAGGCTACCCCCAAAAGGACCGACCCTGAACCTACCGAGGAAGCGGTGGAAGCGAGGGAGGTTGAGGAGGTACCGCCAATTCCGGAACGCCCGCCCGGCCAGGAGGCCGCAGCAGATGATCGATCCCCGGCAGGGACACCGGAGGGGTCCTGTCCGTCGTTACCAGACGTGGACTGGGACGAGATGGCGCGCCTGGATGACGTCGCCTACACCGCCCAGTGGGAACGTGAGTGGCAGCGTCGCGAAGAGAAACAGCAACGCCAGCAGGAAGAAGAGCGGGAAACGCAGCGGAACCGGCAGCGGCAGTACGAGCAGCTGATCGCGGACAAGGAAAGTGTCCGTCGAGAAAAAGGTACTCTGAGGGAACCGCGGCGGCAGGGGAGTGTGACAGAGTTCCACCTCCGGAAGGGCTGGGGCTTCATAAGAGAACCGGGACTGTACCCAGGGGTATTTGTGAGCAGACGCGACGTAGAGTCCCACCTACCACAAGGTCATCCCGGGAGGGACCTGGTTAATGGAGATATTGTCAATTATACACGGCACTGGGGTATGAAGGGATGGTATGCCCTTAATGTCACAATCGTCCGTGACCCCGTCCCTGACGCAGGTAACGTCACCATTGCCAGCGCAACCCAGTCCCAATCTTCAGCTGCACCAGACCGTGCCCCGGCAACGCCCCCTGCAGGCTCCTTGCAAATGGAAGCACAACCTGTATACTCTTCACTACCTGATCCTACTACATCGCAACCTGCGATTCATTCTACATCGCAATCAGCAGTTTACACGACGACGCGCACGGCGACTATTTCTGCATCACGAGAGCAAGTGGCCATTACAGTAACGCAGACAGCGTCTCATAAAGCGAAAGCACCCGTTGCGCCCCTAGAGGTTCGTACAAGAACTGTAGCGACTCAAACCCCGATAGCAGGTCACGACTTGTTGGTCATGGGATCTAAGGATCATTGTATTGTTCCAGCCCCCGGGATGGAAAGTATATTGGAAGCCTGCAAGAAAATGTGAAGAACGGTAGGACCCAGACAGGGTTTACCGCATCTGAGAAGATGTATATAAGTTTTTATAAAAGTGAAAATAGTTTACACCGTTGATATGAATATATAATGTTACATATTTTGCCAAAAATAGAATGCCCGGCTGGGTAAGGAGGTAAAGAGTTTTTGCACTTCATTGTGATGTGTATATATATATGTGTCTTTTCCTTATTGTGTCTTATAATGGACTCTGAGGCTGAGGACTGAGCCAGCCCAAGAACTGATCTTGTATATAGTTGCACTTGTGCATTATCTTGGTTTTACATGAAACCACCTTAACTACCTCTGAATACGAAAACCCGTGTGGTGTGGCACTGAGTGAGGTCTGCATTCAGATGTCCTGCAGCCCACCCAGGACCCACGTTGAAGGTTTGGTGCGGGTCCTTCACAAGAATACTGTGTATTTATTGAATGTTTTGATGCCTT
>JARQOD010000004.1:360692843-360774410 GCA_033576555.1 Oophaga sylvatica
CCTCTCCAAACGCTACACCAATGCCTCTTATCCTGTGCCAGTCATTGCACTGGTTGCTCATCCGATACAGAGTCTAACATAAACTTATCACTCTCACCCATAAAGCACTCCACAGATCTACACCACACTACATCTACTTCTTCAGCTCTATCACCCTTTAACTCATATAAAAAGAAAAGATGTGGAAAAAACAGATTTATAATAAAAAAAATGTATTGAAAAATAATTATTGAAAAATTATATAAACAGTCAGCCAATGATTGGCATCCACAAACAGCCAAGGTAAAACCTCAGTTGCATACTGAAATGCAAAGACAAGGGAGAGAAGCACACAATGGTGATACACCCCAAAATTAACTACCCACCAACTCCACATATCACCTCTGACCTGTCTTGTATGTATCTTTGATACCACAGCTATTTTATGTCTATGTATACTTTTTATGAATTGTGAACAATAAAAATTATGTACTCTTTACACCAAGATACTCTGTGTATGTAGAGGCTACTGCTGGGGTGTATATAGAGGCTGCTGCTGGGGTGTATATAGAGGCTGCTGGGGTGTATATAGAGGCTGCTGCTGGGGTATATGTGGAGGCTGCTGCTGGAGTATATGTGGAGGCTGCTGCTGCTGGAGTATATAGAGGCTGCTGCTGGTGGGGTGTATGTGGAGGCTGCTGCTGGTGTTTACATGGAGGCCGCCGGTCGGGGTACTTCCGCTGCAAGCAGCTGGGAGATGACCGGCTGGCGACGGTCATCTCCCGGCTGCGTCGCCGCTGACCTCCATGCGGCAGAGATGACCCGCGGCTACCGTCGGGAGATCAGCGGCTTGCGCTGCTGATTTCCTGACATAACGGTGGCGTGGGTGGTTCAAATCCTGCGCCAATTTGCGGCCGGACTGCGCCTGTCGCTGATTGGTCACGTCCGGCCGGGATTTCCGTTACAGACAGACAGAATTAAACGATTATATAGTAGAGATACTGTATATATATATATATATATACTCAGTTATATATATATATATACTGTATATATATATAATGACACTATAATGATCAAAAATTCTATATCCAGTTTCAAAGATTTAATGACAAATGTAAAGTAGTACACTCCTCAATAGATAGGCTAAAAAGATAGTCTCCCAGCCAAGGCATGAAACGGATAGAGAGTAAACAGGAGTATATAAATAATCAGCATAAATTATGTTTACCAGAGCAAAGATTGTGATGCCAGTGTCCCCTACGCATGTTTTGACGCTAAAACCTTCTTCTGCACCACCTTACATCTCCTACCTCACCCTACCCGTGTCCTGCATTCTGCTAATGACCTAAACCTAACATCATCAATAATCCAAACCTCCCAATCTCGTCTCCAAGACTTCTCGTGACCTGCACCAATTCTCTGGAATGCACTTCCAGGACAATTTGATTTATTCCCAATACCCATAGTTTTAAGTGTGCCCTAAAATCAAATTTTTTTAGAATGGCCTATCACCTCACATCACTTATATAACTAATCCCTTTTTGCCCTTTCAAATTTTCTTCCAAATCAGGCCCCTCGAAGCATCTGTTTCTATAGCCTCCATGCATTTAACATCATTCTGTATCTGTGCTTGTACACATACTGGCTGGTGACCGATTCATGCAGCGTTATATGAATACCCTATTTTATATTGATGGCTGGACCGTACGATACAAGCACTTTTTACTATGTACCTCTCGTGTCTTCCCTATTTCCTCATATATTGTAAGCTTTTGAGCAGCAGGGCCCTCACTCCTCTCGGTATCTGTTGAATTATGTGTTTACACTGTTATGTCTTACTGTCTTTACAAGTCCCATCTGAAATGTAGATTCATAGAATCATAGAATGGTAGAGTTGGAAGGGACCTCCAGGGTCATAATGTCCAACCCCCTACTCAATGCAGGATTCACTAAACCATCTCAAACAAATGTCTGTCCAGCCACTGTTTGAAGACTTCCATTGAAGGAGAACTCACCACATCTCGTGGCAGCCTATTCCACTCATTGATTATCCTCAACAGGGCTGGCGTCAGCACCAGGCGCACCAGGGCAAGTGCCGGGCCCCTGAGCAGGTGGGGGGGCCCACTCACAGTATGGGGGCCCAGTGCCTGTGTCAGTACCGGGGGCCGGTGCCTTGAGCAGAGCAGCGGCCAGTGAGGTGAGTATTTCATTTTTTTATTTTTTTTATGTTTGGCGCAATATATGGAGACCATCATATGGGGCCCACCATACACTGGAGTATCATATATGGGGCCCATCATACACTGAAGCATCATATATGGGGCCCATCATACACTGGAGCATCATATATGGAGCATTATATGGGGCCCATAATATACTGGAGCATCATATATAGGTCCATTATATATGAAGCATTATATGGGGCCCATCATGCACTGAAGCATCATATATGGGGCCCATCATAAACTGGAGCATCATATGGGGCCCATTATATATGGAACATCATATGGGGTCCATTATATATGGAACATCATATGGGACCCATTATAAATGGAGCATCATTTGGGGCCTATTATATATGGAGCATCTTATAGGGTCCATTATATATGGAGCATTATATGGGGCTCATTATTCTGTATGGAGAACTATGTGGTGCCCATAATACTGTATGGATGACTATACTGTTTGTCTTTGGAGCTATTGTAGAATTGATCAATAGATATCACTCATGTAATGTATGAAGTAAAGGTACTGCCACACTAAACAATCCCGCTAGCGATCACGATAACGACGCATACTAATGCGATCGCTAGCGGGATTGTTTCTATATCGCTAAATGCTGCCACATTTAGCGATATAGTTAACGACGCTATCGCCGTTAGCGATCTTCTTAACGACTTTAGCGGTACAAAAGTACCGCTAAATCGCTAAGAAAAGGTGCCACACAGCGATTAGATACTTACCCAGCGGGAGCGCCAGCGATGAAATAGGGTCCGAGCGATTCCAGCGACGAGCGAGATCACAGCAGGAAGCTCGTCGCTGGAAGCTGCCGCACTGAACAATATCGCTAACGGGATCGCTAAATAGTGACGTTTTTTAGCGATCCCGTTAGCGATATTGTTTAGTGTGGCATACCCTTAAGTGAAATGTTTGACATTGTACTACACCTATATTTCTCTGCCGTATCTGTGCATCATGAATTGTGGTATGTGTTAAACGGGCCCATTGAGACTCTTTCGCCCGGGGCCCATGAAAACCTGGAGCCGACCCTGATCCTCACTGTCAAAAAGTTTTTTCTAATTTCTAATCTGTATCTTCTCTGTCACGATCCATGTCGGGGTTTGTTCCTTGTTCTCTTCTCCCTGGCCTGGTCATGCGGGGGTTAACTTTGCCTAGCTTTGGGATCTGTTTGGGCTATTTCAGTCCGCTGCTGTCTGCAGGCAGTGTCAGTTAAAGGTTCCTGCTTCTGGCTTGAGTGGCTGACCCCGTTATACCCTGATTTGTCCTCTGCCCGTTTACCTAGGTCCCGTTTCTGCGCTCCCCTGTGACTTCGCTCGTCTTAGTACTTGCTCTCTTTCTTGTGACCCCCTTGGTATTTGGCCCGGCTTGTCCTCTGACCTGTTTTACTGTCTTCCATCTCTGGTATTCCTGCTTCCGACCGGCTCTGACTTCTCTGGCTTGTTTCTGACCACGTGTATTGCTGTGACCTCTGGTACTTCTTTCCCTCTCTGTTGCTGACCCGGCTTGTCTGACTACTCTTCTGCCACCTAGTGGCTCCTGCCTGCTGAACTTAGGTTTCACTGTGAGTATACCTTTTTTCCTTCACCCACACCCCCTGGTGGAGGTTGTGTGCTACTGCGCTGCAGCAGGCATTACAATCCTTTCAGTTTAATTCCATTGCATCTCATGTTTCCATGTGCAAATAAGAATAAGGATGATCCCTCTACACTGTGACATTCCTTCAGATATTTGTAGACAGCTATTAAGTCTCCTGATGCGGCATACGTTTGCGCTATAGAAATAAAGTTTATTATTATTATTAACTTCTATGGGGAGAGTAGAGTTTCATATGCCATCAAATGTAGCATACTGAATACTAAAAATCATAATAAAAATAATTTTGAATAATTTAACATTTCTGCTCAAAAACAAATTGCGTTTCTGTACTATATGCTGGGGAAGAAGGATCCATTATGTATTTCCTCATTAATATCTTTCTTGACATTTTATTTGTGTGTAAGGTAGAACACGAGTCAAAATCTAGCTTTGACAATCACATATCTGCTTCTTATTTCCCAGTTACCACTATAATTAATCATGTACCCCCATGGTATACATTCTGGAATTAGAGTGGGCCATAGTCAAGGAAAGGAAAACTATGAAACTGCAAAATGATGGGGGCTGTAATTTCCAACATCTGGATAGCCTACATCTGACATGCTGTATTCACTGAATTCAGATATGTATTACTGCTCTAAAAATCCGAGAAGAGCTGAATTTCTTTATATTTCTATAATGAATCATGAAAACATAATTGAGTGCTGTCATAGACCTCCCATTTGCTTGAAGCAAATGACATCCCCCTCTTCACGTGCATGAGAACTAGTCACGCAAAGACTTCATCAGTAAACTCTTAATCAAAGCTCATCCCCCAGTGTATCATTAGCCTTAAACCTGAAGATCAGTCACTCTTGGCAGCTAGAGTAGTAAGTTGTCTGAGGCAAGAAAGACACTAAACACTAACTATTGTTTACTATGTCATCGTAGACACCCACCTTAGGGCAGAATTTTTCACCATCAAGCATCAGATTACAAAAGAGAAGCAGATAATTTTAGATAGGATCAGCATTAAACATCACTTTTCTTCTCTTATACTGAAGACCTTATTTAAACTTTCTTATGTGATACTTAAAGAGAACCTGTTGGGTCGGATAACGCTATTAACTTGCACATGTTGGTAGCATCGGACTGGCTTGGTAAAGTCCCATGCAAAAATAAGCTGACCCTAGTACCCAAATTTATTTTTGCTTCTATATGTTATTAATTTGGTTAGCTTGTTTAATTAATGAGTAAATAAATTTTTCTGCAAATTGTGAATCAAGTGTAATAGCACTACCTATTAGCAGTCCTTTACAGGGGGTTACCAGAGGATTCTCCTGTCCTCCTTTGGGCCAGTCCGAGTGTCACGACTCTGTGGTCGGGTGTCCTGGGACCAGGGGCTCCTTTCCTGTCTCTATCGCTTTGGACACCCTAGCTCGCTCTATTCCCCGGATTACTTCTGATCGTGAAGACACCAGGGCCACGTACCTTGCTTTAGCTCCTGAACCACCCTCAGTCTGTACCCTTCCCCCACTCAGGGAAGAGGGGAGTAATAGTGTACCATAATACGCCAACCAGACTAACAATGCAATACGAACAGGGATAACGAAAAATAGCAAACATACAAACACTCAGACAACAGAGGAATGCTTGTTTTCCATCTATTTCCATTGTCCCGCTTTTTTTTGAGAGAAGGGCAGAGACAGAGGGGAAAACAAGCAGGTGCGAAGGGATATTTAACTCTTTGGCAGTGCCATCATGCACTGAGTGCCTGTACTTGGTTTGAACAGTCATTCTGTGCAGAAAGAGTTCCTTTAAAGGGAGTCTGTCACCCCATTTTTCGAGTATAAGATGCGACCACAGCCATCAGGGGCTTATCTACAGCATTCTGTAATGCATTCTGGGACTGGAGGTTATGTATGTGTTATACGTAATCCAGGCCAGAGCCCGTCCAGCAGGCAGGCTTCGCTCCATACACTTGTATGGGGCGAGGCCGTGCTCCGACTAGAGACGCGGCCATCCAGTGGGTGTGGTCGACTCCATACAAGTGTATAGAGTGAGACTGCGCCCACTGGAAGGGATCTGGCAAGAAGTATGCATTACGCATACATACCCTCTGGTCCATGCTCAGAAACTGACGAATTTCCACAGCCCACAATGTGTGTAATGGGGTGATTCATAAGTATGCAGTCACAGACTGCAGATTTATTGATTTGGACCAGACAACCCCTTTAGGGGGTAAAAATGGAAATTTTATGATCACAATTTCATCCATACATGAGCATACAGATTCGGGAAGCATTGTTCTTCACCTTATTTTTTTCCCAAAGCATACCACATTTTCATCTTGGCATCTACTGTATCTTGCTTATTCATTTGTTTTTTCTGCCTTCATGTTAGAAAATACTAGTAGGGTCGGTACGAATCAGAAAGATCAATCATTGTTTTCAAAATTTGTGGTTTCTTGTGGCACTTGGTCCATGTCTTTGTTCAAAACTTGTGTTGCTTGGTCGGTTTCATACACAGGATCTCAATGCTGTATGGTAACGGCGACCATTGAGCTACAATGCTTGATGGGACCATAGGTAATTTTTTGATTACACATTCCTTAAAATAAAAAAAAATTCTGGAAAATTATGTAATGCCTAAAGTATTCAGACCCCTTTAAATTTTTCACTCTTTGTTTCATTGCAGCCATTTGGTGGGTAAATTCAAAAAAGTTCATTTTTTTCTCATTAATGTACACTATGCACACCATCTTGACTGAAAAAAAACAGAAATGTAGAAATTATTGCAAATTTATTAAAAAAGAAAAACTGAAATATCACATGGTCATTAAGTATTCAGACCCTTTGCTCAGCAGTGAGTAGAAGCTCCCTTCTGAGCTAGAACAGCCATGAGTATTCTTGGGAACGATGCAACAAGTTTTTCACACCTGGATTTGGGGATCCTCTGCCATTCTTCCTTGCAGATCCTCTCCAGTTCCGTCAGGTTGGATGGTGAACGTTGGTGGACATGCATTTTCAGGTCTCTCCAGAGATGTTCAATAGGGTTTAGGCCAGGGCTCTGGCTGGGCCAGTCAAGAATGGTCACAGAGTTGTTCTGAAGCCACTCCTTTGTTATTTTAGCTGTGTGCTTAGGGTCATTGTCTTGTTGGAAGGTGGACCTTCCGCCAAGTCTGAGGTCCAGAGAATTCTGGAGGTTTTCATCCAGGATATCTCTGTACTTGGCCGCATTCATGTTTCCATCAATTGCAATAAGTCATACTGTCCCTGCAGCTGAAAAACACCCCCATAGCTTGATGCTGCCACCATCATGTTTCACTGTTAGGATTGTATTGGGCAGGTGATGAGCAGTGCCTGGTTTTCTCCATACATACGGCTTAGAATTATCACCAAAAATATCTATCTTCGTCTCATCAGACCAGAGAATCTTATTTCTCATAGTCTGGGAGTCCTTCATCTGTTTTTTAGCAAACACTTTGCGGGCTTTCATATATCTTGCACTGAGGAGAGGCTTCTGTCGGGCCACTCTGCCATAAAGGCCCGACTGGTGGAGGGCTGTAGTGATAGTTGACTTTGTGGAATTTTCTCCCATCTCCCTACTGCATCTGTGGAGCTCAGTCATAGTGAGCTTGGGATTCTTCATTACCTCTCTCACCAAGGCTCTTCTCCCACAATTGCTCAGTTTAGCTGGACGGCCAGGTCTAGGAAGACTTCTGGTGGTCCCAAACTTCTTCCATTTAAGGATTATGGAGGCCACTGTGCTCTTAGGAACCTTGAGTACTGCAGAAATTCTTTTGAAACCTTGGCCAGATCTGTGCCTTGCCATAATTCTGTCTCTGAGCTCCTTGGCCACTTCCTTTGACCTCTTGATTCTCATTTGGTCTGACATGCACTGTGAGCTGTGAGGTCTTATATAGACAGGTGTATGCTTTTACAAATCAAGTCCTATCAGTTTAATTAAACACAGCTGGACTCCAATGAAGTAGAACCATCTCAAGGAGGATCACAAGGAAATGAACAGCATGTGACTTAAATATGGGTGTCTGAGCAAAGGGTCTGAATATTTATGACTATGTGATATTTCAGTTTTTCTTTTTTAATAAATTTGCAAAAATTTCTACATTTCTGTTTTTTTTTCAGTCAAGATAGGGTGCATAGTGTACATTAATGAGAAAAAAGAGAACTTTTTTGAATTTACCAAATGGCTGCAATGAACCAAAGAGTGAAAAATTTAAAGGGGTCTGAATACTTTCCGTACCCACTGTATGTGTTTGAGGATGAATCAGGACATGCACAGTAAAGTTGGTTTAATTGGAATAGGCCAATTACCTGATGCATATGGGGGTTACCAGAGTCTCTCGTGCTAGCTAAGTAGCATATTGCTAATTGTCAGTTCACATGCTATTGTACTGTAATCTCTTTCTTTGCTCGTGTGCACAAGCCCAGAATCTCATAATAACCTTCCTAAAATGTACCTCTTTCCATTTATTGCGCTCCTGATTTTACGGGAACTTTGTTACATTTCGGACTGCTGATTCAAGTAAACTATTCAGCAGATTTATTACGTTATGGTGCTCTGGGACATAAACTATTGACTTAAATGTTCTAGTGAAACTGGGCTCCTTGTAGATGTTATGTGGCTGCCAAATATAAAGGGAAATTCAGAACAGGAACAGTAAATACCATCACAGTTAAAATAAAGTGCTGGAACCCAGACTTTGGTAGTCATTGAATATAAGGCTTCATCCGGTGTCTTACAAAAACTAGAAACTTGAACTCCTTCAAGCCTGTGGGTCAATTGCTCTGCTGAAAAGTTGTCAGCATTGGCCAGCAGCCAAAGAGCCCACACATCAGGAAGCCGCACGCTTATGAAAACAAGACTCTATAATATTACAGAAGCAGTGAGAAGCCTGGATTATAAGCAGCATAACACTACACAATACAGATACATTGTTTTGGGAACAATAACAAAAATATCCCTGAATAAAAGAAAACAGCATATGTGTTATAACCGTCCATAGCAGCATCTCGTCATTTGTCCACTTCCTTCAATCATATCAAGATGGTTTATGAGTTTTGCTAATGGCTTAAAATGATCATATAAAAGTATAAATCACATTGGGATTAATTGGATATAGTTGCCTGTCAGTTAATATAGGTCACTTGTAGATATAACCATATAAATCTGTTGAATATGAACTTAAGCCCTTAGTGACCAGGCCATTTTTTAAAGATCTGACCAGTGTCATTTTATGTAGTAATAACTCTGGAATGCTTCAACATATCCAATTGATTTTGAGAATGTTTTATGGTGACGTATTGTACTTTATGAGAATGTAAATTTAGGTTGATATGTTTTGCATCTACTTATAAAAATATCAGAAATTTGACAAAAATTTAAAAAATTTAACCGGAGTGTGCAACTGCATAGAAATACATGCAGCCGCACGCTCCGGTCCTAGTGCTGGCGGCAGTGCTGGGTGTTGATGCGAGAGACTCACACGAGTTTCTCGCATCACACTCGCAAGTGTGACACCGGCCTCATGCAGATAGTCATACCACACAAAAAAAATAATAAAATACATTTCCCTCATTTCTAGTTTACATCATCACCATTTATAAAATGTTGTTTTACTTTGTTAGCAATTTAGGAGGTTTAAAAATGTAGCAATGGAGATTCTGATTTGGCTTTTATCCTAAGTCATATTACAAGACTCGTTAAAGGGTTGATTGTGACTTGTAGGATCGCTGCTTCCAATAGGTGGCGCTACAGAGTACAAGTCCTCTTTGTTTGAAGAGGCAATTTGCATATTAAAAATGTAGCAGTAATTTTTCATTTTTCAATGAAATTTACAAAACTTTTTTTTCAGGGACCTGTTCATTTTTTAAGTGATTTTGGGGGTCCTATATATTGGAAAACCCCAAAAGCGATACCATTTTAAAATCCACACCCCTCAACATATTCAAAATTGGGTTTGGATAGTTCATTAACCCTTCAGATAATTTTCAGGAATTATTGCAAAGTGGCATAACAGGAATGAAGAAATGTATTTTTACCACCTAAATTTTGATAACTTCTGAACAGGCCAGTGTAGTTGGCAGACTCTAAGGCCAATATTTGTCTATGAACTGCCATGGCAAATATTCAGAACCACACAAACATAATGCCGATGGGCACTCTGTTAACTATCTAGATCACTATTGCCAGCAGCATTTACGGGGTTAAACAACCATAATCGGTGCCAACACTGATCCTGGCTGATTCAGCAAGTTGTCAGCTATAGTGGACAGCTGATAGCTGCAGGATTGTCACCTGTATGGGGATGCTAGTCTCTTTTATCGCAAGTCAGTAAAAAGATGTATTTTTGGTCACTAAGGAGTAAGAATTGAAAAATTAGAAACTTGAGTATCTACAGTGGACCCCTTTCATGAAAAAAAATATATATACAACCATGTAGCTGTAACGTGATGTGGGGCGGTAGTCATTGGAGAGGCATTCTTCTGAGGAGCCCGGAACGTTGCATGAAAGTGGGGGTCCTGGCTGGGTGTGTGGACTTGTGCTGTGAGGGCATTACACCCGTGCAGGCCGCATGCAAAAGATGTTGCTGGTTTGCAAAGACCAGATATTTCACAGTTCAATGAGGGAGACCGCCATTCAAAAATAAATTATTTTACTGAACAGCAACTTGACAAGAGTTATATACAAGGGATAGCAGGTACAAAGTCTTATGGAAGTTTCCTTTACAGTCTGAAGCATTCTCTATACCTAATCCTTTCTGATTAGTATAGTCCCTGGAACGCCCGCTCTTAACCCTTCACTAATCCCAGTTATTCAGTCATGTTTAGGCTTGTTACCTTCCAGCGTTACAAGCTCAAGGTCTTGTGTCTAGGCGTCCTCTCTTAGGACCCATCTCAGTAACACAGTATTCTGTCTCTCTATCACTTATGCTTAAGATCTCGCTATCTCTTCTCTTTGATCTCCTCTCATTTAGGGTCACCCTTGAATGTGGCACTGTTCACCACGAACCTCTTGATCCACTCACTAAGCACTCCAGGCACTATCTGTCTTTCTAGCAGGAAGCAGTCACTTTCCCTTACACTGGTCCCTCCCACAGTGGGCTAGTCCAAACTATTAATTCTCAACTTTCCCTATAGTCAACTATATACATTCCTAACATCATTAACTCTTGATTAGCACTAATCACATTACACTATTCGCACTACACGATATTTACAAAGAGACGCAAGACAAAATTTACATAACACATTTCAACTATAAAACTTGTTTCTTCAAGGTAGGCAGCATGTCCATATCCTTACATAGCCATATATGCTATCAGTATGCAATCACTATATTCTATGTTTTACTTTCCAGAAATATTGAATGCTGGCTACATTACATAGTGTTACACATTGCCTATGCAGTAGTAGAACCTGCTCCCACATACCTGCACCCGTGATCCCTTACCTGTGCTCATCCTGTGTTCCTGTACTAGTCCTGCTTGTGCCTGAACCCACACCTGTCTACCCGCCATACCCTCCTGCTAACCAGTTCCTGGCCGGTTTTGCTTCCCTGTCTCCCTTGAGGGTTAGCTGCCACGGCTCCTTGGATCCATACTGGAGTAGCACCTAGCACCATCTGGAGCCAAGTCTAACTCCACCATCAGAGGCCTTAGCAAAGAGTCAGGTGTCCACCCAGTTATGCCCCTCCAGGTTCTCCCTGGACAGTGGCATTGTGGTTCCACAATGTGCTCATCGTGTGTTCCTGTACCAGTCCTGCTTGTGCCTTTACTCACACCTGTCTACCCGCCGTACCCTCCTGCTAACCAGTTCCTGGCCGGCTTTGCTTCCCTGTCACCCTTGTGGCTCAGCTGCCATGGCTCCTTGGGTCTATACTGGAGTAGCACCTAGCATCCATCTGGAGCCAAGTCTAACCCCACCATCAGAGGCTCAAGCAAAGAGTCAGGTGTCCGCCCAGTAATGCCCCTCCAGGCTCTCCCTGGACCGTGGCATTGTGGTTCCACAACCATGTGTGCAACACATTTTTCATTCTGTGAAACCCCATTAGTGAATGGCACCTGCTGTAAATCCCTTCTTTCCAGCCTTCAAGGTAGCATCCATAGCATTTGTCACAGAAATATTTTCTTCCATATTTTTCTAAAGCACATTTTAAATATACCCATCAGGTCTCAGAGCCTGTTGTAGCAATTAGTGAATCAGTGAAAACGCTTCAATAAACCCTATGAATAGTGTTTCTAAAAGGTCAAATAGGCAATAGAAAAGGAGGCTCCAGCCCAATGGATGTAAATCTTCTTTATTCAAGTAAGTATAAATTAGAGGACAAATCGTGTGACATCCATGCTAGTGTTAGCTGTAGCATCTATATACAGTTGTGCACAAAAGTTTACATACCCTGGCAGAATTTTTGCTTTCTTAGCCTTTATTCAGAGAATATGAAAGATAACGCAAATTTTTTTCTCCACTCATGGTTAGTTGTTGGGTGAAGCCATTTATTGTCAAACTACTGTGTTGTTTTCTCTTTTTAAATCATAATGACAAAGCAAAACATCCAAATGACACTGATAAAAAATTCACATACCCCATTTCTTAATACCATGTATTGCCCCCTCTAACATCAATGATAGCTTGAAGTCTTTTGTGGTAGTTGTGAATGAGGTTCTTTATTTTCTCAGATGATAAAGCTGCCCACTCTTCTTGGCAAAAAGCCTCCAGTTCCTGTAAATTCCTGGGCTGTCTAGCATGAACTGCGCACTTGAGATCTCCCCAGAGTGGCTCAATGATATTGAGGTTAGGAGACTGAGATGGCCACTCTAGAACCTTCACTTTGTTCTGTTGTAGCCAATTACAGGTCAACTTGGCCTTGTGTTTTGGATCGTAGTCATGCTGGAACGTCCAAATATGTCCCATGCGCAGCTTACGGGCTGATGATTGCAAATTTGCCTCCAGTATTTGCTGATAACGTGCTGCATTCATTTTCCTTCAACTTTGACCAAGTTTCCTGTGCCTTTGTAGCTCACACATGCCCAAAACATGAGCAATCCACCTCCGTGCTTTACAGTAGGAATGGTGTTCCTTTCATCATAGGACTTGCTGACCTCTCTCCAAATGTAACATATATGGTTGTGGCCAAAAAGTTCAATTTTGTCTCATCACTCCAAATTACATTGTTCTAGAAATCTTGAGGCTTGTCTCTGTGCTGCTTTGCGTATTGTAGGTGAGATAATTTGTGGCATTTGCGCAGTAATGACTTTCTTCTGGTGACTCAACAATGCAGCCCATTTTCTTCAAGTGCCTCCTTATTGAGCATCATGAAACATCCACACTGCTAGTTTTCAGAAAGTCCAGTATTTCAGCTGATGTTATTTGTGGGTTTTTTCTTTGCATCCCGAACAATTGTGGTTGCAGTTGTGGATGAAATTTTTGTTGGGTCTACCAGACCGTGGCTTTGTTTTTACAGAGCCCCTGATTTTCCATTTGTTAATCACAGTTTGAACACTGCTGACTTGCATTAGCAATTCCATGGATATCTTTTTGTATCTCTTTCCTGTTTTATACAGTTCAACTACATTTTCATGTAGATTAATGTCACGCAGTCTCTGCGTACAGGAGGTCAGGGGCCTAAGCTGACCCTAAGCTGGGGCCCTAACTAATCCCTCTACCTGGAGGTACTGTTAAAGGTACAGAGGTCCAGGCCGCCAGCGTAACCCCTATCTCCTGAGGATCCCTGAACCTCAGTAATCTAGTCCTCAGAAGAACCCCGATCACAACAACAGGGGACAGATAATATAAGCCCACACACAGTACTAGACGAACGAGACAGTACAAGGGAAAACCAAAAAACCACCTTGCATACAAAAACTCGCACCACAACAACAGAGGGAACACCAACGGGTAAGGAGATAAATAATAAAGCGAGGAAGGGAAAAAACCACACAATGTACACTTCACTCCAAACTCCAAAATACCACAAGCCGCTCTGTTTGTCTGCAAGGAATGCTTTCACCGACAACTTCCCTAACAGACTGGCAGGTATTTGAAGGAGTCCCACTTCTGCAGCATTGACTGCAGCTGGGCGAGGCTGGGCCTCATCTAGCACAGAGAGAGAGAATTAACTCCCTCACTGCCGAAAAATACAAAGCACCAAAAACTCAGCTGCGAGAAGTCAGACTGTGTAATCGTGACGATCTTCGTGGCGACACACCCGTGACAGTACCCCCCCTTCTACGAGGGACCTCCGGACCCTCAGGGCCAGGTTTATCCGGGTGAGTCGTGTGGAAGGCCCGAATTAATCGGTCTGCGTTAATATCCGACGCAGGAACCCACATCCTCTCCTCAGGACCATACCCCTTCCAATGAACCAGGTACTGAAGGGACCGGCGATTAAAGCGTGAATCGATGACTTTTGATACCTGAAACTCCAAGTTACCATTGACCACCACAGGAGGAGGAGGTAAAGGTGACGGTATCACCGGCGCCACATACCTCTTAAGCAGCGATCTGTGGAACACGTTGTGAATTTTAAACGTAGGGGGGAGGTCAAGACGAAATGCCACCGGATTAATTATAGAACTGATCCTGTATGGCCCAATGAACCTGGGACCCAGTTTCGAGGAGGGAACCTTAAGTTTTTTTATTCCTGGTAGACAACCATACCCGATCGTTCACACTTAGGTCCGGACCAGACACTCTCCTCCTATCAGCCATACGTTTGTATCGGTTCCCCATAGTATTCAGATTATTCAGCACCCCTCTCCACACTGAAGCGAGTGATGACGAAAATCGTTCTTCCTCAGGAACCCCCGAAGAGCCCCCCCTACTGAAAGTACAAAACTGGGGGTGAAAACCATATGCCCCAAAAAACGGGGACTTACCAGTGGACTCGCTCCGCCTATTATTAAGAGCAAACTCTGCCAGAGGCAAGAAAGAAGCCCAGTCCTCCTGGTTCTCTGACACAAAACACCGGAGATATGTCTCCAAGCTCTGGTTCAGACGTTCCGTCTGACCATTAGTCTGAGGATGAAAACGACAAATGCATCCCCCGCCGTGTACAAAATGCCTTCCAGAATTTGGACACAAACTGAGACACCCGATCAGACACCACATCGGAGGGTACCCCGTGAAGCCTCACAATCTCCCCAATGAACACCTGCGCAAGAGTTTTAGCATTAGGAAGAGCAGGAAGAGCGATGAAATGTGCCATCTTGCTGAACCTGTCCACTACAACGAGTATGACCGTTTTACCCGAAGACGGCGGGAGGTCCGTAATAAAGTCCATGGACAGATGAGTCCAAGGACGCTCCGGGATCTTCAAAGGTAAGAGGGCCCCAGACGGACGGGTATGTGGGGTCTTAGAGCGCGCACAAACCCCACAGGACGCGACAAAAGTTACCACTTCCCTATGTAAGTTAGGCCACCAAAACCGACGCGAGAGGAGATCCACAGTTGCTTTACTCCCTGGGTGTCCTGCCAAAGCTGAGTTATGGTGTGCCTCAATCACCTTTTGTCGCAACTGATCTGGAACAGTCTCCCTGGAGGTCCAACAGGGGAGTCCCCCTGAGCCTCCAATACCTCCTCCTCAAGCTCAGAGCATACTGCCGACACCACCACCCCCTCCTGAAGGATAGGAACCGGGTCATCCGTATTCCCGGCCCCAGGGAAACTACGAGATAAGGCATCCGCCTTTACATTTTTTGACCCAGGACGATATGTGACGACAAAATTAAACCTGGTAAAAAACAACGACCACCTAGTTTGTCTGGGATTCAGACGTTTTGCGGACTCCAGATATAGCAGATTCTTGTGATCTGTGATGACGGTGACCGGATGGACTGCCCCCTCCAAAAAATGGCACCACTCCTCAAAAGCTAACTTAATGGCCAAGAGTTCCCTATTGCCGACATCGTAATTCCTCTCAGCGGACGACAATTTTTTAGAGAAAAAGGCGCACGGATGCCACTTACCAGGGGACGAACCTTGTGACAATACTGCTCCCACCCCTACCTCGGAAGCGTCTACCTTTACAATGAACGGCTGTGACGCATCAGGTTGAATGAGTATGGGTGCCGAGGCAAAACATTTTTTCAAGGAGGAGAATGCTTGACAAGCCTTGTCAGACCACCTAGAAAAATCCGTCCCTTTTTTTGTCATGTCTGTGAGAGGTTTAACCATGGACTAGAAATTACGAATAAATTTCCGGTAATAATTAGCAAACCCCAGGAAACGTTGTAGTGCCTTAAGATTCTCTGGCAGATCCCACTCAAGAACTGCCCGCACTTTCCCAGGGTCCATACGAAAACCGGATGCTGACACCAGGAAGCCTAAAAACTGGAGTTCCTGTACGGCGAACACACACTTTTCCCATTTGGCGTACAGTTTATTATCCCGCAAGATCTGTAACACCTGCCTAACATGCTCCTGATGAGACACAAGATCCGGTGAGTAAATTAAGATATCATCCAGATATATGACAACAAACTGTCCCACTAGGCGGCGAAAAATGTCATTTACAAAGTGTTGGAACAACCCGCCGGGGCATTAGTCAGACCGAATGGCATGACAAGGTTCTCATAATGCCCCTCCGGAGTGTTAAACGCCGTCTTCCACTCATCCCCCTCCTTCATCCTAATCAGATTGTACGCCCCCCTGAGATCCAACTTAGAGAACCATTTGGCGCCCACGATCTGATTGAAGAGATCGGGAATAAGTGGGAAAGGATACGGATCTCGGACCGTAATCCGATTAAGTTCACGGAAATCCAGGCAAGGGCGTAGGCCTCCATCTTTCTTCTTCACAAAGAAGAACCCCGCGGCCACCGGGGAAGATGAAGGTCTAATATGCCCCTTAGCCAGACTTTCAGAAATATAATCCTTCATGGCCTGCCTCTCAGGACCAGATAGGTTATACAACCTAGATTTAGGTAACTTGGCCTCAGGGAGCAGTTTTACAGAACAGTCATACACGCGATGAGGAGGTAGTTCCTGACACCCTTTCTCCGAGAATACATCCTCAAAATCCGCCAGAAATGGAGGTAAAACTCTAGGAGTGACCGCACCGATGACCGTATTCATGCAGTTTTTATTACAGAATTCACTCCATTGGCTTATCTCTCTGGATTGCCAATTAATAACAGGGTTATGCTTAGTTAACCAAGGAAGGCCCAACACTATAGGAGTGGGAAGACCCTCCAACACGTAACAAGACAACAGTTCTTTATGTATCGCTCCCACTTGAAGTTTTACGTCATGCACAACTTGCAGAAAACTTCCCTGACCGAGAGGCCTGGCGTCGATCGAGAATATGGGGATGGGTTTAGCCAACACACTCAATCGCATACCTTGAACCCGGGCAAACCGAGCGTCCACGAGATTAGCCCCGGCCCCACTATCCAGAAGAACAGATATCCTCTCAGTTCTCGTACCCACCACCACATCCGCCGGTACGAGAAACTGAGACGAACCTAGGGACGAAATACCTACTCCCAGATTGCCGTCCACCACACAACCTGGGATCAATAGTTTTCCGACGACCCTTTATTCTGCAAAGGACGGGATGGACACCCCCCAATAAAATGTCCCTTTCTCCCGCAGAAGAAACACCTTCCTGTCTTGTGTCGCACCGCCGGTCCCCTCCCCCGACATGATGTCCCTCCTAATTGCATAGCCTCCTCTGGACTGACCAGGGGAACCTCCATATAAGGGACCCTTGAAGAAGGTGGAGTCATCACAGGGGGCGGAGTTACCCCGCACCTCTCCCGAAGCCGTCTGTCAATGCGAATAGCAAGGGCCATAGCGGCTTCCAATGACGCGGGAGGGTCATACTGTGCCAACACATCCTTTAATTTGTCAGATAAACCTTGACAAAACTGGCTCCTAAGAGCCGGGTCATTCCACTGGGTGTCCGTGGCCCACCTACGGAACTCCGAACAGAATTCCTCCGCCGGACGATCTCCCTGCTGGATCCTACGTAACTTAGATTCAGCAAGGGAGATCCGATCCGGGTCATCATATACGAGACCCAGAGCAACAAAAAACCTATCCACTGACTGGAGAGCCGGGGAGCCCGGGGGAAGAGAGAACACCCATGATTGTGGGTCCCCTTATAGGAGCGAGATGATAATTCCCACCCTTTGTTCTTCACTCCCCGATGACCGAGGCCGCAGCCGAAAGTACAATTTACATGCCTCCCGGAAAACAAAAAACTTGTCCCGCCCCCCAGTGAACCTGTCAGGGAGAGCTACTTTAGGTTCTGGTCCGGCTTGCTCCGGGGATACAAAACCTTGAACTTAACGTCCGCCAGCTCCATGGACAAACTCTGCAACTGCCGAGCAAGACTGGCTACTGGATCCATGGTAGCTGGAGAGAATCTTTTGTCGGTCGGTGAAAATGTCACGCAGTCTCTGCATACAGGAGGTCAGGGGCCTAAGCTGACCCTAAGCTGGGGCCCTAACTAATCCCTCTACCTGGAGGTACTGTTAAAGGTACAGAGGTCCAGGCCGCCAGCGTAACCCCTATCTCCTGAGGATCCCTGAACCTCAGTAATCTAGTCCTGAGAAGGACCCCGATCACAACAACAGGGGACAGGATAATATAAGCCCACACACAGTACTAGACGAGCGAGACAGTACAAGGGGAAACCAAAAAACCACCTTGCATACAAAAACTCGCACCACAACAACAGAGGGAACACCAACGGGTAAGGAGATAAATAATAAAGCGAGGAAGGGAAATAACCACACAATGTACACTTCATTCCAAACTCCAAAATACCACAAGCCGCTCTGTTTGTCTGCAAGGAATGCTTTCACCGACAACTTCCCTAACAGACTGGCAGGTATTTGAAGGAGTCCCACTTCTGCAGCATTGACTGCAGCTGGGCGAGGCTGGGCCTCATCTAGCACAGAGAGAGAGAATTAACTCCTTCACTGCCGAAAAATACAAAGCACCAAAAACTCAGCTGCGAGAAGTCAGGCTGTGTAATCGTGACGATCTTCGTGGCGACACACCCGTGACAATTCATTGACAATTCTTTTGCTTTCCTCATGACTCACAATCCAGAAACATCAGTGGCGGAAGAAAGATGCAAGAGTCTGTCTGGATCCCAGAAACTCATTCAACTTTTATGCACACACATCGATTACTAGCAAACAGGTCACAGGTGAGGATGTTACCTTTAGTAACCATTCAAACCCATTTGTGTCAATTTCTGTGCATGTTATCAGGCCAAAATCACCAGGGTATGTGAACTTTTGATCAGGGTCATGTGGATGTTTTGGGTTGTCATTATGATTTAACCCCTTAATGTCCATGGACGTGCACAGTCCGTCATGGCAAGGTGTCAGTTTTGGCACCTTGACGGACTGTGCACGTCCAGCCTTTGAACTACCACTGTGTGTAAACACGCAGTGGTAGTTCAGTGCCGACAGCTGTCACAGACAGCTGACAGGCACAGCAAGCGGTACGGGGACCTTTGCCATCGGTCCCCGCACCCACAGCGCTGTGATTGGTCAGTCAATGTGACTGACCAAACACAGCAGCGATCAGGCAGAAGAGGCTGAAATTTCAGCCTCTTCTGCCCGATCAGTGCAGGAGCTCAGTGCTGCAGTGGCCGAGCTTCCTGTACTAACAGCCAGGAGCAGCGCCCCCGCCGCCCCTGGCTGCTAACCCTCTGACTGCTGCGATCGAGCATGATCGCAGCGCTCAGGGGGAGAGGCAGAGGGTCGGGAGCTCCCTCTGCCTCAGATCGGCGCCCTGCAATGTATTTGCAGGGCCCGATCTCTGCCTTGATGACCTGGGGGTTGTCATGACAACCTCCGGGTCATCTAGCTACGGAAAGCCGCTGTGACCATGGTCACAGCAGCTTTCACCATAGGTACAATGCATTGCAATGCTGGAGCATTACAATGCATTGTACCTGCAATCAAAAGTAAAAAAGTGAAAGTCCCATAAAGGGACAAGGTAAAAAAAACATTTTTTTAAAAAATTTGTAAAAAAAATATTAAAAAATAATAAAAAAAATCCCCTAAAAAATACTCATTTTTATATAATAAAAAAACAAAATAAAAATGCACATGTTTGGTATCGCCGTGTCTGTAAAAATCCCATCTATAAAAGCGTAACCATAGTTCAACCCCTTCAGTGAAAGCCGTAAAAAAAACAAAAAAGTAGTAAATTATACTTTTTCCAAGCGTATCATCATACCGCTTGGAAAAAGTGTAATAACACGCAATCAAAAAGACGGATATAAATAATCATGGTACCAGCTGAAAACGTCATCTTGTCCCACAAAAAACAAGACGCTATACAGCATCATCAGCGAAAAAATTGAAAAGTTATAGCTCGCGGAATAAGCTGATGAAAAATAATTATTTTTTCTATAAAATTTTTTATTGTGTAAAAAACACCAAAACATAAAAAAATATATAAATGAGGTATCGCTGTAATCGTAGTGACCCGAAGAATAAAGCTGCTTTATCAATTTTACCACACGTGGAACGGAGAAAAAAAAAAACAATTCCTGAATTGCTGGTTTTTGTTCATTCTGCTTTCACAAAAATCGGAATAGTAAGCGATCAAAAACGTTATGTGCCCAAATATGGTACCAATAAAAAATTCAGCTCGTCCCGCAAAAAATAAGCCCGCAGATTTCTCTGTCGGCCGAAATATGAAAAATTATAGCTCTCAAAATACAGCGATGCAAAAATTTCTTACAAAAAATTCTTCCAAAAAAAGCGTCTTTTAGTGTGTGACAGAAGCTAAACATGAAAAAAGGATGTAAATCTGGTATCGCTGTAATCGCACCGACCCGAAAAATAAAGTCGCCTAATCACTAATACCACACGAGGAACGGTGTAAAAAAGAAAACCAATTCTTCACAGTCTTTTGTGGATTGTTCATTCTGCCTCCAAAGATCCCAGTAGCGATCAACAGTGGTTCCCCCCACATATGGAGTATCAGCGTACTCAGCACAAATTGCACAATCACTTTTGGGGTCCTATTTCTCCTGTACCCTTATAAAAATAAAAATTTGTGGGCAAAAAGATCATTTTTGTGGAAAAAAATATGATTTTTTTTATTTTCACGTCTCTACGTTATAAACTTCTGTGAAGCCCTTGGGGGTTCAAAGTGCTCACCCACATCTAGATAAGTTCCTTGGGGGGTCTAGTTTCCAAAATGGGGTCACTTGTGGGGGTTTCTACTGTTTAGGCACATCAGGGGCTCTCTAAACGTAACATGACACCCGCAGACAATTCCATCAAAGTCTGCATTCGAAAACGGCGCTCCTTCCCTTCTGAGCTCTGCCATGCGTCAAAATAATGGTTTACCCCCACATATGGGGTATCAGCATACTCAGGACAAATTGCACAATAACTTTTGGGGTCCTGTTACCCTTTGTAAAATAAAAATTGGGGGTGCAAAGATCATTTTTGTGGAAAAGATATGATTTTTTAATTTTACGGCTCTACGTTATAACCTTCTGTGAAGCCCTTAGGGGTTCAAAGCTCTCACCACACATTTAGATAAGTTTCTTGGGGGGGTCTAGTTTCCAAAATGGGGTCACTTGTGGGGGTTTCCACTGTTTAGGCACATCAGGGACTCTCCAAATGCGACATGGACTCCAATCTCAATTCCAGCCAAAAAAGTCAAATGGCGCTGCTTCCCTTCCGAGCTCTGCCATGCGCCCAAATAGTGGTTTACCCCCACATATGGGGTATCAGCGTACTCAGGACAAATTGCACAATAACTTTTGGGATCCTTTTATCATTTGAAAAATAAAAATTGGGGGTGAAAAGATCATTTTTGTGGAAAAAATATGATTTTTTAATTTTACGGCTCTACGTTATAACCTTCTGTGAAGCCCTTGGGGGTTCAAAGTGCTCACCACACATTTAGATAAGTTCCTTGGGGGGTCTAGTTTCCAAAATGGGGGCACTTATGGGGGTTTTCCACTGTTTAGGTACATCAAGGGCTCTCCAAATGCGACATGGTGTCCGCTCTCTTCCAGCCAATTTGACATTCAAAATCTCAAATGATGCTCCTTCCCTTCTGAGCACTGCCGTGCACCTAAAGATTGGTTTTCCCCCACACATGGGGTATCTGTGTACAGTCATGGCCAAAAGTTTTGAGAATGACACAAATATTATATTTTCACATGATCTGCTGGCCTCTGGTTTTTATGTGTGTTTGACAGATGTTTTTATCACAGACAGAAATATAATAATTGCAAACATATGAGTAACAAAAAGCTTATATTGACAGTTAGAATGAGTTAATGCAGCAAGTCAATATTTGCAGTGTTGACCCTTCTTCTTCAGGACCTCTGCAATTCTCCCTGGAATGCTCTCAATCAACTTCTGGACCAAATCCTGACTGATAGCAGTCCATTCTTGCATAATCAATGCTTTAATTTTGTCAGAATTTTTAGGTTTTTGTTTGTCCACCCGTCTCTTGATGATTGACCACAAGTTCTCAATGGGATTAAGATCTGGGGAGTTTCCAGGCCATGGACCCAAAATCTCTATGTTTTGTTCCCTGAGCCATTTAGTTATCACTTTTGCTTTATGGCAAGGTGCTCCATCATGCTGGAAAAGCATTGTTGATCGCCAAACTGCTCTTGGAGGGTTGGGAGAAGTTGCTCTTGGAGGACATTCTGGTACCATTCTTTATTCATGGCTGTGTTTTTAGGCAAGACTGTGAGAGAGCCGATTCCCTTGGCTGAGAAGCAACCCCACACATGAATGGTTTCAGGATGCTTAACAGTTGGCATGAGACAAGACTGGTGGTAGCGCTCACATTGTCTTCTCCGAATTAGGCGTTTTCCTGATGTCCCAAACAATCGAAAAGGGGATTCATCAGAGAAAATAACTTTACCCCAGTCCTCGCAGTCCACTGCCTGTACCTTTGCAGAATATCAGTCTGTCCATGATGTTTTTTCTGGAGAGAAGTGGCTTCTTTGCTGCCCTCCTTGAGACCAGGCCTTGCTCCAAGAGTCTCCGCCTCACAGTGCGTGCAGATGCACTCACACCTGTCTGCTACCATTCCTGAGCAAGCTCTGCACTGCTGGTAGCCCGATCCGCAGCTGAAACACTTTTAAGAGACGGTCCTGGCGCTTGCTGGTCTTTCTTGGGCGCCCTGAAGCCTTTTTGGCATCAATGGAACCTCTCTCCTTGAAGTTCTTGATGATGCGATAGATTGTTGACTGAGGTGCAATCTTTCTAGCTGCGATACTCTTCCCTGTTAGGCCATTTTTGTGCATTGCAATGATGACTGCACATGTTTCTTTAGAGATAACCATGGTTAACAGAAGAGAAACAATGATGCCAAGCACCAGCCTCCTTTTAAAGTGTCCAGTGGTGTCATTCTTACTTAATCATGACAGATTGATCTCCAGCCATGTCCTAATCAACACCCACACCTGTGTTAATGGAGCAATCACTGAAAAGAGGTTAGCTGGTCCTTTTAAGGCAGGGCTGCAATGATGTTGAAATGTGTTTTGGGGGATAAAGTTCATATTCTAGCCAAATATTGACTTTGCAAGTAATTGCTGTTAAGCTGATCACTCTTTATAACATTCTGGAGTATATGCAAATTGCCATTAGAAAAAGTGAAGCAGTAGACTTTGTAAAAATTAATACTTGTGTCATTCTCAAAACTTTTGGCCATGACTGTACTCAGGAGAAATTGTACAACAAATATTGTGGTTCATTTTCTCCTGATACCCTTGAAAAAATTTAAAAAATTGTGTCGAAAGAAAAATTTTGGGGAAAAAAAGTTAAATGTTCATTTTTTACTTCCACATTGCTTCAATTCTTATGAAGTACCTAAAGGTTAATAAACTTCTTGAATGTGGCTTTAACACCTTGAGGGGTGCAGTTTTTAGAATGGTGTCACTTTTGGGTATTTTCTGTCATATTGACCCCTCAAATTCACTTCAAATGTGAGGTGGTATCTAAAGAAAATGGTTTTGTAAATTTTGTTGGAAAAATGAGAAATTGCTGGTCAACTTTTAACACTTATAACTTCCTAACAAAAAAAAATTTTGGTTCCAAAATTGTGCTGATGTAAAGTAGACATGTAGGAAATGTTATTTATTAACTATTTTTTGTGACATATCTCTCTGATTTAAGGGCATAAAAATTAAAAGTTTGAAAATTGCAAAATTTTCAAAATTTTCGCCATATTTCCATTTTTTTCATAAATAAACGCAAGTTATATAGAAGAAATTTTACCACTATCATGAAGTAAAATATGTCACGAGAAAAAATCTCAGAATCGCTAAGATCCGTTGAAGCGTTCCAGAGTTATAAGCACATAAAGTGACAGTGGTCAGAAATTGTAAAAATTGGCCCGGTCATTAACATGCAAAATGGCTTGGTCGTTAAGGGGTTAAAAAGGGAAAACACAGTAGTTTGACAATAATTGGCTTCACCCAACCACTAACCATGAGTGGAGAAAAACTTTTGATGTTATCATTCATATTCTCTAAAAAAGGCCAAAAAGCAAAAATTCTGCCAGGGTATGTAAACGTTTGAGCACAACTGTAGCATTATTTAACCTGTTTTTGTGTTTAACAAGATACCCTAGCTGTTATAACACCTATATTGCTATTACAGAGATACTATATATATTTCTTGATTTAAATGACATTGCAGTTACATCTTGGCTGAACTATATAATTAAGTTCATAGTGGTTTTATCTTATATATTTTGTAATTTTCATATTGTGTTTTATTGTGTGTCTTTGTATCTTGCTTTAACCCCTTAATGACAGTGCCAAATTTTTTAAATCTGACCAGTGTCACTTTGTGTGGTAATAACTCTGGAACACTTCAACAAATCCTAGTGATTTTGAGACTGTTTTTACGTGGCACATTTAATTATAATCATGGTAAATTTAGGTTGATATGTTTTGTATTTATTTATAAAAATATCTGAAATTTGACAAAATTGTTAAAAAATTAGCAATTTTCAGACTTAGGCCGAGGTCACACTTGCGAGTGCAATGCGAGAAACTCGCGCGAGTCTCTCGCCTCAATACCCGGCACTGCCGCCGGCACTCGGAACCGGAGTGCATGTACTTCTATGCAGCTGAACGCTCCAGTCCGAGTGCCGGCAGGGAGTGCCGGGTATGAGGCAAGAGACTCGCTGAGCTTCTTGCATTGCACTCGCAAGTGTGACCACGGTTTTAGAATGATTACTCCTTTAATCCAGATAGTCATACCACAGAAAACATTAATAAATAATATTTCCCACATGTCTGCTTTACATCAGCACCATTTGTAAAATGTTATTTTGTTAGCCTTTTAGGAGGTTTAAAAATGTAGCAGTAATTTTCACTTTTTCAAGGAAATTGACAATTTATTTTTTTAGGGACCTATCCAGGTTTGAAGTGACTTTGGGGGTCCTATATATTGGGAAACCCCCAAAAGTGATACCATTTTAAAAACAGCACCCCCTGACATATTGAAAAGTGCTGTCAGATAGTTTATTAACTCTACTGGTGCTGAGTGATACCATTTTAAAAACAGTACCCCCTGACATTGAAAACTGCTATCAGGTAGTTTATTAACCCTGTTGGTGTTTTTCAGGAATTAATGCAAAGTGACATAACAGGAATGAAATACTGTATTTTTACCACCTAAATGTCGGTATCTTCTGAACAGGTCACTATGGCCGGCAGACTCTAAGGCCGCTATTTGGTCGTGAATTGCCATGGCAAACATCAGGACCACACAATCAAGAACTCAGGGTGCTGATGGGGATAAAGAGGAAGCCCCCACACTCTGTTAACCATTTATATGATATAGTCACTATTGATAGCAGCATCTAAAGGGTTAAACACCTGTGTGTGCAATGGAACATAATACTATTTAAATGCATTGATCAATTGCTGAGCTGCTCCGTCTACTTGTAGTGACTGCTGCAGGGTATTACACATCCGCCTCCTATTCAAATCAATATGTGATGGATGTACAGTACCCTGCGGCAGCCACTACAAGTAGATGGAGCAGCTCAGCAAGTGAGTATGTCCGGCCAGCGGCCTCTGCCTTCAACACCTTGAACAGCTGATCGGCGGGGTGCGGTGTCGGACCCCTGCCGATCAGACATTGATGACCTATCCAAGGATAGGTCATCAATGTAAAAGTAGTGGAAATCCTCTTTAACCCCTTTCTGACATCTGTCATACTATCCTGTCCATGTGCCCTGGGCCTGTCTGCCCTTGGATGGGATAGTACGCACGCCAGGGGTCCCGATTGCTGCCATGGAGACCCAATGTCGTCATGATGACATCTGGGTCTCCAGAGCTGAGAAACTTCTTGTCATGCGCAGTGCATGTCAGGAAGTCTCTCAGGTCAGTGTGCACTGAGTGAAGCATTAACAGCTTCTGTAGCAAGCAGATGCTGCTTCATCTGCATTCTATAGAAGCGATCAGCCTGCAAAAAATAATTGTCCCGTAGTGGGACAAAGTGTAAAACTTAGCATGAAGTAAAAAAAAAAAAATTTAATAATTGTAAAAATATTTTAAAAAAATAATAATAAAAAACTATATTCTATCACTAAATAAATATTTGAATAAAAAAAATCTAAGCAATAAAAGTACACATATTTGGTATTGCCGCGTCCATAATGACCTGACCTGTCCCACTAGTTAACCCCTTTAGTGAATACCATAAAAAAACCAAGGCATAAAACAATGTTTTATCATCATATCGCCGAACAAAAAGTGGAATAACGCACATCAAAAATCATGGTACGGCTGAAAACGTCATCTTGTCCCACAAGAAACAAGCCCCATGCAGCTCCATCACCAGAAAAATAAAAAAGTTATAGCGGTCAGAAAAAAACGGAATAAAAAAAACAATTATTTTTTCTATAAAATAGTTTTTATTATATAAAAGCACCAAAACATAAAAAATTATATAAATGAGGTATCGCTGTAATCATACTGACCAGAAGAATAAAACTGCCTTATCAATTTTACCACAAGCGGAATGGTGTAAACGCCCCCCACCAAAAGAAATTCATGAATTGCTGTTTTTTGCTCATTCTGTCTCCCAAAAATCGGAATAGAAAGTGATCAAAAAATGTCATGTGCCTGAAAATGGTACTAATAAAAACATCAATTGGTCCTGCAAAAAACAAGACCTTACATGAATCTGTGGGCCAAAATATGGAAAAATTATAGCTCTCAAAATGTGGTGATGCAAAAACTATTTTAGTGTGTGGCAGCTGACAAACATAAAAACCCACTATAAATAGTAAATCAAACCCCCCTTTATCACCCCCTTAGTTAGGGAAAATAATAAATAAAAAAAATTGTATTTATTTCCATCTTCCCATTAGGTTAGGGTTAGGGTTAGGGCTAAAGTTAGGGTTAGGGTTGGGGCTAAAGTTAGGGTTAAGGTTGGGGCTAAAGTTAGGGTTAGGGTTGGGCTAAAGTTAGGGTTGGGGCTAAAGTTAGGGTTGGCTAAGTTAGGTTAGGTGGGCTAAAATTAGGGTTAGGGTTGGGGCTATAGTTAGGGTTAGGGTTGGGTAAAGTTAGGGTTGGGGCTAAAGTTAGGGTTAGGGTTGGGCTAAAGTTAGGGTTAGGGTTGGGGCTAAAGTTAGGGTTAGGGTTGGGGCTAAAGTTGGGGTTAGGGTTTGGATTACAGTTAAGGTTGGGATTAAGGTTATTGTTGGGATTAGGATTAGGGTTGGGATTAGGGTTAGGGGTTTGTTAGGGTTAGGTTTGTGGTTAGGGTTATGGTTAGGGTTGGGATTAGGGTTAGGGGTGTGTTGGGGTTAGGGTTTGAGTTAGAATTGGGGGTTTCCACTGTTTAGGCACATCAGGGGCTCTCCAAATGCGACATGGCATCTGATCTCAATTCCAGCCAATTCTGCGTTGAAAAAGTCAAACAGTGCTCCTTCCCTTCCAAGCTCTGCAATGCGCCCAAACAGTAGTTTACCCACCCACATATGGGGTTTCAGCATACTCAGGACAAATTGCACAACAACTTTTGGGGTCCAATTTCTCCTGTTACCCTTGGTAAAATAAAACAAATTGGATCTGAAATAAATTTTTTGTGAAAGCAAGTTAAATGTTCATGTTTTTTAAACATTCCAAAAATTCCTGTGAAGCAACTGAAGGGTTAATAAACTTCTTCAATGTGGTTTTGAGCACCTTCAGAGGTGCAGTTTTGAGAATGCTGTCACTTTTGGGTATTTTCTATTATATAGACCCCTCAAAGTGACTTCAAATGTGATGTAGTCCCTAAAAAAAATGGTGTTGTAAAAATGAGAAATCACTGTTTAATTTTTAACCCTTATAACTTCCTAACAAAAAAAAAATTTTGGTTCCAAAATTGTGCTGACGTAAAGTAGACATGTGGGGAATGTTACTTATTAAGTATTTTGTGTGACATATCTGTGATTTAAGGGCATGAAAATTCAAAGTTGGAAAATTGCGAAATGTTCAAAATTTTAGCCAAATTTCCATTGTCTTCACAAATAAACGCAAGTCATATCAAAGAAATTTTACTACTATCCTGAAGTACAATATGTCACGAGAAAACAATGTCAGAATCACCGGGATCAATGGAAGCGTTCCAGAGTTATTACCTCATGAAGGGACAGTGATCAGAATTGTAAAAATTGGCTTGGTCATTAACGTGCAAACCACCCTTGGGGGTAAAGGGGTTAACATAGTTTTCAGGATTTTAGAGTTAGTCAAGGAAAAAAAACAATAAAGGAAGCTCTCGTTCAGACATCCATGGATCACATATGTGTTGTATTTGTGATTTTCACTGAAAGAACACATACCAATTGTAGTCTATGGGGCTGTTCTCGGGTCCATATTGTCTTGCAGATTGAGTAGCCTGCAAAAAGTCACCATGGCATGTCTGTTGTCACAGATCAACAGTATCCATAGAAGTGTATGGATGCTGATACAGTTGAATGCAATGATGAAGGAGTAAATGTCAGCTGACATTCCCTCATTCATCATACTCTTTCTGCATCTGACGTCTCAGCGAAGTGAATGTGATTACGTCTCTACAATGTACCGCCAGTGCAGTGGGATACTCGGTACCGGGCCGGTGTCTTAAAGGGATGTGTCACGGCAGCAGTGACCCGGTCCGTGGCCCTGGGCGTCCAATAAAAAGGGGAATATTTACAGGGGATGATAGAGTTTGCAGTAAAGTGTTCGTGACGCCACCTGTGGTGTCTGGTCAGAGGTGACCAGCGCTGCAGTGCAGATCCTCTGAGACTGGTGGTGATGCAGCAGAGTGGAATAGCTCTCCACAGGCAGAGCTTGTCTCAGGGCAGAGGTATGTAAGGGAGATGGTAAAGGTGTAGTATTTAGCAAGGGATGTAGCAGTGCTGAGTGAGTGTTCCAGGAAGAACTTGAGAGGACACAGTCAGATGCAGTTTCCAAATCTTTACTCACAGTTTTGCAGGCAAAGTGTCCAGGGATCAGGTTACAGATTGTGCTGGAGTCGGTCAGCCTGGAAGCAATTTAGGAATCTCCTTATTTCAGGTGGGATGTGAGGTCTCCTTTCTAGCGCTATTCTCTGAGGTACTTGCTGTTGTAAACTCTGTTCAAGTTCTCTCTCTCTCTCTGTGACTTAAGTAGAACTTCACTCTCATATCAGACAGCTGTAGCCTGCTACAGGGATCACTACACTCTGGAGTCTCCGCTCACATGTGCTGCTCTGCTGTGTAGTCGAGTCTTAGTTGGAACAGAGGACCTGCTGTCTTCTGCCCTCCGGATTCTGCTGCTGGGGCTTTAGTTTACCACTCAGCCTCAGACTCGGGGTCCGGTTTCTGGCGCTCAGACCTGGGGGTGAGCTCTGCTATAGCTCCTGTTTCCCCCTAGATTGTCTCTGCACGTTTTCCTCCACACTCTCAGCCACTAACTAACTCCTCCCCGAGCCAGAATGTTCCAGAGAAAGCTCCCCTGAAATCAGGTGTTAGAGCTCCTCCTTCTGGTCTGGAGTAAGAAAAGATGTTGTATGCTGTGTGTTACCTGTTAAAGGGATCCTTCCTTGCTTTCAGGCATGACATCACTCCCCCTGGAGGGAGGCAAGGTCACTGTGGCAACCAAACTCCTGGGGTGCCACATATGTGGGGCCCATTATACTATTTGGAAGGCTATGTGTGGCCCAATACATAGTATGGAAGCCTTTGTGGGCCATTACATTATATGGAAGACTATGTGGGCCTATTACATTGTATGGAAGGCAATGTGAAGGTCATTATATTATATGGAAGGCTATGTGGGGTTGATTATGCTGTTTGGTGGTCTATGTGGAGGCAATTATTATGTTTGCAAGGCTATCTGGAGGCTCTCATACTGTTTGGAGCACTATATGGGGGGCCTTATACTGTTTGGAGGGCTATGTGGGGGTGCATTATACTGTTTGGAGGGCTTTGTGGAGGTAATTATTCTGTTTGCAGGTCTAGCTGGAGGCCATTATATTGTTTGGAGGACTATGTTGGGGCCATTATACTGTTTGGAGGGCTATGTGTGGGCTATTATATTGTTTGGAGGGCTATGAGGGGGCCCTTATACTGTTTGGAGAGCTTGATGGGGACATTATACAGTGTGTAGGATTGTATGGGGTCCATCATACTGTGTGTGGGCCATCATATTGTGTGGAAGGCTGTGTTGGGGTCATAGTCGGGGCATCATACTGTGTTGAGGTCACCATACTTTGCAGGTGGGTACAATAGAGTCATCATACTGTGCATCTGGAGGGTGCTGTGTCAGAATTCACTGTGTGGGTATCATACAGTGTTTGGAGGGCACTTCTGTTGTCATCATTCTTTATTTCTATGTTCGTCCCTGGTTGAGCACTAACGTCGGGTTTCTGTCAGAGGTGAAGCAGTGCCCAAACTAACTCTGTCAGCTTGATTGAAGTGAATGACTCCATTGGGGCTCTGTCGGGGCTTCGATCGAAATCCGCAAAAAAACAAGATTCCAACAGAAACCCCAATGCAGTGCAAAGTGCAGCCCAGTGTATGTGTGTGAACCTCACCTAATATGACAAATAAAGAAAAACAAATGAACAAAAAATGAGACAAAAATAGATTTCTGCTTTTAAAGAGCTTACAATGTAAATAAAATTGGAAGAGTAGCATAATAGATATAATGCTTTAATTTTGTCTTAGAAGCGAGACTTGGCAAGTGGATGAGGAATATAAATAAAGCTTCATGAACCAGTCACCCAGCCAGTTTCTGAGCCAACACGGATATAAAGTATAAAGTAATGCAACATAGTAGCTAGCTGAGGACAGATCTATGACCAGTTCACATTGTATACGGGCCAAGTGCTATGGTTATATGACATAAGTCTGTTTGAAAAAACAAGAGTTTGTCTCATTTTTCTTCAAAGGTCTACTGCTTCTCTGCCTCTCGGCTACTCTGCTTCTGGGAGCAGTGCACTCCTGAACATTGTCCGTTCCAACCAGTGGCATTGTCCTTTTGCTTGTCCAATCTGAGCAATCTCCAATGTTGTGAGCAGAGGCAGCCTTGCCTTTGAGTATGGGAAAAGCAGAGGGCCACAGAAGCAGCTTCAGAGCTGTGTGCTTACAGGCTAAGAGCACAGTCACATTTCCTACTTTTTCGCACGAAAGCTATCCATGGTTTTCACAGATTGTACTCGTACGTATGATATTTGTCGTGACCCGCACCACAGTTGTGGGTTACCAGAGCAATGGGGTACTCAGAGCCGAGCCCATGGAAGTCTATGGGGTTGTCACAGGTAGCGGTGGCTCGGTCTGTGGCCCTGGCGGTCAGGCGTATGTTGGGGGGTATATTTACAGGGGATAGGTGTATAACAGTTCGTGACGCCACCTGTAGTTCTCTGATCACTAAGACCAGCGCTGCTGTAGATCTCTGAGGGGATGGTGTGGCAGCTAGATGTCGGGTCCCCTACAGGTGAGACTGGTCCCTCAAAGTCTATGGAATTAATGATGTCGGGTGCAGATAAATAAATCAGTCTCACACCATCCAGCGTCTTTCCATACCTTTTACTTGTCAGATGATAAGGCAGGTCCCAGGGAGGCTGGTCGGGTGGAGGATGTGTTTCGAGGTAACAGCTGAACAGGTTAGGGGCCTCCTAACTTTCCAAAATGATGAGTCCAACCAGCATAAAGCTAAGTTCACTCCGAATACTCCAGCTTCTTCAAAGCTGTACTGCCCGGTCAGTTTTGTGGTCGGAGCCTTCCTTTAATGTGAGAGAGCTGAGTTCCTACTGTTGTCCTGCATCGACTCAAGGTTCCCACTCTCCCTGACCCCAGTTACGTACCGACACTCCAAGGGCTGCTTTCTGCGACCTAAGGTCCAGTAAGCCTCTGGTTTTTCTACCACTACGCCTGAAGCTGTAGTGACACTTCGGTCCCCAGTGACCGGTGAACAATGTGCAGGATAGTCCAATCCTTAAGGCACGGCTATAACTTCTTCCACTGCGCCCTTCGCCCTGTTCGCGCTTGTAGCATAAGCACTCCACACTTCCTAGGGTAAAATACAAGCCAATTCCTTTCTTGCTTCTTCCTTGGAGCTTGCTAACAGGTGCTCAGTATTCTTCTAGTTCAGGAGCACGTCGACTGAACTCCACTGTCCTTGGGACAGGCGACTGAAGGTCCTGCTGCTAACTCCTCTCTCTTCCTGCACAGACTGACTCCTCTGTCAATGACTGACTCCTCTGTGAATGACTGACTGACTGCATCTCACTAGCTTTTATAAACTATGGGTGTGTCTAAGTGTGTAATGGAGTGAATGTTTATTGAGCATTAAACTGTTACCTCTCCGCACATTCTCCAGGGTACTGTGTGTGCCTTCACACCAGGGCTACACATTCCCCCATGGTAAAATACAGCACTCCCGGGCTGTGAAATACAAGAAGACATTTTGTTTTGTATTAACAATAAACATTAAACTCTTCCCATCCGGGAGGTAATAATTTCTTAAACGTTGCATTATGTACAGTAGGAAAATACAAAAAGTATTAAAGCATCAAGGCATTCAATATATACACAGTATTCTTGTGAAGGACCCGCACCAAACCTTCAACGTGGGTCCTGGGTGGCTGCAGGACATCTGGCTGCAGACCTCGCTCACAGCCACACCATACGGGTTTTATGTTCAGAGGTAATTGTGTAATAGTGGCTTCGTGTAAAAACCATTATAATGCACCGAAGCGCAACTATGTACAGGATACAGTTTTTGGGCTGGCTCAGTCCTCAGCCACGCAGTCCATTATAAGACACATTTTCAAATAATTCACATTATATCAGATTCTATTTACTCAACTAGAGTATTCCCTATAAACTTGGTGCAAATATGCGACCACTTATCACATAAATACCATAAAGTGCAAAAACTCTCTTTATCTGCTTACCCAGCCGGGTATTCTATTTTTTTTTGGCAAAATATGTAAACATTACATGCTCATATCAACGGTGCAAACTATTTTCACTTTTACAAACTTATATACATATTGAATATGGCAAACCCTGTCTGGGTCCTACCAGTCTTTATTATTTACTAACTTCAGTGACGTCTTCCACACCGGGTGCTGGAACGACGCGATGATCCTTAGATCTCATAACGAACAAGTCGTGACTTGCTATCAACGTTTGTGTCGCCACAGTCCTTGTGCGAACCACTGGGGGCGCAACGGGTATGTCGTCATTACAAGATACTGATGGCATCTCTGCTGGTGCCGCCACGTCCGGCGGTATAACTTGCGACTTAAACGGGGTCGCGGTTTGCGATTTGGCGCGAGATACTGGCAGAGTAGAGTATGCAGGGGGCGCTTCCAACTGTGATATTCTCTCCTGGGGCGATGCCGGGGCACGGCCTGATGCAGCGGTAGATTGAGACTGGGATGCGCTGGCAATGGTGACGTTACCTGCGTCAGGGACGGGGTCACGGACGATTGTGACATTAAGGGCATACCATCCCTTCATACCCCAGTGCCGGGTGTAAGTGACTATGTCCCCATTGATTAGGTCCCTCCCGGGATGGCCGATGGGCAGGTGTGATTCTACGTCCCTGCGACTGACAAAGACCCCTGGGTAGAGGCCCGGTTCTCTAATGAAGCCCCAGCCCTTCCGGAGCTGGAACTCTGTCACACACCCCTGCCGCCGCGGTTCCCTTAGAGTACCTTTTTCCCTGCGGACACTTTCCTTATCCGCAATCAGCTGCTCGTACTGCCGCTGCCGGTTCTGCTGCGCTTCCCGCTCTTCCTCCTGCCGGCGTCGCTGTTCCTCTTCGCGACGCTGCCACTCACGTTCCCACTGGGCGGCGTAGGCGACGTCATCCAGGCGCGCCATCTCATCCCAGTCGACGTCTGGTAATGATGGACAGGACCCCTCCGGTGTCCCTACCGGGGATCGATCATCTGCTGCGGCCTCCTGGCCGGGCGGGCGTTCCGGAACTGGCGGTACCTCCTCAACCTCCTTCACTTCCACCGCTCCATCGGTAGGTTCAGGGTCGGTCCTTTTGGGGGTAGCCTCCGGTTGCTCCTTAGCCTTAGGCAGCAGAAGTTTTGGTAAATCAAATCGTGGTGGGTCGTCGAGGGAGAGAACACCGCGTCCCACAGCCGCCGCTGCATCTGGTTACGCCGGCGTCTCTCGATCTCCTCCATGCCAGGTTGTTGCAAGACCATTTTCTTCAACCTTGCATTTTCCTCTCCAATCTCCAGCAAGGCTTGCTGCAGGTGCAGGACCACTGATGGTTCCGGTTCTAGTGGCAGCTTGGCTGGGGAACGGGGCCTGCCTTCCACCGCTTCCCTGCTCGGCTGCACACATCCTGCCTCCATCATGTTCCAGAACGCTCTCTCCTCTTCTACCAGAGCCGTCCGGTCTCTTCCGTGGAGGCGGGGTTTGCGTCTCCTCCTCTTCGCAGGGAAGGTGAAGAGGAGGCGGACCTCCTTTGCTGTAGGGCAGGATCGCATATTGTAATAGCACTTTGAGAGGGCAGGCATTCTCTTCGCGCCACAGGGGGCACACGCCCACGAATCCACGCCCACCTTCTTCTCCAGCGCCTGAGGGCGCGAATTTGGCGGCAAAATGGGCGGATTTTAGCGCCAAAAATAGCAAACAGTCCTTTTTCACAAAAAACACCTCCACAGGCACACAGGGCTCGCAATTTTGCGAGTTTCGCATCCTGTTCGTGACGCCAAGTTTTTGTCGTGACCCGCACCACAATTGTGGGTTACCAGAGCAATGGGGTACTCAGAGCCGAGCCCATGGAAGTCTATGGGGTTGTCACAGGTAGCGGTGGCTCGGTCTGTGGCCCTGGCGGTCAGGCGTATGTTGGGGGGTATATTTACAGGGGATAGGTGTATAACAGTTCGTGACGCCACCTGTAGTTCTCTGATCACTAAGACCAGCGCTGCTGTAGATCTCTGAGGGGATGGTGTGGCAGCTAGATGTCGGGTCCCCTACAGGTGAGACTGGTCCCTCAAAGTCTATGGAATTAATGATGTCGGGTGCAGATAAATAAATCAGTCTCACACCATCCAGCGTCTTTCCATACCTTTTACTTGTCAGATGATAAGGCAGGTCCCAGGGAGGCTGGTCGGGTGGAGGATGTGTTTCGAGGTAACAGCTGAACAGGTTAGGGGCCTCCTAACTTTCCAAAATGATGAGTCCAACCAGCATAAAGCTAAGTTCACTCCGAATACTCCAGCTTCTTCAAAGCTGTACTGCCCGGTCAGTTTTGTGGTCGGAGCCTTCCTTTAATGTGAGAGAGCTGAGTTCCTACTGTTGTCCTGCATCGACTCAAGGTTCCCACTCTCCCTGACCCCAGTTACGTACCGACACTCCAAGGGCTGCTTTCTGCAACCTAAGGTCCAGTAAGCCTCTGGTTTTTCTACCACTACGCCTGAAGCTGTAGTGACACTTCGGTCCCCAGTGACCGGTGAACAATGTGCAGGATAGTCCAATCCTTAAGGCACGGCTATAACTTCTTCCACTGCGCCCTTCGCCCTGTTCGCGCTTGTAGCATAAGCACTCCACACTTCCTAGGGTAAAATACAAGCCAATTCCTTTCTTGCTTCTTCCTTGGAGCTTGCTAACAGGTGCTCAGTATTCTTCTAGTTCAGGAGCACGTCGACTGAACTCCACTGTCCTTGGGACAGGCGACTGAAGGTCCTGCTGCTAACTCCTCTCTCTTCCTGCACAGACTGACTCCTCTGTCAATGACTGACTCCTCTGTGAATGACTGACTGACTGACTGCATCTCACTAGCTTTTATAAACTATGGGTGTGTCTAAGTGTGTAATGGAGTGAATGTTTATTGAGCATTAAACTGTTACCTCTCCGCACATTCTCCAGGGTACTGTGTGTGCCTTCACACCAGGGCTACACATTTTCAGTGGGGCTAAGCACATGTTCCATTTTTGTCCTCAGACAGAGTGGTCAGCAGAAAATATCAGAGACATGTACAATTTTGATCTATGGGTCCGTGAAAAAATAGGACCGCACTTGGATGACATCCAAGTGAGGTACAATTTTATCGCACTGTCAGAAAGCAGAAAGTAGAGAAACTTTTTCGTTTTCTCGTCACATGCAAGAAAAACATACAAGTAAAATGGATGACACTTGGACCACACCCTGATCAACTCTGATCAAAGTCGGATCAGAATATTTGGTCCATTTTTCTCGTACGTGAAAATATTGGACTTGTGAATGAGAACTTAAAGTATAAAGCCACCAAGTGGCATATGTTCCTTGCATAGGTAAGTGACCATGCTGAGACTCGAGTATGGCCAGTAACCTAAGCAATGAGTTGAACACAAGGGAATTTATTTATTTTACTCATTTATATATCGCCATTAATTCCACAGCGCTTTACAGACATTATTGGCACTGTCCCCGATGGGGCTCACAATCTAGAATCCTTATCAGTATGTCTTTGGAATGTGGGAGGAAACTGGAGAACCCGAAGGAAACCCACGCAAACACGGGGAGAACATACAAACACCTTGCAGATGTCCTTGGTGGGATCTGAACCCAGGACCCCAGCGCTGCAAGGCTGCAGTGCTAACCACTGAGCCACCGTGAATCAAAAATCCCTACATTCTTGAGAACAGAGATAATTTTTAATAAGATGTAAAGTGCAAAATTGCTTATTTTACAGAATTATGGAAAACTTTGTCAGTGTTATAAAGGAATAGAAACATAGAATCATAGAATGTTAGAGTTGGAAGGGACCTCCAGGGTCATTGTGTCCAACCCCCTGCTCAATGCAGGATTCACTGAACCATCTCAGACAAATGTGTCGCAGAGTGCATCTTCTTATCGTCAGCACTGTACTTACGCAAGCTTCAGACAGCAAGATATCGTGAGTAAACAGTATTTACTTCATACTGGATAAACATAAGATACAATTCAGTGTCACACAGTCCGTGGAGAAAAACGAAACAGGAAGCAAAGGTAAAACAACCAACAACAACAAGAGAGTTTCCCTCCCCACATTACAGCAAGCATATAACATTACACACTATCGCCATCTGCTGTCTGGTTAGTATAAAGTCCTCCTTTTACTTATAATAAGTCCCAATCTGTTGCATATGCCAACACCTTTTCTCAACAGTAAGGACTTATTCAATCAAACCCAACTTTTTTATTAGTCTTTGATGTTTATCAGCATTCAACGCTTTCGTGAAAATGTCTGCTGTCATTTCTTCAGTAGGGCAATACTCCAACTTCAAGACTCCTTGATCCTGATGATCTCTCAAGAAATGATATTTCAGATCAATATGCTTGGTTCTTGGATTGACTCTTTCCATCTGAGCAAGAACAAGACATCCTTGATTGCCCTCTATTAGTTTTGTTGGTTCCAACTGTGGTTGTCCTAATTCTGTCAACAATTGTCTTAACCACAGTACTTCTTGACTCGCATGTGCTGCTGCAACATATTCTGCTTCTTTTGAAGATAGTGTCACAATTGACTGTTTCTTACTTGTCCAACTTATTGGTCCACCTGAGAGAAAAAAAATATGTCCACTGGTAGATCTTCTGTCAGTTGGATCTCCAGCCCAATCTGCATCAACATATCCTGTTAAATGCAATTATCACCTGTGGGTAATTTCAGCTTAACATTGCTAGTTCCTTTCAAATAACGTATTACTCTCTTCACTGCATTCCAATCAGCTTTATTTGGTTTTGATACCTTTCTACTCAGGATTCCTACTGCTGCTGCTATGTCTGGTCTTGTAACGGTCGCTAGATACAGTAGTTTTCCTATTGCTGTTCTGTATTCTTCATTGTTTGGTAGCATATTTTTTTTCACTGTTCATCTCTTTGAGATAATTAGTTTCCATTGGAGACTTTACTGTTTTTGCATCCTTTAGTCCAAATTTTTCTGTTATGTCTTGAATCATGTGATTTTGATTCAGTAGGAAACTTCCGTCTTCTTCTCTTTCTATCTGTATTCCTAGGTACTGTTTTACATTTCCCAAGTCTTTGATTTCAAAATTGTGTTTCAGGATTTTTAGAATGTTTTCTTTATCCCTTTCTTGTTTAAAACAAATCAAAATGTCATCTACATATATGAGTACATAAATCCATCTATTACTCAACCTTTTTGTGTACAAGCATGGATCAGCCTTGCTTCTTTCAAATTTTTCATTTGTTAGTACTTCCGTGATTTTGTCATTCCACGCTTTAGCTGCTTGCTTTAAACCATATATGCTTTTCTGTAGTTTACAAACTTTGGATTTCTTTCATCTTTGAATCCTGAAGGTTGTTCCATGTAAATGTCTTCTGTTAAATCTACATTCAAAAAAGCTGTCTTTACATCCAGATGTCTTAGTTCCATCTTTTCCATTGCTGCAACGGTAAGTAAAGTTCTTATTGTAGTGTGTTTAACAACTGGAGCAAATGTTTCATTCTCCATATTTTTGAGAATACCCTTTAGCTATGAGTCTTGCTCGATATCTTTCAGGTGTGCCATCTGTTTGGTATTTTACTTTAAAAATGCATTTACATCCTATGGCTTTTATTCCTTCTGGCAAATCTGTTAGTGTCCATGTATTTGAATCATGCATGGATTTAATTTCTGTTTCTGTTGTTTCTATCCAATTATTAGCTTCTTCTTCAGGAAGTTTAGATATGTCTTCCCAAGAGGTAGGCTCATAGATTTTTCTTATACTTGTCTTGTATGAGAGACGTTTTGGTGGTTTTCCTTTGTTCACTCTTATTGAACGTCTTGGTTCTCTGTCTGTTTGTAGTTGTGATTCTTCACTTTCAGTATTTTGTTCTTCATTAATTTCTACTTCTTTCTCATCAGATATTTCTTCAGTTATGTCACTATTGTTTTTCTCATTTTTTGTTTCAACAGAAATCATAATGTCTTCATTTAAATCTTCAATGAATGTCACACTGTTACTCAACTGTAACCTTCTGTTTTGGGATCTAAGATTCTATATCCTTTGCAGTTTTCACTATATCCAACGAATATTCCTTCCATGGATCTGTTTTAAAGTTTGGAACGTTTTTCTGTTGGAATGAATATAAAAACTTTACATCCAAAAACTTTTAAATGATTGATACTTGGTTTCAAACCTTGCCACAGTTCATATGGAGTTTTCTTCAGTTTTCTGGAAAAAAGTCGGTTCTGTAGATATGTAGCTGTCATTGCTGCCTCACCCCAATATTTCTCTGGTAGTTTAGAATCTGTCAGCATACATCTCATCATTTCTGTTAGAGTTCTGTTTTTCCTTTCTGCTACTCCATTTTGTTCAGGTGTGTATGGAACAGTTTTCTAATGTTCTATTCCATTTTTTCTTAAGTAGTCTTCTATTCTGTGACCTGTAAATTCACCTCCATTATCACTTCTGATGACAATTGGCTTCCTTTGAAATCTGTTACTTGATCTTGTTACATAGTCTACAAGTTTATCAAAAACTTCACTTTTGTTCTTAATTAAGTATGTGACTGTGTATCTTGAGTAGTTCTATAAAAGTCAACATGTATCTATTGCCCCCTGATGTAGTCACTTTCATGGGTCCACATACGTCAGTATGCACCAAATCAAGTGGTCTTTCGCTTTTCATCTCACTTTCTTTTGAAATAGATATCCTTGTGGCTTTGGATTTTATACAATATTCACATCTTATGAGCAATCTGATATTTTTAAATCTTTTGTCAATTCTTTTTTCTGTAGTTCCCTTATACTGTCCGGGTGTCTATGTCCTAGACGTCTATGCCGCATGTGAATACAGTTTTTGTGATCATGTGTGCATACCTTCATCTGTTCCTTTGGTTTGTCAAGATGATATAATTGTTCATCTGCCTTGCTTTGGTTATCATCTTGTTTCCTGCAATAATTGCACACTCATTGTCTTTGAATTTTACTGGAAGTCCTTTTGCTGTTAAACGTTTCACAGATAATAATCCGCTTTCCAATTTTGGAACATACAACACATCCTGTACAAGTATCTTTGAATCTTGTCCGAACTTGTTTGAACAATTTAGCATACCTTGTCCGATACCTTCTGCGGTTATTTTGCTTCCATCTTCAAGATAAATGGCCTCTTTCTTAACTAAATCAAGATCAGTAAAGAAATTCTTGTCACTTGTCATATGACTCGTTGCTCCTGAATCAATAAACCAACCAAGTGATGATTTCTTGTCTGTTATTTTGAATGTGCCATTCCAATTATTCTCACACGAATCGGAAATTGTGTTTTTCACTTTCTGTGTATGCTTTTTATGTTGTAATTTTTGTTTTTCTTCTTTCCATAGGGTACAGTCTTTCTTTAAATTACCTTTTTTCTTACATCTGAAGCATTCACTTGTCTCTTTATTATAGGGTTTTTTAAATTCTGTAGCTTTAAGAGCGTTTTCATTGTCCTTTTCAGTAGAAGAATCATTGCTTTGCTCTTTTCTTCTCTGATATTCATCTATTAGTCTTGTTTTCACAAAATCTAATGTAATGTCAGTTTCTGGTCTCGTATCAAGGGAATTTATCAAGGCTGTATACGTATCTGGTAAACTGCACAACAATATAGCTGCTATATGACTTTCTTTAATGTCTTCACCAATAGATCTTAGCTGTGATATCACTTCCATCATTGAGAATATGTGCTTCTGCATGTCGTCATTTGCACTCAATCTCATACTGTAAAGCTTTCTTAATAAAAATAATTTGTGATTCAAGCTAGGTCTTTCATACAGTTTTCTTAATGCTTCCCACATTCCTTTTGCTGTTTCTTCATTTCTTATATGTATTAATTGAGCATCATCCACTAATAAGCTAATAGTGGCTCTCGCTTGTCTATTCTTTTTATCCCATGTCTGATTATCTTGAGGTGGTCTTTCTGTAACAATTACTTCCCATAAATCATCCTTAGATAACAACATCTCTACTTTAAATTTCCATAACTATAATTTTCACTATTCAGTTTAGCTACTGTGAATTTCAGTTCTGTGTTATTCATCATCTTTATATGAACTTACTTGTTTAGAGAGTTGTACTGAAGATATTCTCCTGTTTTTATTTTTATTTTTTCTTTCTTCTGATAGTTCCTGTATGTCCTGCTTGTGTTGACTTCTCTGTAATTATATCCAGCTCCTGGGGTCATGAATTCCTTTGTCACTCTGTATCTGGATTTATTTCCTTCTGTTTACAGACCTTATCTCTGTTCTCCGTTATCTGGGGTTAGAAACCGTGATCCTTCTGCCTGGGCTTGTAGAGTCTGGGTGTTGGGTGACTGGGATGACTGGGCCATAATCTGTCGCAGAGTGCATCTTCTTATCGTCAGCACTGTACTTATGCAAGCTTCAGACAACAAGATATCTTGAGTAAACAGTATTTACTTCATACTGGATAAACATGAGATACAATTCAGTGTCACACAGTCCGTGGAGAAAAACGAAACAGGAAGCAAAAGTAAAACAACCAGCAACAAGAGAGTTTCCCTCCCCACATTACGCAAGCATATAACATTACACACTATCGCCATCTGCTGTCTGGTTAGTATAAAGTCCTCCTTTTACTTATAATAAGTCCGAATCTGTTGCATATGCCAACAAAATGTCTGTCCAGCCTCTGTTTGAAGACTTCCGTTGAAAGAGACTCACCACTAGAGTTGAGCGAAACAGGTCGGTCAGATTCAAAAGTCGCCGACTTTAGCCAAAGTCGAGTTTCGTCAACCGAAACACGACCATAGTGTGAGGTCGGCCATGCGGTCGTCGAAACGAGCGCCAAAGTCGTATTTCCCTGAATGCTTGCAGGCGCCTTTTTTCAGCCAATGAGCAAGGACGTACACTGTGGGCAACGAGATGACATGTGCACCATCCACCACCATTGTAGAGAAGGGCATTGCAGTGATTGGCTTGCTTTGGGGCGCGTCATAGTGTCTATAAAAGCCCTCACCGCCAACCTCCATTTTACTTCTGGCGATCTTAACAGTAGGGAGAGGTTGTTGTTTATCAGTAGGGAGATAGTTAGGGCTGCAATGAGAAGTTCTTATGTGCTTGTGCTGATAGCAATTGTGCTGTACAGTTAGTGTGCAGTGACAGGGGAGGATTTTCTTGTGTGCAGCAGCGCTGGTTATTAGGCTGCCTGCCAGTGACAGGGGAGGATTTTCTTGTGTGCAGCAGCGCTGGTTATTAGGCTGCCTGCTAGCTGTATTGCTGTGTGTACACTGCTGTGCAGACTGCTTTTTACACAGCACTAATACTTTTTATTCTTTTTTTCTGCACAGTTACCGAGCATTCATTGTTTCCCACACAGTATAGAGCTGTACGTTCCTCACACACTACCGTGTACCGGCTGGTATCACGGACAAATACATGCTGACTATCTGTGTGTGACTGAGGAAATATATACGGAGATTTAAATTTTCCGCTATACTATATACACCTGGTATCTTCTGATACAGTACCTTTTTTCTGCCTTTTGTATTACGGTCAAATCCATACTGAGAGTGCGTCTGTGTGTGACTCCGGAAATAAATACGGAGATTTAAATTTTCCCCTACACCGTATACAGATGTACGCTCCTCATACAGTACCGTATATCTGCTGGTATTACGGTCAAATCCATACTGAGTGAGCGTCTGTGTGTGACTCCGGAAATAAATACAGAGATTTAAATTTTCCCCTACACCGTATACAGATGTACGCTCCTCATACAGTACCGTATATCTGCGGGTATTACGGTCAAATCCATACTGAGTGAGCGTCTGTGTGTGACTCCGGAAATAAATACAGAGATTTAAATTTTCCCCTACACCGTATACAGCTGTACGCTTCTCATACAGTACCATATATCTGCTGTTTGTATTACAATCAAATCAATACTGAGTGAGCGTCTGTGTGTGACTCCGGAAATAAATACGGAGATTTAAATTTTCCCCTACACCGTATACAGCTGTACGCTTCTCATACAGTACCATATATCTGCTGGTATTTTTGGTACATTTTCCAAAACATGAGGAAGTATGGTTGAAGAGGCTGTGGACGTGGGCAGGGGGGGCCAGCTGGTACTGATGGATGGTGTTGGTGCATTTGCTGGTAGTGCCAAAAGCACAATAGCACCTAAGGCAGGAGGTGTTGAGCCTGCGTCATCATCTGGCTCCAGAAGGCCTGGAAGGCTCCCTTTTCTGGGAGTAGGTAAACCGTTTTTAAAGCCAGAGCATCAGGAACAGGTTTTGGCTTACATTGCCGAAACAGCCTCCAGCTCTATCGCCTCCTTTTCTGAAGTTTCAAAAACTGCAAGCACTGAGTCGTCAGTACAGGCTCCTGGTCAGGAACAACACCTTTCCTTGTGTCCTTCACCCCCACCAAAAGTGAAGGATGCAGCAGGCCACACTTCAGATTACTCCCTGGAGCTCTTTTCACATACCATGCCTGGGTTATCAAGTGAAATCCTGAATGCCCCAGTCCAAGATGAATATGACATGGAGTGCACTGATGCACAGCCACTGCTATATGATTCTGCTGGTACATTCACCCAGAACACTACATTGCCCTCGCAGTCTACTGAGCCAGATTTGACCCTGATGAAACTCAGGTGCCCCTTCCCGCATACTATACCACCTTACACGGTGACGCACAGGAAGGTGCAGATGAAATTGAAGAGGAGGTGATGGATGACCCAGTTGTTGACCCGGATTGGCATCCATTGGGGGAAGAGGTTGCCATTGGCAATAGCTCAGAAGAGGAGGAGGATTCGCAGCAGGCATCAACATCGCAGCTGCGGTTATCTGGCAGGCACGTAGCAGTAAAAAAACATGTTAAAAAAACAAAAAGAGTTGCAGGACAGCTTGGCCAGACGGTCAAATTAGCACAGTGTGCAAGCCCTGAAAAGTTTTCCCATAGTAGGAAGAGTGCAGTGTGGCACTTTTTTGAACAAAATCCTATTGATGAGGCAAAGGTTATCTGTAAGTGCGAAGGACCTTTAGCCGAGGGAAAAATCTTGGACATTTGTATACTAGTTGCATGCTTAGACATGTAAACACCATGCACTTGCAAGCGTGGACGGACTACAAAACCTCACTGGCTTTGAACGCCTACATTGCCAAACTGATCTCATTAGAGATGATGCCCTTCCGTTTGGTTGAAAGCGCAGCGTTCCGAGAGCTCATGGCCTACGCTGTCCCACGCTATGACCTACCCAGTCGGCACTTCTTTTCTAGAAAAGCCATCCCTGCCCTCCACCTGCATGTGAAAGACCGCATTGTCCATGCACTCAAACAATCAGTGAGTGGAAAGGTGCACCTCACAACATATGCATGGGCCAGTAGGCATGGCCTAGGGCCGTTACGTGTCCATCACTGCGCACTGGGTGAATGTGGTGGATGCAGGGTCCACAGGGGACAGCGGCAGTGGTACAGTGCTGCCTAGCCCATGGTATAGGCAACAGTTGGCTGTATACGTTCAACCCTCCTCCTCCAGAAGCGAAAGCTCGTCGACAGAGCGCAGTCACACGAGCACTCCATCCGCAGCTGCTAGTGTTGCACACGAGGTGTCCCACTATCGAACAGCTATTGGTAAGTGTCAGCAGGCTGTTTTAAAGATGATGTCTTTGGGCGACAACAGACACACCGCGGAGGTACTGGCCGACTACTTGCAGCGAGAAACTGAGTCATGGCTGGGCAGTCTACATCTTGAGCCAGGCAAGGTAGTCAGTGATAACAGCCGTAATTTTGTGGCGGCCATAGCCATGGCAAAACTCAGATACATACATTGCCTGGCTCACACCTTGAACCTGGTGGTGCAGTGCTTCATAAATAATTATCCGGAGTTACCAGCGCTGCTCCATATGGTGCGAAGACTGTGCTCGCACATCCGTCGCTCGCCCGTAGACTCCAGTCGCTATGCAGAGGCTGCAGCGATCACTCCACCTCCCCAAGCACCGCCTAATCATAGACGTTGCAACAAGGTGGAACTCCACCATGCACATGGTTGAGAGGCTGTGCGAACAGAGGCAGGCTGTAATGCATTTGTGGGAGGATACATGGGCAGGCAGTTTGAGGGCACACATCGAGTTGTCAGGTGTGCAGTGGTCAAAGCTGAAAGACCTCTGTAAAGTCCTTCAGTGTTTTGAGGAATGCATACGTCTGGTAAGCGCAGACGACGCCATCATAAGCATGAGCATCCCACTTATGCATCTGCTCATGCAAACTTTGACGCACATTAAGGATCAGGCTTCTGCAGCGGAGGAGGAGGTGGGAAGCCTTGATGACAGTCAGGCATTGTCTGCTCAGGGAACTGTCCTGGACGAGTGAGAAGAAGGGAAGAGGAGGAGGAGGATGAGGGGGATGATTATTTTGGGGAGGAGGATGCTTCTCAGGGGACAAAAGAAAATGTTGGCTTGCCAAGGTCAAGTATAGGGTTTGTGCGTGACTGGAAGGATGTGGATTTGTCAGAAAGTGCTCCTCCACCCACCACTGGCAGTGCATCATTGACACCTGGAACATTGGCCCACATGTGTGATTATCTTTTGCGGATCCTAAAAAGGGACCCCCGCATTGCCAAAATTATGAAGGATGACGACAACTGGTTGGCCAGCATCCTCGATCCACGCTATAAAGGCAAATTACAGAACATCATGCCACAGGAGAACCTGGAGCTAATAGTGGCGAACAAACAAGCAACTCTGGTAAACCGTTTGTTAGAGGCATTCCCAGCACACAGCAGTGGTGCAGGTTCTACCACGAGCCGTACTGGGCAACATGAAAGAGATGTTCGTGGTGCACACAGCCGAAGTGGCGTTGGAAACAGGGGTTTCATGACCATGTTGTGGACTGATTTCTCGAGTACCGCTCACACGACTGGTAATACAGAATCGATTGCAACAGACAGGAGACATCAGTTGTCAACTATGGTTCAAAATTACCTCTCCTCCCCTATCGATGTTCTCCCTCACAGTTCATTCCCCTTTGACTACTGGGCTTGCAAACTGGACACCTGGCCTGAATTGGCACAATATGCCTTACAAGAGCTCGCTTGCCCTGCTGGTAGTGTGCTATCAGAAAGAGTCTTCAGTGCTGCTGGATCAATCCTGACAGAAAGAAGGACCCGCTGTCGATCCAAAAAGTGGGTGATCTCACCTTCATTAAAATGAACCATGCCTGGGTTTCAAAGGATTTTGTACCACCCTCCCCAGATGATACATAGGTTGCCAGCAAAATGGCTCACTTTGTCCTCCTCTTCCTCCGACTTCTCCAATTCCTCCATTTGCAGCTGCTGAACGTCCAGCCTACACCTCAACATATGCCAGTTTTTCCACCTCCCTAACTGGGCTGTACCCCCCAGGGCCGGCGTCAGCACCTGGGCAAGTGCCGGGGCCCTGAGCAGGTGGGGGGGCCCACTCGCCGTCAGAGACACCGGCGTAATATGAGTAGCCCTGTGCCAGTGCCGGCGCCTACGAGTGGGCCCCCCTTCTTGCTCAGGGCCCCAGCACTTGCAATACTTACCTCTCCCTGCTCCACCGCTGTGACGTCTTCCGCGTTTCCTGACAGTGACATTCAGGTCAGAGAGCGCGATGACGTCACGTCTGTGCACCCTCTGCCTGAACAGTCACAATGCAGAGAGCTGGAAGATGGCGATGCTAAGGAGTCCAGAGTAGAGCAGTGCTCAGCGAGGAGAGGTATTTCATTTTTTTAATGTTTGGAGCAATGTATGGGGAGCATTATACACTGGAGAATTATATATGGGACCCATCATACACTTGAGCATCATAGATAGGGCCCATTATACAATGGAACATTATATATGGGGCCCATCATACACTGGAGCATTATAAATGGGGCCCATCATACACTGAAGCATCATATACGGGGCCCATTACACACTGGAACATCATATATGGGGCCCATTATATACTGGAGCATCATATGGGGCACATTACATATGGAGCATCACATGGAGCCCATTATATATGGAACATTATATATAGGGACCATTATATATGGAGCATTATATGGGGATCATTATTTATGGGGCATCATATAGGGCCCTTTATATATGGAGCATTATATGAGGCCCATTCTGTATGGAGCAATATATGGGGCTCATTATTCTGTATGGCGCACTATGTGGTGCCCATAATACTGTATGGCGGACTATACTGTCCGGTTTTTGAGCTGTTGTACAATTTACAATAGATGTCACTCATGTAATGTAAGAAGTGAAGTATTTGGCATTGTACTATACATATATTTCTCTGCCGTATCGGAGCATCATGAATTGTGGTATGTGTTAAAGGGGCCCACTGAGACTCTTTCGCCCAGGGCCCACGAAAACCTGGAGCCAGCCCTGCCGCCCCCCCCACAACTTTAGCCGAATAACTCCCAGTTTTCAATGCGTTACTATTATTATAAAGTAAATTAAGGTTGACAAGCTTAAGTAATAAGAATTGATGTCGTTGGCATTGGCACTGTAGGTGTGTTTACTGTCCTCCACTCACTGGCGACTTTTATTCCCCATTGACTTGCATTGGGGGTCGGGTTTCCGATGCTGACTCGACTGTTTCCGTTAGTCGGCCGACTTCGTTTGACTCGACTTTTGTAAAAGTCGAGACGACCGAAACCCGACTCGACCCTCCCGGAGGCAAAGTCGCTTATCTCTACTCACCACCTCTCGTGGCAGCCTATTCCATTCATTGATCACCTTAACCATCAAAAAGGTTTTTCTAATATATAATATGTATCTTCTCACTTTCAGTTACATTCCATTGCTTCTTGTGTTTCCATATGCAAATGAGAATACGGATGATCCCTCTACACTGTGACTTCCCTTCAGATATTTGTAGACTGCTGTAAAGTCTCCTCTTAGCCTTCTTTTTTGCAAGCTAAACATTTCCAGATCCTTTAACCATACTTTGCAGTCTGCTCCCCATCCTGGTAGCTCTTCTCTGAACTTGCTCCTGTTTTCAATGTCTTTTTTTTAAAATGTAGTGCGGACTTCCTGTTCTGGCGCCACCATGTGCAGACGTGGGTGAAGGAGCTCCCACTGATCGCCGCAAAAGTCTTGCATTTATACAGAGCCCTGACCCGCACAAGACACCGAGGATATCGCGGGACCGCTTGGGAACGAGTGCAGCATGGATCGGTATGTCAGGAGAGGAGCAGGGAGAGAGCTGTTGGAGGAGGAAGCTGGAGATAGTCTGCAGAGTGGGAAAGGAATAATGGTGTCGGAGACTTAGTCAGATCAGGAAATGGAAGAGATAGAACAGGAGGAGGAAGCCTCAGAGACCGAGGGGAGATACAGCCAGCAAGGGGCAGCAGAATTGGGAGACACATTAGAAAAACAGCTATGTGCTCACGGCCCTATGAATTTTAAGCAGTTGGCAAAAAAATGGCATTATATCTAGCTGAGGACTTTAAGCAGGCTGTAGCTGACATGATACAAGCCACTACTATAGAGCTGAATAGAAAGGTGACTCACCAGGAACAGCAGATGCAGGAGGCAGAGCAAAGGATCTCAGAGGCAGAAGACAAAATTAACCAGCTAGGGTGTGTTTCCACGGTCAGGAAACACTCAGTAATTGCTGCGTGTTTGACGCTGTGCGCTGGCGCAGCGTCAAACACACAGCGTCCAGATGTCGCAGACCTGCGTTAACGGACATGCTGCGCGTCTTTTCAGACCGCAGCATGTCCTATTTCCTTGCGGCGACGCTGCGTCACCGCAAGGGAAATAACACAGGCCTATGTAGTCCTGCGGTGATTCCGGATGTGTTCAATGAGCACATCCGGATTGACCGCGCGTTCACTAGGGGGCGGGGCTTTGGGCGGGGCGCACTTTCCGCTCCGTCCAAACTGCTGTGTTTCCTGACGGTGGAAACACAGCCCTAGAGAAACAAGTTAATGATTTAACCCCTTCACCCCCAAGGGTGGTTTGCACGTTAATGACCGGGCCAATTTTTACAATTCTGACCACTGTTGTTTTCTCGTGACATATTGTACTTCACGTTAGAAGTAAAATTTCTTCGATATAACTTGCGTTTATTTTTGAAAAAAAACGCAAATATGGCGAAAATTTTTAAAATTTTGCAATTTTCAAACTTTGAATTTTTATTCCCTTAAAACAGAGAAATATGTCACATAAAATAGTTAAGAAATAACATTTACCACATGTCTACTTTACATCAGCACAATTTTGGAACCAAAATTTTTTTTTGTTAGGAAGTTATAAGGGTTAAAAGTTGACCAGCGATTTCTCATTTTTACAACAAAATTTACAAAGCCATTTTTTTTAGGGACCACCTCTCATTTGAAGTCACTTTGAGGGGTCTATATGGCAGAAAATACCCAAAAGTGACACCATTCTAAAAACTGCACCCCTCAAGGTACTCAAAACCACATTCAAGAAGATTATTAACCCTTCAGGTGCTTCACAGGAACTAAAGCAACGTGGAAGGAAAAAATGAATATTTAACTTTTTAGCCACAAAAATTATCTTTTACAAACTTTTTTTTTATTTTCACAAGGGTAAAAGGAGAAAATGGACAGATAAGGTTGTTATGCAATTTCTCCTGAGTACGCCAATACCCAATATGTTGGGGAAAACCACTGTTTGGGCACACGGCAGAGCTCGTAAGGGAAGGAGCGCCGTTTGACTTTTTCAAACTAAAATTGGCTGGAATTGAGATTGGACGCCATGTCGTGTTTGGAGAGCCCCTGATGCGCCTAAACAGTGGAAACCCCCACAAGTGACACCATTTTGGAAACTAGACCCCCTAAGGTACTTATCTAGATCTGTTGTGAGCACTTTGAACTCCCAAGTGTTTCACAAAGCTTATAATGCCTGGGTGTGAAAAAAAAAAAAAACAATTTTCCACAAAAATGATTTTTTAGTCCCAAATTTTTTAATTTTCCCAAGGAAATTGGACCCCAAAAGTTGTTGTCAAATTTGTCCTGAGTACGCTGATACCCCATATGTGGGGGGGGAACTGTTTGGGCGCACGGCAGGGCTTGGAAAGGAAGTAGTAACGTTTTGGAATGCAGACGTTGATGGGGGTCATGTTCCGTTTGCAGTGCCCCAGATGAGCCTAAACAGTGGAAACCCCCCACAAGTGACCCCATTTTGGAAACTATACCCCCTAAGGAACTTATCTAGATCTTTGGTTGAGCACTTTGAACCCCCAAGTGCTTCACACAAGTTTATAATGCCCGGGCATGAAAATAAAAAATCCTATTTTTTTCCCACAAAAATTATATTTTAGTCACTAATTTTTTATTTCCTCAAGGGTAACAGGAGAAATTGGACCACATAAGTTGTTGTCCAATTTGTCCTGAGTACGCTGATACCCCATATGTGGGTGGGAACCACTGTTTGGGCGCACGGCAGAGCTCGGAATGGAAGGAGCACCATTTGACTTTTTCCAACCAAAATTGGCTGGAATTGAGATTGGATGCCATGTTGCATTTGGAGAGCCCCCGATGTGCCTAAACAGTGGAAACCCCCACAAATGACCCCATTTTGGAAACTAGACCCCCTAAGGAACTTTTCTAGATCTTTGGTGAGCAATTTGAACCCCCAAGTGCTTCACACAAGTTTATAACGTAGAGCCGTAAAATTTAAAAATCATATTTTTTCCACAAAAATGATCTTTTCACCCCAATTTTTATTTTTCCAAGGGTAACAAGACTCCAAAAGTTATTGTGCAATTTGTCCTGAGTGCGCTGATACCCCATATGTGGGGGTAAACCACTGTTTGGGTGCATGGCAGAGTTTGGAAGGGAAGGAGCGCCATCTGACTTTTTCAACGCAGAATTGGCTGGACGCCATGTCGTGTTTGGAGAGCTCCTGATCTGCCTAAACAGTGGAAACCCCCATAAATGACGCCATTTTGGAAACTAGACCCCTCAAGGAACTTATCTAGATGTGTGGTGAGAACTTTTAACCCCAGGTGTTTCACTAAAGTTTATAACGTACAGCCGTAAAGTAAAAAATCTTTTTTTTTTTTACAAAAATGATTTTTTCGTCCCCAATATTTTATTTTCACAAGGGTAACAGAAGAAATTGGAACCCAAAAGTTGTTGTCCAATTTGTCCTGAGTACGCTGATACCCAATATGTGGGAGAAAACTACTGTATGGGCGCACGTCAGGGCTCGGAAGGGAAGTAGTGACGTTTTGGATTGCAGACTTTGATGGAATGGTCTGGGGGCGTCATGTCACATTTGGAGAGCCCCTGATGCACCTATACAGTGGAAACCCCCACAAGTGACCCCATTTTGGCAAATAGACCCCACAAGGAACTTATCTAGATGTGTGGTGAGCACTTTGAACCCCGAAGTGCTTCACAGAAGTTTATAACGTACAGCCGTAAAATTAAAAAATCCTTTTTTTTTTTACAAAAATGATTTTTTCGCCCCCAATATTTTATTTTCACAAGGGTAACAGAAGAAATTGGAACCCAAAAGTTGTTGTCCAATTTGTCCTGAGTACGCTGATACCCAATATGTGGGAGAAAACTACTGTATGGGCGCACGTCAGAGCTCGGAAGGGAAGTAGTGACGTTTTGGATTGCAGACTTTGATGGAATGGTCTGGGGGCGTCATGTCGCATTTGGAGAGCCCCTGATGCGCCTAAACAGTGGAAACCCCCACAAGTGACCCCATTTTGGAAAATAGACCCCACAAGGAACTTGTCTAGATGTGTGGTGAGCACTTTGAACCCCGAAGTGCTTCACAGAAGTTTATAACGCACAGCCGTAAAAATATAAAAAATCCTTTTTTTTTTTGCAAAAATGATTTTTTTGCCCCAATATTTTATTTTTACAAGGGTAACAGGAGAAATTGGACCCCAAAAGTTGTTGTCCAATTTGTCCTGAGTACGCTGATATCCAATATGTGGGAGAAAACTACTGTATGGGTACACGTTGGGGCTCGGAAGGGAAGTAGTGACGTTTTGGATTGCAGACTTTGATGGAATGGTCTGGGGGCGTCATGTCGCATTTGGAGAGCCCCTGATGCGCCTAAACAGTGGAAATCCCCAACAAGTGACCCCATTTTGGAAAATAGACCCCACAAGGAACTTATCTAGATGTGTGGTGAGCGCTATGAAGCCCCAAGTGCTTCACAGAAGTTTATAATGTACAGCCGTAAAAACAAAAAAATATTTTTTTTTGTACAAAAATGATATTTTCGCCCCCAGTTTTTTATTTTCCCAAGGGTAGCAGAAGAAATAGGACAAATTGCACAATAACTCTTGGGGTCCAGAGTACGCTGATACCCCATATGTGGGGATAAACTACTGTTTGGACGCATGGCAGAGCTGAGAAGTGAAGGAGCACCGTTTGACTTTTTCAACGCAGAATTGGCTGGAATTGAGATCAGACGCCATGTCACATTTGGAGAGCCCCTGATGTGCCTAAACAGCTGAAACCCCCCAATTCTAACTCCAACCCTAACCCCAACACACCCTAACCCTAGTCCCAACCCTAACCACAAACCTAACCCTAACACACCCCTAATCCCAACCCTAACCCTAATCCTAACTTTAGCGCCAACCCTAACCCTAACTTTAGCCGCAACCCTAACCCTAACCCTAATGGGAAAATGGAAATAAATACTTTTTTTTAATTTTATTATTTTTCCCTTACTAAGGGGGTGATAAAGGGGGGTTTGATTTACTATTTATAGCGGGTTTTTATGATTGGCAGCTGTCACGCTAAAAGACGCTTTTTATTGCAAAAATAGTTTTTGCATCATCACATTTTGAGAGCTATAATTTTTGCATATTTTGGCCCACAGAGTCATGTGAGGTCTTATTTTTTGCGGGACGAGTTGACGTTTTTATTCGTACCATTTTTGAGCACGTGACATTTTTTGATCGCTTTTTTATTTCGATTTTTGGGAGGTTAGAATGAACAAAAATCAGCAATTCATGAATTTCTTTTGGGGCAGGCGTTTATACCGTTCCGCGTGTGGTAAAATTGATAAAGCAGTTTTATTCTTCGGGTCAGTACGATTATGGGGATATCTCATTTATATCATTTTTTCATGTTTTGGCGCTTTTATAGAATAAAAACAATTTTATATAAAAAATAATTATTTTTGCATCGCTTTATTCTGCGAGCTATAACTTTTTTATTTTTTCGCTGATGATGCTTTATGACGGCTCGTTTTTTCCGGGACAAGATGACGTTTTCAGCGGTACCATGTTTTTTTATATCGGTCTTTTTGATCGCGTGTTATTCCACTTTTTGTTCGGCGGTATGATGATAAAGCATTGATTTTTTGCTTCGTTTTTTTTTTTTTTTTTTTAAGGGGTTCACTAAAGGGGTTAACTAGTGGGACAATTTTATAGGGGGGGTCGTTACGGACGCGGCGATACCAAATATGTGTACTTTTATTGTTTTTTTTTTTTTTATTTACAGGAAGAAGTGAATTTATTGGGGAATATTTTTTTTTTTTTTTTTTTTTTTTTTGGATTTTTTTTTTACACATGTTTATTTTTACTTTTTTAACTTTTTTACTTTGTCCCAGGGTGGGACATCACAGTATTTTATCAGATCGCTGGTGTGACAGTGTGCACAGCACTCTGTCACACCAGCGATCGCACAGGCATAGATGCAGGCTTCTCAGTGCCTGCTCTCGGCAGGCACTGAGGTAGCCGCCTCCCTCCAGGACCCCGGCGCCATCTTGGATCCGGGTCCTGGGAGGGAGGAAGCCCTCAGAACAGCGCGATCACATCGCGCTGCTCTGAGGGTCTCAGGGGGGCGCGCAGGGAGCCCCCCCCTGCGCGATCCTCCCCTGTGCCACCAGTACACCGCGGTCATGTTTGATCGCGGTGTGCAAGGGGTTAATGTGCCGGGAGCGGTCCGTGACCGCTCCTGACACACAGTCATGGGTGTCAGCTGTGATAATCAGCTGACACCCGGCGGCGATTAGCTGCGCTCCCCTCAGGAGCGCAGCTGATCGCCTATGACGTACTATCCCGTCCCCGGTCATACGGGCCCAGGTACCATGGACGGGATAGTACGTCCGATGGCAGTAAGGGGTTAAAGAAACAGTCCTCCTATACTATGGATAAGTTAGAGGATCTAGAAAATAGGTCCCACAGAAATAATCTGAAGTTGGTAGGTCTCCCGGAGTCAGTGAATGCACAGCAGTTAAATGACATCTTTGAGATAGAACTGCCGAAGGAGCTGTAATTGTCATATAAATGCAGAGTGGAACGTGCCCACAGGATAGGTCCCCATAGAAAGATCTCAGAGCCTGATGAAGGCAGGAATAAGAAAAGCAAAACAACAAGGAAATACAGAAACCGCTCAGTCAGTGGCGAAGTACTTGAACTTTAAAGATAAGGAAGAAATACTCAGGGCATATAAAGAGAGACGGCGGCCGCTGTTAATTCAGGGACACAAATTTTGCTATTTGGAGATTTCTCGGCTGAGGTGACACGAAGAAGGGCATTCAGCGAAGTATGTATTCTGCTATTCAGACGCAATATCAGATTCCAACTAAATTACCCAGCAACTCTGCAGTTTAGGACAAGAGAAGGAGCAATGCGGTCGTTTACAGATCCCAAGGAGGCCATGAAAACTGTGTCCCAGCAACTGCCTGTACCTGGCCAACAATCACCAGGCAATGTCAGTCCACCGAGAGAGGTGACAAGGGGGAACGCTGAGGAGGAGAGGGGGAAGATCTGCCCTTATAGACTAAAGCCTGGGTCTCACATAGCGATACACCAGCGATCCCGACAACGATCAGGATCGCTGGTGTATCGCTACATTATCGCTGCTGAGCTGCCAAACAGGCAGCTCAGGCAGCGATCAGCACAGCGACACTGCGGGTAACATCGCTTAGTTACCCGTAGTGTACATTGGATACCAGCGCCCTGATGCAGGGAGCTGGTAACCAAGGTACACATCGGGTTTCCAGGCACCGCGCGGTGCCTGGAAACCCGCTGTGTACCTTGGTTACCAGCTCCCTGCATCAGGGCGCTGGTATCCAAGGTACACAGCGGGTTTCTGATGCAGGGCGCTGGTATCCAAGGTACACAGCGGGTTTCTAGGCACAGCCCCGCGCCTGGAAACCCGCTGTGTACCTTGGTTACCAGCGGATCGCTGGTCTCCCGCCTGTCACACGCAGCGATGCATGCCTGTCAGCGGGAGACCAGCGATCAAAAAAATGTCCAGGACATTCAGCGACGATCAGCGATACTCGGCAGGGGGGCTGACCGTCACTGAATGTCACACACAGCGATATCGCTGGGGAGCTCGCTGCTGCGTCACAAAACTAGTGACTCAGCAGCGATCTCGCTGGCGAGATCGCTGTGTGAGACGGGGGCTTAAGATCGGAGATGCAGACAGAAGGAGATGGTGAAAGAGATACAATGGCTAAAGAACAGAGAACCCCAATGAAAAGGTCATTCAAAAAGAGCCAGATAAGACAGGATGGTAAATGACTCGACATTGGGGAGAAAGTGACGAGGTGTATTTTGTGGTAGCAAAAGTGTTCAGCTAAAGTTGGAGTCCTCCGTAAGGCAATATAAAGGTAGAGATGGAGACTAATTATGTTCATGATGAGCTACAGAAAGATGGTTTGTTCTTCCAGCCATCTAGACCAGATGTTTGTACAATAACTGTGGTCATCAACTGAAAGACACATAAAGATGCAGCATTGACGTGCGTTCTCACTCGTCTTGGATTCTAAAGGATGGAGTCATGAATGGGTGCAGAAAGACACTGGACTGTTCATGGAAGGCTCCTTTCTTTTTACTACAAGTTTCACTTTACAATATGTCGCCTGGTTTTCCCCTTCTCCCCTATTTATTTTTATTCTTTTCTTTTCACAGGTTCAACTAGACAGAATGAAGAATATGGGGCAATGATTTTAATTAATCAACACTATGGGACATTTCAGTCGGTGGCGGGTTCGTGACTCCCAGCACTACTGGTACTGAGTGACTGTTACAAAGGAGAGACACATGTAAAAATTTGGACAATGATGACCAGAAATGATTTACAAATTGGTTAGATGGGCATGGTTAAATATGATTATAGTATTCAGTTCCGAACTAGGTCTACTTCTGGGGTGAGACTATCCCACAACTGTTAATTTTATTTTTATAATGTGAGATATTTGAAGGGGGAAAGGAGAGAGGTGGGAACAGCTCCATGTCCCTCTGATATCAAGGAGGGGAGATAGAGAGGGCTTCTGATATTGATGCAGTTATTAAGAACTTTAGAATCCTATGAAAATTTATGAGAAGTATGGGACATTTTATGATTCTAAAGTTTCATTGTTACATGAGTTTCAGGGCTTAGGTACTAAATATGTATAACACTTGATGTTATTGTTGGATTTGAGAAAATAGGCGAACGGGAGGTTATTTGGTTTGGACAATGGCGGAAAAAGGAGAAGTCAATGAAGAAGTTAATACATGGGGAGGGGGGTTGGGAGAGAGGGAGAAGGAAGGGGAGGGAAGGGAAAATTGTCGGCGAGTATACTTTTATTATACTAATATGTTTATACTAGCTGAAATGACATTGATTAACGGATCATACCTGAACAGGGAAAACTCCACTTGTCCTCGTGGACAGAAAGACTATATGGTTAAAAATGGTTAGGTTAATAACTTGGAATATAAAAGGGCTGCGCTCACCAAACAAAAGGATGATGATACTACGCCACCTGAAAAGGTTAAAAGTGGATATAGCCTTGCTTCAAGAGACACACCTAGCTAAAGATGACTTTTTCAGGATGAAGAAACTTTGGGTGGGAGAGGTTTATGGCTCTAGTTCATTAGATAGGAGGGCAGGGGTACTAATACTTGTACATAAAGCGTTGGTGCATAGAGTAACATCAGTAGAAACAGACCAGGAGGGCAGGTTAATTCATTTTAAACGGCAGATACAAAATGACAGTATTAGTCTATATAATATATATGCCCCAAACACAAATCAAAATAAGTTCTTTATGTCCCTACAGAATAAGATACTGACTGAGAGTGATGACAACATAATTATAGGAGGAGATTGTAACGAAGTGCTTAGGGAGGAAGAGGATAGAAAAAGGAGTTTAGCGAGACTGAATTCAGGGGGTCGGAATAAACCTACAGAGAAAAAAGGCTATTTAGAAGACATGATAATGAATTGACGGCTGAAAGTTGCGTGGAGAACAACGCATCCTATGGATCGGGAGTTTACACATTATTCCCACGTACATAAGTCATGGTCGAGATTAGACATGTTCATTATTTCAGATAAGGTATTATGTAAAGTGCTAGAGGCCAACATTGAGGACACGGTGATCTCGGACCATAGTCTCATGACATTAGAATTGGCTGATGTACATCGGAAAGGGACAGACTATCAATGGCGCTTCCCAGGAATCATGATGAAAGAGCATGACTTTGTGAAGCAGATGGGAGAATGGTGGACGGAGTTTGCGTCACATAATGAGGAACACAAATCAAACCCTAGATTATACTGGGAAACTGCGAAGGCATTGTTAAGGGGAAACATTATAGCCCATTCGCTGAGATTAAAGAAACGAATAAAAGACCAATTCCTTGTGGCGAGCGGCAAAGTTAGGGCATCGTATACAAAATATAAAAACTCACTATTAGATGAGGATTAAAGTAATTGGATGCGAGTCAAAAAAAATTTCGAAGTGGGCGGAAAAAAAGAGAACAACTGTATAAAAGTCACCTGGAAATAGAGCTAAATGTAGACTGTGAGCCCTTGCGGGCAGGGTCCTCTCTCCCTCTGTACATATGTGTATCTTGTATTGCTCGCATTTATTGTACTTGTCTATATTTGCCCCTTTTCACATGTAAAGCGCCATGGAATAAATGGCGCTATAAAAATGTATAATAATAATAAAATAGATATGGCGACAAAGCAGGGAAAATACTGGCCAATTTGGCTAGAGGAAGAAATGCATATACATCGATAATGGCAATTAGGGGTGAAAGAGGGCAACGACTGATGGACCCCAAAGATATAAATAGGGAATTGGGCAGATTCTACACTAAGCTATATAAAGATCAAGGACGGCAAGATGCAGCAGGGAGTGCATGGCTAGACAAAATTACTATCCCTAGACTGACGGATGAGGAATTACAAGAATTAAATGGGTGCATCACGGAAGAAGAAATTAGGAGGGCAATAAAAGGACTGGGAACCTGATGGGTTTAATGGTTCCTTTTATAAAGCAATAAGTGAGCAAATAACTCCTACACTTAAGGATTTATATAACCGGATTCTACAAGGGGAAGTTATGTCAGAAGTGATGAACACGGCTTACATAAAACTTCTACCGATGGGAGAGAAGGATTTAGAAAAACCCTCGGGATATAGACCAATATCATTAATAAATCAAGATGTCAAACTCCTTTCAAAAATAATGGCAGATAGGTTGGCTAAAATATTACCAAGATTAGTATCGAAACAACAAACAGGCTTTGTAAAGGGAAGATCAGCCGTTGCTAATATCAGAAAGGCTACTATTGGACATGGTCAGAAATAAACATCTGGAAAGAGGGGAGGACCCAGCCATGATCACATTAGACGCTGAAAAAGCGTTTGACAATGTAAGGTGGCCATGGCTGGGTCAGGCATTAGATAAAATAAATTTAGTAGGTCTGTTTAGACAATTTTTGGCGGTATTGTACCATAACCCAAGGCAAAGGTATATACGCCTGGGTTTCTTTCTGATGCCTTTGAACTGAAAAAGGGAACAAGGTGTGTAGCCCTGGTGGTAGGCACACGCAGTACCCTGGAGAGTGTGTGGCGAGACGGCAGTTTAATGCTCAATATTCATTCACTCAACACACACTAGACACACCCTTAGGGTAGTGGAGTATACTCTAGAGGGAGTGGTCAAGGTAGTATGTGTTAGAGTGATTAGTCTAGTTCCTGTCTTCGGACAGTGAGGACGTGCGGAGTAGTGTCTAGACTTCTGAGAGAGAGAAGACGTTGGAGGGAGGAAAGAGTCTAGCCTGCTTAGCACCAGTTCATATCGTGGAGTCTGGTATAGGTGTTTGGAATACACCTTAGTCTGGTCAGAGCTGTATCACCTCTCAGCACCCACTGAAGAAAGAAGAAGTATCAGCACAGAAAGACTTCAGCATCCCTGTCTAAAGGACGGTATCAGGTTCAGAGACGTGCTCCTGCCTGTGATAACTGAGCATCTGTGGCTAACTTCATAGGAAGGAAAAGGAAAGAAGTGACTGCTCGACCCTTGGCTAGTTTGAGTGCTTATGTTACCAGCGTGGACAAGGCGAAAGGCAAGTGGATTTATAAGATTAGTGCTTCAGGATTGCAGAAGTCCAGCACACTTCTACCGGTCACTGGGGACCGAAGGGTCACTGTTGTTTCAGGCACGGTGATAAGAAAACCAGGAATCTACCGGACCCTAGGTCGCGGCAGACAAGCCCCTTATAGTCAGTACGTAACTGGGGTCAGGGGAAGTGAAGACTTAGAGTCAGTGCACGACGAAATAAGAATTCAGCTTCTTCACAGGAAGGCTCCTAACACTAAGCTGACTGGGCAGGTACAGCTAAAGATTAGCTGGAGATTTGAGGGAACTACGCTTCAGGCTGGTTGTACTCGTTTTATTGGAGTTAAAGGAGGCCCCTAACTTGTCCAGCTGCCGTCTCAAGATACACTCTCCTTGGATCAGCCTCCCTGGGACCTGCCTTAACAACTTGCAAGTAAAGGTATGGAAAGACGCTGACCGTGTGGAGACTGTGTTCTTTATCTGCACCCGACTTCACAAATCCCATAGACTTTGAGGGACCAGTCCCACCTGTAGGGGACCCGACATCTAGCTGCCTCACCATCCCCTCAGAGATCTACAGCAGCGCTGGTACTAATTACCAGAATACTACAGGTGGCGTCACGAACTGTACATAAATCAATCCCCTGTAAATATTCCCCCCAACATACGCCAGACCGCCAGGGCCACAGACCGAGCCACAGCTACCTGTGACAATCCCCATAGACTTCTACGGGCTCGGCTCTGAGTACCCCATTGCCCTGGTAACCCACAATTGTGGTGGCGGGTCGACACAACTTGGCGTCACGAACAGGATACGAAACTTGCAGCATTGCGAGCCCTGTGTGCCTGTGGAGTGTTTTTGTGAAAAAGGACTGTTTGCACTTTTGGCGCCAAAATCGCCATTTTTGTCGCCATATTCGCGCCCTCAGGCGCTGGAGAAGAAGGTGGGCGTACCTGTAAAAGCGCGCTGTTGCCTGGCTCCGCCCCGGCTCTGACTCAGCGGCAGGTCCTGCGACAGGAAGTGAACGCTCTGACATCGGAGCGCCTGCGACGAAGGTCCTGTCTCCACCGAAAAGGAATGAAGGAGATAGAGAGACGCTGGCGTGCCCTGAAACAGCGGCTGCTGAGGGACGCAGTGTTCTCTCCTACAAGCATAATGCCGTCTCCTGAATCCCCAAGTTCCCTGCTGAGGAAGGCTGAGGAGAAACTACGAGCTACCCCCAAAAGTACCGATCCTGATCCCACCGATGGAGCGGTGGAGGCAAAGGAGGTTGAGGAGGTACCGCCAGTTCCGGAACGCCCGCCGGCCAGGAGGCCGCAGCAGATGATCAATCCCCGGTAGGGACACCCGGGGGAAAACCAGCCGTCTGTGATGGAGCAGCGACAGCAGCAGGTTAGTGCGTCCTCAATTGAGCCATTGCGCACACCTGCTTCCTGCTCTGCATCACACCAGCATTGTGCATCGGCATCGCCCCCTGCGTGCATCTCCGTATCGCAATCGGCGACCCAATCTACATCGCAATCTACGGTCCAATCTACATCGCAATCTATGGTCCATTCTACATCGCAATCAGCAGTGTACATGACGACGCGCACAGCGACTGTTTCTGCATCGCAAAAGCAAGTGGCTATTACTGTAACGCAGACAGCGTCGCATAAAGTGGAAGCACTCGTTGCGCCCCTGATGGTTCATACAAAGACTGTTGCGACTCAAACTCAGATAGCAGGTCACGACTTGTTAGTGCTGGGATCAAGGGATCATCGCATTGTTCCAGCCCCCGGGATGGAAAGTGTAACAGAAGTTAATAAAGAAATGTGAAGAACGGTAGGACCCAGACAGGGTTTACCGCAGCTGAGAAGATGTATATAAGTTTTTATAAAAGTGAAAGTAGTTTGTACCGTTAATATGAAAAATGTCTATTTAATACTTTGTGTATTTTTCTATGTTTAATGCAACGTTCAAGATATTCTCACCTCCCGGATGGGAAGATGTTATTGTTAAATGTTATTGCATAAACAAAATGTCTTTTGTATTTTACAGCCCGGGAGTGCTGTCTTTTACCATGGGGGAATGTGTAGCCCTGGTGGTAGGCACACGCAGTACCCTGGAGAGTGTGTGGCGAGACGGCAGTTTAATGCTCAATATTCATTCACTCAACACACACTAGACACACCCTTAGGGTAGTGGAGTATACTCTAGAGGGAGTGGTCAAGGTAGTATGTGTTAGAGTGATTAGTCTAGTTCCTGTCTTCGGACAGTGAGGACGTGCGGAGTAGTGTCTAGACTTCTGAGAGAGAGAAGACGTTGGAGGGAGGAAAGAGTCTAGCCTGCTTAGCACCAGTTCATATCGTGGAGTCTGGTATAGGTGTTTGGAATACACCTTAGTCTGGTCAGAGCTGTATCACCTCTCAGCACCCACTGAAGAAAGAAGAAGTATCAGCACAGAAAGACTTCAGCATCCCTGTCTAAAGGACGGTATCAGGTTCAGAGACGTGCTCCTGCCTGTGATAACTGAGCATCTGTGGCTAACTTCATAGGAAGGAAAAGGAAAGAAGTGACTGCTCGACCCTTGGCTAGTTTGAGTGCTTATGTTACCAGCGTGGACAAGGCGAAAGGCAAGTGGATTTATAAGATTAGTGCTTCAGGATTGCAGAAGTCCAGCACACTTCTACCGGTCACTGGGGACCGAAGGGTCACTGTTGTTTCAGGCACGGTGATAAGAAAACCAGGAATCTACCGGACCCTAGGTCGCGGCAGACAAGCCCCTTATAGTCAGTACGTAACTGGGGTCAGGGGAAGTGAAGACTTAGAGTCAGTGCACGACGAAATAAGAATTCAGCTTCTTCACAGGAAGGCTCCTAACACTAAGCTGACTGGGCAGGTACAGCTAAAGATTAGCTGGAGATTTGAGGGAACTACGCTTCAGGCTGGTTGTACTCGTTTTATTGGAGTTAAAGGAGGCCCCTAACTTGTCCAGCTGCCGTCTCAAGATACACTCTCCTTGGATCAGCCTCCCTGGGACCTGCCTTAACAACTTGCAAGTAAAGGTATGGAAAGACGCTGACCGTGTGAGACTGTGTTCTTTATCTGCACCCGACTTCACAAATCCCATAGACTTTGAGGGACCAGTCCCACCTGTAGGGGACCCGACATCTAGCTGCCTCACCATCCCCTCAGAGATCTACAGCAGCGCTGGTACTAATTACCAGAATACTACAGGTGGCGTCACGAACTGTACATAAATCAATCCCCTGTAAATATTCCCCCAACATACGCCAGACCGCCAGGGCCACAGACCGAGCCACAGCTACCTGTGACAATCCCCATAGACTTCTACGGGCTCGGCTCTGAGTACCCCATTGCCCTGGTAACCCACAATTGTGGTGGCGGGTCGACACAAAGGCAGGGGTGCCCAGTATCCCCACAATTGAACCTACTATATGTCAACATATATCTAAATGATCATAGTTCTTCCAAAGGGTTAAAGGTGGGAAAAGAGATGGTCAAAACTGCCCTATTTGCAGACGACATAATTCTGTTCATGAGGAATCCAGAAGAAGACCTCCCTATGTTATTGTTAGAGATTGAAAAATTTGGAAAATTCTCGGGCTTTCGATTAAATAAGGCTAAATGTGAAATTCTGTTCATGAGAAGTAACATAAAGCGTGGCCAGGAAAATGATATAATGGGTATCCCGAAAGCTACAACATTTATTAAATATTTGGGAATAAATTTGGGAAGATCGCCGAAACAAATTTATGACCTTAATTATAAACCTATTATAGACAAAATAGAGAAAGAGCTGGAAAGATGGGGGAACTTACCCCTCTCATTGCTAGGACGATGTCATCTACTCAAGATGACAAGCTTTGCGAGGCTATTGTACCTAATGCAAACTATCCCAATGCTGATGCGACACGTAGCCGTCCTCAAATTGAATAAGGCTTTCTCTAAATTCATTTGGAGGGGGAGAAGAGCGAGACTTGCTATGAGGACATTAATGTATACAAAAGAGGAAGGGGGAGTAGGGTTGCCCAACATCAGGGGCTATAATCTCTCGTGCTTAATGAGAAATGTAATTGATTGGATTAAAAAAAGGGACGCTATACTGATTATACACTAGAAACGGAATTCTGTGGCTCATGGGACTTAACGGCACTGCTACACACGCCGCTGTCATATATTCCACCAACCATTAAATACTCAGTAATTTGTAAGGACACCATTGCCACATGGAAGGCAGTAAGGAAAAAACTGAAAATGTCATGGAAAGTTTCAAAACACCTGAATCCTTGGGCATTCCCAGCCTTTAAATTGGGAAGAGAAAATAAACTGTACATAGAATGGCTTAGAAAAGGCATACAGACGCTGGACGACTTACTACATCCACAAGAAGGCCGCTGGTTAACGGGGTCTGGGGTGATAGATAAATATAAGCTACCAAGATTCCATCTGATGTTGTACAGTCAATTAAAGCATTATGTATTAGATTTATTGCAAGATGTGAGGAGGGAAGTTGACTCAGATATATGGGGTGATTTAGTTACCAAAGACATTGAGGAAATATCGATCTCATCGATATATGGGGCGCTGAGAGGCATATTACGACCATCAGGAACAGGCAAAGTATTTTACAAATGGGAAAAACATTTACAAGAGGAAGAACTAGACCATAAAATTCTACAGGGATGGGAATTGCTAAGGAAACATATCATAAATGAACAATGGAGGGACAGCCAGGTTAGAATAATACATAAAATTATATGTGGCTTCAATATACCACCAACTCCACAAAATCCTGATAGGCAGATAAGTTGCCCCAAATGTAGCACACCTAAAACAGATATGGAGCATGGCATATGGTCATATTCTAGGACACAAGAGCTTTGGACCACGGTTCAGGATAAGCATCTACAGATGTGTGGGATCTGGGTGGACACTGATCCATTGTGTTGGCTATTTCACTATACGACAGGCAAAACAAGAGGTGGACAATTGCATAGCTTGTTTCACACCATTGCAATGGTAACAAAGCGTTTAATTTTGCAATATTGGTTAGCCAGAGCACTTCCAGGGATTACGGAGATTAAGGCAGGACTTATGTCTGTCCTATATTTGGAAAAGAGAGAAGCAGAAAAAAATAAAGACAAGTTGACAAAAAGATTCTTTAAAAAATGGAGAGTGTTTATAGAAGCGTCACTATCGGATAGGGAAATCCAGGATATAATGAGACCTTTTGCTAACTCAGAATGGTATCTGCTGGAGGACTTAAGTGGTAGTTTGGGTAAATTAAAATATGTCGTATGATGATCATATCGGCCATTGTACGGCCAGAAATTGATTGCTAGAATACATTCATTGTAAGCTAGGAAAGCATGGACATGGGATATGTTATTACTATTTAAGTTATAAATGTTTTTGCTTATTTGTATAGAATACTTTAAAGCAACGTTTGCAACGTGTACTATGATTACTTACTTATTATAAAATCAATAAAAAAGATGTTTTAAAAAATAAAAAAATGTAGTGCCCAGAACTGGACACAGTATTTCAGATGAAATCTGACCAAGGAGGAGTAGAGGGGGATAATTACTTCACATGATCTAGACTCTATGCTTCTCTTAATACATCCCAGGACTGTGTTCACCTTTTTTTTGCTGCTGCATCACAATGCTGACTCATGTGCAGTCTGTGATCTATTAGTATACCCAAGCAATAGAATAAGATGTTATTGGTGAATGCAACAGGATTTGGGAGTGGACTGTGAGGAGAAAACACAGACCAGAGTCAAATACTGTGTAACTGTTGTCTGTGTCTCAGCAGGCATTTTCTCATTGAAAGAGTCCTCAGTTTTCCGATATATAGCAGGGGTGGTCAACAGACACTGACAAGTGTGGGTGTTATTTAACCCCTTAATGTCCACTGACGTGCACAGTCCGTCATGGCAAGGTGCCAGTTCCGGCACCAGGACGGACTGTGCACGTCATGCCTTTGATCTACCACTGCGTGTAAACACGCAGTGGTAGATCAGTGCCGACAGCTGTCATAGACAGCTGACAGGCACGGCAAGCGGTGCGGGGACCTTTGCCGTCGGTCCCCGCACCCACAGCGCTGTGATTGGTCAGTCAATCTGACTGACCAAACACAGCAGCGATCGTGCAGGAGAAGCTGAAATTTCAGCTTCTCCAGCGCGATCAGTGCAGGAGCAGGCGCTGCAGTGGCCAGGCTTCCTGCACTGACAGCCAGGAGCGGAGCCCCCACCGCCCCTGGCTGTTAATCCCCTGACTGCTGCGATCCAGCGCGATCGCAGAGCTCAGGGGGGAGGCAGAGGGTCGGGAGCTCCCTCTGCCTCAGATCGGCGCCCTGCAATGTATTTGCAGGGCCCGATCTCTGCCTTGATGACCTGGGGGTTGTCATGACAACCTCCGGGTCATCTAGCTACGGGAAGCTGCTGTGATCATGTCACAGCAGCTTCCACTATAGTTGCAATGCATTGTAATGCTGGAGCATTGCAATGCATTGTAACTGCAATAAAAAGTAAAAAAAAGTGAAAGTCCCATAAAGGGACAAGTTTAAAAAAATCATTTTTTAAAAAAAATTGTAAAAAAAATATTAAAAAATAATTTTTAAAAAATCCCCTAAAAAATACACATTTTTATATAATAAAAAAAATAAAAAACAAAAAAAATACACATGTTAGGTATCACCACGTCCGTAAAAATCCCATCTATAAAAGCGTAACCCTAGTTAACCCCTTCAGTGAAAGCCGTAAAAAAAAACCACATAAAAGTAGTAAATTATACTTTTTCCAAGCGGTATCATCATACCGCTTGGAAAAAGTGCAATAACACGCGATCAAAAAGTCAGATATAAATAATCATGGTACCGCTGAAAACTTCATCTTGTCCCGCAAAAAACAAGCCACTATACAGCATCATCAGCGAAAAAATAAAAAAGTTATAGCTCGTGGAATAAACTGATGCAAAAATAATTATTTTTTCTATAAAATTTTTTATTGTGTAAAAAACGCCAAAACATAAAAAAAAATATATAAATGAGGTATCGCTGTAATCGTAGTGATCCGAAGAATAAAGCTCCTTTATCAATTTTACCACACACGGAACGGAGGAAAAAAAAAAAAAAAACAATTCCTGAATTGCTGGTTTTTGTTCATTCTGCTTCCACAAAAATCGGAATAGGAAGCGATCAAAAAACGTTATGTGCCCGAATATGGTACCAATAAATACGTCAGCTCGTCCCACAAAAAATAAGCCCACAGATAACTCTGTCGGCCGAAATATGGAAAAATTATAGCTCTCAAAATACGGCGATGCAAAAATTTCTTACAAAAAATTATTCCAAAAAGAAGCATCTTTAATATGATTTTTTTATTTTCACGGCTCTACGTTATAAACTTCTGTGAAGCCCTTGGGGGTTCAAAGTGCTGACCACACATCTAGATAAGTTCCTTGGGGGTCTAGTTTGCAAAATGGGGTCATTTGTGGGGGGTTTCTACTGTTTAGGCACATCAGGGGCTCTCCAAGCGCGACATGACACCCGCAGACCATTCCATCAAAGTCTGCATTTAAAAACTGTGCTCCTTCCCTTCCCATCTCTGCCATGCGTCAAAATAGTGGTTCCCCCCCACATATGGGATATCAGTGTACTCAGGACAAATTGCACAATAGCTTTTGGGGTCCTATTTCTCCTGTTACCCTTATAAAATAAAAATTTGTGGGCAAAAAGATTATTTTTGTGGAAAAAAATATGATTTTTTTATTTTCACGGCTCTACATTATAAACTTCTGTGAAGCACTTGGGGGTTCAAAGTGCTCACCACACATCTAGATAAGTTCCTTGGGGGGTCTAGTTTCCAAAATGGGGTCATTTGTGGGGGGTTTCTACTGTTTAGGCACATCAGGGGCTCTCCAAGCGCGACATGACACCCGCAGACCATTCCGTCAAAGTCTGCATTTAAAAACGGTGCTCCTTCCCTTCCGATCTCTTCCATGCGTCAAAATAGTGGTTCCCCCCCACATATGGGATATCAGCGTACTTAGGACAAATTTCACAATAGCTTTTGGGGTCCTATTTCTCCTGTTACCCTTATAAAAATAAAAATTTGGGGGCAAAAAGATTATTTTTGTGGAAAAAAATATGATTTTTTTATTTTCACGGCTCTACGTTATAAACTTCTGTGAAGCACTTGGGGGTTCAAAGTGCTCACCACACATCTAGATAAGTTCCTTGGGGGGTCTAGTTTCCAAAATGGAGTCACTTGTGGGGGGTTTCTACTGTTTAGGCACATCAGGGGCTCTCCAAACGTGACATGACACCCGCAGACCATTCCATCAAAGTCTGCATTTGAAAAAGGCGCTCCTTCCCTTTCGAGCTCTGCCATGCGTCAAAATAGTGGTTTACCCCCACATATGGGGTATCAGCGTACTCAGGACAAATTGCACAATAACTTTTGGGGTCCTGTTACCCTTTGGAAAATAACAATTGGGGATGGAAAGATCATTTTTGTGGAAAAGATATGATTTTTTAATTTTACTGCTCTACGTTATAACCTTCTGTGAAGCCCTTGGGGGTTCAAAGCTCTCACCACACATCTAGATAAGTTCCTTGGGGGGGTCTAGTTTCCAAAATGGGGTCACTTGTGGGGGGTTTCCACTATTTAGGCACACAGGGGCTCTCCAAATACGACATGGCGTCCAATCTCAATTCCAGCCAAAAAAGTCAAATGGCGCTGCTTCCCTTCCGAGCTCTGCCATGCGCCCAAATAGTAGTTTACCCCACATATGGGGTATCAGCGTACTCAGGACTAATTGCACAATAACTTTTGGGGTCCTTTTATCCTTTGGAAAATAAAAATTGGGATGAAAAGATCATTTTTGTGGAAAAAATATGATTTTTTAATTTACGGCTCTACGTTACAACCTTCTGTGAAGCGCTTGGGGGTTAAAAGCTCTCACAACACATTTAGGTAAGTTCCTTGGGGGGTCTAGTTTCCAAAATGGGGTCACTTGTGGGGGGTTTCCACTGTTTAGGCACACAGGGACTCTCCAAATGCGACATGGCGTCCAATCTCAATTCCAACCAAAAAAGTCAAATGGCGCTGCTTCCCTTCCAAGCTCTGCCATGCGCCCAAATAGTGGTTTACCCCCACATATGGGGTATCAGCGTACTCAGGACTAATTGCACAATAACTTTTGGGGTCCTTTTATCCTTTGGAAAATAAAAATTGGGATGAAAAGATCATTTTTGTGGAAAAAATATGATTTTTTAATTTTACGGCTCTACGTTATAACCTTCTGTGAAGCCCTTGGGGGTTAAAAGCTCTCACAACACATTTAGATAAGTTCCTTGGGGGGTCCAGTTTCCAAAATGGGGTCACTTGTGGGGGGTTTCCACTGTTTAGGCACACAGGGACTCTCCAAATGCGACATGGCGTCCAATCTCAATTCCAGCCAAAAAAGTCAAATGGCGCTACTTCCCTTCCGAGCTCTGCCATGCGCTCAAATAGTGGTTTACCCCCACACATGGGGTATCGGTGTACTCTGGAGAAATTGTACAACAAATATTGTGGTTCATTTTCTCCTGATACCCTTGACAAAATTAAAAAAAATTGTGTCGAAAGAAAAATTTTGGGAAAAAAAGTTAAATGTTCATTTTTTCATTCCACATTGCTTCAATTCTTGTGAAGTACCTAAAGGGTTAATAAACTTCTTGAATGTGGCTTTGAACACGTTGAGGGGTGCAGTTTTTAGAATGGTGTCACTTTTGGGTATTTTCTGTCATATTGACCCCTCAAATTCACTTCAAATGTGAGGTGGTCCTAAAAAAAATGGTTTTGTAAATTTTGTTGGAAAATGAGAAATCGCTGGTCAACTTTTAACACTTATAACTTCCTAACAAAAAAAAATGTTGGTTCCAAAATTGTGCTGATGTAAAGTAGACATGTGGGAAATGTTATTTATTAACTAATTTTTGTGACATATCTCTCTGATTTAATAGCATAAAATTAAAAGTTTGAAAATTGCAAAATTTTCAAAATTTTTGCCATATTTCCGTTTTTTTCATAAATAAATGCAAGTTATATGGAAGAAATTTTACCACTAACATGAAGTACAATATGTCACGAGAAAACATTCTCAGAATCGCCAAGATCCGTAGAAGCGTTCCAGAGTTATAACCTCATAAAGAGACAGTGGTCAGAATTGTAAAAATTGGCCTGGTCTTTAACCTACAAAATGGCTTGGTCATTAAGGGGTTAAAAGAGCAAGCAAAATTTTCTCGGATGATGCATATATTTGGGTATCATCTGAACCAAAAGATGAGACTGTAAACCAAACCCAGAGAGATAGAGGGAATGATTAATAAAAAGATAAGTGACCAGATGCTTAGTCAAACTAGACTTTTAAGTAAAGGAGAAGTTAACAAATAGCTTGATAGCAGGGAAGGAGAGCTAAAAAAAACCGGTCTTCTTGAGTATTTCGTGGCAAGAGCATGCTAAACAGACAGAACACTGCAAAGGAGAAAAAAAATATTTTTTAATAGTGCTCGACAGCAGGGTATAAACAAAATGTGAAAGAATGGGAAGAAAAGATCAGGTGGGCAGAGAAGTAGAAAAACTAGTGAATTGTAGGACATATATATATTTAGGGCTATAATCTATTTTACTTGTATAGCACCATCACATTCTATAGTGGTTTACAGGCATTATCATCACTGTCCCCATTGGAGTACACAAATTTCCTATCAGTATGCTTTTGGAGTGTGGGAGGAAACCCACGAAAACACCTTCCAGATATTGTCCATGGTGGGATTTGAACCCAGGATCCAAGGGCTGCATAGCCACAGTGTTGCCCCATATTATGTGTCATCAAACCATCTACTCAGAACAGATTTTAAATAACGTATCTAAATGTTCCATGTGTGTTTTACACCTTTTCCTGCACCAGTTCATTATTCTATTTCCTTTTTTGAAGTCTATTTTTTATGTCCTTGCCTGGTTTTTTTCCACTTAGTTGGCTGGGTCTGGCAATTCCAGGTGTTTTAGCCTGATACATCAATTGCGACATTTTAAAAAATCACAAAATTTGTTACAACTTCACTCCAGTCCCTCCGATGTATTTTTTACATATGCCCAAATTTTGGTGCAATTTTTGTGACTTTGGGCACCAAAAGTTACGAAAACAGTTCAAGACAGAAAGAAAGTAACTTTGTGCCAAATGCATGAATTGCATGTGCCATTTTCAAGGATTTGACACAAAAAACGACAACTAAGACAAGACAAAAAATGACTTAAAAAAAAAACCCACAAATGAAGAATCGTGGCCAAAGCATATTAAAGACGTTGTAGAGCGTTTTATCATACAATAATTAAATGTGTTGTATCATTAAAGAGGTTGTCTGGGACTTTTATATTGATGGCCTATCTTTGGGATAGGTCATTGACATTTGATCAGTAGGGGGTGCAAAACCTGTCACGTCTGCTGATCAGCTGTTCCTGGTGCAAATCAATAGGAAGCAGGTGTGCAGTGCCTGGCCATGACTACTATACAATTGGCGAAGCTGTGCTGTGCAGCTCCACAACTGAGCACTTCTGGCCGCTGGTACTGGGATCAGTTGATCGGAGGAGGGTGTCGAGTATTGCACCCCTACTGATCAGATATTTATTAATTTTCCTAAGGCCAGGTGCACACCACCATATTATCCATCTGAGTGCGAGCTGACAAAACATCGGATCATACTTGGACCAATGTTATTCTATGGGGTTGCGCATATGTCCGATTTTTTCCAACAAAAAAAATGAAGCATGTCCGAATTCGATCGGATCAGATTGCACTCAGCCATGCAAGTCAATAAGTACGTACAAATTATGGATTGCACTCGGATGGCATCTGAGTGCAGTCAGATTTCTGAGAAAATCAGATCACACTATGCTGACACTAGAATTAAATTCTGATCATGTCACTTGCACTATCAACCTGTTTCTTTCAAATGAGAGAATCTACTGCCGTCTAACCCTTGCCTAAGGATAGATCAGTAATGTAAAAGTCCTGGACAACCCCTTTAAGTGAGACAATGTCCCTATGTCTTATTAGGGCATAAGGAAATCCTAAAGTGCACCCCTTTGTTTGAACTTTTCTTTTAGTCAGACTTAGAACAAAAAGTATTCTTTGCATATATTCAGTCTAAGATCTTTCAGAACTTTTCATATATTATAAAGTTTTATTCAGGTATTAATTTTCTCTATTACTGACAGCCATACATATCATTGCAGAGCTTAATACAGGCAGCCCTGGAAACATCAGTATACTGCTCTCAAATGTGTCCGTACTGAGATGATAAGGTCCTTGCGTGTCAAGCAGTGCATTGTGTCACTGCCCCTATCACATTGTATGCTGCAGTGTCATTTTAAAAGGTGCGTGTGTATGTGTGTGCTCTCAGGATAATAGCATGCTTGTCAACAGGATATTATTTCATCTTATTGCCTGTAAACAGGTCCACCCCTAGTCTTTTGATTTACAGCTTCTTCTACATTGTATGTGAAAGGTTCTTTCTTAACCCTTTCACTGGTGCATGTATGAATATAACTTACTAGCCTTGACCACCCCTATCATACACCAGACACATTGCAAGTTATGCCAGAAATATCAGATCTGCACATAAATGTTTCTTATTATTGTGTAAATATATTTTATGTTTGAATCTTTTGGCCAAGTTCCCATGATGAATATTAGTGCGTTTTTGACTATGCATATTGTCACTGCACAAAAAAGCAGGTTGTTACAGTTTCAGCAAAGTGAATGGGATTTATAGAAATCTTATCACAATTGTGCTTCTGTTTTACATAGCTGAAGCTGAAATCTGCAACATTAAATTCTCTTGCCATAATTTAATTGCGGCTTTTCTCCACAGACTTGAATGGGACATGAACGAGATGAGGAAAATCCACGGGTAAAAAAAACGCATATGCGTTATTAGTGCATTTCCACAGCAGAAATGCACTAAACTTGCATGTTACTTGAACTTGACTTTATCAGAGCTAAGTAAGGCCTCTTTCACACATCAGGTTTTCGGCGTCAGGCGCGATGCGGCATCTCGCCGGATCCGGTTTTTGAAATGTAAAACTGGATACAACGGATCCGGTTTTTGGCCGGATTAGTCGAACGGATCCGGCCAAAAACCGGATCCGTCTCATCCGGTGTATCCGGTTTTTAATCTGTTTTTCGATGGATTACACCGGATCCGGTTTTTAAAACGCCCTTTTTGGGGTTCCAAACGTGATTGGCTACTGAAAACCTATATATACACTATTCCTACAGCCCATCTTGTTGTATAGGAGCAAGTGGTGGTTGGAGAGAAGAGCAAGTGGCTGCTGAAATGGACGTTGTGATAGAAAACATTCTGAAGAATTTGGTGGATTTCACAGTGGAGGCGAATCATCTGAAAGCGATTGTTCTGGAGAAGGAAAGAAAGATACAGCAGCGACGACGACGATGCCGTTTCTGGATTCACCCCATCACAGCCCAGAGAATGACGCGTGGGGTGTTTTCTACACTCTACATACTGTAGAGCTACAAGGAAACCCTCAGAAATGTTTTGCATATCTTCGCATGAAAATGGAGAACTTTGATTTGTACGTGTAGCGTGTTGGAGACCTCATAAGGAGATCGGACACCTATTGCCGCTTCTCCATTTCACCGGCGGATCGTCTGATGGTGACGCTTCGGTAAGACATATTTATTGTATCTGCTTGCTTCAGAGCACACTTGTCCTGGAATGTTGTTGCTGGTAGTTTGTATATGGCCATCTGACTCAGCTTTAACAACTGGAGATACTATAAAAATAAATATTTTTTATAGTATCTCCTATTGTTATAGCTGATGTCTGGTATGTAATGCTGTGATTTGAAACTCATTTTTTTGTTTATTCACAGATTCCTGGCAACTGGAGAATCTCTTTCCTCACTGCATTTTCAATACAGACTTGGGATTTCCACCAACTCTGGAATTGTGAAGCACACATGCCGTGCATTGTGGGACTCTCTAGTTGAGGAATTTCTACCAGAGCCCACAACAGATAGTTGGATTGCAATTGCAGAAAAGTTTCTTCAAATATGTCAGTTTCCTAATTGCCTGTGCGCTGTGGACGGGAAACATATCAGGATTGTCAAGCTAGCAGGATCTGGATCCGAATATTTTAATTACAATAAATATTTCTCCATTGTCCTCATGGCCATCGCTGACACAGAATACAAATTTATTGCCGTAGATATTGGGGCCTATGGCCGATCCAATGACTCTCAAGTTTTCAAACTGTCAGCAATGGGCCGTCAGCTGTATGGAAATACCTTCCAGTTCCCACCCCCTAGACCACTGCCTCAAACTTCTGGCCCACCGATGCCTTTTGTTTGTGTAGGGGATGAAGCCTTCCAGCTGTCAGAACACCTGCTAAAACCGTACTCCAGCAGAGGATTGACACACACAAAAAGAATTTTTAATTAGCACCTCACAAGAGCCAGAAGAATGGTGGAGTGTGCTTTTGGGATTCTGACAGCCAAATGGCGTGTTCTATTGACCGCTATCAACCTAAAAACTGAAACTGTGGACTAGGTAATCAAAGCTTGTGTGGTTCTACACAATTTTGTCATCAGCAAGGAACAGATTTCCATTGAGGAACACTCTGAAGAAACCACCTTGCATGATTACCAGAACGTTACCAATAGAAGTTCTGTGACTGTTTCCCGAATGAGGGACAAATTTGCCCAATACTTTATGTCCCCTGAAGGAAGAGTAGACTGGCAGGATGACAGATTTTAATAAACTGCTCTGTGACCTTTGTACCTTGTGTACCCACAGTATACCTTTGCCAACCAAAGTTGTCTACCTTGTTATGTATTATGTACAGTATGTTACCTTTTGGCTAAAGTTGTGTCCCTGGTTGTGTATTAGCAAAGTATTTCACCTTTTAACCAAAGTTCTGTACATTGTTAGGTAATCCCCAACAAAGTACAGAACTTTGTTTAAAAGGTGAAATACTTTGGTAATACACAACCAGGTACACAACTTTGGACAAAATGGAAAATTATTTTACCTTTTACCAAAGTTATGTGCCTACTTTTGTATCCCCAATAAATGTTACCTTTATTTAACCTTAGAAATAAATGACAGACAACCATTTTAATCAACCAAATTAACATTTATTTTTTGAAAATGTTTAATAACATACTTTTTTCAATGTGAAATAAATCTTTATTAACTTTTCATTTCAATGTGAAATAAATCTTTATTTAATTTTATTTTCAATTTGAATTTTTTTTTTTTGCATATTTGAAAAAAGAAAATTGAACAAACAAACATATTTACAAATTGGTGTACTGTGGGGTGGAGATACTACTGGAGGGGCTGTGGGACCCTTCGATAGTAGGAGTGTGGAGAGCAGACTGGGATGGTGTTGGGGAAGGATCAGGTAAAAGAGGTGAAGGGATGGAAAAAGAAATGGAACGGGTGGAGACGTGGGAGGCAGAACAGGTGGGTGGTGGAGAGGAGGATTGGGCAGGTAGTAGAGGAGCAAATGTGGTTGGGAACTGGTACGGGGCAGGTTGTTGGTGTGGGGAGGTTGCTGGAAGTGGGGAGGTTGTTGGTACTGGGGAGGTTGTTAGTACTGGGAGGTTGTTGGTACTGGGGAGGTTGCTGGTATTGAATGGGAGGGGGAAAAGGGACGGTGGCTGGAGGGGGGGCAGGTGTGGGAGGAACGACTGGGGTGGGTGTAGGTTGGGAGGTAACCTGCGCTAGAGCACCATGGCAAGTATGCATTACATGCATCTGCTGGCTAGGAGATAGCGTATCCATGCGCTCGGCTACAGACCGGAAAAAACTGTGGTTTGGCGAACTTCTTGCTTCTGAATGCATCGTTTGCAGAAATGTCTTAACCTCCAGAATGCTGGAGCTGAGCTGATTAAAGCCTGCAGCCATTTGCTCTGACAAGACTTTAAGACAGTTCTGAAATGATGCATTAAGATGCAAGAATTCGGGCGCATAGTTCCTTTCCTGACCCTCTGCCACAGCCGCCCAGTAGCCACAGGTGTACTAGAGGTGGCAGCGGCAGAAGGATGGGGTAAGGGGAAATCTGTCTCCTGACCAGTAGCCTCATGCAATGCACTCGGCCACGATGCTGCAGCGCTGGTGGAGGGGACAGAGGGCTCATGTGTCTGGGAAGGCCAGGAAGGTGCGGATCGGCCGGGGCTGTCGAAGTGTCCCTCGGTGCCGGTCTCCCAGAAGGGTCCAACTCTGTGGGCTCCCGAATGCTGGCACCGTTCTGTGGAATAAAGAGAAAAAATACAATTAATATACTGATATTGAATGGCCCTGGCTGTAAAAAAAAAAATTAGTTAGACATGTTAGCATTTTTTTTAAACTTGGGGTGGGTAATATTTACCTTCTGGTGACCATTGTTGCCAGGAGGAACAACAGGGTTCATGCGTACTTGTACTTGCTCCTGCGTCCTCCAGATCCACTCGGGGCCCGCATTCCTTGTTGAACTCCTTCTTGAAGCGATCGCTCACAGACCGCCACCGCTTCACAATTCTCTCCCCTGAAACGAGAAAGCAAAAATTGGTTAGTATACAACATCAGTGTTTCCAAACTCCAGTCCTCACAGCCCCCACAGATTATGTTTTCAGGATTTCCATAGTGTTGCACAAAGGAAATCATGAAAACATGACCCGTGGGGGCCACGAGGACTGGAGTTTGGGAAACACTGCTTTACGTCCAGCAACCTGAACTGTATATACTTACGGTGTTCAATCTTGGCCCGAGCATCGAGGTCCTCCCAGCGGTCCACAAGTTGTGAAAAGATTTCCTCCCAGAGCCGCCGGGTCACTATGACATCAGCATGGCGGTGGTCCCCATGTTCCACAGCGGCTCCCTTTCTCGGACCAGATCGATGAGGAGGTCCACGTTCAGAACCCCCTCCTCACCGTCCGTGTCGGGAGCACGCTGTGAAGCCTGTTAAAGAAAAGAGGAAAAAATATACATTAGTCTCCAAACTACCAAGGAAAAAAAAAATTGTAAATAAAAAATAAAACAAAAAAGTTTTTACAAAAAAATTGTAAAAAAAACCTTACATGATGGTGACCGCCGCGTCGCTCACGCCGACGACCCTGGGAGGCACTGCGAGGACCTCTTTGCCGAGCACCAGTTCCGGAAGACTATAAAAAAAAATATGTGCTTGGATGTAGGCTTATGTGTTGGGTGCAGTGTGATGTCTGTACTAAATTGTTTTCTATGTGTTGTGTGTAGTGTGATGTTGTGTTTGAGCGATGCATGCAGGAAACTTACGAATTGTGAGCCCACTCCGGGTATCTCTCCACCTTTTCGTTCTTCTTCTGGGAGCTCCTCTTCAGCTTCAATTTCCTGGTATAAATAAAAAGTAATGCAATTAATATATAAATAACAGAGATGCGATTGTGAAAAAAAAAAAAACTTACCTGTAAACGCTGACGATGCATGGGAGGGCTCCTGCTGTGCTGTTGGAGTTGAGGGCCGTCTTCTGCTGTGGAATAAAGAGAAAGAAAGGCCATGCAATATCGATTGATATTGCATGGCCTGGCTGGAAGGGTATGTGGTGATATTTACCGTCTGCTGTCTTCTGCTTGGTTTCTTGCTCACTCCCAGACGTGTCTGCTGTGCTGCTGGAGTTGAGGGCCATCTTCTGCTGTGGAATAAAGAGAAAAAAAAAGGCCATGCAATATCAATTGATATTGCATGGCCCTGGCTGGAAGGGATAGTGTGTGATATTTACCGTCTGCTGTCTGCTGCCGTGGTCTCTGCTCACTGTCAAGCTCTTCTTGGGCTGGTGGTGGTGGTACTGATGCTGCTGGTGCTGTCGGCATTGTCGGCCGGCTTGTTCTGTGGAATAAAGGAAAAAAAAAGCATGCAATATCAACTGATATTGCATGGCCCTGGCTGGAAGGGGTAGAGTGTGATATTTACCGTCTGGCCTGCTCCATACTCTCCATCAGCAGCTGCATCTGTTGGAGTCCTGGAGGTGTAGGTGTAGGTGCTGCTCCTGGTGACTCAGCTGCTGCTGTTGGGCGGCTTGTGCTGTGGAATAAAGAGAAAAAAAGGGCCATGAATATATTGATATTGCATGGCCCTGGCTGAAAGTGCTTGTCTGTGATATTTACCGTCTGGCATCTGGTCCCGGCTGCATTATGGCCAAAATTCTTGGGGTCGTGCTGGTGGTGGTGGTGCTGGTCTGGTCTACTGTCCCCCTCTCCTGCGGCTGGCTCCTCAGCGGCTGGCTCCTGTTCTGGCTCCTGTTCTCTTGGCTGGCTGCATGGTTATGGCTGAGGGTGGTCCCACTGACATTGTTTATATAGGTTGGCTGTGGGCTGGGCTACAAAACAAAAAACAGACAAAAAAACCTGATCCGGCCACCGGACCCGGCAAAATCCGGATCCGGCGCATTGCGGCGCTCATAGACTTTCATTGTAACAAAAAGCCGGAAGCGCGTCAATGGGAAAAAAATGGATCCGGTTTTAGATTTTGCCGAATCCGGTTTTCAGAAAAAATCCCGGAACTCGCCTGATTGCAAAAACCTGATGTGTGAAACAGGCCTTACAGGACATATTGGAAGCAAGAAGTTTTATGTAAAACATGACATGCAAAAGGAAGCAAAAAATGCAGCTGAAAAAAATACACGTTAAAAATGCATGTAAAAAATACTCACATTAAAAGCAATGAAAAAGATGTAAGTAGCCCAATTAACCCCTTCATGACCCAGCCTATTTTGACCTTAAAGACCTTGCCATTTTTTGCAATTCTGACCAGTGTCCCTTTATGAGGTAATAACTCAGGAACGCTTCAACGGATCCTAGCGATTCTGAGACTGTTTTTTCGTGACATATTGGGTTAAAGTTAGTGGGAAATTTGGGTCGATAATTTTGCGTTTATTTGTGAAAAAAATGGAAATTTGGCGAAAATTTTGAAAATTTTGTAATTTCAAATTTTTAATTTTTATTCTGTTAAACCAGAGAGTTATGTGGCACAAAATAGTTAATAAATAACATTTCCCATGTCTACTTTACATCAGCACAATTTTGGGAACAACATTTTTTTTTGTTAGGAAGTTATAAGGGTTAAAAGTTGACCAGCGATTTCTCATTTTTACAGCAAAATTTACAAACCATTTTTTTTTAGGGACCACCTCATATTTGAAGTCACTTTGAGGGGTCTATATGGCAGAAAATACCCAAAAGTGACACATTTATAAAAACTGCACCCTTCAAGCTACTCAAAACTACATTCAAGAAGATTATTAACCCTTCAGGTGCTTCACAGGAACTAAAGTAACGTGGAAGGAAAAAATGGACATTTTAATTTTTCCAACAAAAATTTTCTTTTAGCATCAATTTTTCATTTTCACATGGGCAACAGTATAAATTGGATCCTAAAATTTGTTGGGCAATTTTCTCCTGAGTACACAGATACCTCATATGTGGTCATAAAACCACTGTTTGGGCGCACGGCAGTGCTCGAAGGGAAGGAGCGCCATTTGACTTTTTGAATGGAAAATATGCTGGAATATTTAGCGGTTGCCATGTCGCATTTGGAGAGTCCCTGTGTGCCTAAACATTGGAGCTCCCCCACAAGTGACCCCATTTTGGAAACTAGACCCCCTAAGGAACTTATCTAGATGCATAGTGAGCACTTTGAACCCCCAGGTGCTTCACAAATTGATCCGTAAAAAAAAAGAAAGTACTTTTTCACAAAAAATTTTCTTTTAGCCTCAGTTTTTTTCATTTTCAAAGGGGCAACAGTAAAAAATTGGATCCTAAAATTTGTTGGGCAATTTCTCCTGAGTACACAGATACCTCATATGTGGTCATAAACCACTGTTTGGGCGCACGGCAGGGCTCAGAAGTGAAGGAGCGCCATTTGACTTTTTTGAACAGAAAATATGCTGGAATATTTAGCGGTTGCCATGTCGCATTTGGAGAGTTCTGTGTGCCTAAACATTGGAGCTCCCCCACAAGTGACCCCATTTGGAAACTAGACTCCCTAAGGAACTGTCACGCTGTCTCTGTATACAGGAGGACCGGGGTCTATGCTGACCCTAAGCTGGGGTCCTGACTAATCCCTCTACCTGGAGGTACTGTTGATGGTACAGAGGTCCAGGCCGCCAGCGTAACCCTGTCTCCTGTGAATCCCTAACCACTGTAATCTAGTCCTGAGAAGGACCCTGATTACCACCACAGGGAACAGGAAGGTAACTGCCTTCACACACAGTATAAGACAAACGAGACAGTACAAGGGGTAAAATAAAAGACCACCTTGCATACAAAACTACCACTACAGAGGGAACACCAACGGTAAAGGGGATAAATAATAAAGCGAGGAAAGGAGAAAACCACAACAGGCACTCTTAGCTTTAGACTTCTCAATACGATCCGCTCTGCTGGTCTGCATGAATGCTTTCACCGACACTTCCCTAGCAGACAGGCAGGTATTTGAAGGAATCCAATTACAACAACATTAATTGCAGCTGAGCGAGGCTGGTCTTGTCCAGCACAGAGAGAGGAAGAATTAACTCTCTCACTGCCGAAAAACACCCAGCACCAAAACTCAGCTGTGAGAAGTCAGGGTGTGCAATCGCGACGATCTTCGCAGCGACACACCCGTGACAGTACCCCCCCCCTTTTACGAGGGGCCTCCGGACCCTCAGGGCCGGGTTTATCTGGGTGAGTAGTGTGGAAGGCCCGAACCAATCGGTCTGCGTTAATATCCGACGCAGAAAAACCCACGTCCTCTCCTCAGGACCATACCCCTCCAATAAACAAGGTACTGAAGGGACCGGCGATTCAGACGTGAATCGATGACTCTCGACACCTGGAACTCCAAGTTACCATTGACCACCACAGGAGGAGGAGGTAAAGGTGAAGGTATCACCGGCGCCACATACTTCTTAAGTAACGATCTGTGGAACACATTATGAATCTTAAATGTAGGAGGGAGGTCAAGACGGAATGCAACCGGATTAATTATAGAACTGATCTTGTATGGCCCGATGAACCTGGGACCCAGTTTCCAGGAGGGAACCTTAAGTTTTATATTCTTGGTAGACAACCATACCAGATCGTTCACACTTAGGTCCGGACCAGACACTCCTCCTTCAGCCATACGTTTGTATCGGTTCCCCATAGTACTCAGATTATTCAGCATCCTCTCCACACTGAAGCAAGTGACGACGAAAATCGTTCCTCCTCAGGAACCCCAGAAGAGCCCCCCCTATTGAAAGTACAAAACTGGGGGTGAAAACCATATGCCCCAAAAAACGGGGACTTACTAGTGGACTCGCTCCGCCTATTATTTAGAGCAAACTCCGCCAGAGGCAAGAAAGAAGCCCAGTCCTCCTGGTTCTCTGACACAAAACACCGGAGATATGTCTGCAAGCTCTGATTCAGACTCTCTGTTGACCATTGGTCTGCGGGTGAAAAAGCCGATGAAAATGACAACTGCATCCCCCGCCGTGTACAAAATGCTTTCCAGAATTTGGACTCAAACTGAGACCCCCGATCCGACACCACATCGGAGGTACCCCATGAAGCCTTACAATCTCCCAATAAACACCTGCGCAAGAGTTTTAGCATTAGGAAGAGCAGGAAGAGCGATAAAATGTGCCATCTTGCTGAACCTGTCCACTACAACGAGTATGACTGTTTTACCCGAAGATGGCGGGAGGTCCGTAATGAAGTCCATAGACAGATGAGTCCACGGACGCTCCGGGATCTTCAAAGGTAAGAGGGTCCCCGAGGGACGGGTATTGGGGTCTTAGAGCGCGCACAAAACTCGCAGGACGCGACAAAAGTTATCACCTCCCTATGTAAGTTAGGCCACCAAACCGGCGCGAGAGGAGATCCTCAGTTGCTTTACTCCCTGGGTGTCCTGCCAAAGCTGAATTATGATGTGCCTCGATCACCTTTTGTCGCAACTGATTTGGAACAAACAGTCTCCCTAGAGGCCCTACAGGGGCGTCCCCCTGAGCC
>JARQOD010000004.1:360774510-360798375 GCA_033576555.1 Oophaga sylvatica
TGTGAGACTGAACACAGGCTATAGAAGGCAAAGCCATTGATTCACCCAAGACTGATATGGCGGTGCAGTCGCCCACGGCAATGGATTTGATATGGACTGCTATTGAAGATCCGGCTGCAATCTGGGGGATAAAGTTTGAGTTATTTTTTAAGTTACCAAAATAAAGATGTTTAAGTTGGTTTAACCTGGGTCACTGCCACTTTACTGCACTGTTGTGAAAGCCGCTGCACTACACATGGTGGAGAATGCGGGTAGTGTGAACTAAGGCACACCCTAAAGAAAGCTACTTGTCTGTGATTAACCACAAAAAACCCAACCAATTAATTTCAAATGGCAAAACTGATTACAATATTAGACCACAAAGAGAAACAACAGTATAAATTGTCAGTAAAACATCTAGATTTTATTATATGTGTTTAAAACATAATATACAAGTAAACACACAAATAGGGATATTGCTACCCAAATGAGGAACCATATTACACGTGGCCCTGAAAAAACCACATCAAAAACTTGAGTGCTTATGTATTTTGTAGTGGATATGGATGATGCATATACAAAATATTTTACTTGCAGCAGGTCTAACCTGCACCAATATCTACAGGACAATATATGTCCAAAAAAGCGCTGATATAAATAAAGTCTATATCACAAACTGAAAGTAACAGCACTCTCAAATGTGAACAGATTAAAAATGTGTAGACAGCTATATTCAAATACTCAGGGCACTTACATGGTAAGAGAAACAAGTCACAATGGCGTCCCCGCCGCCCCAACGCACGTTTCGCTTCTTTGTCAGGAGGTGTGTGTTAGGGAGGGGTGAGTAGCCGTTTTATAGTACAGGCAACAAATCAGAATAGAAATAAGAACAGTAGTCAGTTAATTGCGTTGTGGTGTAGCTGTGGAAAGCAATTCCGTTTCCTGGTAATACGGCGCATGCGCCACCAACGTCACGCTCTCAGAAAATTACAGCGGGATCGCGGCCATGGAGCGCAAGCCAACCCGCGGCATCATGGAGACGGCGCACAAGTGCCTGCCCCCCAATGGTCACTTGCTGTCATGTATAGTGTACAGTTCCTATAGCGTCTTGTGCTTGGGTGCGAGGAAAATACAGGAGACATAGGTTGAAATGAAATGACTTGTATTACTTCATACAAGCATGCTGAAAAGTTCACACAGTTTGCAGGAACAGCGACAGGAGACACAGCAGGCCAGAGTAACTTCAAGCACTACAATAACTCTCCAAAGCAGGTTCAGGATCTCTTCTCTGTACCGTAATTCCTCTGCAAACATGGATTCACCAAACAGCAGGTTTCCAGAGTCCAAAAGTGTTCCAAGGTTCCTCAGTAGGGAATAGCTGGAGTACAAGTCCAAGGCTTCCAGGAGTCAGGTCACAGACTGACTGAGGCTTGATTCAGGAGCACTGATTGTTCAGCGGGAAATTGTGAAGCATGTGCAGAGAAAAATAAATTGCATTGACTGATACAATCCTTTCAGATGTACAGACTTTAAAAACCCGTTTTGCAAGCCTACAGGACCTCACTAATCATAATTTGCAAGTGTTTGGACAGACTACCCAGGAATTGCGAGCCAGGATTGAGGCTCTAGAGGAACGAGCCCAGGCTCCTGCCATAACCCCAAGTTCTGGGATCCCCAAATTACCTCCTTTTCGTTTTGGCGGTGAACGTGAGAAATTCAGGGGATTTATTAATCAATGCAATTTATTTTTCTCTGCACATGCTTCACAATTTCCCGCTGAACAATCAGTGCTCCTGAATCAAGCCTCAGTCAGTCTGTGACCTGACTCCTGGAAGCCTTGGACTTGTACTCCAGCTATTCCCTACTGAGGAACCTTGGAACACTTTTGGACTCTGGAAACCTGCTGTTTGGTGAATCCATGTTTGCAGAGGAATTACGGTACAGAGAAGAGATCCTGAACCTGCTTTGGAGAGTTATTGTAGTGCTTGAAGTTACTCTGGCCTGCTGTGTCTCCTGTCGCTGTTCCTGCAAACTGTGTGAACTTTTCAGCATGCTTGTATGAAGTAATACAAGTCATTTCATTTCAACCTATGTCTCCTGTGTTTTCCTCGCACCCAAGCACAAGACGCTATAGGAACTGTACACTATACATGACAAGAATTGTTCAGCTGAGCCTGCTGCTTAAGAAGCAAGAGGGAAGAATCAGGGCGGGAACATGAAAACTGGAAACTCCATATTAACCCCTCTCTGACATTAGACGTACTATCCCGTCCATAAAACCCGTGCCATTCTGCCCATGGACGGGATAGTACGTCATAGGCGATCAGCTGCGCTCCTGAGGGGAGCGCAGCTAATCGCCGCCGGGTGTCAGCTGATTATCACAGCTGACACCCGTGACTGTGTGTCAGGAGCGGTCACGGACCGCTCCCGGCACATTAACCCCTAGCACACCGCGATCAAACATGATCGCGGTGTACTGGGGGCACAGGGGAGGATCGCGCAGGGTGGGGGCTCCCTGCGCGCCCCCCTGAGACCCTCAGACCAGCGCGATGTGATCGCGCTGTTCTGAGGGCTTCCTCCCTCCCAGGACCCGGATCCAAGATGGCGCCGGGGTCCTGGAGGGAGGGCGACTTCCTCAGTGCCTGCTGAGAGCAGGCACTGAGAAGCCTGCTGCACTGCCTGAGCGATCGCTGGTGTGACAGTGTGCTGTGCACACTGTCACACCAGCGATTTGATAAAATACAGTGATGTCCCACCCTGGGACAAAGTAAAAAAGTTAAAAATATAAAAATAAACATGTTATAAAAAAAATCCAAAATAAATAAAAAAAATATATATATATTCCCCAATAAATTCATTTCTTCCTGTAAATAAAAAAACCAAAACAATAAAAGTACACATATTTGGTATCGCCGCGTCCGTAACGACCCCCCCTATAAAACCTGTCCCACTAGTTAACCCCTTTAGTGAACCCCTTAAAAAAAAAAAAAAAAAACGAAGCAAAAAATCAATGCTTTATCATCATACCGCCGAACAAAAAGTGGAATAACGCGCGATCAAAAAGACCGATATAAATAAACATGGTACCGCTGAAAACGTCATCTTGTCCCGCAAAAAACGAACTGCCAATACAGCATCATCAGCGAAAATAAAAAAAGTTATAGCTCGCAGAATAAAGCGATGCAAAAATAATTATTTTTTTATATAAAATTGTTCTTATTCTATAAAAGCGCCAAAACATAAAAAAATGATATAAATGAGGTATCGCCATAATCGTACTGACCCGAAGAATAAAACTGCTTTATCAATTTTACCAACGCGGAACAATAAAAACGCCTCCCCCAAAAGAAATTCATGAATTGCTGATTTTTGTTCATTCTAACCTCCCAAAAAACGAAATAAAAAGCGATCAAAAAATGTCACCTGCTCAAAAATGGTACAAATAAAAACGTCAACTCGTACCGCAAAAAATAAGACCTCACATGACTCTGTGGGCCAAAATATGCAAAAATTATAGCTCTCAAAATGTGGCGATGCAAAAAACTATTTTTGCAATAAAAAGCGTCTTTTAGCGTGACAGCTGCCAATCATAAAAACCCGCTATAAATAGTAAATCAAACCCCCCTTTATCACCCCCTTAGTTAGGGAAAAATAATAAAATTAAAAAAATGTATTTATTTCCATTTTCCCATTAGGGTTAGGGTTAGGGTTGCGGCTAAAGTTAGGGTTAGGGTTGGCACTAAAGTTAGGATTAGGGTTAGGGTTGGGATTAGGGTGTGTTAGGGTTAGGTTTGTGGTTAGGGTTGGGACTAGGGTTAGGGGTGTGTTGGGGTTAGGGTTGGAGTTAGAATTGGGGGGTTTCCGCTGTTTAGGCACATCAGGGGCTCTCCAAATGTGACATGGCGTCTGATCTCAATTCCAGCCAATTCTGCGTTGAAAAAGTCAAACGGTGCTCCTTCACTTCTGAGCTCTGCCATGCGTCCAAACAGTAGTTTATCCCCACATATGGGGTATCAGCGTACTCTGGACCCCAAGAGTTATTGTGCAATTTGTCCTATTTCTTCTGTTACCCTTGGGAAAATAAAAAACTGGGGGCGAAAATATCATTTTTGTACAAAAAAAAATATTTTTTTGTTTTTACGGCTGTACATTATAAACATCTGTGAAGCACTTGGGGCTTCATAGCGCTCACCACACACCTAGATAAGTTCCTTGTGGGGTCTATTTTCCAAAATGGGGTCACTTGTTGGGGATTTCCACTGTTTAGGCGCATCAGGGGCTCTCCAAATGCGACATGACGCCCCCAGACCATTCCATCAAAGTCTGCAATCCAAAACGTCACTACTTCCCTTCCGAGCCCCAACGTGTACCCATACAGTAGTTTTCTCCCACATATTGGGTATCAGCGTACTCAGGACAAATTGGGCAACAACTTTTGGGGTCCAATTTCTCCTGTTACCCTTGTAAAAATAAAATATTGGGGCGAAAAAATCATTTTTGCAAAAAAAAAAAAAGATTTTTTATTTTTACGGCTGTGCGTTATAAACTTCTGTGAAGCACTTCGGGGTTCAAAGTGCTCACCACACATCTAGATAAGTTCCTTGTGGGGTCTATTTTCCAAAATGGGGTCACTTGTGGGGGTTTCCACTGTTTAGGCGCATCAGGGGCTCTCCAAATGCGACATGACGCACCCAGACCATTCCATCAAAGTCTGCAATCCAAAACGTCACTACTTCCCTTCCGAGCCCTGACGTGCGCCCATACAGTAGTTTTCTCCCACATATTGGATATCAGCGTACTCAGGACAAATTGGACAACAACTTTTGGGGTCCAATTTCTCCTGTTACCCTTGTGAAAATAAAATATTGGGGGCGAAAAAATCATTTTTGTAAAAAAAAAAGGATTTTTTATTTTTACGGCTGTACGTTATAAACTTTAGGAAACACCTGGGGGTTCAAAGTTCTCACCACACATCTAGATAAGTTCCTTGAGGGGTCTAGTTTCCAAAATGGCGTCATTTATGGGGGTTTCCACTGTTTAGGCAGATCAGGAGCTCTCCAAACACGACATGGCGTCCAGCCAATTCTGCGTTGAAAAAGTCAGACGGCGCTCCTTCCCTTCCAAACTCTGCCATGCACCCAAACAGTGGTTTACCCCCACATATGGGGTATCAGCGCACTCAGGACAAATTGCACAATAACTTTTGGAGTCTTGTTACCCTTGGAAAAATAAAAATTGGGGTGAAAAGATCATTTTTGTGGAAAAAATATGATTTTTAAATTTTACGGCTCTACGTTATAAACTTGTGTGAAGCACTTGGGGTTCAAATTGCTCATCAAAAATCTAGATAAGTTCCTTAGGGGGTCTAGTTTCCCAAATTGGGTCATTTGTGGGGGGTTTCCACTGTTTAGGCACATCAGGGGCTCTCCAAATGCAACATGGCATCCAAACTCAATTCCAGCCAATTTTGGTTGGAAAAAGTCAAATGGTGCTCCTTCCATTCCGAGCTCTGCCGTGCGCCCAAACAGTGGTTCCCCCCCACATATGGGGTATCAGCGTACTCAGGACAAATTGTACAACAACTTATGTGGTCCAATTTCTCCTGTTACCCTTGGGAAAATAAAAAATTAGTGACTAAAATATAATTTTTGTGGGAAAAAAATAGGATTTTTTATTTTCATGCCCGGGCATTATAAACTTGTGTGAAGCACTTTGGGTTCAAAGTGCTCACCAAAGATCTAGATAAGTTCCTTAGGGGGTCTAGTTTCCAAAATGGGGTCACTTGTGGGGGGTTTCCACTGTTTAGGCTCATCTGGGGCACTGCAAATGGAACATGACCCCCATTAACGTCTGCATTCCAAAACGTTACTACTTCCTTTCCAAGCCCTGCCGTGCGCCCAAACAGTTCCCCCCCCCCACATATGGGGTATCAGCGTACTCAGGACAAATTGGACAACAACTTTTGGGGTCCAATTTCCTTGGGAAAATTCAAAAATTTGGGACTAAAAAATCATTTTTGTGTAAAATTGATTTTTTTTTTTTTCACACCCAGGCTTTATAAACTTTTGTGAAACACTTGAGGGTTCAAAGTGCTCACAACAGATCTAGATAAGTACCTTAGGGGGTCTAGTTTCCAAAATGGTGTCACTTGTGGGGGGTTTCCACTGTTTAGGCGCATCAGGGGCTCTCCAAACGCGACATGGCATCCAATCTAAATTCCAGCCAATTTTAGTTTGAAAAAGTCAAACGTCGCTCCTTCCCTTACGAGCTCTGCCGTGTGCCCAAACAGTGGTTTTCCCCCACATATGGGGTATTGGCGTACTCAGGAGAAATTGCATAACAACCTTATCTGTCCATTTTCTCCTTTTACCCTTGTGAAAATAAAAAAAAAGTTTGTAAAAGATCATTTTTGTGGCTAAAAAGTAAAATATTCATTTTTTCCTTCCACGTTGCTTTAGTTACTGTGAAGCACCTGAAGGGTTAATAAACTTCTTGAATGTGGTTTTGAGTACCTTGAGGGGTGCAGTTTTTAGAATGGTGTCACTTTTGGGTATTTTCTGCCATATAGACCCCTCAAAGTGACTTCAAATGTGAGGTGGTCCCTAAAAAAAATGGCTTTGTAAATTTTGCTGTAAAAATGAGAAATCGCTGGTCAACTTTTAACCCTTATAACTTCCTAACAAAAAAAAATTTTGGTTCCAAAATTGTGCTGATGTAAAGTAGACATGTGGGAAATGTTATTTCTTAACTATTTTGTGTGATATATTTCTCTGTTTTAAGGGAATAAAAATTCAAAGTTTGAAAATTGCAAAATTTTAAAAATTTTCGCCATATTTGCGTTTTTTTTGCAAAAATAAACGCAAGTTATATCGAAGAAATTTTACCACTAACATGAAGTACAATATGTCACGAGAAAACAATCTCAGAATCGCGAAGATCCGTTGAAGCGTTCCAGAGTTATAACCTCATAAAGAGACAGTGGTCAGAATTGTAAAAATTGGCACGGTCATTAACGTGCAAACCACCCTTGGGGGTGAAGGGGTTAACTGAGGGCAAGAGCTGCAGAAAGACAGAAAGCAAAATGGCCGACGGAAAACTGAGTTTCAAGGAACATGTCAACAGAGACAAAGAACCTTACACTTGCCCAGATGTCAAAGAGTGAGAAAGCGGCATGCGCACTACAGGAAAGGTTCTTGGACATACGTAAGGCAACAATAATGAAATTAGATATACTAAAGATAACAATTTTTGCTTAATCCAGTGTAAATAGCAGCGTTAAAGATTATAATTAAGTGATACATTAAAATTATGCAATAAATATACAGTAAAGTAATAATTATATATACTAATAATCAATTTGAACTATAGTGCAATACTAAAATTAAAATGCAGCAACAAATACATAGTTTTATACATAATATACAATATATATAAAGAATATATATATATATACACAAGTGTATAATGGTGAATATATTAAATATTATAACGATACAAAGTGCATAAAGTGCAAAACACTGTTAAATAAATTGTGACTAAAAATGTCCTTCTGCTATGTTGATTGATGTCACTATCAATATTGACAGCATGATCAATGGGGTTAAACACTCGCTATCGATGCTAGCACCGATCATGGGCATTTCTGTAGTGTGTCCGCTATAATATATAGCTGACACTCGGTGATGATCAAGCCGGCACGATTGTCCCACCATACGTCCAGGGGCGCACCTGTCATGAGGCGAGTTGAGTACTCTGCCTCAGGCGGCACATCCCTGAAGAGTGGGGGGGCGGCAGATTCTTATCTCCTGGCTCCTGCATCAGCTGCTGTTTCTCATCTATTGCTGATCTGTGCGCACAGGACCTGTGATGAGGTTACAGGAGGGGAGGAGTCAGGGGTCACATGATCAGGGGCCGCCCTCAGTGTATGCAGATTTTTATCTCCTGCATTGGCTCCTTTTGATCATATATTGCTGCTCTGTGCACACAGGACCTGTGATGAGGTCACAGGAGGGGAAGAGCCAGGTGTCACATGATCAGGTGCCGCCCTCAGTGTATGCAGGACTTTGCTGTGCTGGTTGTCATGGTGCTGGTTGAGGGAAGTATATGTGTGGGGACCGGGTCTGGAGGGGTTTACAGGGTGGATGTAGCAGTGCTGTGTGTGTGTACGAGGTGGACGGATCGGAGCCGAGTGTGTATGGGGTGTGCGTTGCCCTGTGCATACGAGGTGTGCGGAGCGGAGCAGCGTGTGTACAAGGTGTACGGAGCGGAGCCATGTGTGTACAAGGTGTACAGAGAGGAGCCATGTGTGTACGTTATGTACGGAACAGAGCCCTGTGTGTATGAAGTGTACAGAGCGGAGCCGCGTGTGTACGAGGTGTACAGAGCGGAGCCACGTGTGTATGGGGTGTGTGGAGCGGAGCCACATGTGTGCAAGGTGTACGGAGCGGAGCCATGTGTGTACGAGGTGTACGGAATGGAGCCCTGTGTGTATGAAGTAAAGGGAGCCATGTGTATATGAGGTGTGCGGAGCAGAGCCACGTGTGTACGAGGTGTGCAGAGCCCTGTGAGTACAAGGTGTGCGGAGCAGAGCCGCGTGCGTACAAGGTGTGCGGAGCCCTATGTGTACGAGGTGTGCGGAGAGGAGCCGCGTGTGTACAAGGTGTGCAGAGCAGAGTCATGTGTGTACGAGGTGTGCGGAGCGGAGGCACGTGTGTGCAAAGTGTATGGAGCCGCGTGTGTACGAGGTGTACGGAATGGAGCCCTGTGTGTATGAAGTGTACAGAGCCACGTGTATACGAGGTGTGCGGAGCAGAGCCACATGTGTACGAGGTGTGCGGAGCGGACCCGCGTGTGTACGAGGTGTGCGGAGCGGAGCCACGTGTGTACGAGGTGTGCGGAGCGGAGTCGCGTGTGTACAAGGTGTGCGGAGCGGAGCCACATGTGTACGAGGCATACAAAGTGGAACCATGTGTGTATGAGGTGTGCGGAACCGTGCATGTACGAGGTCAGTGTATGGTGGGGAGCATTCATACCTTCCAATTGTCCCAGATCCAGCGAGACTGTCCCGATTTTGAGAGTCTGCCCCGCTGTCCCGGCCAGGAGCTTACTTTTCCCATGGACAAAGGAGTACACGGCGGAGCCCGAGGAGCACTTTAAAACTCGCACGTGACGTTCCACTGGAAGTGACATGCTGGAAGCTGACCGGAAATGAGGTAATTTCGGGAGGAGATTGTGATGGAACCTTGGAGGCACTTCAGGGAATGCTTCAGATCTATCACCATGTCCTCCGATAGCGCGGACAGCGGGATTGCCTTGTAATCGGGATGTCGGCCATGTGAGCGGATCATGATATGTCCTGCTCAGGTGGGCATGACAATGGGAGCTGGGCTGCTGTAGTATCTTTGTAGAATCTTTCTTTCTCTGTTTCTTTCTCTCCTTTCCTTCTTTCCTTCTCTTTCTTTCTCTCTCTGTTCTTTCTTTCTCTCTCCTTTTTTCTCTCTCCCTGTTCTTTCTCTCTGTTTTTTTTTTCTTTCCCCTCTTTCTTTCTCTCTCTCTGTTCTTTCTTTCTTCTTTCTATCTCTCTGTTCTTTCTTTCCCCTTTCTTTCTATGTTCTTTATTTCCCCTTTCTTTCTCTCTTTTCTTACTTTCTTTCTTTCCCCTTTCTTTCTCTCTCTGTTCTTTCTTTTGCTCTCTGTTCATCTTCTTTCCCCTCTTTCTTTCTCTCTGTTCTTCCTTTCTCTCTCTGTTCTTTCTCTTTCTTTCTGTCTCTTCTTTCTTTCTTTCTTTCCCCTCTTTCTTTCTCTCTGTTCTTTCTTTCCCCTCTTTCTTTCTCTCTCTGTTCTTTCTTTCCCCTCTTTCTTTATCTCTCTGTTCTTTCTTTCTTTCCCCTCTTTCTTTCTTTCTTTCTTTCTGTTCTTTATTCTTTCTCTCTCTGTTCTTTCTTTCTCTCTCCGTTCTTTCTTTCTCTCTGTTCTTTCTTTCTCGCTCCGTTTTCTTTTTTCTCTGTTCTTTCTCTCTGTTCTTTCTTTCTCTCTCCTTTCTTTTTTCTCTCTCCCTGTTCTTTCTTTCTCTCTCTGTTCTTTCTTTCTTTCCCCTTTCTTTCTCTCTCTCTGTTCTTTCTTTCTTCTTTCTATCTCTCTCTGTTCTTTCTTTCCCCTTTCTTTCTTTCTGTGTTCTTTCTTTCCTTTCTTTCTTTCTATGTTCTTTCTTTCTTCCCCCTCTTTCTTTCTCTCTCTGTTCTTTCTTTCTCTCTCCTTTTTTCTCTCTCCCTGTTCTTTCTCTCTCTGTTTTTTCTTTCTTTCCCCTCTTTCTTTCTCTCTCTCTGTTCTTTCTTCTTTCTATCTCTCTGTTCTTTCTTTCCCCTTTCTATGTTCTTTATTTCCCCTTTCTTTCTCTCTTTTCTTACTTTCTTTCCCCTCTTTCTTTCTCTCTCTGTTCTTTCTTTTGCTCTCTGTTCATCTTCTTTCCCCTCTTTCTTTCTCTCTGTTCTTCCTTTCTCTCTCTGTTCTTTCTCTTTCTTTCTGTCTCTTCTTTCTTTCTTTCCCCTCTTTCTTTCTCTCTGTTCTTTCTTTCCCCTCTTTCTTTCTCTCTCTGTTCTTTCTTTCCCCTCTTTCTTTCTCTCTCTGTTCTTTCTTTCCCCTCTTTCTTTCTTTCTGTTCTTTCTCTATTCTTTCTCTCTCTGTTCTTTCTTTCTCTCTCCGTTCTTTCTTTCTCTCTGTTCTTTCTTTCTCGCTCCGTTTTCTTTTTTCTCTCTGTTCTTTCTCTCTGTTCTTTCTTTCTCTCTCCTTTCTTTTTTCTCTCTCCTGTTCTTTCTTTCTCTCTCTGTTCTTTCTTTCTTTTCCCTTTCTTTCTCTCTCTCTGTTCTTTCTTTCTTCTTTCTATCTCTCTCTGTTCTTTCTTTCCCCTTTCTTTCTTTCTGTGTTCTTTCTTTCCTTTCTTTCTTTCTATGTTCTTTCTTTCTTCCCCCTCTTTCTTTCTCTCTCTCTCTGTTCATCTTCTTTCCCCTTTCTTTCTCTCTGTTCTTCCTTTCTCTCTCTGTTCTTTCTCTTTCTTTCTCTCTCTGTTCTTTCTTTCCCCTCTTTCTCTTTGTTCTTTCTTTCTCTCTCTGTTCTTTCTTTCTTTCCTCTCTTTCTCTCTCTATGTTCTTACTTTCTCTCTCTCTGTTCTTTCTTTCCTCTCTTTCTCTCTCTGTTCTTTCTTTCTCTCTCTCTGTTTTTTCTTTCTCTCTCTTTCTCTCTCTCTCTGTTCTTTCATTCTTTTTCTCAGTACCAGTCAGTGTGCCCATAGTACCAGCCACTGACACTATATACAGAGCTCCTGTGTATGTCACTGGTCATCACTGTATTACCTGTACACTGACACTACATACAGAGCTCCTGTGTATAATGTCACCGTCTCCACCTTTCATCGGCGCCATCTTGTGACTGCAACTTCTGTCTGCGAGAAGTCAGAAGTAGCAGAAACCCTCTATCAGGCCATGTTCACACGTTCAGTATTTTACCTCAGTATTTGTAGGCCAAAACCAGGAGTGGAACAATCAGAGGAAAAGTATAAGGCTAGGTTCACATAGCGTTAATGCAGTCCGTCCAACGCATAGCGTTGACGGACTGCATTAACGCTACTGTCATTTTGTGATCGCGTTATGCGATCACGCTAGCGCAGCGTCTCTATCTGAGCTAGCAGTGACGGACCCCCGAACGCTGCAGACCACGTCCGAGGGTCCGTCACAGAATGACGGCACATCGCTAATGCATGCCGATTTCGGCATGCGTTAGGATGCGCTACTGCTATTGCGGGCAATGGCGGCGTTAACGCATCCGTTACATAGCGTTAGTGCCGCTATGTGACGGATGCCGTCAGCGCATTGCCCGCAACGCAATGTGAACCCAGCCTAATAGAAACACGTCACCACTTCTGGATTTCTCACCCACTCCCGATTTGGCTCACAAATACTGAGGTAAAATACTGACCAAATACTGAACGTGTGAATGTGGCTTTAGGCTGGTTTCACACATCCTGATATTTCCGGTACCGGAAAAACCGTTAGTGGAGATATCCATGTCCGTGTGTGTAATACGTGTGGCAACTGTGTGCCACATTAGTACCACACGGACGGCCGCCGGGGAAGAAGCGCTACAGTAAGCATTGTTCCCCGGCTAGGGGCGCACCTAAAATGAAACAAGTTGATCACTTTGCCTCAGGCGGCATTGAGTCCCTGAAGAAGTGTAAAGATCGATGTTTCAAATATACTCCTATTTAAAAGTGTATGTATTTTGTATGTGCGTCAGGTTAGGCTAGTAAAGAGTAAACCAGATTTATTTGTACTGATTTTACTACGGGGGGCGCCATTTTGAAGTTCGCCTCAGGCAGCAGAGAGGCTAGGTTCACCCCTGCATACGTCTATGGTGGTATGCAGGAATGCACCTCCTGCTGCGCCGTATATGTACAGTGAATGTCTTGAAGGGGTTAAGGCTATATTCACACAGCAATATTTTTTTCAGTATTTCACATCAGTATTTGTAAGACAAGACCAGGAATGGGTCAAAAAATTCAAAAGTGGTGCATATTTTTCTTTTATACATTTTCTCAGATCGCTCCTTTCCTCGTTTTGGCTTACAAAATGCGAGTGAAGGTAGATTTTCAATGTAAGATTTCCAGTGTAAGGGCTCATTCACATGTCCAATTTTTACGTTCTGTAATATCATTTAAAAAATCGTTTATTTTGGTTGTGTTAAGAAGGTGTATTAGCTCATTTGGATGCAATGAATAATGATCATAAAACATAACTTTTACTAAACTATTAAGAATATTTAAAAAGTGCACGTGCAACATACAAGACAAAAACATGGAAGGTAACACATAAAGAATACACTATTGCACAATCCCCAATCAGCCTGTGGTTCACAAACAGTTAAATACACAAAAACCCATTTTACTGATCAGTCCTGAAAAAATCTTAAATCAAGAATCCACATTTAAGATCATAAATGGGAGTGGGAAAAGAATTGTGCTCTCTGGTGGTGACATGGTATACATGTTAATAATGATTGCTTATATACTCAGCAAAACAAAGCAAAAACATAGATTGCTATAGGCAAATACAATGCGCAAAAAATCGGGTCAATTTAACCATACAGCAAATGCCCTCATATAAATATCAATGCGCTTCAATAGTCACATATGTACATAATATTCCACCTTATCCGTATATGGTGGTGAGTGAAATGACTGTATGTCTTTACAATGTGCATTAAAATAATTATACGTCGGTAACTGCTTGCCTATGCATTAAGCATGAATAAGGTCCTGCACACACCCTATGTTACCCTCAGCAACAGCAGAACGTAAGCACATAATATGTATACCTCCAAGAACACTAGTCAGCCACCAAGTCTATGGCAATAAATAAGAACCCTTTTCCCCACTCCCATTTATGATATTAAATGTGGATTCCAGATTTAAGATTTTTTCAGGACTGATCAGTAAAATGGGTTTTTGTGTGTTTAACTGTTTGTGAACCACAGGCTGATTGGGGATTGTGCAATAGTGTATTCTTTATGTGTTACCTTCCATGTTTTTGTCTTGTATGTTGCACGTGCACTTTTTAAATATTCTTAATAGTTTAGTAAAAGTTATGTTTTATGATCATTATTCATTGCATCCAAATGAGCTAATATTACTTGATCGACTTTGGGTACCATATGCTATCTTTGTGTTAAGAAGGTGGCTAAATGTCAGCCCTTGAACACTTAATAGCCGTTAAAATAGGATTTGGGTAGTTTTAATATAGAGCAGCAATGAGGGACCCCCTCTCCAATTTACTATTTTGTACAGAATATTTAATATTAGTTTATATTTCCTGTTTCAAAGTAAACTTGCCAGATTATAGACAACATTCAATATTTTTCACTGTTTTAGGTAAGTCTAATCTCTAAATATTTACGCAGCAGCCTACACCACTTCCATTTGACTTTTACTGTCTAATAAATTTTTTTTGCCTGAAATTCACTTATTTTAATTTATAATAGTATGGTAATTTGCAAGTGTTGATGAATGATATTAGAGTGATTTTCAGCAACTAGGGATGAGCGAATCCCTGTGTATTCGGCTACAGGCGCAGTCCAGCCTGCATTGGAAAGGAATGGGGCGGAGGGCGAGCATGCGCTATAGCATGCACCATTTACTGCCCAGCTCCCGCCCCGGACAATAACTTTTATTGAAATGCTGAGTGCAAGGGCAGTCAATCAACAAACTTTGCAGCTGTAGCCCCGCCCTCAGTTATTAGCATAGGTTGTTAATGGTGAAGAGAAGGTGCACAGCCGAATACACAGGGATTCGCTTATCCCTAACAGCAACATATCAAACTTTAATGAAATGTGGCTTTATTTTGCTATTTAGGCCTCTCACATGTTTTGTCACTGTTGTCATAAAAAATGGCATCTTCATATTGCAGTGTTAGAGGAATGTGGTTAGTTGGAGGGACTGCAGGCAGTATTACTGGTTCTAAGATGCCGTTGAATCGGCAGGTATTGGCCAGATTTTATTTCCTGCACTATACATGTACCGTCGCAGCCAACTAAGTACTTTGGTTCTGGAAAAAAGTGAGAATCCCGACAAGGTAACCATATCTCGTGTTCAGTAAGGTGAAGAGTCTGTGGGTCAATGGAAGAGTCTCAAGAAGAATGCTAAATGGGGAAAGAAAACACAAGAATCCAAGGAGAAAGAATTTGTTAACTTAATTTGTTTGATGTCGCTCATGCTGATAAAATTTCAGGAAGACTCTGACTTCTCGCTTGCTCAAAGAAAAAAAAGTTATTGTGGAAGCATGGGCCCTTAGACAGAAAGTTGGCCAAGGTTGAGGAAATAATATTCGTGAGAGAATTGCAGGCAGAAAAACAAAGAAAAAAATAAACTGAGCAAACTGAGCACTCAACAGCATTGGCTGATCTTTACAGTAGCAGCTGCAGCGATAATGGCGCTTCTGACAATGATAGTGATTAGGGCGAAGGGCATTTTAGTTCCAAGAAATGCAAGTCGGGGAGATCTGTCAACATGGTGACTCCGGAAGTTGCTGCAACTCTAGACAGAACTAATATCAGTGATAGAATAGCGATATACCTGCTTGCTGCTGTTTCTCATTCTCTTGGGCATGATCCAGACAGTCTCACGTTGAATAAGGGATCTATCAGACAGGCTCGTTGTCGGCATCGAGAGATGGCAGCAAATGCTATCAAAGCTTCCTTCAAAAGCAGTGGTCTACTGAATGTACACTGGTATGGGAAAAGATTTGCAAGCAAGACCCGCAATGAAACCGCTGAATGACAGGCAGTACTAGTGTCAGGAGGAGGAACTGAGACAGGCACAGCACAAGCTAAGGCTGTATTCGAGGTTCTGCAGATTGGCAGCTTTTGGATAAAGTGAAGTTTGTCATTCGACATGACCAGTAGTACACTGGCACAAAGGCTGGTGTGTGCGTCGTCTTGCATCAGAAACTGCAGAAAGAACTAATGAGTTTGCAATGTAGGCACCACATTCACAAGCTAATTATTGCAAGCATGTTTAAAAAATTGTGCCCGGCATCAACAGGTCCAAATATAAAGTTGAGTTAGGTCCACTTAAGGAGTGTCTTAGTTGAATTTTGCACCAACCACCTTCTACAATGCTATCTAAGGATGAATACAAGCAACGGATCGTTAAAATCACTGGCATCCGTTCGATGTGTTGCGGCATCGCACGACGAGTCTCACATCATACTCCGCGCCTACTATCGGCTGATCGATGGCCAAGTGAATATATACGCTAAGTTGTGTGTCACCATTTTTGGTTTAGACTTTTGTACAGAGTTAAAAAATCTCTAACAGATTTTACGACATCTACTGTCCGACACTAGCGATATAGAAACAATCCCGCTAGCGATCTCATTAGTATGCGACGCTAACGAGATCGCTAGCGGGATTGTGTAGTGTGGCAGTACCTTAAGAGATGATTACAAGGAATTGTTAACACTGGCACTCCTGTTCCTTGGTTTGCCGGCAAACCCAGTCGTACACATCAATACTCCAGGCTCCTACTATCGGGTCTGATGGATGGCCAAAGTGATATACGCTCTGAAGATCTTGATGTTTCGTCACCAATTTTGTTTAACTTTGACAGAGTTAAAAAATCTCTGTCAATTTTACACTTTACTGTCCGCTTATACAGTACTTGAAAGCTTCGTACCTCTGTCAGATCTCAGCCACATCGGCACAAAGTGAATTAACATTACTGCAAGAACTCATAGCATACAAAGGAATCAACGAGCCTGTTACTGAGGCAGCAATAAAAACTTTCAACCGACACCTGAGGTACCTCAGTGAGATTATGATGGGTCTGTCTTTTTTTGACAGTAAGGTTCCAACCGCAGAAAAGATTGAGATGGTACTGGCTCGGCAGAAGGAAGGCAATGATGATCACACAAGATGCGTCATCACTTGTGTCGTCCAACACAAAAAACCTGTTTGTTTCACTAGAAATAAACCAAGATTTTCATCATCACGTTCCTTGTCTGTGTCACAATAATGCAAGTTACCTCATGCATCCTCAAAAGTTTCTGCATTGAAAATTGTGAATGATGCCGCCGAATGATCCATTGCACTCATGAGTGCATTAAATTCATCACTGAGCACTCAAGAAGACTAGAAACAGTTTATTCTATACAGTCATGGCCAAAAGTTTTGAGAATGACACAAATATTATATTTTCACATGATCTGCCGCCCTCTGGTTTTTATGTGTGTATTGACAGATGTTTTTAGCACAGACAGAAATATAATTGCAAACATATGAGTAACAAAAGCTTATATTGACAGTTAGAATGAGTTAATGCAGCAAGTCAATATTTGCAGTGTTGACCCTTCTTCTTCAGGACCTCTGCAATTCTCCCTGGCATGCTCTCAATCAACTTCTGGACCAAATCCTGACTGATAGCAGTCCATTCTTGCACAATCAATGCTTTCATTTTGTCAGAAATTTTAGGTTTTTGTTTGTCCACCCGTCTCTTGATGATTGACCACAAGTTCTCAATGGGATTAAGATCTGGGGAGTTTCCAGGCCATGGACCCAAAATCTCTATGTTCTGTTCCCTGAGCCATTTAGTTATCACCTTTGCTTTATGGCAAGGTGCTCCATCATGCTGGAAAAGGCATTGTTGATAGCCAAACTGCTCTTGGAGGGTTGGGAGAAGTTGCTCTTGGAGGACATTCTGGTACCATTCTTTTTTCATGGCTGTGTTTTTAGGCAAGACTGTGAGAGAGCCGATTCCCTTGGCTGAGAAGCAACCCCACACATGAATGGTTTCAGGATGCTTAACAGTTGGCATGAGACAAGACTGGTGGTATCGCTCACCTTGTCTTCTCCGAATGAGGCGTTTTCCTGATGTCCCAAACAATTGAAAAGGGGATTCATCAGAGAAAATAACTTTACCCCAGTCCTCAGCAGTCCACTGCCTGTACCTTTTGCAGAATATCAGTCTGTCCATGATGTTTTTTCTGGAGAGAAGTGGCTTCTTTGCTGCCCTCCTTGAGACCAGGCCTTGCTCCAAGAGTCTCCGCCTCACAGTGCGTGCAGATGCACTCACACCTGCCTGCTGCCATCCCTGAGCAAGCTCTGCACTGCTGGTAGCCCGATCCCGCAGCTGAAACACTTTTAAGAGACGGTCCTGGCGCTTGCTGGTCTTTCTTGGGCGCCCTGAAGCCTTTTTGGCAACAATGTAACCTCTCTCCTTGAAGTTCTTGATGATGCGATAGATTGTTGACTGAGGTGCAATCTTTCTAGCTGCGATACTCTTCCCTGTTAGGCCATTTTTGTACATTTCAATGATGATTGCACGTGTTTCTTTAGAGATAACCGTGGTTAACAGAAGAGAAACAATGATGCCAAGCACCAGCCTCCTTTTAAAGTGTCCAGTGGTGTCATTCTTACTTAATCATGACAGATTGATCTCCAGCCATGTCCTCATCAACACCCACACCTATGTTAATGGAGCAATCATTGAAAAGAGGTTAGCTGGTCCTTTTAAGGCAGGGCTGCAATGATGTTGAAATGTGTTTTGGGGGATAAAGTTCATTTTCTAGCCAAATATTGACTTTGCAAGTAATTGCTGTTAAGCTGATCACTCTTTATAACATTCTGGAGTATATGCAAATTGCCATTAGAAAAAGTGAAGCAGTAGACTTTGTAAAAATTAATATTTGTGTCATTCTCAAAACTTTTGTCCATGACTGTAGTGTGCAGAGAAGCATCACCATGACTATCCTGAACAAATAAAGCGTGTTTAGTTAAAAAAAAAGTGAAACTGTGAAATTACTGTAAAATTGTACATTACTTTGCTACAAAACATTACTTACAAATAATTGTTAGTTTTGTGATGATTGAGCCACTAGTAAACAATGTTGCAATGTTAACAAATTTGTGTATATTACAATCACATCAAAGGGAATCACCCTTAGGCCAAAGTCACACTAGCGAGAAATACGGACGAGTGCTATGCGAGAAAAAAAATCGCATAGCATTCGGACCAATGTTAATCTGTGGGGCAGCTCCCATCAGCCGATTTTTTTTCTCGGCCGTATTATACGGGCTGAGAAAATCGCAGCATTCTGCGATTGTCACCGTATTATGCCCGTAATACACCAATGCAAGTATATATGGGTGCGAGAAAAATATGGATTACACACGGACCAGACATGTGACTTGTGAGAAATATGCACCGGTGTCCTTTAGAAAAGCCGGCAATTCAGTGCGGTATACTGTAAAATCACACTGACATGTTTAACAAAGAATCTAAAGAATAGATATATACAGTACACATAGAATATGTATATATATATATATACACATGTCATTGAGACACATATATATCTATATATTTATAGTTCATAGAGTTCTGCATAGCATAATAGCCGCTAAATCAATTGCCGGCTTCTGTAAAATCATTACAGAACCCGACATGATATGACACATGGTTTACACATAGTAAACCATGTGATATCAAAACGATCTATATTTGTCAGTGTTTAATAAATTTATTAGTTTGTGTTAGGAAAAATTTGGAACTCTAGGGATTAAATTTAAGGCTATAATCGCGGAAAAAAATTGCGTGGGCTCCGCGCAATTTTCTCTGCCAGAGAGGGAAAGCCAGTGACTGAGGACAGATATTAATAGCCTAGAGAGGGAGCATGTTTTTTTGGTCATGGGTTAATAAGGGGTTAATGTCACCTTGCTATTGAAAGGGATTCAATTGGATTGGCAGCATAATAAGTTTGGTCAAAGACTTTGTGTAATTATTTCATTATAATAATTTTTAATTAATGTGTGTGTGTCTTTTTAACCCTTTACTACTATAGGATTAATAATGGACAGGTGAACTCTAGGGATTAAATTTAAGGCTATAATCGCGGAAAAAAATTGCGTGGGCTCCCGCGCAATTTTCTCTGCCAGAGAGGGAAAGCCAGTGACTGAGGACAGATAGTAATAGCCTAGAGAGGGACAATTGTTATAGGCCACCCCCTGGCTACAAACATCTGGCTCCAGCCACCCCAGAAAAGGCATATCTATAAGATGCGCCTTTTCTGGCACTTAGCCTCTCTATTCCCATTGCCTTTAGCGATGGCTCATGGGTTAATAAGGGGTTAATGTCACCTTGCTATTGAAAGGTGACATTAATCTGGGTTAATAATGGAAAGGTGTCAATAAGACACCTGTCCATTATTAATCCTATAGTAGTAAAGGGTTAAAAAGACACACACACATTAATTAAAAATTATTTTAATGAAATAATTACACAAAGTCTTTGACCAAACTTATTATGCTGCCAATCCAATTGAATCCCTTTCAATAGCAAGGTGACATTAACCCCTTATTAACCCATGACCAAAAAACCATGCTCCCTCTCTAGGCTATTAATATCTGTCCTCAGTCACTGGCTTTCCCTCTCTAGCGGAGAAAATACCGCGGGAGCCCACGCATTTTTTTCAACGAATTTACCCGTTAATTTAACACCTACATGTCCCATATTTTTCACACATACACTAATCTAACTATTAGTCAAAAACATATTAAACTAAATGAAATGAAATGGTTTACTGTATGTAAACCATGTGTCATTTCATGTAGGATTCTGTAATGATTTTACCGAAGCCGGCAATTGATATAGCAGCTATTATGCTATGTAGAACTCTATGAACTATAAATATATATATATACAGTATATATATATGTGTCTCAATAACATGTGTATTTATATACAGTATATATATATTGTAACATTTCCAGGGGATATAGCTCTAGGATCGCTGTCTGGGTAGACAGAGTGGCACGAAAACAGTTCATTCAGACAGCAGTTCTGGTGAAAACTGGCCGCAACCAGTTTTATTAAAGTCCACAGCAAACAGATAAAAACAAATCATAAACAGAAGACCTAGGCTTGTCTAGCCACTAATTACACTTAGATAGATTTCCCTTTCTATCCGGGTCCAGGCTCTACCAGCCTGGGCCAAACAACACTTATGTTCAGCATTTACCAGCATGGAGGTTCACAGAGTCTCCTCCTTGTGTCTGAAGGCACATCCAACGTCCAGACTTGAGAGAGCTCCACTCCTATTCAGCCACTATTCGCACGGATTCTCACTGAGACTACTCCTGTGTCCGGGTACATCGAGCACCCAGACTGAGATAGCTCAAACTCCTGGAGACTGCTTCTTGTGCCTAGACTCCTTGTCCAGACTAAGCGAGCTCTCTGACTGTGTTTGCAGACACCTACTTCTGGTCTCCTAATTAACAGCTGAATGGTTTCAGGCCTGAGCTGCAAGTGTGTGCTGAATGTAAGGTGTAGTGACCTTTCTCTACCACTAGGTTTACAAAGCCACACATTTCCCTTATACCATACAGCACAGTACCTAGGTGAAATGTACACCCCATTCGACACATATTCCTTCACTGTCTCACATATCCCCTCCCTCTTCTCCAGACCGGAGGGCTGGTCATCCATACCGGAGGGCTGGTCAACAATCCAAAAGAGACAGCGAACTCTGGACCAGTCATGGCCTTCATCAGCTTCATCTTCACTACTGTCATCTGTATCTTCACCTGAGCCATAGCCAACATCAGCTTTCTCTTCATCTGAAGCATCCGCACTACCCTGTACCCTCCCAGGCCTATGCTCTCTGCGGGCCTCGGGTATCCTGCACGGTTTCATCTTGACCTTAGTTCCAGCCTCAGTCTCGCTATAGTGCCTCACCAGAGAAGTACGACCAGGCACGTCAGAACACCTCTGCTGATTCTTCCTCAGAACCTCTCGTACCTCCTGTCCTTGGTGCACTGACCATGTGTCACCAACTATCCCAGGAGGTAAAGGGGTTTTGCACCTTTCTCTAATTCCCCCTGAACTTTCTTTAGCACATCTACTTTCTTAAATATCAGTTGATTCATGAATTCTATTTCACAGAACTTAAGCTCCTCTGCCATGGTCTTTGACCATTTTAAGCTACACTGTTCACATGATTGGCACTGTAGAAGGAGCTGATCGTTTTTCTTTTGCAGTACACATAATTCATCCTCTTCTTGTACAGGCTCACTTTGCATAAGACGCAGAGCTCTTACTTCTTTCTCCAGGAGATCCACATCTTCTAACAAGTCAAGGCTCATCATCTTTTCTGCTTTCACCTCCTCGTGTAGTTGCGGCATTTGCTCTCGCAAAGAAGAGACTCCCTGTATCCTTCCTTTTACTTCATTGTCCTTCTCAAGAAGGTGCTCATGGTTCTCATCACGCTCCTTCATCACAGTTTGAAATTTTTTCTGAGAAGTAATTAATTCCTCTGGTACCTGTGCAACCATTTTTCCTTGATCTTGTAAGGTACTGTATACACTTTCCCTGTCACTTCGTACTCTCTGTATCAACTGCTGGCACCGCTCACGTTCCCGGCGAAGAGATAACACATCCAGTTTACACTGTTGCAGCTGCTCGCGTAATGCAACAATATCAGTCTTCATGTCTTTGGTGGAGACCTCATGGAGACGCATCTTCTCCTGTAGCTGTTGGACGTCTTTTACTACTTCGGCCGCTTCTTCTGTCTTGTTCCTCACAGCCTCACTTGAGACCTCAGCTTCTGATGAGGCACCTGGCTTGGTGACCACCATTTCTATGGCTTTTTCCACCTCTGCAGCATCAACTTCAGAGTCCTTGGCATGATGCAGATCCACACCACACACCGACAACTTCTCATCTTCAACAGCATCCACTTGTGCTATGTTCAGTTTCAGAGTCCTGCCTTTAAAGCTCAGCTCCCCTCCTTTCACCTTAGTCTTCGCCAGGGAACCGGCCAACTGTAAAACATCTTCAGATGCCATCTTCTGTCTGGCTGTAAGGTCAGCATCAGCTTTCTTCTCAGGACTCTCAACCTCCTCTGCTACCATGCCTTCCTCATTTGCACTGGTTGTTTTATTGTCATCAGATGATTCACCATCACTCCACTATCCCTGTCTGACCCCTTTTTCTCAGCCACATCCGGGTTACTTTCAGGGTTATACAATTCATTCTCATTCTCATCCTGCTCACTTTCAGGAGTATACAATTCATTCTCATTCACATCCTGATCTGGAACCTTAGTTAACACGTCATCCACAACATTAACTTCACCATCTGGTCCCTCAAGTATGTGACTATGTGACAACCCCAGCACTATACTTCTATATAGCTCAGGTACCAGGAGCTGACTCACGACCTCTCCCTGGACTTCAGTGTCCCTATACAATAGGCTATTGTCCATGGCAGCATGAGGAAACCTCTCCTCAGAGCCAGGCTCCGGAAACCCATTTAAACAATCATATTTTCCGTCCGTCCTAAAAGGGGTCTCGCCACTGCCCACCTAAAAATTGTCACAGGACACGGGAATCGGGGACACCTTTTCCCCGGAACCACATCCTCGTCTCCAACACACCTGAAAAGGAATTTTCATCACTCACATCACCATTTTTATCAACACATTATCATGACTATGACAGTATCATCATCACTATCATGATCTCTCATTATCATTACACACACACATTATCATGGCACACATTTCATGACATCATCATACACACATCATTATCTTTATCACACATCATTACACAAAATTTAAGGGCCCACTACATTTGTTCCGCCCCCGGACTGCGCACCCCAATAGGACTTCACACACTGTCCCATCAAAACATTTTTCCCCCAGAGACCCTTAGACCGGGAAACATTACCCAATATGACGGGGTGCACCAGTTCTTCCTACCCCCCCTTCATATGAAAACCCCCCCAGGGTTTGGGGGCCAAGTCCCGGCAGTCCTGGGTAACTTTGGTGTCTCCATGGATGCACACCATACTCAGTGCTTACAGGGGGTAAGTCCCTATCAACAGGGTCACAACGGAAACTGGGGCTCTCAATCAAGAGGGCCCCCGCTGGGGAGTCATTTACAACCACCGGGACCCCTGTGGCCAGCCCCTTCGGGTGGGGTGGACACACACACACAGGCTCTGCGCAGGGGGAGAGGGGGTCCGCCAAAATCACAACCAAAGGGCCCCCCTCTATTGGACAGTTGGCTGCAATTTCCGCCAGCTCCAACAGCCACACCTCTCCCACCCACAGTCCCCTCGGGCCGAACCCCTTATCAGCATAAAAACCCCCGTCCCCAACCTGGAACCTCTTACCGCGAAATTTAGCGCCGGGAAACCCGAAGTACGCCCCCTCAGACGGCTGGTCACGGAGACAGTCTTGCAGGCGAAGGCCTTTTCCTCAGGCGACCCGACGATTGGTGTCCTGGGGTCCCTTGTCCGACCCCTGGCTGTACCTCAGGAGGACTGCTTGGGTGTAGCGGTCA
>JARQOD010000004.1:360798475-360848067 GCA_033576555.1 Oophaga sylvatica
CCCTGCCCTGTGGAAAGGCCCACGTCCCAAACCCCCGTTCTGGAGCCCGTGGTCCATCCCCGCGCGCCCATCGGAGGAGCCACCAGCCAACCCCAGCCGCTAAGGCTCGGCCTGACTCCCCTTCGGCTATGTCTCTGGGGCCATTCACTCCAAGGAAGCGTCAGCAGTGCAGGGAAAGTTGAGGAATCCCGAATGGAAGAAAATGAAATCCGAAATGTAACAACTGTGGATATGCTGTGCTGAGTTTGTAGTAAAGAAATTGTTCCAGTTGCAATGGACTGTGTCTCATTTGATGGGGGTCGCCATGGGAAGGAATCTTCCTTGTCTGAGAAGTTCCCAGAGGGACCTGAACCAGGAGATACAGGTACGTACAGAAATGGACTTTATGTTTCTATAGAGGACAGCCAGGACACTGATACTGTTGTGACCGTGGCCACGACTTTAGTCCTGGCTGGCCCTTACAGTTATTCCTGACCCACAAACACAGTCTGAAGACACCCCGGCCCCTTGCACATGAAACACAGGACTGACACAGCCTTCCCTCTCAAGTTACCTTTTCTTCCTCCAGCCACAGTAGTCCAGACAATTGAAGTCCAAGAACGCAGCTGTAGTCCAACAGGGAATAACTTTTAATAAACAGTGATGAAAGAGACAAGTACAACACTGGCATCCTGCTCTCTCCCTGACACTGTCCACGGCCGTACCCACAACAGCCGCGGTAGCCAAAGTTTCGCAGTAGTCCAGTCACTGGGATCTGGACGCTTATAGTCCTTTCAGCAGGGGCCCTTCCGAGTCCTGGGGTCCGTGTTGTAGTCCTCTAGTCCTTAAGTCCTTGAGTCCGGGGCAACAGATCTCTCCCCTCCGGGAGGCTGACAATGCCCCGTCTGTCCATAAACGTCTGCCCTGGGCCAACGTACCCGGGCTACTGACTGGGAGCAGCAGCATCCTCCCTCCTCTCTGCTGCTGGCCCAGTCCCTAATTTAACCCTCAACTGTCCCTAGGTTAACAATGGTAATTAAAGGGGAACTCTCCACATTACACAATACAATACATAACATACATTACAGATATTGTCATATACAGTAAAACAGATATAAGGCAGTGTCATTCAACCATAGTATAACAGAGTTACATAAAGTGCATGGGGGGCCAAACAAAAAAAGGGAGAGGGAACAACCGAGGGTACCTGCCACCTCCTCACACTACTATATTGAAGTAGCACAGTGTGTGACACTATTGGGCCAGGGTCACACGAAGGTTTTTTCTGTCATGAGAGAAAATTGGATTGATTATTATTTTAATGAAACTCTGCTCAAAATCTGATCCGAGTTTGATCAGAATGTCAGCTTAGTGTGATCCAATTCTTTTGGATGAGAGTCTGCGGAAATCGTACTGCACTCAGGAGTCATCTGAGTGCAGTCCGATGATTTCAACACACCCACAGACTTGAATGCAATTTTTTTTTCTCTTGCCGATATGGTATGAAAAAAATGATGATCAGCACTACCCTATGAAATAACATTAGTCCGAGTGCTATATGATAGAATACACTAAAACATTGGATAGAACTTGTCCAATGTATGAGCGAGCCCTTATTCTTAGTACAATATGGGGCACTGGTATATTCAAGGGACATGAAGAGGTTTTCTAATCGTAAAGGATAATTGTGTGAAAAAAAATAGGAACCTAAAACCCTGGCAAACCTGGAATCACTAAAGTCACAGAGGTTTGGGCAAGATGGAGAAGAAAAGGAGAAACTCCAAAAAGAGATCTCTAATTTACTGAAAGAATGGCACTTTTTAATTCTTCTTCTGACTGGTATGGTCAACACAAGATGAGGGCTGTTATATTTATTTTTGTTACATAACTCCCAGTATATTCTGAAGGCACTGTCACACTTAGCGATCGCACCAGCAATCATGACAACGACACAACCTGGCGAGATCGTAGGTGCGATCGCTATATGATCGCTAGTTAGCTTCCAAACACAAAGATCTCATCAGCGATCTGTATAACGACCTCTGCGGTCGTTGGGAAAACCTAGTTCCCGCCTGCTCCGCTGGTAAAGTCGTTCATAAAGGGTGTCACACTTAGCGATTCAGGCTCACCAGCAGGACACCAACGACCAAAAAACGGCTCAGAACGTTCATGAACAATCAGTGACATCGCAGCGGGGGCCACATTGCCGCTACATGTCACACACAGCGACGTCGCTAACGAGGTCGCTGCTGCGTCATAAAATCGCTGATGCTTAAGTGATCTCGCTAGCGATCTCGCTTATTGTGACAGTACCTTTACTTTTAGGGTACGTACCCATATGTGAGAAAAAAACTGTCCGAATTGCATACCGAAAAAATGGACAAGTGTCATGCGATTTCCGTGTAATTTTTAAATGCAACATGCATATGCAATCCGTATGCAACGCTATTTTAAAATGAGCTTTTACATACAGCAGTTCTCTACATGTCTGACAGCCATTCCATTCGTGTCAGTTGAATTCTAACCAGAGTACACCTCATTCTACTTAATGTGCTTCTGATTAGGTGATCCCCTGAACCAAATCTTATTTAACGAAGGAAAGTATAAAAAACATTACTGTGGTGTTCACAGTCCTCTTGCAATAGGACAAGCTGGATGGCAAAATGAGTGCTAATAATATCCCAAAAGTAATAGGAATGAAAAAATAACTTTAAACCATGCCAAAGGAGTTGAAAGAAAAGTCTTGAATGAAGAAAAGAAGGGCTCAATTCTGGCTTTACTAGCAGAGGGATACAGTGAGCGTCATGTTGCCTCCAGCCTTAAAATTTCTAAGAAGGCAGTCCAATACAACAAGATCAAGCAGCAGAGATTGGGGACAACGAAGCTACAGACCGGCAGATGGCGAAAACAACTCTCCACTGACCGGGATGACCGTCATCTTATTCGAATGTCACTCAGCAACAGCAGGATAACATCAAGTGACCTACAAAAGGAATGGCAAATGGCAGCTGGGGTGAAGTGCATGGCAAGAACAGTTCGTAACAGGCTCCTAGAGGCAGGGCTCAAGTCATGTAAAGCTAGAAAAAAGCCTTTCATCAATGAGAAGCAAAGGAGAGCCAGGCTGAAGTTTGCCAAAGACCATAAGGATTGGACCATAGAGGACTGGAGTAAGGTAATCTTCTCTGATGAGTCTAATTTTAAACTTTGCCCAATACCTGGTTGTCCAATGGTTAGACGGAGACCTAGAGAGGCGTACAAGCCACAGTGTCTTGCACCCACTGTGAAATTTGATGGAAGATCGGTGATGATCTGGGGATGCTTCAGCAAGGCTGGAATTGGGAAGGTTAATCTTTGCAAAGGACATATGAATCAAGCCGCATACAAGGTTATCCTGGAAAAACAGTTGATTCCTTCTGCTCAGGCAATGTTTCCCAACTCTGAGGACTTTTTTTTTCCAGCAGGACAATGCGCCATGCCACACAGCTAGGTCAATCAATGAGTGGATGAAGGACAACCACATCAAATCCCTGTCATGGCCAGCCCAATTTCCAGACCTGAACCCCATTGAAAACCTCTGGAATGTAATCAAGAGGAAGATGGATAGTCACAAGCCATCAAACAAAGAAGAAGTGCTTAAATTTTTGTACCTGGAGTGGCATAAGGTCTCCCAAAAGCAGTATGAAAGACTGGTGGAAAGCATGCCAAGACGTATGAAAGCTGTGATTAAAAATCATGGTTATTCCACAAAATATTGATTTCTAAGCTCTTCCTGAGTTAAAACATTAATATTGTTGTTTCTAAATGATTATGAACTTGTTTTCTTAGCATTATTTGAGGTCTGCTTTTTTTTGTTATTTTGACCATTTCTCATTTTCTGAAAAGAAATGCAAAATTTATTGCTTAGAAATTCGGAGACATGTTGTCAGTAGTTCATAGAATAAAAGAGCAATTTACATTTTACTCAAAAACATACCTATAAAGAGAAAAATCAGACAAACTGATAATTTTGTAGAGGTCTTGTCATGGGTGCATCGCCACGAGGATCGTCGCGATTGCACATTCTGACTTCTCGCAGCTGAGTTGCTGTTACTTTGTGTTTGGTAATGAGAGAGTTAATTTTACCTAGCTCTTTGCTAAGACTAGGTCCAGCCTCGCCCGGCTGCTTTTGATTATGTTCTAATTAGCTTCCTTTATATCCCTGCCAGTCTGGGTGTTAGATGCCGGTGAAAGCCTTCATGTAGTCTAGCAGACTGGATCGGTTCTGAGAATATTTAAGCTAAAGGTACTGCCACACTAAACAATCCCGCTAGCGATCACGATAACGACGCATACTAATGCGATCGCTAGCGGGATTGTTTCTATATCGCTAAATGCGGCCACATTTAGCGATATAGTTAACGACGCTATCGCCGTTAGCGATCTTCTTAACGACTTTAGCGGTACGAAAGTACCGCTAAATCGCTAAGAAAAGGTGCCACACAGCGATTAGATACTTACCCAGCGGGAGCGCCGACGAGAAAATAGGGTCCGGAACGATTCCAGCGACGAGTGAGATCACAGCAGGAAGCTCGTCGCTGGAAGCTGCCGCACTGAACAATATCGCTAACGGGATCGCTAAATAGTGACGTTTTTTTAGCGATCCCGTTAGCGATATTGTTTAGTGTGGCATACCCTTAAGAGTTCCTTAGTTGTTTTTACTCTTACAGCTTATAGTTTATCTCTGAGACCTTAGGTGTTCCTACTGTGTGTGAGTGTTGCATGTAAGACTTTATTTACTTTATTTCTTGTCTTTCTTGTATGTCTTTCTGTTCATTAACCGTTACCTGTTCATTCCCTTTGGTGGTAATCAGGGTCCTTCTTAGGACTAGATTACAGTTGGCAGGGATTGATAGGAGACAGGGTTTACGCTGGTGGCCTGGACCTCTGTACCTTTAACAGTACCTCCAGGTAGAGGGATTAGTTAGGACCCCAGTTTAGGGTCAGCATAGACCCCGGTCACCCTCTAGCCGGAGACAGCGTATAACGGATTCCGTATTGACCCACTGGACATTCTGTCAGGTAATTCTATGTTATCATATATCTATGCGCATGTTATATAGGATGTTGCCCTTTTGATATAGATTACTGTCATCACATATATATATCTGCTATACAGCGTGACATTTTCACCGGCCAATACTAAAGATTCTCCCCAGCTGTCATGGATCCAGTAGCCCAGCTGGCCCGGCAGTTGCAGGGGTTGTCCATGGAGTTGGCAGACATTAAGTCCAAGGTTCTGTCCCCCCCGGAGCAAACCAGATCTGAACCTAAGGTTGCTCTCCCGGACAGGTTCACTGGTGGGCGGGACAAATTTTTTACTTTCCGGGAGGCATGTAAATTGTACTTTCGGCTGCGGCCTCGGTCATCTGGGAGTGAAGAGCAGAGGGTGGGAATTGTTATCTCGCTCTTACAAGGGGACCCTCAATCTTGGGCGTTCTCTATTCCTCCAGGCTCCCCAGATCTCCAGTCAGTGGATCGATTTTTTACTGCCCTGGGTCTGGTATATGATGATCCGGATCGAGTTTCCCTTGCTGAAACAAAGTTATGTAAAATACGGCAAGGAAATCGTCCAGCGGAGGAATATTCTTCTGAGTTCCGTAGATGGGCAACAGATACTCAGTGGAATGACCCAGCTCTTAGGAGCCAGTTTTGTCAAGGGTTGTCTGACAAATTAAAAGATGTGTTGGCTCAGTATGATTCTCCTCCATCACTGGAGGCTGCTATGGCCCTCGCTATTCGCATTGATAGACGAATTCGGGGAAGACGCGAGGTAACTCCGCCTCCCGTGATGACTCCACCTACTACTAAAGTCCCTTATACTGAGGTTCCCCTGGTCTGTTCTGAGGAACCCATGCAGTTGGGAGGGACATCTTTTTGTAGGAGGGAACCGGCGGTGCACCGCAAGACTAGAAGGTGTTTCTTTTGCGGGAGAGAGGGACATTTTGTTGGGGGGTGTCCATCCCAGGCCTCTTTGAGCAAAGGAGTTAACCTGGGAGTGTGTATTTCGTCCCCAAATCCCTCTCAGTTTCTCGTGCCTGCGGAGGTGGTGATTGGTACTAGAACTGAGAGGATTTCTGTTTTTCTTGATAGTGGGTCCGGGGCTAATCTGGTGGACGCTCGGTTTGCCCAGGTGCATGGTATGCAACTGAGTGTTTTGGCCAAACCGGTCCCTATAGTCTCTATTAATTCTAGACCTCTCGGTCAAGGTTGCTTGGTACAAGCTGTTCATAACATAGATCTTCGAGTAGGGGCAATACATAAAGAACAGTTGTCTTGTTATGTGTTGGAGGGTCTTCCTACTCCTATTGTGTTGGGACTTCCTTGGTTGGCTAAACATAACCCAGTGATTGATTTGGCAATCCGGAAAGATAAGCCAGTGGGGTGAATTTTGCAGGAATAACTGCATGAGCACGGTCATCGGTGCGGTTGTGCCTAGGACTTTGTCTCCTTTTCTGGAGGACTTTGGGGAGATGTTCTCAGAGGAGGGGTGTAAAGAGTTACCTCCTCATCGCGCATATGACTGCTCAATAAAGTTGCTTCCTGATGCCTTATCTCGTACTTTCCCAGGGGCCGGGAGTACGGATGATCCGGTTCCTATTCCTCAGGAGGGAGTTGTAGTGTCAGCTGTATGCTCTGAGCTTGAGGGGGAGGTATTGGGGGCTCAGGGGGACGCCCCTGTGGGACTTTCAGGGAGACTGATAGTTCCAGATCGGTTAAGACTGAAGGTTACGGGGAACCGTTACAAACGGATGGCTGATAGGGGGAGAGTTTCTGGTCTAGATCTGAAGGTGAACGATCTGGTTTGGTTGTCTACCAGGAATTTAAAACTTAAAGTTTCCTCCTGGAGGTTGGGTCCCAGATTCATCGGGCCGTACAGGATCAGTTCCATAATTAATCCTGTGGCATTTCGTTTGGACCTCCCTCCTACGTTTAAAATTCATAATGTGTTTCACAAGTCATTACTTAAAAAGTATGTGGCACCAGTCATACCGTCACCTCTACCTCCTCCTTCAGTGGTGGTCAATGATAACGTGGAATTTCATGGGTCGAAAATCATTGACTCACGTCTCAGTCGTCGGTCCCTTCAGTACCTGGTTCATTGGAAGGGGTATGGTCCTGAGGAGAGGACGTGGGTCCCTGCATCGGAGGTTAACGCAGATCGATTGGTTCGGACCTTCCACACAACTTACCCGGGCAGACCTGGCCTTGAGGGTCCGGAGGCCCCTCGTAGAAGGGGGGGTACTGTCATGGGTGCATCGCCACGAGGATCGTCGCGATTGCACATTCTGACTTCTCGCAGCTGAGTTGCTGTTACTTTGTGTTTGGTAATGAGAGAGTTAATTTTACCTAGCTCTTTGCTAAGACTAGGTCCAGCCTCGCCCGGCTGCTTTTGATTATGTTCTAATTAGCTTCCTTTATATCCCTGCCAGTCTGGGTGTTAGATGCCGGTGAAAGCCTTCATGTAGTCTAGCAGACTGGATCGGTTCTGAGAATATTTAAGCTAAGAGTTCCTTAGTTGTTTTTACTCTTACAGCTTATAGTTTATCTCTGAGACCTTAGGTGTTCCTACTGTGTGTGAGTGCTGTATGTAAGACTTTATTTACTTTATTTCTTGTCTTTCTTGTATGTCTTTCTGTTCATTAACCGTTACCTGTTCATTCCCTTTGGTGGTAATCAGGGTCCTTCTTAGGACTAGATTACAGTTGGCAGGGATTGATAGGAGACAGGGTTTACGCTGGTGGCCTGGACCTCTGTACCTTTAACAGTACCTCCAGGTAGAGGGATTAGTTAGGACCCCAGTTTAGGGTCAGCATAGACCCCGGTCACCCTCTAGCCGGAGACAGCGTATAACGGATTCCGTATTGACCCACTGGACATTCTGTCAGGTAATTCTATGTTATCATATATCTATGCGCATGTTATATAGGATGTTGCCCTTTTGATATAGATTACTGTCATCACATATATATATCTGCTATACAGCGTGACAGGTCTCTTAATTTTTGCCAGAGCTGTATATACATGTCAGTGACAAATAAAATTAGTATAGTGAGTGTGCCAAATTATGGACATGTATTTAATTAATAAATGATTATTTCAGGGGAAAAAATGGCGTGGAGTCCCCCTATAATTTTTAGCTAGCAATAGCTATGCAGACAGCTGAGAGCTGATATTTGTAGCCTAGGAAGGGGCCATGGATAGTGGCCCCTCCCTGGCTACAAACACCAGCTCTCAGCTGCCCCAGAAAAGGTGCATCTGTAAGATGCGCCAATTCTGGCACATAGCCTTGCTCTTCCCACTGCCCTGTAGCAGTGGCATATGGGGTAATAGGTGGTTGGGTTAGTAATGAAGTTGCATCATTTAGACGCCCCCATTACTGATCCCATAGTCAAATTTTTAATGAAACACAGACACCATGAAAAAATTTGTTTTATTGAAATAAAGACACAGACACTTTATTATTCTAACTTAAACCATACTTATAACCTCTGCTAACTCGCCAAAGCCCTCGATCTCCTGTAATAAACATAAAATAATAAAGCAACAATATACCCTACCTGTCCGCCGCTGTGTCCCACGCTGTAATCCATATCTGGGGGATAAACAGTTTACAACCAGGACACTGCCAAGATGTGACCGCCCCAGCTGTAAACTACTGGTGAATGAATTAGAGGCTACCGGCACAGCATCAGTGACTAGAGGTGACGTAACTGATGCTGCACTGCTTCACAGCTTGACCCCCGCTGAACTCTTGAGCATAGGAAAATTCCAGTTAATTGAGTTATATTACACAAAATAGTTAACAAATAACATTTACCACATGTCTACTTTAGATCTGCAGAATTTTTGAAACATAATTTTTTTGTCCGGAAATTAAAAGGGTTAAAAGTTGACCAACGATTTCTCATTTTTGCAACAAAATTTACAAAACCATTTTTTTTAGGGACCGCATCACATTTGAAGTGACTTTGATTAACATATATGACAGAAAATGACCAAAATTTACACCAATCTATAAACTGCACCATTCAAGGTGCTCAAAATCACATTCCAAAAGATTATTGACACTTTAGGTGCTTCATAAGAATTAATGGAATGAGGAAGGAAAAAATGAACATTTAACTTTTTTTCACCAAAATTTTATTTTAGACCCACTTTTTTCATTTTCATAAGGGTAAGAGGAGAAAACAGACCCCAAAATTTGTTGTGCAATTTCTCCTGAGTATGCCGATACCTCATATGTGGTGGAAAACTACTGTTTGGACGCATGGCAGTGCTCAGAAAAGGAGTGACGATTTGCAACAATGATTTTGATGGAATATTCTGCAGGTGTCATGTTGCATTTTGAGAGCCCCGTATGTGCCTAAACTATGGATACCCGCCACAAGTGACTCATTTTGGAAACCAGACCCCTCAAGGAATTTATCTAGGTGTGTGCTGAGCACCTTGAACCCACAGGTGCGTTAAAGAATTTTGCAATGTTGATGTGTGAAAATTAAAAAGTTACTTTTCCCACAAAAATGTTATTTTAGCCCCAATTTTTTTCATTTTCACAAGGATAGTGTTGCATTTATGCCACTCAGTACAGTATATGAAGGTGATACAAAGGAAACATGAGTTCTTTCTGGTATCCTGGGGAAATCTTACTCAGGGAAACAATTAATTATAATTCTTCACAGTAGAGGAGAGGTAGCGGTTTACTGCCACACAGCTATGGCACAGTTCTGAGCTTGGGTTGATTACAGGGGTTTTATTCAAGCTTCTTTTCATCACACATAATCACGTCTCTTCATGCAATACTTCATTAACATACGTGAAAGTCTCTTCACAGATAACTTCTCTTCATACACAGTGTCTTGACCTAAGCAGAACTGTACCTTGCTCATGCAGTGAGGTGGGGTGAGGGGGATGAGTCTGGTGCTGTAGCTCTCTCATTTCTATCTTAAGGTAATAAAGATGCTCCTGGCTGTCTTGACTGCTTTCTATGATGACAAAAATCGCTTCCAAGGAAGATGTGGTTTATACAGCTTGTCTGATTTCAGTCTGACAGGAGACTCTCTAGCACAAATCTTACTCTGGGATGTTCAGGATGCAATAACAACTTTCCCAATATCCCCTGGAGCTGAGCTAACCACTCCCTGTCTGCTTTAACCATTTTAACCCTTATAGTTGCTGGCTGATTCTAAATCAACAGTGCAGCTTCTCTCTGTCACAATAGCATAGAAAAATAGATCCCACATTTGTTGTGCAATTTCTCCTGAGTACACCGATACCCCAAATGTGGTTGAAAACTAATTTTGAGGCACAGTGCAAAGTTCAGAAGGGAAGAAGCGTCATATTGGAGTTCAGATTTTGCTCGACTGGTTTGAGGGTGCTATGTCACAATGGTAAAGCCCCTGAGGTGCCAGAACAGCAGAACCCCTCAATAAGTAACCCCATTTTACAAACTACACCTCTCAATGAATTCATGTGGGGTGCATTGATCATATTGACACCAAAGGTGTGTAACAGAGTTTTATACCATTGGGTAGTGAAGAATACTTACATAGATGATGCTTGGAAGTCGGTAGCGCCAACAGGGCTCCCGGCTCTCTCCCCGTTACTGCAGTGGGCTCCGGCAGCGTCCTGGCATCAGGTCGGCCGCATCTCGCATCTTTACCTCTGTCACTGCCGGTGGGAAACTGGCTGACGCTACGCGCGCTTTCACTTTTAACTGCGCCCCCCGGCTTCCGGGTCAGGGCACCTGCCCGGGCCTTTTTGTCTTCCCCCGGACAACATGGGACACAGCCTCGACAGTTCCGGACCCTGTTTAGTACAGGTACCCGCCGTCCGGTCTCCCTCCTTACAACATCACGGCCATCTTTCACAGCTCCCTCCATCTGTGATGCCCCTCAATGTTGCTGTCACATTGTGGGCTTTGTTCCAGGGTGCCAAATCTCATATAGAGATGACATCTGCATTTGATCGTGGCGGCACTCAGCATGAGCCTGCAAGATCATCACACCATATATATATACAGCGATTTCTGGGAATGCGGCTACCGCAGCAATGTATCTATATGGCACATGTCAAGAAGGGGTTAAGAATGGGGGAGCACGCACACACTAGACGTGCCACCAGGAAGTGCAGTGCGCACAAGCAAGAGACATGCCAGCAGACAGGGAACACACTGTGAGGCCAGAGTGATGAGTATGTCAGTATTCCTGCATGAAGGGAGAAGGGGAATCATGCAGGGGCGCTGACAATAGCATTACACATCATATGTTATAGCTTTTTATAAAACTAGGAGAGTCACTTGTAGAAAAGGATCTGGGTTTACGTGTAGATCACAGTTTAAATTACATAATGCAATGACAGTCAGGGATGGAAAATCTCTGGGGTCTCGGCTACCGGGGTAGCCGAGACCCCCAAGAACATGATTTGTGTCGTTTTTTACCATCTCCAGTGTTGTGATCGCCATTAACGGCGACCACAAAAAAAAGTCTGATTTCCCATTCATTTCTCTCTCCTCTGATATGATCTAGCATACCAGAGGAGAGAGAAATGGGGTCCCCCGAGCCTCCACCAGTATCTCCCGTGTACCTGGACCCTCCGGCTCTGTCCCTCGGCCCTCGGCGTCTTCTTCCATTAAGAAAATGGCAGGCGCATGCACAGTGCGCCCGCCGAGATCTGCCGGCTGGCACCCAGCAACAATAGGAGATTTTTCGCATTGGTTCAATTAGATAACTGTGATAGACCCTATCACAGTGATCAAAATAAAAAAATAGTATGTTAGGGATCGAGTTCCCACTGCTGCACAAGGGGAATCTCGAACCAGTCTCGCTGCGGTCCCCCATCCATCTCCGGCCACAGTGGAGCCTGCTCAGCAGAGACTTCGGTCCCAGCGTCTCACTCGGTCTAATGCTGTGCAGAGGCTTGTTGCTGCCTCTCCTGGTTCCTCTATTATAACCAGTGCTGGAGCAGGCAGTCCTGGGACAAAGTCCTCGCTTTTTCCATCTGAGCATGCCCAGGGCAAGATCTCCCATTGGAGATCAGGGGTCACATGCTCGGTTACAGCAGCGACTCCCATTGGTCCGCAAGGAAGGTCCTGAAAGTGCTTGTGTTCTGGAGCAGTTTCTCATTGGTCCTTTCTGGAAGGTCCTGTAGCTGCTGCTATAAAAAGGTGGGATAACCGCACGGCCGCGCGCTAGTATCAAATCTGTTACGTGCTTGCGCCAGCGTGGTCATGTATGCATGTGGTTAGGTCCGGCTGAAATAAGCCCCTAGAATACCGGCACCTCCGGAGAGGAGTTTTGTATGCACGTGTTCAGGGCTCGGCTGAAAACGCCATTAGAATACCGGCTACTCCGGTGAGGAGATTATTGCTTGTTTTCTGATTGCATGACCACAGACTGCAATCCGCTTAGCAGTCATCTGTGTCCCCTGTGAGTCTAACAGGACACAGTCTTTGTCACAGCGGCTCTGTGAATTAACAGAGTTCGCTTATATCGCCATATAGCGCTACAGCAATTTAGTTAGCGACTCTGTGGAATAACAGAGTTCGTGTCAGGGACACCGCACTGCACTTGCTCACTGAGCCAGTGCGTGTGTCCTGAGTGAACAAACTGTGCCCAAAGATACCTGTATAGCAGAGCCGCAGCAGGGAAGACGTGTGTTTCTGTGGAACAGGACCTTCCGCAGCATGTGACTGCCAAGGGGCGGAGCCGGCCACACGTCTCTCAGAGGCAGCAGTAGCAGATAGAGAATGCTTCAGGCCGGAGGACCTGCAGGCACGTGACTGCTTAGGGGCGTGGCCTAAGCTCCAGAGAGCTATGAGGTAAAGGAAAACTCCTAGAAGGGTAACTACGAAATAAAGTTACCAAGGGGCATACAGTTAGGTCCATAAATATTTGGACAGAGACAACATTTATCTAATTTTGGTTCTAGACATTACCACAATGAATTTGAAACAAAACAAATCAGATGCAGTTGAAGTTCAGACTTTCAGCTTTCATTTGAGGGTATCCACATTAAAATTGGATGAAGGGTTTAGGAGTTTCAGCTCCTTAACATGTGCCACCCTGTTTTTAAAGGGACCAAAAGTAATTGGACAATTGACTCCAAGGCTATTTCATGGACAGGTGTGGGCAATCCCTTCATTATATCATTCTCAATTAAGCAGATAAAAGGGCTGGTGTTGATTTGAGGTGTGGTGTTTGCATTTGAAAGGTTTAGCTGTGAAGGAAACATGCGGTCAAAGGAGCTCTCCATGCAGGTGAAACAAGCTATCCTTAAGCTGCAAAAAACAGAAAAAACCCATCCGAGAAATTGCTACAACTTTAGGAGTGGCAAAATCTACAGTTTGGTACATTCTGAGAAAGAAAGAAAGAAAGCACTGGTGAACTCATCAATGCAAAAAGACCTGGGCGCCCACGTTAGACAACAGTGGTGGATGATCGCAGAATACTCTCCATGGTGAAGAGAAACACCTTCACAACAGCCAACCAAGTGAACAACACTCTCCAGGAGGTAGGCGTATCAATATCCAAATCTACCATAAAGAGAAGACTGCATGAAATTAAATACAGAGGGTTCACTGCACGGTGCAAGCCACTCATAAGAATCAAGAATAAAAAGGCTAGGCTGGACTTTGCTAAAAAACATCTAAAAAAGCCAGCACAGTTCTGGAAGAACATTCTTTGGACAGATGAAACCAAGATCAACCTCTACTAGAATGATGGAAAGAGAAAAGTATGGCGAAGGCGTGGTACAGCTCATGATCCAAAGCATACCACATCATCTGTAAAACATGGCAGAAGCAGTGTGATGGTTTGGGCATGCATGGCTGCCAGTGGCACTGGGTCACTAGTGTTTATTGATGATGTGACACAGGACAGAAACAGCCGAATGAATTCTGAGGTATTCAGAGCCATACTGTGTGCTCAGATCCAGCCAAATGCAGCCAAACTGATTGGTCGTCATTTCATACTACAGATGGACAATGACCCAAAACATAAAGCCAAAGCAACCCAGGAGTTTATTAAAGCAAAGAAGTGGAATATTCTTGAATGGCCAAGTCAGTCACCTGATCTCAACCCAATTGAACATGCATTTCACTTGTTAAAGACTAAACTTCAGACAGAAAGGCCCACAAACAAACAACAACTGAAAACCACCGCGGTGAAGGCCTGGCAGAGCATCAAAAAGAAGGAAACACAGTGTTTGGTGATGTCCATGAGTTCAAGACTTCAGGCAGTCATTGCTAACAAAGGGTTTTCAACCAAGTACTAGAAATGAACATTTTATTTACAATTATTTAATCTGTCCAATTACTTTTGGTCCCTTTAAAAACAGGGTGGCACATGTTAAGGAGCTGAAACTCCGAAACCCTTCATCCAATTTTAATGTGGATACCCTCAAATGAAAGCTGAAAGTCTGAACTTCAACTGCATCTGATTTGTTTTGTTTCAAATTCATTGTGGTAATGTCTAGAATCAAAATTAGATAAATGTTGTCTCTGTCCAAATATTTATGGACCTAACTGTAGATAGAATGGATAGTCAGGATAGCCAGGTCATACACAGAGGGAGCAATGCAGTACAAAAGGAGCAGGCAGAGAATAACCAGAACACAGCCAAGGGATCATACACAGAGGGAGCAACGCAGTACAAAAGGGACAGGCAAAACTCATAACAGGGACACAGCCAAATCAGAACCAGACAGACAAAACGTAGCACAGGCACAACGCACTGGCACAAACACAGGGTCAGACACACTCAGCCAAAGGTCAGAGTATAAACGACAAAGACTGGCTTCACAGTGAGGCTATAAAAAGCCTCCCAGGACCCAGAAAGAGGCCAACCAAGTTAACCCCGCGACTACCTGATCCAAGAACCCAGTAAACCATGACAGTTCGCCCATACCGCCATATAGTGCTATGGCGTTTACATCTGTGACTCTGCGGTATAAGATCTAAGATAAACATGACACTCAAGGAAAAAAAGGAATGTAGGTGCCAAAGTAGGGTCTCCAGCCCAAATATAACAGTCAGAATAACTTGGCACTTGCCCTTACAGATTCTGTTCTTTCACCACTGGCTATTGTACTAGAAAAATTGCTCACTCCTTTGGTTAAATTCACAAAATCATTTTTGCTGGATACTAATGAGTTTCTACAAATTATTGGGTCATTGGGTCCACTCCCTGACTCTACGGTTCTTGTTACGTGGGATGTGTGCAGTCTATATACATCTATTACCCACATTAAGGGCATGACTGCCGTTGATAGACTCCTACAACAGCACAGTATTAACTATGACATTCGACATCTATGTGCTGACCTCTTAGAATTGGTCCTCAAGGAAAACTATTTTCTCTTTGACGCACATACTACGTACAACAACAAGGGACCGCCATGGGATCTAACATGGCGCCCCCCTACGCCAACACATACATGTCCATGTTTGAAGATGATTTCATCTATAACCATCCTTTATTTCAAAAACATCGACTTTATGGCGAAGATATATAGATGACATCTTTTGCATATGGGATGGTCCCATTGACTCACTCATATGCTTCAATGAGCACTTGAATAGCATTTGGCCTGAGTTAAAGTTTACACTGCAATTTGATACTAACACCATCAACTTTCTTGATACTCTCATCAGTAAGAAACATGGTGGTCAACTGACCATTGACCTGTACCACAAATCAACTGATAGGAACAGCCTATTACATTTCAACAGCTGTCACCCTCCCGCTATGAAAAACTCCATACCCATCTCACAGTTCAGCAGAGTCAATAGGATTGTTTCGGATTCCATGGTTAGGGAAAATAGGACTCAGGAGATGGAGACTAAGTTCCTCCACAGGGGATATCCCCCATCTATACTTAATAAGGCAAAACAACATAGACCTACCAACTCAGGACGTTCTAACAATAAAAGGGTTCCTTTTGTTACTACTTACAACCCCTTTTCCAATCTCGCCTCTGCTTCCATTAGAAGACACTGGAAAATTCTTTCCAATAGTTACCCAAACATTCCTGAATTTCAGGTCCCAGTCTTGAGCTGTTTTCGCCGCCCCAGGAATTTACGGGACAAACTTGTTAAGGCAGATGTTGGGTCAAGCCTAACTGTCCCTAGACAGACATTTTTACAGACTCCACGACAAGGCACTTTCCCCTGTCTCCATTGTTTACAATGTAACAATATACAGAAGGGCAATATGGCGTATCATCCACTAACGGGCCAGGGCTTTCCCATCAAAGGTTTTTTCACCTGCGACTCCACTTACGTCATTTATTTGATCAAATGTCCATGTGGACTAGCCTATATTGGTGAGACTACACAATCTATTCGTGATAGAATTTCCCAGCATAAGTCCAATATACGTTGCCAAAAGACACATCTCCCACTCCCCTACCATTTTAAGGAATCAAACCACACCATTGCCCAACTTAGATTCCAGGTCCTGGAGCATGTTGGAGTTCACAGGAGAGGACTAAATCGGGTCAAATTACTCAAAAAGCGTGAAGCCTTTTGGATCTTTACGTTTCAAACGTTAGAACCCAAAGACTTAAATAGGGATTATGACGTTTCAGCGTTTCTTTAATCCTCCAGTGTATACCATTGTAGAATATAATATATGCTTTACTTATAATTATATTCATTACATGTTCTCTATGTATTTTATGGCATAATACATATATACTAATTTCATTTATCCTTTTATTCACTAGAATCGCTGATCCCACAAAATATTCACGCTTCTTACTTTTTCACCACCATGGTATTGTATAGTCACACCTCTTGCTTTGTTTACCCTGTTTTCTTTTGCTCCTTTATTTGTTTTACTTTTCCAACATCTTTTATCTCATTACTGTCTTTGACTTTTGTTTTCTCCTCTTTTTGCCCAACTTATGGCGTCCTGTTTTTGTCTTTTATTCCCATATTGTCCCACTTCTTTTCTCCCCTTTGGTTATGCCCTGCTAGGATACATGCGCTGCTGATAATTAGCGTCAGTATGACGCACTGTCTTTTGTTCTTACTCCCCTTTTAGCTGGTCTCTCCTCTGCGCATGCGCTGCTCAATTCCTTACCCTTTATTTGCATCTAGTCATCTTTTCTTCTTCCTTTCAATTGCGCATGCGCTGCCTACAACTGCGTCACCATGATGCACGGTCATGTGACCAGACTCCCCTCCATTCAGTGCTCTGCGCATGCGCCACACATGACCGCGTCATCATGACGCTGCGTCATGTGGCTTTTTAAACCAGGAAGTGGGGCACCTTCAGCGTCCTGCACCCTGACTAGGCTCACATACCGTGCTGCTCGCTCTCTCAGGTAATTCTCTACACTTGCGCTTATTCTTAGCCTTTGCCTCTGGTTTCCTGACATAGTTTGATATCTCTTTGTACTATTTTTTTCCTTTTTTCCAGCGTTCCCCCATTGCTATATTGCTAGCCTATAACGCTGCCCTCCTCACTGCAGTGAGACCTATTTCTAGGTATTTATCCTTTTCAAGCGTTTTTTACTTATTTTGTCTGTCTCTCCTGGACTTTTTTTAAATCTTGCCTCCCCTCTCTTTTCTTTTAGTACTCCAAGCAGGATCCTATTTTCTGTAGCATTATCTTGCACTTTACTACAGGTATTATTCCTCTCTGTTTACATCCATCTGTCCTAACTTCCAGCACTTATGTTTACTCATTTTACTTCTTTTAGCACTATTCTCAGCTAAGGTTAGCCTCCAGCGCTTCTCCATATTCACCCTGTGCTACATTCCAGGTAATTTTTCTCCCCTTCTTTACCTTTGAACTTTGCTCTTTTTTTTCCCCTGCTCATTTCTATGTCCTTCCTTGCAGTGGCATTACCCTTGTGGTTTCCGTCCACACATCCACATTACCAGTGGTATGTCCTTCTTTTACCTCTGTCCCTATCTTTCCTCTCCCTCCTCTTGCCTCAATACTCTTCTTTTATGTTCCTTTTATTTTATCTCCTCATGGGATCACTTTTTGGGCATTTCTTTGTATTAAAAATGTTATTATCTCATTGCAGGTGTTGCTCTCTATGTGCTATCCATATGGCTGACTATTTTGCTGCACTAGGTTATACCTTTGTCCCTTTTGGTTCTTGGCTCATGTTCACTATAATTCCGTAGTCTGCATATTTGCCTATATGTTCACTGAGCACTTCTGGATATCAGGTCGTTTGAAGACCCACACCTCTGATTGACATAAATATTATAATAGTGTTTTTTGTCATTTCTCACTTTGTAATGTTGCATTCTGTTGTTGATTTTCCGTACAACATTGATATGACTGTAATTCTTTTTATTTTTAATATATTTCAGTTCATTTCTGTACATATTATCTGAGGAAGGCTATTGTTCTATGGCCGAAAACGTTTATATTTTGTACATCACTTTTTATTAGTTGTGGATGCAAATAAAAGGAAAAACCACAAGCAACAAATACTTTTTTTCATTTCATTATCCTTTGAGTGCCAAGTTATTCTGTCTGCGGTATAAGAGTTCACTCATACTGCCTATTTGCGCCATCTTACTAGCAGCAGGCTCTGCCTGCACGGTGGACCCCGGGCTGCAAACGTACCTCTCCTTAATATCCATTAGGTGCGTTCTGCAGGCCCTTAACATAGTAAATCAACCCCCACATTATCACCCTCTTAGTTATGTAAAAATAATAAAATTTAAAAAAATGTATTTTTTTCCATTTTTTCCATTAGGGTTAGGGTTGGTGTTAGAGCTACAGTTGGGGCTAGGGTTTGGGTTAGAGCTAGGGTTAGGGTTAGGGTTGGGGCTAGGGATAGGGTTGGACTAGAGCTAGGGTTGGAGCTAGTGTTAGGGTTCGGGCTAGTGTTGGGGTTAGGGTTGTGTTGGGGTTAGGGTGGTGTTGGGGTTAGGGTTGTGGTTATGGTTAGGGTTTGGATTAGGGTTAGGGGTGTGTTGGGGTTAGGGTTGGGGTTAGGGCTGTGTTAGGGTTGGAGTTAGAATTGGGGGGTTTCCACTTTTTAGGTAAATCAGTGGGTCTCCAAATGCGACATGGCACCCACCATTGATTCCAGCCAGTTTTGCATTCAAAAAGTCAAACGGTGCTCCCTCCCTTCTGAGCCCTGCCATGCGCCCAAACAGTGGCTTTCCCCCACATACGGGGTATCAGTGTACTCAGGAGAAATTGCACAACAAAATTTGTGGTCCATTTTCTCTTGTTATCCTTGTGAAAATAAAAAAGTTTGGGTCTAAAGTACATTTTTTTGTGAAAAAGTAAAATGTTCATTTTTTCCTTCCACATTGTTTTAGTTCTTATGAAGTACCTGAAGGGTTAATAAACTTCTTGAATGTGGTTTTGAGCACCTTGAAAGGTAGAGTTTTTAGAATGGTGTCACTTTTGGGTATTTTCTGTTATATTGACCCCCAAACTAACTTCAAATGTGAGGTGGTCCCTAAAAAAATGGTTTTGTAAATTTTGTTGGAAAAATGAGAAATCACTGGTCAACTTTTAACCCTTATAACATCCTAACAAAAAAAATTATGTTTCCAAAATTGTGCTTAGGGTTGGGGCTAGGGTTAGGGTTATGGTTGGGGCTAGCGTTAGGGTTGGGTTAGGGTTTGGGCTAGGGTTACAGTCAGAGGACAGAGAGATGGAATACGTCAACGCTGAGGAGTCTGGAGCAGAGCAGCGGCCAGCGACGAGAGTTGAATATTTCATTTTTTTATTTTTTTTATGATTGGAGCATTTTATTGGGCCAATCATAGAATCATAGAATCATAGAATGTTAGAGTTGGAAGGGACCTCCTGGGTCATCTGGTCCAACCCCCTGCTCAAAGCAGGATTCACTAAATCATCCCAGACAGATGTCTGTCCAGCCTCTGTTTGAAGACTTCCATTGAAGGAGAACTCACCACCTCTCGAGGCAGCCTGTTCCACTCATTGATCACTCTAACTGTCAAAAGTTTTTTCTAATATCTAATCTGTGTCTCCTCCCATTCAGTTTCATCCCATTGATTCTAGTCTTTCCGTGTGCAAATGAGAATAAAGATAATCCTTCTACAATGTGACAGCCCTTGAGACATTTGTAGACAGCTATTAAGTCTCCTCTCAGTCTTCTTTTTTGCAAGCTAAACATTCCCAAATCCTGTAACCGTTCCTCATAGGACATGGTTTGCAGACCAAACACCATTCTGGTCGCTCTTCTCTGAATTTGCTCCAGTTTGTTAATGTCTTTTTTAAAATGTGGTGCCCAAAACTGGACACAGTATTCCAGATGAGGTCTGACCAAAGAGGAATAGAGGGCAATAATGACTTCACGTGATCTAGACTGTATGCTTCTGTTAATACATCCCAGAATTGTATTTGCCTTTTTTGCTGCTGCATCACACTGTTGACTCATGTTCAGTCTGTGATCTATTAGTATACCCAAGTCTTTTTCACATGTGCTGTTGCTTAGCCTTATTCCTCCCATTCTGTATACGCTTTTTTCATTTTTATTTCCCAGATGAAGTACTTTGCATTTTTCCCTGTTAAAAACCATTCTGTTAGTTGCTGCCCACTGCTCCAGTTTATTTATATCTTTTTGAATCCTCTCTCTCTCTTCTCTAGTATTAGCTATCCCTCCTAGCTTTGTGTCATCAGCAAATTTAATCAGTTTACCCTCAATTCCTTCATCTAAATCATTGTTAAAGATGTTGAACAATACAGGGCCCAGGACAGAGCCCTGTGGTACCCCACTTGATACATTCTTCCAACTCGATGTGCAGCCATTTACTACCACTCTTTGGGTCCTATCACTAAGCCAGTTATGAATCCACCTTACAGTTGCCTTGTCTATTCCATACTTAGTCATTTTTTCAATAAGGATTGTGTGAGATACTTTGTCAAATGCTTTGCTGAAGTCAAGATATAATATATCTACAGCATTTCCCTGATCCACCCAGTCAGTGATTCTGTCATAGAAGGAAATTAAATTAGTCTGACATGACTTATTAGTTACAAACCCATGCTGACTCTGGTTAATCACTTCATTCTTGTCCAGGTACTTACATACATGTTGTTTAATAATTTGTTCAAAGATCTTTCCTGGTATAGATGTCAGACTCACCGGTCTATAGTTCCCTGGGTCCACCTTCTTCCCCTTTTTGAAGACAGGAACAACATTTGCTCTTCTCCAGTCTTCTGGGACTTCTCCTGTTCTCCAAGAATTTTCAAAGATTATGGAGAGTGGTTCAAAAATTTCTTCTGCTATCTCCTTCAGTACTCTGGGGTGTAATTCATCTGGACTTGGAGACTTGAATTCATTTATGTTAGCTAAGTGTTTCCTCACTATTTTTCTGTTTATAGATATCCTGGATTCTTCTATTCCTTTAATAGGACAGTGAAGATCAGTTGATGTTACATTTCCTTTCTGAGAGAAAACAGATGCAAAATAGGAATTTAAAAGTTTGGCCTTTTCAACATCCTTTCTTACCATTTCATAATTTTCATCCTGTAAAAATCCTATAGCATCTTTGACTTTTCTTTTACTTTTGACATATCCCCAAAATCCTTTTTTATTGATTTTGACATCTCTTGCAAGCCTTAATTCATTGTCAGCTTTAGCTAATCTGATTCTAGCCCTGCAGGTTCTGCAGACATCATTATATTCTTCTTTAGATATGCCTCCCTCTTTCCATTTGATATACATTTCTTTCTTCCTTTTTAGCATGTGTTTAAGTTCTGTGTTCATCCATCCTGGTTTCGTTAAATGCTTCCTATTCTTCCCTCTTTTCGGAATTGTTAATGATTGTGCTTTGAGAATCTCATTTTTCAAGATTTCCCATCCTTCCTGGACATTTTTGTCCTTAAGGATATCCAGCCATTGGATCCCTCCAATTCTCTTTCTGAGTCCCTTAAAATCTGCCTTTCTGAAATCTAACCTTGAAGTCTGAGTCTTCACAGGTCTTCCTCCTCTAGTTATCCAAAATTCTAAAATAGCATGGTCACTACCTCCTAGGGTCCCAGCCACTCTTACTTCCTCAACCATTTCCTCCCTGTTTATAAGGATTAGATCCAAGGTAGCAGATCCCCTTGTGTTCTCCCCTACCTTTTGGAAGATAAAGTTGTCAGCAAGAGAGGATAAGAATTTCCTGGACCTGTTAGTTTTGCCTGAGAGAGATTCTCAGATTACATATGGAGCATTTTATGGGGCCAATTACATATGGAGCAGTATATGGGGTCAATTACATATGGAGCATTTTGTAGGGCCAATTACATATGGAGCATCTTATGGGGTCAATTACATATGGAGCATTTTATGGGACCAATTACACATGGAGCAGTATATGGGGCCAATTACAAATGGAGCATCTTATGGGGCCAATTACATATGGAGCATCTTATGGAGCCAATTACATATGGAGCATCTTTTGGGGCCAATTACATAAGGAGCATCTTATGGAGCCAATTACATATGGAGCATCTTATTGGGTCCATTATACAGTTTAGGGAGCATCTTATGGGGCCAATTACATATTGAGCAGTATATGGGGCCAATGACAAAAAGACTGACTGGCACTTCCAATCTAATGTGAACAAGTGCATACTAGGAGCAGCTACCTCCATATACAATAAACTTAAAAAGTTGCACTCTGTCGTGCTAAAGCATGTCAATATTAAATATATGAAATATGAATAGCAATAATACTTCTGGATACTAGGAAAAAATGAGACGCTTAGCACATAATTTGGCCAATTCATGCATGCCCAACAACCAACGACAAGGTGGTCTCAAAACTGCTGGGTCCTAACGTGTCTAGTGTGAATACCTCTCTAAAATTGAAGTCTGAATTCCTGGGTAGATGTGAATTCCTCTCTTCCAAGTCTGATTTCATGGGTAGGTAGGACCCTGTTGCAATTAAAATCCACCACTTGCTGAAGGGCGGAGTGCTCAGTCAGAGAGCTAATATACAATGACAAATAGACTGACTGGCTCTTCCAAGCTAATGTGAACAGGCGCAGTATATGGGGCCAATTACATATGGAGCATCTTATGGGGCCATTATATATCGAGCATCTTATGAGTCCAATTACATCTGGAGCATCTTAAGGGGCTAATTACATATGGAGCATCTTATGGGGCAATTACATATGGAGCAGTATATAGGGATCATTATATATGGAGCATCTTATGGGGTCAATTATATATCTGAAGGCAACTGTCTATGCTGTGAAGATACGAGATGTGCAGCATCTGAAACAATGGATACTGGAAGCCTGTGCTAGCATTTCTTCTGCGGTGTTGCTATCAGTGTGTCAAGAGTGGGAGAAGAGGGTTGCATTGACAATCCAACACAATGGGCAGCAGTTTGAACACATTTTATAAGTGGTCATAAACTTGTAAATAACTAATGAAAGAATAAAGCTACATTAAAACCAAGCACACCATTGTTTTTCTTGTGAAATTCTCAATAAGTTTGATGTGTCACATGACGCTCTACCCATTGGAAAAAATAAAGTTGGATCCAAAATGACCGACTTCAAAATGGCTGCCATGGTCACCACCCATCTTGAAAAGTTTCCCCTCCCATATACTAATGTGACACAAACAGGAAGTTGATATCACCAACCATTCCCATTTTATTTAGGTGCATCCATATAAATGGCCCACCCTGTATAGTGTCAGTGTACAGGTAATACTGATTGTTAGAACCCTCTTGTTAGATTTTGTTTCAGTTGGCTCGTTTTTGGCGCGCTTTTTGTGACAGGTTGGAGTTCATTTGTCGTTTTCATCCGGATATCATCCTGAGTCTAATGGCCAGACAGAAAGGAAAAACCAGAATGTTGAGCAGTTCTTGTGTTGTTTTTTGACTGATAATCAAGAGGGGTGGTCTGAGTTTCTGCCACTTGCTGAGTTTGCTCTTAACAACCATACATCCGCTTCTGCTGGTTGTTCGCCTTTTTTTTGTTGTACTGGGAGACATCTGTCTTTTGGGTCATTTTCCAAGTTGGGATCGGCTGTACCTGAAGAGGAGAATTTTTCTGGTGTTTTGGAGAGAGTTTGGACTGATGTGCGTGGTAATCTTCAGGAGGCTAACAAAAGATCCAAAGTGCTAACAAAAGATCCAAAGTGTATTTTGATAGAAAACGACAAGAGGTTTTGTTTGCTATTGGTGACATGGTTTGGTTGTCCTCTAAGAATCTGCGCTTGAGGATTCCGTCTAAGAAATTGGGTCCCAAGTTTGTAGGGCCCTTTAAGGTGCTTCAGGTTATTAACCAATCTGCTGTTAAGTTGGAGCTTCCTACCTCCTGGAAGATTAATCCGGTGTTTCATGTTTCTCTCTTGAAAAAAGCTGAGGTCTCAGATGGAGACGTCTCGGCCACTGTTCCCCTGGTGGTGGAGGACGGGCAATATGAGATTTCCCGCATCCTAAATTCTAGACGGTATAGAGGGAGTTTGCAGTACCTCGTCGCTTGGAAGGGTTATGGACCCGAGGATAACTCATGGGTGAGGGCGGATGATGTTTCTGCGTCTAGACTTGTCAGAGCGTTTCACAAGAGGTTTCCGGATAAGCCTAAGTCCTAGGGGATCCGGAGGATCCTCTTAGAAGGGAGGGTACTGTTAGAACCCTCTTGTTAGATTTTGTTTCAGTTTGCTGGTCACATGACCTTTTTTCCCTATTTTTTCCCTATTTAGTCTGGCTCCGCCCTTCTGGCTTTGCTGGACTTCATTGTATTATCTACTCTTAAGCTAGCCGGGTGCTTAGGTGCCTTACTCAGTCAGTTTTGCTTGATCTTAGGTTCTCGTAGTATTTGTTTTCTTTCAATTATCCCTGCTACATTTTATGTTAGGAGGTGTCCACCTTTTCTCCCAGTCCCTAGATCTTGTAGGGATTCCTCCCTCGCAACTATAGGTCTTCGTTCAGACTAGCTGAGGACTTTAGCGGGTCTGGTCGCAGGATCAGGTTCCCCGTTACATCGTAGGGATCCAGCTCAGTTCTATTGTAGGGACAGAATTCCCATCTTTCCTTAGTGCTTGTAGCAGTTCATAACAGTAAGTCCAGCCAAGAAAAAAAAAAAAAAATCTCTAAGGAAAGATTTTCTGTTTCCATCATGGTGTCGGTTCAGGATTTGGCTCAACGCCTGCAGGGTCTCTCTCTGGAGGTGGCTGAAATCCAGCAACACGTGAGTAGTTGTTCTGGAGCACATTTCGTGGAGCCAAAGGTATGTTTGCCTGATTTATTTTTTGGTGAACAACAAGATTTTTTTTCTTTTAAAAATGCTTGCTTGTTGTATTTTCGTTTGAGACCCAGATCCTCTGGTGATGAATCACAGCGTATAGGGTTCATAATGTCACTTTTGCGCAAAGAACCTCAGGACTGGGCCTTTTCTCTGCAGCCTAGTGATCCATGCTTTAGATCAGTGGATAGTTTTTTTTCTGCTTTGGGGTTATTGTATGACGATCCTGATCGTGTTTCATCAGCTGAGACAGAATTGAGACGTTTGAGACAGGGATCAGGTAATGTGGAAAAATATTGTACTAACTTCCGAAGGTGGTCCACTCAGGTGGGGTGGAACGATTCAGCTTTGAAAAGTTTATTTCTTGCAGGGTTAAGTGAAAGGGTTAAAGATTTGCTGATTGCTTATCCTATACCTGGTAACTTGCAAGAGGCTATGCAATTAGCCATACGGGTGGATAGGAGACTGCGTGCAAGGGTTAATGAGAGTAAATCTGCCTTGTCATCTCCAAGTCTGGAGAGGGACTGTACTGACATTGCAGAGCCGATGGAAATTGGAGCAATGGCACTTCACTCTCGGGAAAAAGAACGCAGATTTGCTGAAGGTTTGTGTTTCTATTGTGGCAAATCTAAGCATTTTATTAAGAACTGTGCGCTTCGAATGAATAAAGAGAAAAAAAAAATGAGGTCAGTTTCGCCCGTATAACTTGTTTAAACAATAAAGGTGTCTTTCTTTCTGCTACCACTGCTGTTGAGGAGGAATTAATGGAGTTTCGGGTATTTGTGGATTGTGGTTCAACTCTCAATGTGATTGATGGGAAATTTTTGGAAAAACTAAAATTAAAACCCAAACTTCTGTCTTCCCCTATTAATGTGGTGTCTGTGGATGGTTCTCCCTTAAAAAATGTTACTCACCATATCTGTGAATTTCCTCTTACTATTAATGGTGTTCATCAAGAGAATTTGGATTTGGTAGTTTTGAATAATTTGCCCTCACCGGTGATTTTGGGGTTACCCTGGTTAAAATTGCACAATCCGGTACTGGATTGGTCTACCAATGAAATTAAGTCCTGGAGTCCTAATTGTTATGACAAGTGTTGAAACGGGCGTATTGCTGCTGTAGGTAAGGGGGAGTTACCTGTACCTATTCAGGATTTTTGGAAAGTTTTTTCTGATAAGGAATCGCAGGTATTGCCTCCTCATAGAGAATATGATTGTGCAATTGAATTTGTCCCTGGAGCTACTCTTCCTAAAAGTCGTTTATTTAATTTGACTATTCCTGAGAGAAAGGCTTTGGAGGAATACATACAGACAAGCTTGGCCGCCGGTCACATTAGGCCTTCCAAATCTCCTGTGGCGGTTGGATTTTTTTTTGTTAAAAAAAAGGACGGCGGTTTACGGCCTTGTCTAGACTTTCGTGAGATTAATAAGATTACTGTACGCAATCCTTACCCACTGCCATTGATTCCTGATTTGTTTAATCAGTTAGTGGGAGCCAAGTGGTTCTCGAAAATTGATCTTCGAGGGGCATACAATTTGTTGCGCATGAAGGAGGGGGATGAATGGAAGACTGCGTTTAACACTCCACTGGGTCATTTTGAGAATCTGGTCATGCCTTTTGGGCTTTCCAGTGCTCCGGCATTTTTTCAGAATCTTATTAATGACATCCTTAGACCTTTGATTGGCAGAAGTGTGGTTGTATATTTGGATGACATTTTGATTTATTCACCGGATTTGGAGTCTCATTGGAGGAGTGTGCGTGAAGTATTACAGTTACTGAGTGATAATTCACTTTTTGCCAAACTAGAAAAATGTGAGTTCGCTGTACAGAGACTTAGTTTTTTGGGCTACATTGTCTCCAGTGAAGGTTTTGAGATGGACCCGGTGAAGGTGCAAGCTGTGCAGGATTGGCCTAGACCTATTGGTGTGAAATCAATACAGAGGTTTTTGGGGTTCGCCAATTATTATAGAAAATTCATTAAAAATGTTTCTGTGATTGCCAAACCTCTGACCGATCTCACCAGGAAAGGTGCTGATGCGGTTCAGTGGACTACTGAGGCCATTGAGGCTTTTGTGTTGCTAAGGGCAGAGACACACTGCCGTATTTCACGTGCGAGAATCGCATTGTAAAACTCGTCCTGGCTGTCGGCTCTCCTGACCTGAGCTTGACCTCTGCATAGTAATCCTTCACGCTGTCTTGCTCAGGTCAGGAGAGGTGTCAGGCCAGTCCGTGCAGTGCGATGCGATTATCGCACGAGAAATACGGCCGTCTGACTCCAGCCTTTATAAAGGACAGGTTCAGCTCTGCTCCCATCCTTACGCAGCCTGATGTGACTAAACCATTTTTGGTTGAGGTTGATGCTTCTTCTGTGGGGGTCGGCGCGGTGTTGTCTCAGGAAAAGACGGATGGAGTACATCCCTGTGCTTTTTTTTCAAAGAAATTTTCTGAGTCTGAACTAAATTATGATATCGGTAATCGGGAATTGTTGGCAATTAAACTCGCATTTGAACACTGGCGTCATTTTTTGGAGGGAGCGGAATTTCCCGTTCAAGTCTTTACCGATCATAAAAATCTGATCTATCTTGATGCTGCCAAACGCTTGAATGCCCGTCAGGCTAGGTGGGCACTGTTTTTCTCACGGTTTAATTTTACCGTTACTTACATCCCAGGTACTAAAAATGTTAAAGCTGATGCTTTGTCTCGCAGCTTTTCTCCTATGGGGGGTACTGAGGAGGAGGAAAACATTTTGCAAGAGGGGGTTGTTATTGCTGTTTTGGACTCCGTGTTGGCAGATGAGATTCTTAAAGCACAGGAGAATGCCCCATCTAACACGCCGCATGGGAGGTTGTTTGTGCCTGGTACCCTGAGGAGAGATTTGTTTGTTGAATGTCATGACTCTCGGTTGGCAGGTCATCCTGGAATCTCTGAGTCCAAGAGACTTGTGGGTCGCAGCTTTTGGTGGCCTGGATGGCAGGAGGAAGTCATTAAGTGGGTGCGTCAATGCACTGTGTGTGCTAGATCTAAGTCTTCTCATACTCCTGCTGCAGGGTTGCTTTGCCCTCTGGAGGTCCCTAGTGCACCTTGGACACATTTGGCTATGGACTTTATTACTGACTTTCCCCCCTCTGAGGATTTCACTGTCATCTGGGTGGTCGTGGACCGTTTTAGCAAGATGTGTCACTTGGTTCCTTTCATCAAATTGCCCTGCGCTAAGACTCTCGCTAAGGCCTTTGTCAAGGAAATAGTCAGACTACATGGGGTTCCTACTGACATTGTTTCCGATAGGGGACCTCAGTTTGTGGCTCGTTTTTGGCGCGCTTTTTGTGACAGGTTGGGAGTTCATTTGTCGTTTTCATCCGGATATCATCCTGAGTCTAATGGCCAGACAGAAAGGAAAAACCAGAATGTTGAGCAGTTCTTGTGTTGTTTTTTGACTGATAATCAAGAGGGGTGGTCTGAGTTTCTGCCACTTGCTGAGTTTGCTCTTAACAACCATACATCCGCTTCTGCTGGTTGTTCGCCTTTTTTTTGTTGTACTGGGAGACATCTGTCTTTTGGGTCATTTTCCAAGTTGGGATCGGCTGTACCTGAAGAGGAGAATTTTTCTGGTGTTTTGGAGAGAGTTTGGACTGATGTGCGTGGTAATCTTCAGGAGGCTAACAAAAGATCCAAAGTGCTAACAAAAGATCCAAAGTGTATTTTGATAGAAAACGACAAGAGGTTTTGTTTGCTATTGGTGACATGGTTTGGTTGTCCTCTAAGAATCTGCGCTTGAGGATTCCGTCTAAGAAATTGGGTCCCAAGTTTGTAGGGCCCTTTAAGGTGCTTCAGGTTATTAACCAATCTGCTGTTAAGTTGGAGCTTCCTACCTCCTGGAAGATTAATCCGGTGTTTCATGTTTCTCTCTTGAAAAAAGCTGAGGTCTCAGATGGAGACGTCTCGGCCACTGTTCCCCTGGTGGTGGAGGACGGGCAATATGAGATTTCCCGCATCCTAAATTCTAGACGGTATAGAGGGAGTTTGCAGTACCTCGTCGCTTGGAAGGGTTATGGACCCGAGGATAACTCATGGGTGAGGGCGGATGATGTTTCTGCGTCTAGACTTGTCAGAGCGTTTCACAAGAGGTTTCCGGATAAGCCTAAGTCCTAGGGGATCCGGAGGATCCTCTTAGAAGGGAGGGTACTGTTAGAACCCTCTTGTTAGATTTTGTTTCAGTTTGCTGGTCACATGACCTTTTTCCCTATTTAGTCTGGCTCCGCCCTTCTGGCTTTGCTGGACTTCATTGTATTATCTACTCTTAAGCTAGCCGGGTGCTTAGGTGCCTTACTCAGTCAGTTTTGCTTGATCTTAGGTTCTCGTAGTATTTGTTTTCTTTCAATTATCCCTGCTACAATTTATGTTAGGAGGTGTCCACCTTTTCTCCCAGTCCCTAGATCTTGTAGGGATTCCTCCCTCGCAACTATAGGTCTTCGTTCAGACTAGCTGAGGACTTTAGCGGGTCTGGTCGCAGGATCAGGTTCCCCGTTACATCGTAGGGATCCAGCTCAGTTCTATTGTAGGGACAGAATTCCCATCTTTCCTTAGTGCTTGTAGCAGTTCATAACACTGATCACCAGTGAAATTATACACAGGAGCTCTGTATATAGTGTCAGTGTACAGGTAATAGAGTGATCACCAGTGACCTTATACCCAGGAACTCTGTATATAGTGTCAGTGTACAGATAATACATATAATACAGTGATCACCAGTGACATTATACACAGGAGCTATGTATATAGTGTCAGTGTACAGGTAATGCAGGGATCACCAGTTACATTAGACACAGGAGCTCTGTATATAGTGTCAGTGTACAAGTAATAAAGTGATCACCATTGACATTATACACAGGAGCTCTGTATATATTATAAAGTGTATAGTGTAAGTGTTCAGGTAACACACTGACTTAACAGTGACAGATCGAGTTGAAGTCCTTCATCTTCGCTTTTCTTCTTCATCCAGCGCAGTCCGCCAGCACTTCTTCCAGCCAAGACTCGTCTCTGGAGAAAATAACTTCTACATTGTGCAGCAGAATACAGACTTGCACTCACCTGTTATGAATGTGCTAAAAATGGTTTCTGAGCAGAGGCTCCCTCTGGTGGTTACAGACAGTACTGAACCTTTCAGTGAGGAATGGCAATCTGGGTTCACTGACTGGTCTGATATAAGGGAGGTTCCCTCCCATGATGGTTGCCAGTGATCAATTGTTCTTGTCTCAATTGTGGTTCCTGGTTCATTTGGAAGCTTGCTGAGTCTTGCCTGCATCTTCTGCTCTCAGATAAGATGTTTTCTGCTTTTATTTTTGTGCTTGCTTTTTGCATTGTTCCCTGTACTTCTGTGGAGGTCAGCCAGGTCCCCTTCAGGGGAGCTTGTGCTCCTCTCAGTTTATCTGGAGCCACTGTTGTTTGTTCATTTGCTTTTTCCTGTTTTTTCAGTGGCTGCGGCTTAGTTTTGTTACACCAGAGAACTGATTTAGGTGGTAGAGGTCATGTGATCTCAGGTGTTTTTGCAATCAGTAGAGCTGGTATTTTTTAGGGGTTTTTTTTGGATTGCAGTGAGTATTCTTTCCTGTACTTTTCTGTCTAGACAGATTGGGCCCCAGCGTTTGCTCATTCTATTTTCTGTCTGTGTCCGTATTTCTTCTTGTCTAACCGCCATTACATGTTTGGGGGCTTCCTATTTTCTTTGGGGATCTGCTCCAGGGCAGATAGCTTTCATCTTTCTGCCTTTAGGTGTAGTTATCTCTCAGGCTGTGACGAGGCATCTAGGATCAACGTAGGAACGCTCCACGGCTACCTCTAGTTGTGTGGTTAGTTCAGCTTACTGCAATCCAATAGGTTCCGGCCTCTCTGGTGTATTGCCGTTTTTACTTACTCTCCTCAGCTACCATAACATAACAGTATCACCGGCCCAAAACTGAAAATTATATAGTACTCACAGAAGGGAAAAATAGTGTGGAAAGAAAAAAGATTGTCAGAGTTGTCAGAGATTTTTTTTTTCCCTCTGTTTCTCTGGGTGCTGAGGAGGATTTTTTTTTCTCTCAATGGAGCTTGCACAGTTGTCTGGCCGTGTGGATTGGCTTGCCGCTGAGGTTCGGAGTATTGCTGCCTGTCTTGCTGGGTTGCCGTTTGTGGAACCTAGGATTCCCATGCCAGATTTGTTTTTGGGGGATCGGGCTAAATTTCTGAATTTCAAAAATAACTGTAAGTTGTTTTTTGCCTTAAAGCCTAAGTCCTCAGGGAACGCAGCACAGCAGGTTCAAATTGTCATCTCTGTCCTGCGCGGTGATCCTCAGGATTGGGCTTTTTCCCTGACACCTGGGGATCCTGTTTTGAATGATATTGATGCATTTTTTCTGGCTCTGGGGTTATTGTACGATGAACCTAATGTCACTGATCAAGCTGAAAAAACCTTGTTGGCATTAAATCAGGGTCTTGAAGACGCTGAGTTGTACTGTCAGAAATTCCGAAAGTGGGCAGTCCTGACCAAATGGAATGATGATGCTTTGGCAGCCCTTTTTTGGAAGGGGCTGTCAGAGAATGTAAAGGATGTTATGGTGGGATTCCCTGCTCCCTCTGGTCTCAATGATTCTATGTCATTGGCTATTCAAATTGACAGATGTTTGCGTGAGCACAGAGGTATGCGTGAGATAGTATTGCCTTTTGAGCCAGCTTCTGAGCCCATGCAGTGTGATAGAGTGACTTCTGGGGCACAGCGTCATGAATTTCGAAAGCGCAATGGGTTATGTTTCTACTGTGGTGACGCCTCTCATGCTATTTCAGTCTGCCCTAAATGGGGAAGACGTTTTGCATGCTCAGTTGTCTTGGGTAGTGTTCAGACTAAATTTCTGTTGACTGTTACCCTGATTTGCTCCCTGTCCACATTTTCTGCTCAGTCTTTTGTTGATTCAGGAGCAGCTATTAACCTGATGGATTTTGACTTTGCCAAACGTTGTGGGTTTCCCATGATACCCCTGCAGGAAGTCTATTCCCCTACTGGGCATTGATTCTACCCCTTTGGCGGAGAATAAACCCCAGTTTTCTTCTCAGGTGATATGAGGGTTGAACCAGATCATCAGGAGAGTTGCAAATCTCTGGTGCTGTATAATCTGCATGACATTATTGTACTAGGTTTCCCTTGGTTACAGTCTCATAATCCTGTTTTGGTTTGGAAATCTGTGTCTGTGACCAGTTGGGGCTGCCAATGTGTTAATGCCGACACTCCTGTTTTTTCTGCCTCTCCTCAGTCTCAGGATGTTCCTGACTTTTTGACTGATTTTTCGGATGTGTTTAGTGAAAATAAATCCGCATCCTTGCCCCCTCACAGGAGCTACGATTGCGCTATTGAATTAGTGCCTGGTGGTAAATTTCCTAAAGGTTGCCTTTTTAACTTGTCTGTACCTGAACACGATGCTATGCGATCTTATATCAAGGAGTCATTGGAGAAGGGTCATATCAGACCTTCCTCTTCACCCTTGGGTGCCGGTTTTTTCTTTGTGGCCAAAAAGGATGGTTCATTGAGGCTGTGTATTGATTATCGTCTCTTGAATAAGATCACTGTGAAGTATCAATATCCGTTACCCTTGATTTCTGACCTGTTTTTCAGGGTGAAAAGTGCTAGTTGGTTTACCAAGCTTGACCTCAGGGGGGCGTATAACCTTATTCGCATTAGGCACGGGGATAAATGGAAGATGGCGTTTAATACCCCAGAGGGGCATTTTGAGTACCTTGTGATGCCCTTTGGGCTCACTAATGCTCCTTCCGTCTTCCAATCCTTCATGAATGATATTTTCAGGGATTTTGTGGATAAATTTCTGATTGTTTATTTGGATGATATCTTGATTTTTTCCAATGACTGGGACTCTCATGTGAAACATGTTCGGACTGTGTTCCAGATTTTGAGAAAGAATGCACTCTATGTGAAGGGATCAAAGTGTCTTTTTGGCGTACAGAAGGTCTCATTTCTGGGATTCATTTTGTCTCCATCTGTTATTGAAATGGACCCGGTCAAGGTTCAGGCCATCTGTGATTGGGTCCAGCCTACTTCATTAAAGGCTCTTCAGAGATTTTTGGGTTTTGCCAATTTTTATCGTAAATTTATTGGTAATTTCTCCGGTATTGTTAAACCATTGACTGATTTAACCAAAAAGGGTTCTGATGTGGTGAATTGGCCTCCTGAGGCAGTCTCTGCATTTCAGGAACTTAAGCAGAGATTCACTTCTGCTCCTGTTCTACGGCAGCCTGATGTTTCTCTACCGTTTCAGGTGGAGGTTGATGCCTCTGAAATTGGGGCAGGTGCCGTTTTGTCCCAAAGAGATCCAGAGACCTCTAAGAGTAACCCCTGTGCCTTTTTCTCTCGAAAATTTTCTCCAACTGAACGTAATTATGACGTGGGTAATCGGGAGTTATTGGCCATGAAGTGGGCCTTTGAAGAGTGGAGACATTGGCTGGAAGGAGCCAAACATCAGGTGGTGGTCCTCACGGACCATAAGAATCTGGTTTATCTCGAATCAGCCAAGCGACTTAATCCTAGACAGGCCAGGTGGGCCTTGTTTTTCACACGATTTAATTTTGTGGTTTCTTTTCTTCCTGGCACTAAGAATGTTGAGGCGGATGCCCTCTCGAGGAGTTTCTTTGCAGACTCTCCTGAGTTATCTGATCCTGCTGTTATTTTGAAAGAGGGTGTAGTTCTTTCCGCCATCTCGCCCAATTTGAGACTGGCTCTGGAAGGGTGTCAGGAGGATAAACCTGAGCGCTGCCCTATTGGGAAATTGTTTGTCCCAGACCAGTGGAAGAAGAGTGTGATGTCTGAGATTCATTGTTCCGCGTTGGCTGGTTATCCCGGGATTTTTGGTACCAGAGACTTGGTGAGTCGGTCCTTTTGGTGGCCTTCTTTGTCTCGTGACGTGAGGGAATTTGTGCAGTCCTGTGGGACTTGCTCTCGCTCCAAGCCTTGCTCTCGCTCTAGTGGTTTGTTAATGCCAAGAGGCCATGGACCCATATCTCTATGGATTTTATTTCCGACCATCCTGTTTCTCAGAGAATGACCGTTATCTGGGTAATCTGTGATAGGTTTTCCAAGATGATACATCTTGTGCCATTACCTAAGTTACCTTCCTCCTCCGAATTGGTGCCTTTGTTCCTTCAGCACGTGGTTCGGTTACATGGCATTCCGGAGAACATTGTGTCTGACAGAGGGTCCAGTTTGTTTCCAGATTTTGGAGGACATTTTGTTCTAAACTTGGTGTTCAGTTATCTTTCTCCTCTGCTTTTCATCCTCAGACTAATGGACAAACCGAGAGAACAAACCAGACCTTGGAGACTTATTTGAGATGTTTTGTGTCTGCTGATCAAGATGACTGGGTCTCTTTTTTGCCTTTGGCTGAGTTTGCCCTTAATAATAGGGCTAGCTCTGCCACCTTGATGTCTCAATTTTTCTGCAATTTTGGGTTTCACCCTCGATTTTCCTCGGGACAGGCGGAGGCTTCTGTCTGTCCGGGTGTTGACTCTGTTGTGGAGCGAATGCAGCAGATTTGGGACCAGGTAATGGAGAGGTTGTCTCTCTCTCAGGAGAAGGCCCAACGGTTTGCCAACCGGCAGAGGACTGACGGTCCTCGGTTTAAAGTGGGGGACTTGGTTTGGTTGTCCTCAAGAAATATCCCTATGAGGGTTGCATCTCCAAAGTTTAAGCCTAGGTTCATTGGACCTTATAAGATCATGGAGATTCTTAATCCTGTTTCCTTCCGTTTGCTTCTTCCAGAGACATTTAAGATCCATAACGTGTTCCACAAGTCCTTATTGAAGAGGTTTGTCAATCCAGTGGTTCCTATGACTGCGCCTCCTGACCTTGTTTTGGTTGAGGGCAATCTGGAGTATGTGGTTGAGAAAATATTGGATTCTCGTTTTTCTAGACAGAAACTGCAGTATTTGGTTAAGTGGAGAGGTTATGGTCAGGAGGACAATTCTTGGGTGTTTGCTTCGGACATCCATGCTAGGAAACTGATCCGTGCCTATCACCGAGCTCATCCTGATCGACCTGGTTGCACAAGTGAGGGTTCGGTGACCCCTCCTCAAGGGGGGGGTACTGTTATGAATGTGCTAAAAATGGTTTCTGAGCAGAGGCTCCCTCTGGTGGTTACAGACAGTACTGAACCTTTCAGTGAGGAATGGCAATCTGGGTTCACTGACTGGTCTGATATAAGGGAGGTTCCCTCCCATGATGGTTGCCGGTGATCAATTGTTCTTGTCTCAATTGTGGTTCCTGGTTCATTTGGAAGCTTGCTGAGTCTTGCCTGCATCTTCTGCTCTCAGATAAGATATTTTCTGCTTTTATTTTTGTGCTTGCTTTTTGCATTGTTCCCTGCACTTCTGTGGAGGTCAGCCAGGTCCCCTCCGGGGGGCTTGTGCTCCTCTCAGTTTATCTGGAGCCACTGTTGTTTGTTCATTTGCTTTTTCCTGTTTTTTCAGTGGCTGCGGCTTAGTTTTGTTACACCAGAGAACTGATTTAGGTGGTAGAGGTCGTGTTATCTCAGGTGTTTTTGCAATCAGTAGAGCTGGTATTTTTTAGGGTTTTTTTGGATTGCAGTGAGTATTCTTTCTTGTACTTTTCTGTCTAGACAGATTGGGCCCCAGCGTTTGCTCATTCTATTTTCTGTCTGTGTCCGTATTTCTTCTTGTCTAACCGCCATTACATGTTTGGGGGCTTCCTATTTTCTTTGGGGATCTGCTCCGGTGCAGATAGCTTTCATCTTTCTGCCTTTAGGTGTAGTTATCTCTCAGGCTGTGACGAGGCATCTAGGATCAACGTAGGAACGCTCCACGGCTACCTCTAGTTGTTTGGTTAGTTCAGGTTACTGCAATCCAATAGGTTCCGGCCTCTCTGGTGTATTGCCGTTTTTGCTTACTCTCCTCAGCTACCAAAACATAACACTCACCATTAATATATAATTAGTTATTATGCAACCCCCCATTCCAAATATAAATTGTAATCCACCATTGTGCCCCTGCTAACTATAAATAGCCACTTTCCCCACCCAATAAATATAAAAATTAATTAGCACCTGTACTCTTTCCCCAATTCATTACCAGTCACACTCTGCATCATCAACACCCCGCACTCTGTACCTTCAATTCATTGTCATGTCCTCTATCCCACCCCACTTCGTCATCATTTGGTCTCCCCCATCCTCAATACAGTATCATTTGTTCTCCCCCACACTCCAGCACTCTCCACCTACCCCCAATTCATCATCATTTGTTGTCCCACACCCTCAATTCATCATTTAATGTCCCTCATACCGTAGTCTCAATACATCATTTACTCTCTGTCAAGAACACCGCACTGCACATGCTCACTGAGCCAGTGCACGTGTCCTGAATAAAACAAACTGTGCTCGAGGATACCTGAGGAGCGGGACAGCAGTAATGAATGATGTGTACTGCAGACTAACAGGACCTGCAGCATGTGACTGCTGGGGGCGTGGCCTCAGCTCCAGAGATCTAGGAACTGCAGGAAAACTCCTAGCAGGGTAACGACGAGATAAAGTTACCAAGGGGCAAAGACAGGGACGAAAACCAGGACAGGCCAAGATCAGAGCACAAGATAGACAGAACGGATAGTCAGGACGTAGCAATAGATCAGTAAACCAGAGCGGGCAATAGACAGTACAATAGGGACAAAACTGTAACGGAGTATCGATAGCCAAGCCAGGAGGTCAGAACCGGAGAAGACAATATAAGCAAAACGTGAGACAGAGAGCAGAGTGAGCAAACAGACCGGGTCATACACGGGAGTCAAACAAGCAGAGCAGTATACACGCAAAGCAGGGGGGTCAGACACACAGTCAAAACAACAGTATAGCTGACAGAGAATCTCCCTCTGGACTGGGTATAAATACCCTCCCAGAACCAAAGGGAGGCCAGCAAAAGTTAACCCTGAGTGGACAGGACATTAACTATGTCCTATATTATGCCAGGAGGCCAGCAAAAGTTAACCCAGAAGGGACAGGACATTAACCATGTCCTATACCATGACACTCTCCCCATCCTCAGTTCATCATTATTTGATTTCCCCAAACCCCACCCTCAAGTCATCATTTGCTGTCCCCCACCTTCAAGTCATCATTTGTTGTCCCCTCTGCCAATTCATCATTATTTGTGCTCTCCCAACTCAATCCATCATCATTCATTGTCCCCCGTCCGCCACCCTCAATCCATCATTATTTGCTATCCCCCACCCATCATTTGCTGTCTTCCAACATCAATCCATACTTATTTGCTGTCCCAGTACCCTACCCACAATCCATCATTGTTTGTTGTACCATCCCACACCCTCAGTTTATCATTATTTGCTGTCCCTCATCCCCACCCTCAATCCATCATTCTTTGCTGTCCCCATCCCCCACCCCCAATCAATCATTATTTGATGTCCCCATCCCCACCCCAGTCCATCATTATTTGCTGTCCCCATTCTCAATCTATCATTACTTGCTGTACCCATCCTCAATCCATCAACATTTGCTGTCTCACGTCCCCAACCCAAACCTTCATTATTTGCTGTCCCCCACCCTCAATCCATCATTATTTGCTGTCCCCATCCCACACCCTCAATCCATCATTATTTGCTGTCCCCATACCCCACTCTTAATCCATCAGTTACTGTCCCCCGTCATCCACCCTCAATTCATAATCATTTGCTGCCCCACACACATGTAATTTTATTTAATTAAAAAAAAGTTTTACATACTAACCTCTCATACAATCCAATGCAGCTCCACTTCGGGGATTCTCCCGGCGAGTAGCGCACGTGACGTCATCGCGTACACGCCGTCACCAGCGCGTCACATAAGAGGCAGGGGGACTCCCTTGGAGCTGCAAGGAGCGCAATGGCGCAGACTACATTATTATACCCTGGGGTCCAGTGAGCAGAAGCACAAAAGCCCCAATCTTTACTTCTGCTCACTGGGCCCCATACGACAGTAAGGGTAGTAATGTCCTGATGGCGGCCCTGGGTACAGATGTGCTGGGGGAAAAATGGACTGATGAAGCAGCTTACAACTAGGATCTGGGTGGAGGTAGGGTAGTTGTGCAAGCAAGAGGATAGATAGAGCAGACAGAGTGAGACAGATAGTGAGAAATCTAGTCTCTGGCCAGGATGCCTCTGCTTTGGCTTATCAGCGCTTAATCATCTTCTCCTATGGCCGCTGCTCTCTGATGTGCTCCACAACGTGATTTACTAGAGGAATAACATGCTCCATCTGCATAGACCTATATAAGGCCCACCAAGATACATATTTTTGTCTTGGTATTAAGACTCTTAGTTTTCTGGTGTCCTGTCTTCTTGCGGCCTCCAGTGCTTCTAGTACCTGCTTTCTGGTGTCCTGTCTGCCTGTGGCCTCCAATGCTTCTAATCCTTGTTTCCCATGTGCCTCACCTCCCTGCTGCATCAGTGCCTGGGATCCATTTGCCCACACTTACCTGGACTTAGAGGATCTACCTCACAAGGTCAGCCCAGAACATTCAGGCTTTCAGTAATAGGAGTGCACCTGGGCCAGTTTCAGTCACCGCTCAGTACATAGTGAGCAGTGGCTGTAACTATTGCCCAGCACTGACTTACAGCTGGCTCTAATGCTAAGCCAGCTGTCAGTCAGTGCCATCGTGTGGTTACAGGCACAGCTCACTATGTTCTGAGTTGTGACTGGAGCCTCACCGGCAGCATACATAAGATAGAAAACTGGAGGCTGTCTGGAGGAATAAATTTAATTTCCTCCCGGCAGCGGGGATCTTTGTGTAGGCGACGGGCAGCTTCAGAATGCTAACTAACCTCATATCTGCAGATTGATATAGTTTTTTTACATAACAGGTTACGTTTAAATTGATGATACCTTTAAATTATAACACGCTGCATTCCTATAATATTCAAAAGTATTTCATATTTTGTCTTTACTTTATTTAGGTTACAGATGAACCCTGAATATACTTGCAATCACGGTCTATAGACTTATTTGTGTAAAGGTTTACAAGGGAAGATGCCATACATTGCATCTTCATACCTTTGCATTTACCGGTACATACTGTATTTCTTACACTGTACTTTTAGATAAATTTCAACTCAGCTAAGGTCATGCAATATGTTACATGGAGAATATCCGGAAAAGCAAGAACCTGCACTGTATTCATCCCATAACCACTATCAGCTCATTATTACCTAAAAAAAAAGGGCGTTCTCGAGTTCTTATGTGATTAAAATTGCAAAGTACTTATAAAAACAAGCAACTTAGCAACTTACTTCTTATTAAAAATCCTTTCCATTCTCAAAAATGGAGGAATATCTATAATATAACGCTAGGAGCATCACTCTGTCTGAAGCCTTTATAGACTGCGCAAGCGTGACACGCCTGCGCAGTCTGGCTCCAGACAGAGTGAAGCATCCAGCGGTGAGTACTCTGTATGGCGCCGGAGATCGCGGTATGCTTACTGGATGCATACCGCGATCTCCGGCGCCATACTCACATACTTACCTGACCGGGAGGAGTGTTGCCGCGGCGCTTCTCTTCTCCCGGGGCAGGAGACCAGGAGTGCGCGTCGGAATCGTGCATGCGCAATAGCGCTATCCGGCGCCATTTTGCTGAAGACACATTTCCAGTGTGTCTTCAGCAATATGGCGCCAGACCACGCAGTATGGGCATGCGCGTATTCCGGCGCCGCTCTCCTCCCCCGGCGTCCAGCAGAACGGAACAGCGCTGGAGCACAGGGATGAAAGGTGAGTATAAATGTTTGATTTTTTGGGGGTATGTGTGCAGTTTAATAGCGGTGAGGGGGCCATGCATATCAGGTAGGGGGGTGAGGGGACCATGCACACTAGGATTGGGGGGTGAGCGGACCATGCACATCAGGATTGGGGGGGTGAGGGGACCATACACATCAGGATTGGGGGGTGAGAGGACCATGCACATCAGGGTTGGGGGGTGAGGGGACCATGCACATCAGGATTGGGGGGTGAGAGGACCGTGCACATCAGGATTGGGGGTGAGGGGACCATGCACATCAGGATTGGGGGGTGAGAGGACCATGCACATCAGGATTGGGGGTGAGGGGACCATGCACATCAGGATTGGGGGTGAGGGACCATGCACATCAGGATTGGGGGGTGAGAGGACCATGCACATCAGGATTGGGGGGTGAGCGGACCATGCACATCAGGATTGGGGGTGAGAGGACCATGCACATCAGGATTGGGGGTGAGGGACCATGCACATCAGGATTGGGGGGTGAGGGGACCATGCACATCAGGATTGGGGGGTGAGGGGACCATGCACATCAGGATAGGGGGTGAGCGGACCATGCACATCAGGATTGGGGGTGAGAGGACCATGCACATCAGGATTGGGGGTGAGGGACCATGCACATCAGGATTGGGGGGTGAGAGGACCATGCACATCAGGATTGGGGGGGTGAGGGACCATGCACATCAGGATTGGGGTGAGGGACCATGCACATCAGGATTGGGGGGTGTGAGGGGACCATGCACATCAGGATTGGGGGTGAGGGGACCATGCACATCAGGATTGGGGGGTGAGGGACCATGCACATCAGGATTGGGGTGAGGGACCATGCACACATGCAGGGATTGTGGGGGGTGAGGGGACCATGCACATCAGGATTGGGGGTGAGGGACCATGCACATCAGGGGGGGGTGAGAGGACCATGCACATCAGGATTGGGGGGTGAGCGGACCATGCACATCAGGGTTGGGGGGTGAGGAGGACCATGCATCATAGGATTTGGGGGGTGAGGGGACCATGCACATCAGGATTGGGGGTGAGAGGACCATGCACATCAGGATTGGGGGTGAGCGGACCATGCATATCAGGATTGGGGGGGTGAGGGGACCATGCACATCAGGATTGTGGGTGAGGGGACCATGTACATCAGGATAGGGTGGTGAGGGGACCATGCACATCAGGATTGGGGGGGTGAGGGGACCATGCACATCAGGATAGAGGGGTGAGCGGACCATGCACATCAGGATTGGAGGGTGAGAGGACCATGCACATCAGGATTGGGGGTGAGCGGACCATGCACATCAGGGTTGGGGGGTGAGAGAACCATGCACATCAGGATTGGGGGGTGAGGGGATCATGCACATCAGGATAGGGGGTGAGGGGACCATGCACATCAGGATTGGGGGGGTGAGGGGACCATGTACATCAGGATTGGGGGGGTGAGGGGACCATGCACATCAGGATAGAGGGGTGAGCAGACCATGCACATCAGGGTTGGGGGGTGAGAGGACCATGCACATCAGGATTGGGGGGTGAGCGGACCATGCACATCAGGGTTGGGGGGTGAGAGGACCATGCACATCAGGATTGGGGGGTGAGGGGACCATGCACATCAGGATAGAGGAGTGAGGGGACCATGCATATCAGGATAAAGGGGTGAAGGGACCATGCACATCAGGATTGGGGGGTGAGGGGACCATGCACATCAGGGTTGGGGGGTGAGAGGACTATGCACATCAGGGTTGGGGGATGAGGGGGCCATGTACATCAGGATTGGGGGTGAGGGGACCATGCACATCAGGATTGGGGGTGGAGCGGACCATGCACATCAGGGTTGGGGGGTGAGGGGACCATGTACATCAGGATAGAGTGGTGAGGGGACCATGCATACCAGGATTGGGGGGTGAGGGGACTATGCATATCAGGATTGGTGGGGTGAGGGGGCCATGCACATCAGGATAGAGTGGTGAGGGGACCATGCACATCAGGATAGAGTGGTGAGGGGACCATGCATACCAGGATTGGGGGGGTGAGAGAACCATGCACATCAGGATTGGGGATGAGGGGACCATGCACATCAGGATTGGGGGTGAGCGGACCATGCACATCAGGGTTGGGGGGTGATAGGACCATGCACATCAGGGTTGGGTGGTGAGGGGGCCATGCACATCAGGATAGAGTGGTGGGGGGACCATGCACATCAGGATAGAGTGGTGAGGGGACCATGCATACCAGGATTGGGGGGGTGAGAGAACCATGCACATCAGGATTGGGGATGAGGGGACCATGCACATCAGGATTGGGGGTGAGCGGACCATTCACATCAGGGTTGGGGGGTGATAGGACCATGCACATCAGGGTTGGGGGGTGAGAGGACCATGCACATCAGGATTGGGGAGGTGAGGGGACCATGCACATCAGGATTAGGGGGTGAGGGGACCATGCACATCAGGATTGGGGGGTGAGCAGACCATGCACATCAGGATTGGGGGGTGAGCGGACCATACACATCAGGATTGGGCGATGAGGGGACCAATCATACCAGGATTGGGGGGTGAGGGGACCATGCATACCAGGATTGGGGGGTGAGAGGACCATGCATACCAGGATTGGGGGGTGAGGGGACCATGCATATCAGGATTTGGGGGTGAGGGGACCATGCATATCAGGATTGGGGGTGAGGGTACCATGCATATCAGGATTGGGGGGTGAGGTAACCATGAATACCAGGATATGGATGAGCAGGTACCATGCATACCAGGATAGGGATGAGGGGGTACCATGCATACCAGGATTGGGGGATGAGGGGACCATGCATACCAGAATGAGGAATGGGGTGCCATGCATAGTAGATTTGGGTGGGGGTGAGGGGACCATACATACCAGGATAGGGATAAGGGGTGCCATGCATACCATGATAAGAGGGGGGCAGCACATACCAGAATGGGAGACCATGTACCTATAAAAATGCTTGCCACCCGGGCGTAGAACGGGTTAATAGCTAGTTTTATTTAATAGTGTTCAGCTCGAAGCAAGTAGCTAAGTTGCTTGTTTTTATAAGTACTTTGCAATTTTAATCACATAAGAACTCGAGAAAGCCGTTTTTTTAGTAATAATGAGCTGATAGTGGTTATAGGATGAATACAGTGCAAGTTCTTGCTTTTCCGGATATTCTCCTTGTAACATATTGCATGACCTTAGCTGAGTTGAAATTTATCATTGCCTAAGTTACCAGCCAAGATTCAGTCTCAGAGTGGCCGGTAGCCTGGGTAAGAAGCTCGCGCCTCTTGAAAGGTTTATGTGTTACAGCCTGCTCGCGCCACTTTGAATCTGCCCAGAACCCCAGATGAAGGGTAGACATAAATGTGACATATGATCACAAACATTTCTCAAGTTTTAATTGGTGGGAGTCTGTAAGATGCAACCCTGATACTAGAAATAAAAGGATAAAAAAGAGTTGTCAAGTTGTTTACCTCTTTGTATCCCCACAGCATTTACTGCCTCACTTTAAGGTTCTTTACTTTCTGTATATTGCACATAGGAAAATACCAAAAGGAGCCTAAAAGGGCACAGCTCCTGCAGAGATCTGGTACTCCAGCATCAAAGTAATCTGTGGAGTTTTCAGCATCTCATTTCATCAAAGATGTTGCATAATTTAAAGATGTTGGATAACTAAAAATAACTTACTTTTTATCCATATGGTTGTAGCTTTTGAAAATGACAATTTTTCCCACTTCAGAGCTGTCTCTCCACTTCTGCTCTGGTCTTTATTGACAGGCTGCAGTGGTGATACGGGCTGTAGTCATTACATCATCGCTGCAGCCTATCAATAACCCCCCGAAGAAGCTGATGCGAAACGCGTGCCAGGGTTTCTCATCTCATTGCCAGGTAAACGCACTGAGCAGTTTGTCTTTATTTGTCTAAGTTAAATTTATGTGGTATCTTCTCTGCAGCTTGAGGGATTATTTGGAATACATACTATGGATTTTTCTCTAACCAACTTGGGGGTTTATTTATGGCATACTATGTAATGAACTGTTGGACATTGGGCTACAAGGCTATTACTTTACTTTAGATACTCCCTCAGACTATTAGAGCATTTGGATTGTGGGACTTTACTTTTGCACCCCTAATGTATTAGCTCATTTGCTCTGGGGTTTGCTTAATATTCCATAATTGATTCTGCATTATTGTATTTTTCCTCTTGTATATTATGTTTTACCCACATGTTTTGTAATATATAAACCTTTTGTGCTCTTGGCCATGTGACACTTTTTTGATTTTTTGATTCTTCTCCTTGTTTTATGCCTACTATTTGTATAAATAAAATTTATATTTGTTTTTTACTGTATATAATTGTTCACTCTTTGACTTCCTTCTTTTTGGGGTTTATTTGTTATGATAGAAGGTGCGATTTATTTTTGACCGCAATTGTTCTTTGGTAATATTATCAACAAAGTAGTGGCAAGGAGGATAAAGCAAGGTCACCATATAAGGCTGTCCGTCAGGAAAAGTCAGGAGTGTTCATGTCCAAGAGAACATATGATCCCGGGACCAAAAAGAGATGTGGGAAAGCCCCACGCATAACGCTGAAGAGCGTCCGTCAATTCATATATAGTGAGGATGATTAGAAACGATAGGACGCCTCACTATCTTTATCTTCCTTGCCTGATTCAGACTCTCTTCACTTATTTCTGTATTTCTTTATTTTTGATTCCTTGCTCATTGATTTTTATTACATTCCCCTTTCTCACCATGGTATCAGGATTATTTAGGGTAACTAATCTCATATAGATTCACCCTTTCCAAAATAGGGGGTGGGATTGACCTTCTATCATTTACATTGGGGGGTCATTTTTTTTCTTGCTTTTTTTGGGTCGCCCAGATTTTACTCAGGTTGATCAAGGTCTGGTTATATTATAATATATCCAAGTTTTTGTATTTTTCAGGAACGTCTTCGTGTTATCATTGTATTGTATGGTGATATGTTATACTATCTTGGGATCACTAGGGATGTGGTTTATAGATACTTATTTTAATTGTTTTTAATCTTGAGTGTTTTTTGTCAATTCTGAATAAAATTTTGCTCATTGTCTAAATATTATGGTGTGCGCTTCATATGCATGGACATTTTTTTCAACTGTGTCTTTTTCCATTGCATTTTCCAACACCCTATTGGGATTTGATATATTTATACTATATCCATTTTTGTAGTGCACCCTAATTCCTAATTCTCTTTGTAAAATATTTATTTAGAGATAGAATATATATTGATTTTTTTATTATTATTTTTGATTTTTCTTTTAAATATTTTTACAATTATTTAACCCCTTTCTGTCATCTGACGTACTATCCCGTCCATGTGCCCTGGGACTTAATTCCCAAGGACGGGATAGTACATCATACGCGATCAGCTGCGCTCCCGGGGGAGCACAGCTGATCGCGGCCAGGTGTCAGCTGATTATCACAGTTGACACCCGGCACTATGTGCCAGGAGCGGTCACGGACCGCTCCCGGCACATTAACCCCTGGCACACTGCGATCAAAGATGATCGCAGTGTACCAGGGGCACAGGGAAGCATCGCGCTGGGAGGGGGCTCCCTGTTATGATTTGGTAGCTGAGGAGTGCAGGTAAAAAAGGAAATACACCAGAGCAGTTGGAATCTATGAGATTGCAGTACCCTGACTAACCACCACAACTAGAGGTAGCCGTGGAGCGTTCCTACGTTGGTCCTAGACGCCTCGTCACAGCCTGAGAAACTAACTATACCTAAAGATAGAAAGAGGAAAGCTATCTGCCCCGGAGCAGATCCCCAAAGAACATAGAAAGCCCCCAAACATGTAATGGCGGTTAGACAAGAAGAAATACTGACACAGACAGAAAATAGTATGAGCAAACGTTGGGGCCCAAAATATCTAAATAGAAAAGGATAGGAAGGGCACTTACTGCAATCCCAAAAAACCCTGAAAAGCACCAACTCTACTAATTTCAAAAACACCTGAGATCACACGACCTCTACCACCTAAATTAGTTCTCTGGTGTAACAAAATCAAAACAGCAGCCACTGAAAAAACTGGAAAAAGCAAATGTACAAAACATCAGTGGCTGAACTAAACTGAGAGGGCAAAAGCCCCCGGAGGGGACCCTGAAGGCCCCCACAGAAGTGCAGGACAAAATGCAAAAATAAAGCACAAAAACAAAAAGAAGAAAATGTCTTATCTATTAGCAGGAGATGCAGACACGACACAGCAGGCTACAAAGGAAACAGGAATCAAGGATTGAGACCAGAACAATTGATCACCGGCAACCCTGATGGGAAGGCGACTCCCTTATATAAGACCAGTCAGTAACACCTGATTCCCAATCCTCACAATCTTCACTGGACAGTCCAGTACCGCTTGTAACCACCAGAGGGAGCCTCTGCTCAGAACTCATCTCAAGTCCATTCACAACAGTACCCCCTCCTTGAGGAGGGGTCACCGAACCCTCACTTGAGCAACCAGGTCGGTCAGGATGAGTTCTATGATATGCACGGATGAGTCTCCTAGCATGGATGTCTGAAGCAAACACCCAAGAATTCTCTTCCTGACCATAACCTCTCCACTTAACCAAATACTGGAGTTTCCGTCTAGAAAAATGAGAATTCAATATTTTCTCAACCACAAACTCCATATTGCCCTCAACCAGAACAGGGTCAGGAGGCAAAGCAGTAGGAACCACTGGCTCAACAAACCTCTTTAACAAGGACTTGTGGAACACGTTATGGATCTTAAATGTCCCTGGAAGAAGCAAACGAAAAGAAACAGGATTAAGAATCTCCATGATCTTATAAGGTCCAATGAACCTAGGCTTAAATTTAGGAGATGCCACTCTCATACGAATATTTTTTGAGGACAACCAGACCAAGTCCCCCACTTTAAACCGAGGACCATCAGTCCTATGCCGATTAGCAAACCGCTGGGCCCTCTCCTGAGAGAGGGACAACCTCTCCACTACCTGGTCCCAAATCTGTTGCATACGCTCCACAACAGAGTCAACACCTGGACAGGCAGAAGCCTCCGTCTGTCCCGAAGAAAATCGAGGGTGAAACCCAGAATTACAGAAAAATGGAGACATTAAAGTGGCAGAGCTAGCCCTATTATTAAGAGCAAACTCAGCCAAAGGCAAAAAAGAGACCCAGTCATCCTGATCAGCAGACACAAAGCATCTTAGATAAGTCTCCAATGTCTGGTTTGTTCTCTCAGTTTGACCATTGGTCTGAGGATGAAACGCCGAGGAGAAAGACAACTGAACACCAAGCTTAGAACAAAAGGTCCTCCAAAATCTGGAAACAAACTGGACTCCTCTGTCAGACACAATGTTCTCAGGAATGCCGTGTAAACGAACCACGTGCTGAAGGAACAAAGGCACCAATTCAGAGGAGGAAGGCAACTTAGGTAATGGCACAAGATGTATCATCTTGGAAAACCTATCACAAATCACCCAGATGACGGTCATTCTCTGAGAAACAGGGAGGTCGGAAATGAAATCCATAGAGATATGGGTCCATGGTCTCTTGGGCACAGGCAATGGCATCAACAAACCACTAGAGCGAGAGCAAGACTTGGAGCTAGAGCAAGTCCCGCAGGACTGCACAAATTCCCTGACATCACGAGACAAGGTAGGCCACCAAAAGGACCGACTAACCAAGTCTCTGATACCAAAAATTCCGGGATGACCGGCCAACGCGGAACAATGAATCTCAGACATCACACTCTTTTTCCACTGGTCCGGGACAAACAATTTCCCAACAGGGCAGCGCTCGGGCCTATCCTCCTGACACCCCTCCAGAGCCAGTCTCAAATTGGGCGAGATGGCGGAAAGAACTACACCTTCTTTCAAAATAACAGAAGGATCAGATACCTCAGGAGAGTCCGCAAGGAAACTCCTCGAGAGGGCATCCGCCTTAACATTCTTAGTGCCAGGAAGAAAGGAAACCACAAAATTAAAACGTGTGAAAAACAAGGCCCACCTGGCCTGTCTAGGATTAAGTCGCTTGGCAGATTCCAGATAAACCAGATTCTTATGGTCCGTAAGGACCACCACCTGATGTTTGGCTCCCTCCAGCCAATGTCTCCACTCTTCAAAAGCCCACTTCATGGCCAATAACTCCCGATTACCAACGTCATAATTACGTTCAGCAGGAGAAAATTTTCGAGAGAAAAAGGCACAAGGGTTACTTTTAGAGGTCTCTGGATCTCTTTGGGACAAAACGGCACCTGCCCCAATTTCAGAGGCATCAACCTCCACCTGAAATGGCAGAGAAACATCAGGCTGCCGTAGAACAGGAGCAGAAGTGAATCTCTGCTTAAGTTCCTGAAATGCAGAGACTGCCTCAGGAGGCCAATTCACCACATCAGAACCCTTTTTGGTCAAATCAGTTAATGGTTTAACAATAACAGAGAAATTACCAATAAATTTATGATAAAAATTGGCAAAACCCAAAAATCTTTGAAGAGCCTTTAATGAAGTAGGTTGGACCCAATCACAGATGGCCTGAACCTTGACCGGGTCCATTTCAATAACAGATGGGGACAAAATGAATCCCAAAAATTAGATCCTCTGTACGCCAAAAAGACACTTTGATCCCTTCACATACAGAGCATTCTCTCTCAAAATCTGGAATACAGTTCGAACATGTTTCACATGAGAGTCCCAGTCATTAGAAAAAATCAAGATATCATCCAAATAAACAATCAGAAATGTATCCACAAAATCCCTGAAAATGTCATTCATGAAGGACTGGAAGACGGAAGGAGCATTAGTGAGCCCAAAGGGCATCACAAGGTACTCAAAATGCCCCTCAGGGGTGTTAAATGCCATCTTCCATTCATCCCCGTGCTTAATGCGAATAAGGTTATATGCCCCCCTGAGGTCAAGCTTGGTAAACCAAGTAGCGTCTTTCACCCTGGAAAACAGGTCAGAAATCAAGGGTAACGGATATTGATATTTCACAGTAATATTGTTCAAAAGACGATAATCAATACAAGGCCTTAATGAACCATCCTTTTTGGCCACAAAGAAAAAACCGGCACCTAAGGGTGAAGAGGATGGTCTGATATGACCCTTCTCCAATGACTCCTTGATATAAGACCGCATAGCGTCATGTTCAGGTACAGACAAGTTAAAAAGGCGACCTTTAGGGAATTTACTACCAGGCACTAATTCAATAGCGCAGTCATAGCTCCTATGGGAGGCAAGGATGCAGATTTACTTTCGCTAAACACATCAGAAAAATCAATCAAAAAGTCAGGAACATCTTGAGCCTGGGGGGAGGCAGAAAAAACAGGAGTGTTGGTATTAACACATTGGCAGCCCCAACTGGTTACAGACACAGATTTCCAATCCAAAACAGGATTATGAGACTGTAACCAAGGGAAACTCAGCACAATAATGTCATGCAGATTATACAGAACCAAAAATTTGCAGCTCTCCTGATGATCAGGTTCAACCCTCATTATCACCTGAGTAGAGAACTGAGGTTTATTTTCAGCCAAAGGGGTAGAA